>CM040421.1:71074587-71694542 GCA_022702705.1 Papilionanthe hookeriana x Papilionanthe teres | reverse complement strand
GTAATCCAAGCAATCCTTTGAAGTTTCTCTGACTCCACGGACTCTAACAGGACTTTGACTCTTGAATTCACACTAAACTCTCACTAAAATATGGAAGAAGAAAAGAAGAAGACACTTTACTTAATTAATTCTTCCCTCTCTCTCTCTTACACACACTCCACACACACACTTTTCACACCTTGCTGTAGAAATGGTCCTCTATTTATAGATCTCCAAAAATGATCAAGAGTTGCTTAAGACACCTCTTCAAAATTCGTCCATATTCATTGAATGTTCTAAAATTTAATGGTGGCGCCTAGGCGTTAGGATCACTACGTGAATGGACCCATCCCTTCACATTTAGGTCGCACCTCTTAATTTAATAATTGCTCTCTCATGTCTATATTCATTGTATCTTGTTTATAACACGTGATATTTTTTCCAGAGGCTTCTAGATTGGTTTGAAAGCGCCAATAACCATCCAATAACCGTCAAGAAATCTCTAGAATCCATTTGCTGTGTCTGGTGCCTAGGCTCCAAAATCAGGCTCTTTGCATTTTTACTCTCTTTGGCTCATTTTTGCTCCTTTTTAACTGTTTTTCTTCATAAACTCATTTTTTTGTACCTGCAACCAAAACATAAGAAATACCTTTAATTAAAGCGTAATATCCTTATAATATTAATAAAAATTTGATATAAAATTCTAACTAATTTTAATGTGGATTAGCACTTCATTTACATTATAATAAGGGCCTGTTATAGTGTTAAAATTCATTGTAATTGCACTAAGACCCGAGAGAGCAACGTAATTCTCAATAAAGTGGGACCACATTCAACATCTGTGAATGAGTGGAAAACCAACTAGGGTAGATTATTAATGAAAATAATATTTACCCCCCAGAGATTTTACCTAGCAACCCTGAGATAAACCCTATACAGATGAATGATGAGCAATTTAAAGTTATTGAACTAATATTTTGAAGCGAATTCAAGGATATGTTTCAAAATAATTTTGAGTTGAGAGATGAGGATAAGGAGATTGAAAGAACAATGGAAGAAATTCATAAGAAATTAGAAAGATATATAGAAAGACCACCTCCACCATTTAGTCAGTACCAAGGGGAAGAATTAGAAGATAATTTGAAACAGAAGAGTAACATAGAAGAACTTGATCCAGAATCTAAATTATCTAGAGAGAATCTGATCCAAATTTTGGGAGATCTTGAAATATCTTATAGAGTTCTATTTCTTATAAATTTAAAGGAAGATATTAATATGAAAATTCAGAAAGTTAGTATAATAATATTAGATCTAGGAAGTGTTGACCTCATTTTTGATGAGGTCTTGTCTTCTTCTTTTTAGTACTTAGGATCTAGCCTTAGGCTTTTCCTTTGACTATCCTAGAAGATTAGAATTAGGACCCACCACCTAGAAATTCAAACCACTTCTTAACTCCCTGCAAACTCCACAAACTTGATTGTAGACCCCTAATCACCTAGAGGGTTGAAATCAAATGTGGAAGTTTAAAGGATGAGTTCTCATAGGACTCTTTGGCCTTAGGACCGCCCTGGGTGGCCTGGTCTGGTGAGGGCTGACTTACACACACACTACACTTATATACTACAATTTCACACACCTCCTAAAACCACACCCATACCCAACTTGACCTCCTGACCCATGAAGGTGATTCACATGGATGGTCCTTAACCCCTAAGCCCTTGGCTAAGAGGGTTAGGAACAACATAGTGAATGCCTCAAATGAGTCCCTTCATGGCTCATGTGGGCTTGATATGGCTTCATGGCTCAACTAAAATGATTTCATTCCACTTACACTTACCCAATCTTCAATTTTCCAAATTTTCAATTTTTGACCCCCGGGACCCCAGACCCGCCAACTTCTACCCAAAACCCTTGAAATTACCCAAAATTTTCAAAATTCTCCAAAATCACCCAAATTCCTCAAAATCAATCTCAAACATTCTCCCATCACTCAAATTGACCATTTTTACCCAAAATATCCAAAATTCTAAAAATACCCCCAATACCCTCCAAATTACCAAAATGCCCCTCTTGACCCAAAAATCCAAAAATTCAGAAAATTCCCAGAAAATTTCAGAAAATCCCAAATATTCCCAATTTTATTTTGTCTAACTACACCATGGGCCAATTTTGTCACTTTACCCCACTTTTGACAAAATCCCCAATTTGACCCATTTTAACCCAAAGTGAACCTAATGTCAAACCAAACTTACCCAATTGACCCAAATTCTGGTCCAATTCAATTCTAAACTTCAATTCAACATCCCCAACACCAATCTAGACCAAATCCAAGCTCAATTTGATTGACTTTTGAATCCAATTTCACTTTTGACCTTAAAGCCCAATTTGGACCCATGACCCAAACTTAGCCCAAACCAAACAAATTCAACTCCAATTAACCCCAAATATTTTCTAAACCTTCCCTAACATCCCCATAAAAAAAACACTAACATAATTTGCCCAAAATTTGGACCCAAACCCTACTCAAATTCAACCCAAAACCAAAAAGCCCAATTTTGACCTAAACCCAAACTTAACCCAAATAGACCCAAACCCCAAAATCCAACCCCAAAAAAAGTTGAAACCTCTTTGAAACACTCCCATAAACATTTCCCAACATTAATTTTACATCAATTTCAACCCTAGCCCAACATTGGCCCAAATTAGCCCAATTTGACCTACATTGGCCCATGTACCAAATGAACCCAAATCCAACCCAATTCAAGCCCAAACCACCTCAAATTTATTTCAAATTACTCATGACACATCCCTAAAGCAAACCCAATAATTATTTGGCCCAACCTTTTACAAAAATTCCCATCCATAAAGCCCAAAGCCCACTTTCTTAAACCTTTCTAAAAGCCCATCCAAGACAAATTCAAAAGCCCAAAGTACATGACAATGCCCACATGAAATTTCTCTCATCATCCCTTTGATTTAAAACACTTCCTAAGTTATAAAATCTATCACCAAAAAATCCAAATCAAGCCTTATGACAATTCTCCTTAAATCCATCAAAAATTCCAACACCCTTCCTCATGAAAGTTGACTAAACATTTCCCAAGCCAAAGATGAGCCATGAAGCCATGCATGAGCCACATGAGAGCCATGGGATCTTCTTTCCACCTCACCATACCCAAGATGGCAAGAGGACGAGGCCCTTTCCATATTCCCTTAAGGGGATTAGCCACTTCCATGACTCCATTAAACCTTGCTTAAACTTAATTGTACTTGGATGGTGACCCTTCCCCACTAATTAAGCTGACCTAAAACACTTTATCTTCAGCCCAAACTAGCCATGGGAAGGTGCACCTAGCCCAATCCATGCATTTGACCAAATTTGAGCCAAAATACACCCTTACCCCATTCCACTTTGATTCAAACCCTTTACACATGGCAGCCACCAATTGACTTCACAAACACCAAGCCTTGACCCACCTGAACCTGAGGGTGACCCATGCCTGGCCGGCCAGACACCAGGCCGCCGGAAAACACCATGGCCGAAAGCTCACATGTGAGCCAACATTGAAATTCCCCCTTGCTGAGCTGCCCCAAGTCCAGTGGCCACCATGGCTGTTCTTCTCTTGCATAGAGCAGCTGATCCCAGTCCCTAACTCCCCCTGGGAGGCCCTCCAGCCTCTCCTATTTAAACCCCACCTCCTCTCGGCCATGAGAGGTGCTGAACCAACCTTAAGGAAACTCTGCCAAAATCACTCCAGACTCTCCCCCACACTTAGAGCATTTGATCCCCACTGTTCTCTTGCCCTAATCCCCACTAATTGAGCTCAATTTTGGAGCTCAATTCTCAGGCCAGAACAGGACACTCCCAAATCCTCCACCAAAGTCAAACTAAACTCACCCACACCTACACAAGACCAAGAGAAGGAGTTCCCCAGTGAAAGCCCCCTCTCCAGGCCACCCACCTGTTCCAGACTCCAAAGGTTGAAATCGGGCTTGGTCGAAATCATACCTGGACAATTCACCAAGCCAATGGACTTCATCTGGAGCTTGCTCAGACCCAATCGAAGGTGACACAACCCTTAGATTGAAGCCACACTTCTCTGAGCTAAGGTATGGGCTAAATCTTTATCCCGAGCCTCTGGAGATTGTCTATTTCAAATGCTTTAATTTCAATGCATGATCACCATATAGATGTGTTCGTCTCTTCAAGACGAATCCAAAGAGCACAAGAACGCGAAAATCCGTTGATAAATGAGTGAGTTCTTAGGGTTTTAGTGTGGACGGCTCTCGGGTGAGAACGACTAGGGACGACGAGCGGATGCCGTCCATTCAATACATGCGCGGACGGACGGCTCAGATCTGGTCGGATCGACAAATGATACGCGGAAGGCGGGACCCGGGCTGTTGACTCAAGCGGCGGCGTCGAATGGCAGCGCGACACGCGGCATTTCGGAGATGCCTAGGATGAGTCAGCGCCGCCGTTTTAAGTAGAAAATTAGGGTATTTTTGATTTATTTAATTCCCTAAACTTCAAAAATTCATAACTTTGTGTAGAAAAATTTTAAAAATAAAATAAAAATACCCTCTTGCTTAGTGAACAGAGGAGAATAATGTGGAAAAGAAATCATTTAATTTCATTGAATATTTGATTTTTAATAATTTATTTACTCTCTCGCACATTTTCAATTCTCCATGCATGTATACAATTCACCATGACATGAGACCATGTGGCTTTTGAAGCCTTTGAATTTGGGGACATTCCCCGAATTTTTCAAAGGCGAGAGGCCATCCCTATGAAGAGTTATTGATTTTTCAATTCTAGGTCACTATTCTGAGTATTTTAATTCCAATAATTAGCATGTTGTGAAACAAATTCTAGAAAAATTTGGTGATGTTTCTTATGACTAGAGGACCCTAGGGAAAATAGGTTTTGAGTTAACTCAATTGTAATAAGCCTAATTGGCTTAAACACCCAAAATGGAGCTTTAATTAATTAGAGCTAATCATACATCAAATTGACTTGAAATCAATTATCCACTGACCTTAAGGATCAGAGGAACTCACCATAAAAGTTAGAAGTCAACTGTACTTGGTTAGCCCTATTAAATGGGTTGATTAATCCATTTAGCCAAAATTAAAGTTAAAAAATTCATAACTTTCAAAATACTTCTAAAAAATTCACCAAATTGGTTTTGGAGCCTCTCTGATATCAGGGGAATTTAAGAAAATTAAAATTGCAATTTTCCAAAAAATTTGATTTTTTTGCATTATTTTAATATTTTTAATAATTAAAAAATGGTAAAAATCACAAAAATAATAAAATTCCCCAAAATTTCATATTTTGAATTTTAATCACTTAGGAACAAACCCCATATTTTTCTTAAGTCTCTATGATGAGATATTAAATTTTAAAGCCCTAAGGTAATTTTAAAATTAAAAAATGTATTTTCTAGCATTTCCACTAAAATAATTCTAATAAATCAAAGAAAAATCAAAAAATTGTAAAAATTGGTTATCTAGTTTCCTTGATATCAGAGGAATTTTTGAAAAATATAAAATTTATTTTTCAACATTTATTTTATTTTTAAATTAATTAATACTCCAAAACTCAAAATAATTATAATAAAAAAATATAATTCAAAAAATCACCAAATCTGGTCTAAGTGATCCTCTAGTTTTTAGGAATGTCCCATAATTTTCTTAAGGACAGTAAACTTTCCCTTGGTCATGTTATTGAATTTTCCTCGAAAATCCCTATTTTCCACCAAAAATAATTACATAAATAAATTAAATACGGAAAAATCACATTTTCTCCTCTAATGTCTTGATTGATATATGAGTGAAGTCACATAAAAATTTCAAATTCATTTAAGCTCAATTTAGTGAGTTATGAAATTAGTAAGTTTAAAGGGCAAAATGGTAATTAAAAGTTTAACCTATAATTAAAAATTTTAGGTTTAATTAAAAGGGTGGGTAAAATATTTGATACTAAAACTGAAACAAAAAACTAAATTAAAAGTCATTACAAGATAAAATTCACCGCCACAACATTTCAAAATATAAAACAACTCAAAATTTAATCACAAACAGAACAACGAACAACAAAACTACAACTACAACTAAATTAAAACGTCTTGTTGGATGATCGAGAATACCTCTGATGATGTAACCTACGTGTTTCTAACAGGATTTCCCACGGTCTAAATGAAAGTGTGGAACTCATTTAGTTGAGTTTAGCAAATTCATCCGGACTAAGTGAATCCGATAAAAATAACGATGCCGGAAGGATGGAGCCGTGGGATCTTAACCTAAGTGTTGTTATAATCAACTTTAAGATTTGTTTTAATTAAAACATAAAAAACACTTGGAAATTAAGACCTTCTCTAAACCGGAACACTTCTCTCATCTCCCGATTTATGACTTCTAAAACTAAACCTCTGCAACAACAAGGAGCTCGGAGCATGGTGGGCAGCACGGCCATCTTCATCAGCAAAACCTGAGTCAACTTCAGCAAAACATTTCTTAGAATTAAATAACTAAACCATAGGACTCCGAGGTAGTTTTCCTAGTGCAACATAAATCCTCAACCTTTTGTTAGGCATTTGCATTGCAAAATTAAGCCCTAACCGGTCTTAGGATTCTGAGGTAGTCGTCTGATATGACATAAACCCTCACATCTTCGAGGCTATTCGTGTGACCACATCATACGAATATAAGTCCTAATTAATTAAAATTGGCAAGATCAAAACATTAAATAAACATTAGGATCTTCCTAAATTCAAGCCAAACAATAGGATAGTCGGGAAATTACCGAAGTTCGCTTCGAATCTGTGATTTCTCCTACCTTTCTTCCTTTGAATTCCCAAAATAAAATGTTCCAAATTTGATCCATTCCTATCGAAATTCCAAAATTCAATCCCTCGAAAACTTAAACTTTGAAATTCTTGAGTGCGAAACTACCGATTATTATCGAGAGTTTTCTTAGGTGATTCCCGTCACTTAAGATGTAATTAACTATAGGGGCTTGTCCTTATAGGGAATTTTAAGAACCTGAGTAATATAAACCCCGTTTAATGCTTTCATATTAAGCAGGGGAACTTATTCGGCTTATAAAATTGGTTCGTAGACTAAACGGATGTCACAAATCTTCTAGTTTATTTAACCGAGCCCCATCATCGAGCGAGTGTGTCTACTCTCGGGATAGATATACAATTTGTGGTGCGGTGCTCGTTTATATAAACTATTCGGGATGTGAGATCAGTTTGATTTCATATCTTAAAATTTTCAAATTTAAAATTATTTTCATAATCAAATACTACTTTTCAAATTATTTATTTAAATTAAATTAAAAATTCGCCGACAAGAAGAAATCTGAGGAACAATGATATAAATCAATCTGAAAGAGAGTTTACAGAAAAATTACAATTTGAGGATTTTGTAAGAATCCCTAGATCTAGAAAAGATTAGGCGATTGATCAAGGATTACTTAATTGGAGTTTTGATCCAGGATGAATCATTTGTCAGGCTGGCGATGTTAAACCAAGCGCTTTATGGGAGGCAACTCCTAGTTATCAGTGTGTTTTGATTTAGATAGTCATGATTATTAGTGTTGTATTATGTTTGCTTTAGTTTGGATTAATCAGTTTGATTGTTGTTGGTGGATGTTTAGATTGTTAGTAATTTGATTTGATCTTTGTGTGGCATGAGGGAGGTGATTTTTTAACTTCTTATTATGGCTTGACTTGTTGTTCTCTTGTAGTAGTTTGATTGACGAGTCCACTACGACTCGGGTCTCACTTAGACTTGAGTTTTACAAGAGATATCATGAATTTGAACGATGACTGATCCATCTTAATTTTGTTACTTCCTTTCTCTAACTTTGATTTCATTTGATAGGAGTCATGAACCTAATCGATGAATAACATGTGGATGATTATACATTACGAATTATAATTATTAGAGGTGCTTAATTAAAAGGGATTAGATGATGACTAAGATTGGTGCCTAAGGCCAATATATCAGGGATAATCTTATCTTTGGAATGATAAGCTTTAAAATCATTTAAAATGTACCTAATTTATCAATGTAGTGATTTCGTTAGAATTTGGAAGTAAGTTAGTGAGATGTGATGAGTTAATGAAAGAATTGACCTCTTTTTTTATGTATGTTTGTTGGTGTTACAACTTTATATAAGACTTGAAGAACATTTTCATATTCCCATGCAAATACATGTTATGCTAGTTAAACTTTTATTTAGTGAATTTCATTCAGGCATATTTAGTTTAGATTTACTTTCTGCTACATGATTACTATCCTGATGAATACTTGTAGATATTTTTGATAGGAATATGTGGTAGATAAAATATCTGAACTATTTTTCTTCATGCTTATATTTATTATACTAAATGCTATATATGTTAGAAATCAAGTTTGGGGGTAGGAAGAAAAAAAATTTAAAAGTGAGTATACTTCCTTTTAGTTTAATATTATTGCAAGCATGTTGTAGGCTAGCTTTACTTTCTCCTGCAGTCATTCTATCATGATTATGCATGTATATAAATTTGATAGGATGTTGTAGTAGTAAGTAGATTCATGTTTTACTTTTTCTTCCTGCAACATTTTATGGAATTAATTGCAAAATATTTTAAAATTCAAGTTTGGGAGGAAGAAAAATTTTTAAAACTTATCTTTATTTATCCTCAGTAGCTCGTATTTAATGTAATATCATCTTTAAAATGACTTCTGGTATGTGGTGTTACCTTTAGGTTACTATAATTTTGATTTTAGGAAAGTTAGAAAAATAACTTAGTTGAAATCCTATGTGAAGAAACTATTCTAGAGTTAAGATATTTTGTATGAAACATTGGAAAAATGATTTTGTTATTTATGGTAGAAAGAAGTTGAATATTTGAAAAGTTAAGATTCATATATTTATACTTATTGAGAATTGAGCCTTTATTAAAACTGTTTTCAAACTAATACTCACACTTTTAAAAAGTGAGAGAAAGTTTTGAGTTTTGAATTTAGAAAGAGGATAGTGAAATTCAAAATTAGTAAAGATCTATCCAGATATAATAATTCTCACATAATAAAAAAATGAATTGAAAATGATCCTGAAAGAAAGAAAAAATGAAATAAAAAGAAATGTGAAAAGAAAATACCTTAGGAGAAGTTTGAGGAGAAGTATAATAAAAAATTAGTTTCCCTTGAATCTTTTTAAATAAAAAGACTTAGAAACAATCCTAAGCTAATCCTTATTTTTAAAAAAATTATTAGTCAATTTGGTATAGATAAGGTGCTTAAATTCTATTTTTATACTTTCTTTGAATCTTTTATTTGACAAGTTTTAATAACTTTTGAAGTAACTAAAAAATCAGGATCCCAAAGTTGAATATGGGACATTCTTACACTCTAGTCCAAGGTCGATTTACTAGAATTTCTTCTGAGATAAAATTATAGGAAAATCTACTAAATCCCACAACCACAAGTCAACAAAATTTTGTTTTTAAAGTTACAGTGTTAGTTGAGGACAAGTAATAGTTAAGTTTGGGGGAGTTGACATGCCTAAAAAATGTCCGATTTTTCATATATATCTGATGCTTAATAATAATGATATTTCACTTTAAAGGAAAATATTTTGTATTTTTTTAGTTTTAGGTACAAGAAATGAACTTTTAGAGAAAAGGAAGCAAAAACGGTGCAATTTAGAGCAAAAGCAAGCAAGAAAGTAAATTTTGGCTTGACACATTGCGATATGTTTTTCTATGCCTAATCTACTTTACACTTCTTGCATAATTTTGAATGAAATTACACTTTAAAGAAAGGTTTTTTTTATGCTTCTCTTGTAGGTGAAAATGTAAGGAATGCAACACAACTGAAACGGAGTGAAACGCAACTAAAACGGAGCCGAACGGAGCCAAACAGAGTAAAATGGTGAAGCTACGCAGAGTGGCGCCGACGATTCTGATAGGGCTCCGACAGTGCCAAAAAACTGAGAGCCATGATTTTGGGATCCGATAGCGCCCAAAAATGGCGTCGACGGTGCCAGGGATGGTTATTGGCTATATACATTGAATCTGGACGCTTTTTGGAAGGTTTCTTGAAGCACCTCTTGGGAATTCGTCCCTACACTATATTAGAATGATTTTAAGTCAGAAAAGGTGGTGTGTGTGAGTGGGAAGATGTGGAGAATAATTAGATATCTTAGAATAGGAGTAGAAATGTAGACTTTTACCTTTTTGGAAATATTAGAGAGGGGATTTTGAGACAATATGTAAGGGATGAACTAGCATTGCATGAATCAGTGAGCGACTTTATGGAAGACATTTTCATCTTTCTTTCAAGGGGAAAAATCTAAGTATTGTGTTCTTCATTATCTATGATTTTGTAAACACTTATCTAGTGGATTTGCTTGGATGTAATGAAGTTTTCTTCGTGCTTTTTGATGTGTTTCTCTTACTCTTTCTTCTTATTTGGAAATAGTGACATGAGAAGAATATGTTATTATTTTCTTTTTACTCTTCTTTTACAAGGAGTAGAATTCATGTTTAGGATATTGGGATGCATGCTAAAAGAAGTTTTAATTATGAATGTGACGGTTTTTACTTGCACTTCATTTACATTACAAGAAGGGCCCGTTGTAGTGTTAAAATTCATTGTAATTACACTAAGACCCGAATGAGCAATGCAATTCTCAACAAAGTGGAACCACATTTAATGTCCATGAACGAGTGATGTAGTTCATGGTGGTCGAGTGCAAATAAATAGGGAAATATACTTTATTGGGCGTGGAATTATAGCAGACTAAAATCCCAAATTCGGTCCTAGTATTTAGAAACTAAAGTGAGAGTTAGCCTTCAAACGAAGGGAAGTGGGAGCTTTGGAGTGAGAGCCAGTATCCTCCCTGCCTAACCATAGATTTAAAGACTAAATCTAGGATTATCCAATATTCTTTATAGCACTCGGAAGAGGGTAAAGAATATGATTGCTTCTATTTGGCACATACAATATTTAATATATCCCTTTCCTAAACTTTATTCAATTCACTACATAAGAATATTAGTTTTAAACATCTCAAAATTCTCTAAAGTAATTCATCTAGAAAGGGTTATCTTTATAATTAATTTTTTCATTTAGGAGTAGTTATTAGTTGTTTTAAACTTAAGCTTACCTTTAGAAGTATTTGTTAGAAAAATCACTTATATAGACCGTCTAAACTAAAGTCTGATAGTAGTAGACTAGAAGTTGACTAAGGACCTCTTATCTCGCTTCCCTGTGCGATCGATAGGCGGGACTCTACTAGAGCCTTGTATTACTTGAACGATACATATACTTGCCTAGAACCTCTAGTGTGTACTCATACATACGAACATAAACACCCAGAAAAATAGCACCCGCCGGGGCCGCATCACATACCTTTCTAAGAGAGAATTGAGTAGTATTTTAAAGAGAAAGTCAAAGGAACTTCTAGAAATTTGTTTGGGGAAGAGTTTGAGATATGTTTATTACATTATCTGTTGTATGAACTTTTTATTATATATAAAATCCATGTTTTGTTGTAATTTTCTCATGAATTCTTGGTAGATTTCAGTGTCGTTCTCCTTATAATGAGACATGGTATTGTGATGAATCAGATTTATTGTGCAAAAATAAATGATAAGAATTGTGATGATTTAAACTTGAATCTTTATTTACTTTTTGATCTGGCTAATTGAAATGTTAAACCTTGGATTAGGTAATGTTCTTTATGCACTCGGGAGAGGGTAAACAATAAGAATGCTCCTATTTGGCACAAGATAATTCTGAACAATCTGATTTATTCACTAACCATAACCTCATTCCAAGGGGAAGGATACTTTCTCCAACTTGAACCTTTCATTACAAAATCTTTGTTTATAGTTAGAAAATTTCACATTGAAGTTTAAAAATTAGTTTAGTAAACTTAGTATTTCTAGTTACATTAAACAATATATACTTGCATTTATTAATTAAGTTTTATTAGCTTAAACATTGTGTGTTGTGCTACCATCATAAATTTATCTCCTTCCTGTGAGATCGATACTTAGGACTTAATGAGAGACCTTTATTACCTGAGTGATACATCTACTTGCGTTTATAACCTAGTGACACCATTTAATAATCATAATAATCCATGCTCACTATGGGTGGCAGCTTTTAGATAAATATGATTATATTAAAGCAAATTGATTGTGATTGATAATTAATATTTTCTAAATTAGCTGCTTTGTGTGTTGTAGTGTTGAAATACATTTACAACATACAAAAATTAAACTGACTAACCAACACTGATCATGTTTTTTATTCCACGGGGAGGAGATAAATTTGGCGCTAGCTGCATCAATTATTTGGTCTTTCCATATTAGGGCTCCATGAGCGTCAGGTGATCCATGAAAAAAATAACTGTTTTTATGCCTTGATTTTTATCAAATTTTTAAGGATATTATGCTTTAATGAAAGGTATTTTTGTGTTTTTGGATGTAGGTGATGCAAAAATGTTCAAAAAGGAAAAAGGATGAAAAAAGAGCAAAAAGGAGCGAAAATGGAACCAAAATGCAAAATTGCCAAAATAATGGGCCTGGCTCCTAGGCGCCAGAATCCGGCGCCTAAGCGCCAGCTCGATACCAATTCTGTGACCGTTTTTGTAACTACTTTGGGCGGTTATTTTGACAGTTAGAGCGGTTATTTGACTATTTAGAAGATTGACAGTTATTCCTAGATTATAGGACATGTGATACATTGTATCTAGACGCTTGGAAACAGTTTAGATCGCGAAGAGGTGCGATCCAAAGTGAAGAGGTGCAAAGAACTGGACGCGGAGTCCGGCGCTTAGGCGCCAAATGCCGGCGCCTAGGAGCCAGACACACTTTCTAGAAGATTCATTGAATTGGACACATTTTGAAGAGATGCTTTAGGCAACCCTTGAAGCCTATAAATAGGAGGCCATTTCTATAGAGAAAAATACCCAATAAGAAGCCCGCCCTAGTCTGCTCCAATCAGAGAGAGAGAGAATTAGAGAGATAATTTTAAGGGCCACAATTGTAGTTTACTTTCTTTCATAAATTAGTGAGTTTATTTTATTTTGAGTTTGTATTGAGAGTTTGAAAGAGTTGGTGCTTTTAAAGTCTATTAATCTTTGGAGTCAGAAGGAATCAGAGGTTCAGTTGGAGAAACACTTGAGATAAGTATTTGTAATTTGATTCAAAGTTTTGTTTATATGTTTTGTTATTTAAATTCAATGTGTTCTAAGTAGTTACTTTACTTTATCCTTTCAATTATGAAAAGATAAATAAGATAATATTAAATTTGTTAGAGAATTAAAAACTAAATATGTTTAAATATTGTGATGATATTAATACCGGATCTTAATTTACTAGTTAAATTGACCATTTAAATTGTTAAAATCTGTTGAAGAATTTTGAGACCTAGAAGGAGATTGTCGGCATATTTTTTAGGTTTTAATTTAAATATATATATAATTTAGAAAGTAGCATTTGATTTTGAAAATAATTTTAAGTTTGAAAATTTTAAGTATGAAATCAAACCGATCTCACATCCCAAATAGTTTATATAAACGAGCACGGCATCACAAGCCGTGTATCTATCCATGAGAATAGACACCTTGCTTGATGATGGGGCTCGATTAAATAAACTAGAAAATTTGTGACATCCGTTTGGTGCGCGAACCGGTTTTATAAGCAGACAAGTTCCCTATTTAATATAAAGGAATTAAGCAGGGTTTATATTACCTGGGTTCTTAAAGTTCCCTATAAGGGCAAGCCCCTAAAGTTAATTACATCTTAAATGACGGGAATCATTTAAGAAAACTCTCGATAATGATCAGTGATTTTGCTCTCAAGGATTTCAAAGTTTAAGGTTTTCAAAGGATTGAATTTTGGAATTTCTAAAGGGATTAGCTCAAATTTGGAACAATTATTTTTAGGAGTCCAAAGGAAGAGAAGTATAAGAAGTTGAGGATCCAAGAAGAATCCTGGCAACTTCCCAAACTATCCTATTGTTTGGCTTCAATTTAGGAAAATTATTTAATTTTTCAATCCTGCCAATTTTAGTTAATTAGGACTTATATTTGTATGACATAATCATACAAATAGCCTCGAAGATGTGAGGGTTTATGTCATACCAAACGACTACCTCGGAATCCTAGGATTGATTAGGGCTTAACTCACATAATATGATTATGCAAATGCCCAATGATAAGGTTGAGGATTTATGTTGCACTAGACAAACTACCTCGAAATCCTATGGCTTGGTTGTTTAATTCTAAGAATGGTTTTGCTGAAGTAGACTCATGTTCTGCTGAAGACAATGGCCGTGCTGCCCACTGTGCTTCAAAGCTCCTTGTTGTTGCAGAGGTTTAGTTTTAGAAGGTGAAAATCAGGGGATGAGAGAAGTGTTTTGGTTTAGAAGTCTTAAAGTCCAAGTGTTTTTAATATTTTGTTAGGGGAATATTAAAGTTGATTATAACAACACCGGTTAAGATCCCACGGTTCCATCATTCAACACAGTTATTTTTATCGGATTCACTTAGTGCAGATAAATTTACTAAACTCAACTAAATGAGTTCCACACTTTCATTTAGACCGTGGGAAATCCCGTTAGCAACACGTAGGTTACATCATCCGAGGTATTCCTGATCATCCAATGAGTTATTTTAATTTAATTGAAATTGTAGTTTTGTTGTACTGTTTGTGATTAAATTTTGAGTTGTTTTATATTTTGAAATGTTGTGGTGGTGAATTTTATCTTGTTGTGAATTTTAATTTAGTTTTGGGTTTCAGTTTTGTGGCTATCCTAAAGGTTTCAGTTTTCATGCAACAATCTTGTTTAACATGCAAGAAGAGTAAAGTGTAGCTCATATAAATAAATTGCAATAAAGTAAATTGCAATAAAATAAAAGCGTACCTGAAGAGTCTTATCGTCATTCCAAGCTGAACTTAAAACACATGTTAAGGCATTTAAATGTTTATAACAAGTACCTAGGTAAAGTTAAGGTAAGGTTTTGGTTGTCTACCAAAATCCTAGTCCTATCGCTAGTCGATTCCTATGACGTATAGGTTCTTGTATTTTGTTAAGGATGATTTTCTTCATCAAAGAACAATTAAATTCAATTGTTCTTCTAAAACATCCCATCATATATAGGAAGTTTTTATGATGAGTCCTAAACATCTTTTCAATATTTTTGGGATTGTTTTTGAGTCCAAAAGAATTTTATTCCACAGGTGAATTAATCATTCCAAGATTTAGTTTAGTTTGTTTCTTGCTCAGTGAATTAGGATGTTTGATTATCCTAATAAGTAAAGTGGCATTTCACTTGATGCTTTACTTAAGAGTTATAATAATGAAAACCTTTAGGGGACAAATCAGTTTGTTAAAGAATTTAATGATTTAAAATTAGAATTAATGTTTTAAGGTGATTTAATTTAGTTATAAAATTTTAATAAATTTAAGTTTGGAATAGTGTACAAATTGTTTTAATTTTTTTTTAAATCTTTAAACCCCTTTTTTTATTATCTTAATGTTTCAGATTAATTTTGATGTTTTAAATTTACTTAGAAGTGTTTGAATTATTCATATATTTTTGATGGTTTGATTTAGGTTAATTATGATATTTTAGGTTAGTTTTGATTAGCTTAATTTGTTTTATATGCTTTATTATGAATTGTTTTAATATTATTTAATATTTCAAATTTGCTTTAAGTTTGTTATTAAGTGATATTGAATTAATTTTTTAAATTTAATTTAATTTAATTGTTAAATCACTTAATATTTTAAATATTAATTTAATTAAGGGATATTTTCTTTTAATTTTTAATTTATTAATTCCAATTATTATTTTAAGTTTAATTAAGAATTAGATCTTATTTAAGTGATTTGTTTAGGGATTTTAAATTAAAGAATTAATATCTTCTAAAGTTATTATCCTAACCTTAATGATCCAAATTTTAATATAATCTTCCAAAATTTAAATTATTTAATTAATTAAAATTTACTTTAAATGTTTTCAAGATAATTAGTGGGTTTATAACCCTTAATTCCCTAGGTTTCAATCATCTATGAGAAAAGATAAGATCAGATATTTCACCCTCCCTTTGATTAGACCTAAATATTAATTAGGGTTAAAATCCTTTAATTACCTTTATGCCTCTTTAAGCTTATTTATTTCATAACTCACTAAATTAAGCTCAAATGAACTTGAAATTTTTATGTCACTTTACTTATATGTCAATTAAGACATTAGAGAGAAAATGTGATTTTTCTGAATTTAATTTAATTTATATAATTATTTTTGTGAAAAATAAGGGTTTTCAATGAAAATTCAACAACATGACCAAGGAAAGGTCTCTGTCCTTAAAAAAATTATGGGATGTTTCTAATGACCAGAGGATCACTTGGACCAATTTTAGTGATTTTTTTAATTATATTTTATTTATTATAGTTATTTTGAGCTTTAGAGTGTTAATTAATTACAAAATAAAATATAGGTTGAAAAATGAATTTTATATTTTTCTTAAGTCTCTCTAACCTCAAGAAGTTTAGAGAAACAAATTTTATATTTTTTTGATTTTTGTTTTATTTATTAGAATTAATTTAGCGAAAAGGTTGAAAAATTCATTTTTAATATTAAAAATTGTCTTAAGCATTTAAAATTCAATATCTTTACTTTGAGACTTGGGAGAAATATTTGGTTTGTTCCTAAGTGATTAGGAGGTGAAATATGACATTTTTATGATTTTTAATATTTTTTTGATTTTTTAATTATTAAAATATTAAAATATGATTTTTATGTGAGGTTCCCCTGATCCTAAAGATCAGTGGAGAATTATTTTCAAGTTCTTTTGATGTGTGGTTATCCCTAATTAATTAAAGTTTAGGGTCCTCTGGTCCTAAGAAACTTCCCCAAAATTTCCTAGATTTTTCTAAGCAATATGCTATTTAATGGAATTAAAATACCAAAAACAGTGACATAAACTTGAAAAACACATAACTTGCCATAGAGGTAGCCTCTTACCTTGAAAAATTCAGGGAATGTTCCCAAGATCAGAGGCTTCAAAAGCCTTATATTCTCGTGCCATGGTGAATTGTCTATGCAAATGGAGAATTAAAATACTGAAACGAGTAAATAATTAATTAAAAATAAAATACTCATCAAATTAACTCAATTTTTTTTTTTACATTATTCTCCTCTATTCACTAAGCAAGAGGGTATTTTTAGTTTATTTTTGTGATTTTTCTACACAAAGATATGGATTTTCTAAGTTCTGGGTATTTAAATAAATCAAAAAATCCATATTTATCTACTTATCCACGCGGCGCTGACTCAACCTCGGTGGCTCCGAAAGCCCACGCGTCACCTCCTCATTCGACGCCACCACCCGCGGTTCACGCACCATTCTCTGGTCCGACGCAATCTGGACCGTCCACTCGATACACGCGCGATCGGACGGCTCCTGGTCATCGTCTACGACTGGTGTGCACCCGTGACCGTCCACACTAAAACCTAAGATCTCTCTCATTTCTCAACCAATTTTTGTGTTCTTATGCTCTATGGATTCGTCTTGAAAAGACAAAGACATCCATACGGTTTACATGCTATGAAATTAAGCCAATCAAAATAGAGAATCACTGGAAGCTCGGAAGAAAGGGGAGGTCTATTCCTTGGCTCTGAGAAGTGAAGCTTCAATCAGAGAGTTGTGGCACCTTTGATTGCACCCAAGGAGGCTCCAGATGAAGTCTCTGGCTCTGGGGAATTGCCTAGGTATGAAAGTGACCAGGGCCGATTTCAGACTTTGGAGGCTAGAGCAATTGGGTGGCCTGGAGAGGGGGCTTTCACTGGGGAACTCCTTCTCTTGGTCTTGTGTAGGTGTGGGTGAGTTTAATTTG
The DNA here is from genome assembly GCA_022702705.1 of Papilionanthe hookeriana x Papilionanthe teres. NCBI lineage: Eukaryota > Viridiplantae > Streptophyta > Magnoliopsida > Asparagales > Orchidaceae > Papilionanthe > Papilionanthe hookeriana x Papilionanthe teres. Next base: position 71,676,644 of record CM040421.1, on the reverse strand, counting down.
ATTTTGGTGGAGGTTCTAGAGATGTCCTGGTTTTTGGGTGGATTTTTGACTGAAAAATTGAGCTCTGTCAATGAGGATTAAGGCAAAGGGACACTGGGGATCAATTGCTCTAGGTTAGGAGAAGGTCCTGGAGCAAATTTTTGGCAGAGTTTTGTTAAGCTTTGGTTCATCACCTTGTTTGGTCGAGAAGGTGGTGGGTTTAAATAGGCATGGCTGGAGGGCTTCTCAGGGGGAGTTAGGGCTTGGGATCAGCTGCTCTATGCAAGGGAAGAACAGCCATGGAGTCCAATTGAGTTGGGATAGCTCAGCCAGGTGAATTTGAATTTTGGAATCCAAATAAAGCTCTCGGTCATGGTTTTTTCCGGCGACTGTGGTGGCTGGCCGGCCAGGCATGGGTCACCTTCATGTTCAGTGAGGTCAGGGTTTGAATTTGGTGCAAGCAATGGAGATTGGCCATGTGTAAAGAGCTTGATTTAAAATGGTATGGGGAAGGGGCTCTTTTGGACTTGGTTTGGTCAACCCATGGAAATGGGCTTGGTGCACCCACCAAGGTTTGATTTGGGCTGAAGGGAATCAGGTAAGTCAGCTAGCTTAGTGGGGAGTAGTCACCATCTAGGCAAATTTAAGCATAAGAATGGTTTAGGGGAAGCATGAAAAGGTTTAATCACTCTTAAGGGAATCATTAAATGTCCCCCTCCTTTTGCCCAATATGGTATGGTCACATGAAAACCACTCACATGGCTTGCATGGGGCTTAAGGATGGCTTCATGGCTAGCCTATGGCTTGCTCATGGCTTGGCTTAATTTCATGAAAATGGATTTTGGGATTTTTGATGGATTTAAGGGAAATTGGCATGAGGCTTAATTTAGAAAAATTTGATGATTAATTTGGAACTTAGGGAGTGATTTAAATCAAAGGGGTGATGAGGAGAAATTTCATGTGGGCTTTGGAATGTGTTTTGTGCTTTTTGAAATTGTTTTGGAATGGGCTTTTAAATGCTTTAAGGGAGTGGGCTTTTAGATTTTCGAATGAACTCTTGGTTGAAAATTTGGTAAGGGATTGGGCCAAGTAAATGTTGGGTTTAGTTTAGGGATGTGTCATGAGTGATTTGAAACAAATTTGAGGTGATTTGGAGTTGAATTGGGTTTGATTTGGGACTTTTTGGTAAAGTGGCCAAAGTGGGTCAAATTGGGCTAACTTGGGCTAAGATTGGGCTAAGGCTAGATTTGATGTAAAATTAATGTTGAGAAATGTTTATGGGAGTGTTACAAAAAGTTTTCAACTTTGGTTGGGCTTTGATTTTGGGATTTGGGCCCACTTGGGTTTATGGTGGGTTTAGGCCAAAAATGGGGATTTTGGTTTTGGGTTAGGTTTGGGTGGAGTTTAGGTTCAAATTTAGGGCAAATATTGTTAGTGTTTTGTTTGTGGGGATATTAGGAAGGTTTAGGAAAAGATTTGGGGTTAATTGGGGTTGAATTGGGTTAGTTTGGGCTAAGTTTAGGTCATGGGCCAAAATTGGGCTTTAAGCTTCAAATTGGAATTGGATCCAAATGTTAATCAAATTGGGCTTGTATTTGGTCTAAATTGATATTGGAGATATTGAATTGAAGTTAGAATTGAATTGGGTCAAAGTTGAGTTCAATTGGGTTGATTTGGTTTGACATTGGGTCCACTTAGGTTAAAAATGGGTCAAATTGGGGGTTTTGCTAAAAGTGGGTTAAATTGACAAAATTGGTCTAAGATGTAGTTGAAAAAAATAAAATTGGGAATATTTGAGATTTTCTGGAATTTTCTGGGAATTTTTAGGAATTTTTGGATTTTTTGGTTAGAAGGGCATTTTAGGTATTTGGAGGGTATTTGGGGGTATTTTTTGAAATTTTAGTATATTTGGCTTTGGGTGATCAATTTGAATGGTGGGAAATGTTTAGGACTAATTTTGATGAATTTTGGGTAATTTAGGAAATTTTGCAAATTTCGGGTAACTTCAAGGACATTTGGTAGGTTTGGTGGGTGTAGAGCCCCGGGGGTCAAAAATTGAAATTTTGAAAAGAAAATGAAGATTGATCAAGTTTGAGTAGAATGGAATCACTTTGGTTGAGCCATGAAGCTATATCAAGCCCATAAGAGCCATGAGAGGACTCATTTGAGGCATTCACTATGTTGTTCCTAACCCTCTTAACCAAGGGCCTAAGGGTTAAGGTCCATCCATATGAAATACCTACATGAGTTAGGAAGTCAAGCTAGGTATGAATGGTTTTAGGATTTGGAATGTGTGTGAAAGTGTAATGTGTGCGGGTCAACCCTCACCGGACCGGGCCACCCGGGGTAGTCCTAAGGCCAAAGAGTCCTATAGGGAGCTCATCCTTTAAACCTCCACATTTGATCTTAACCCTCCAAGTGACTTAGGGGTTTACAATCAAACTTATGGGGTTTGCAGGGAGTTAAGAGGTGTTTAAATTTCTAAGTGGTGGGTTGCATTTCTAGTCCTCTAAAATAGTCAAAGGGAAAGCCTAAGGCTAGATCCTAAGTACTAAGGAGAGAGAAGAGAAAATACCTCATCAAAAATGAGGTCAACAGAGATGAATTCTTAACTAGTAGATATCACATGAATCCTTGGGTAGTCGAAGGCCTTGTGCGGGTTTATTCAAGGTGAAGTGCAAATAAATAGGAAGATATTATTTAATGGGCGTAGAATTGATAAGTTTTTAGAGTGACAAGCTAAATTCTTATAATTTGGTTTATAGAGAAGGAAAGGGTCACTAGTAGGGCCGACCATAGCCACCCTTGGACATCTAGTAGTGTGAGCCTAGATTAACCCATTCTACTAACAATACATCCAGGCCTGATCTATAGATTAGCCAATGTTCTTTATACTATCAAGCTAAGGTAAAGATTAGGAATGCTTCTATTTGGCACAATACCATAAATTTATATTCTCCATGAATATTGTATTATCTAAAATGTCTTGGATTAATTGAAAGGAAGAAAGTTGTTTGCTTATTATTATTTACATCACTCATTATTTTATTATTGCTTTAATTCTGCATTTAGTAAATTAAATATTAAATTTATAACTTTAAAAGAAATACATAAAAATAAAATTAAAATATTTAAAAGTCTATAAACCTCCTCGTGGGATTGATACTGGGGTTTTTATTTAAAGCCTTATATTACTTGAAACGATACGTATACTTGCGTAGTACCTCTACTATGTAAAATATTTTCCATAAAATTATATTTATATACACTAGCCCTATTATTATTTGGGTCAAAGTATTGGCTATAACATATTTTTGAAATCAGAAATTACTGCGTCGTCAGCGGATCGAGGTCACTAGGCATTAGCTTTATTGGATTAGGGCGCTATTACTATCCATTTCGTACCTGTTTTTGATGATATTGCACTTCAAAGGAAGGTATTTTTGATGATTTCATGCAGGTATAATGATTTTAGGCCTTTGGAGCAAAATGAAGCAAAAAAGAGCAAATTTGGAGCAAAAAGAGGCAAAAGTGCATTTTATTGAACTAGCACCAAACGGCGCTATCACCAGCGCCGGACCGCACTATTTTCCAAAGAGTTGCGACCATTTTGGCAGAATAGTGCGCCGAATGACGCCTTATCCAGTGCCGAATCGCGCCCTATCCTGATTTTGAACTAGATTTAATGTATTTTGACAGATTTTGAAAGGTTGCTTGAGGAAACTCTTGTGAATTTGGTTTTTGCAAAATTTAAACACTTTTGGAGCCAAGTTTGAAGAGGAGAAGAGAAGAGAAGAAGAAAGGAGAGTAGTTTACAGTTTAGAGAGTGTATTCTCCCTTAGTTTAGGAAGTTTAGGTTTTGTGTTTTTCTCTTATAAGGAGTGTGAAAGGAGAAGGAAAGTGAGAGATTTCTTCTTCCTTACTTATCTAAAGAGAGAATTGTGTGTTGTTGTGAAGAAGAAGAGGAGTCAAAAGAATTCCTTGAGATTTTCTTGGGGAAGAGTTTGAGATAAGTTGTCTTTACTTTACTCTATTTGTATGATGTTATTTTTATATATAAAATCCATGTTTTGTCATCATTTCCTCATGATTCTTAAGTAGATTTCTTTATCTTTCTTCTTTTCATGTGATGTGTTGATGTTGTGATATGGAAATGAAGTGCCGATTTATTATGGAGAATTTGTGATGACCTTTTCACGTCAAACTTCATTTACTTTTTGATCTGGACAATTGAATTGTTAAAACTTGTTGGGAAACATATTTTCTAAAAAGATTATGAGCTCCATAAAAAAAGTGAAGGTCAAATTCAATGTCCATGAATGAGAGAAGTAGTTCATGGGGATTGAGTGAAAATAAATAGGAAAATATACTTTGATGGGCGTAGAATTAGAGATTTCAGAGTGGCAGGCTGAAATCCTTGTTGACCTCATTTTTGGTGAGGTCTGATCTCTCTCCTTAGTACTTAGGATCTAGCCATAGGTTTTCCCTTCGACTATCCTAGAGGACTAGAAATAGGACCCACCACTTAGAAATTAAAAACACTTCTTGACTCCCTCAAAACTCCACATGTTTGATTGTAAACCCCCAAGCCACTTGGAGGGTTAAGACCAATATGTGGAAGTTTAAAGGATGAGTTTCCTATAGGGCTCTTTGGCCTTATTAATACCCTAGATGGTCTGGTCTGGTGAGGTCTAGCCCGCACACACCACAATCTCACATTCATTTCAAATCTTAAAACCACTTTTACTCAATTTGACTCCCTGACTCATGTAGGTGACTCATATGGATGGACTTTAACCCTTAAGCCCCTGGCTAAGAGGGTTAGGAACAAGATATTGAATGCCTAAAATGAGACCTCTCATGGCTCTTGTAAGATTAATATGGCTCCATGGCTCAATCAAATGGTTTCATTTCACTCACACTTAATCAATCTCCATTTTTCCCAAATTTCAATTTTTGACCCCCGGGATCCTAAACCCACCAAACCTACCAAATGCCATTGAAATTGCCCAAAATTTGCAAAATTGCCTAAATTACCCAAAATCCCTCAAAATCCCTCAAAATCAATCCTAAATATCCTTTATCACTCAAATTAGTCATCCATGGCCAAATATACCAAAATTTCCAAAATACCCCATAATAACCTCAAAATACCCAAAATACCCTTTTAACCCAAAAAATCCAAAAATTCCAAAAATTCCCAGAAAATTTCAAAAAATCCCAATGTTACCAATTTCATTTTGTTCAACTACACCATAGGCCAATGTTGTCAATTTAGCCCACGTTTACTAAAATCCCCAATTTGACCTTTTTTTTTAACTTAAGTAGACCCAATGTCCAACCAAATCACTTCAATTGACCTCAATTTTGATCCAATTCAATTCTAAAATTCACTTAAATATTCCCAATATCAATTTAAACCAAATCCAAACCCAATTTCATCAACATGTGAATCCAATTTCAATTTGAAGCTTAAAGCCCAATTTTGGCCCATGACCTAAACTTAGCCTAAACCAACCCAACTCAACTCCAATTAGCCCCAAACCTTTTCTAAAACCTTCCTAACATCCCCACTAACAAAAATCTAACTTGATTTGCCTCAAATTTGAACCCAAACTTCACCCAAGCTTAACTTAAGCCAAAATTCCCTAAATTGGCTTAAACCAACCATGAACCCAAATAGGCCCAAATCTTAAAATTAAGAACCAAACAAAATTGAAAACTCTTTGTTACACCTCCATAAAAATTTTGCAACATTAATTTTACATCAAAAACAACATTAGCCCAACCTTAACCCAAGTTAGCCCAATTTGACCCACTTTGACCCTATTATTAAAGAGACCCAAATTAAACCCATTTCAACTCCAAATGACACCAAATCTTTTCTAAAATTCTCATAACACATCCCTAAACTAAATGCAACATTTATTTGGCATAATATTTTACAAAATTTTCATCCAAAAGTTCATTTTAAAACATAAAAGCCCACTTCCATAAGGCATTTAAAAGCCCATCTTTCATCAAATCCAAAAGCCCAAAATCTGTTTTAAAAAGCCCATATGACAAACCCCCCCTTCTTCCATTTAATCTAAATCAATCCCTAATTTTTAAATCAATGATCAAATGATTCCAAGTTAAGCTCCGTACAAATTTTCTTCAAAATATCTAAAATCCCTAAAATCTATTTTCATGAAACTAAGCCAAGCCATCCCTAAGCCAGATGGAGCCATTGAGCCATGCACAAGCCACATGGGAGCCATGGAAGCCACTTTCCACCTCACGAAGCCATTAATGGCAAGAGGAGGGGGTTCTTTCTTAATCCTTCATTATCTCTTTTTAATCCCATTCATGTAAACACTCTAATCCAAATTAGCCACATCACCTTGGATGGGGACTTCATCACCCTTCCTAGCTGACCCAAATGATTCTCCCTCAGCCCAAAGTCAAGCCTTGGGTGGTGCACCAAGCCCAAAACCATGACTTGACCCATTTGAGCCCAAAAGAACCACTCTCCCCATTCCACTTAAATCAACTCCTTTACACATGGCAACAGCCAATTGAGCTAAAAAACATTAAGCACTGACCTCCCTGACCCTGAGGGTGACCTGACCCTGTCCGGACCACCACCCCAGTCGCCGGAAACCACCAATTTGAGTCAAAAATTCAAATTGAATTGGCTGAATTGTCCCAACCCAAATGGTCACTGCAGCTATTCTTCCCTTGCCCTGAGCAGCTGATCCCAAGCCTTAACTCCCCCTGGGAGGCCCTCCAGCCATGCCTATTTAAACACCACCACCTCACGACCAAAAGAGGTGCTGAACCAAACCTTACCAAAACTCTGCCAAAATCACTCCACACTCTTCTTCAAACCCAGAGCACTTGATCCACGCTGAAATCCAGTCCTAAAACCCCCTCAGTGAGCTCAATTTTAAGCCAAAAAATAGGACACTTCACCACAGTGAGCCAATCTTCAAATTGATTGACTCTACACCTTCACCAGACCAAGAGAAGAAGTTCCCCCGCAAAAGCCCACTCACCAGGCCAGCCATTCCTTCTATCAGCCAAGCTTTGAAATCGGGCTTGGTGGAAATCAAGTCGAGTCATTTCACCACAGCTTCAGGCTTCATCCCTAGCTTCCTTGGACTCCAACGAATGTGTCAAGCCCCTCTGATTAAAGCTTCACTTCTCAGAGCCAAGGTATTGAACTCCTCCTTCCCGATAGCTTCTTTCAATTCTCTATTTTGTTTGTGTCGATTTCATAGCATCTTAGCTGTATAGATGTGTTCATCTTGTTAAGACGAGTCCATAGAGTCCAAGATCATGAAGTTTGATGGAGAAATGAGGGAGATCTTAGGGTTTTAGTGTGGATGGCTCTCGGGACACACCAGTCGTAGACGATGACCAGGAACCGTCAGATCGTGTGTGTATTGAATGGACGATCCAGATTGCGCCAGACCGAACCGCGAGACATAAAGCGTCGGCTGACTCAGATGGCAGCGTCGAATGGGAGCGCGACACATAGGGCTTCGGAGCTGCCAAGGATGACGCGGCGCCGCATGGATAAGTAGAAAAATAGGGTATTTTTTTATTTATTTAAATACCCAGAACTTTGAAAATTCATATCTTTCCATAGAAAAATCATAAAAAAAAATAAAAATTACCCTCTTGCTCAGTGAACAAAGGAGAATAAAGTGGAAAAAGAATTAAGTTATTTTGTTAAGTAATTTATTTTTAATTAATTTAATACTGTTTTAAGTATTTCAATTCTCCATTCATGCATATAATTCACCATGGCATGAGACCATAGGGCTTTTGTAGCCTCTATTTTTTGGAACATTCTCTAAATTTTCCAAGGCCAGAGGCCATCTCTATGGTAAGTTATTGATTTTACTATTTTATGTCTCAGTTTTGAAATTTTAATTCCAATAATTTGCATTTTGCTTAAAAAATTCTAAGAAAATTTGGGGAGGTAGCTTATGACTAGAGGATCTTAGGAAAATTATGGTTTGATTTAATTCCTTAAGAATAACCCTAATTAGCCCAAACACCTGAAATTGAATTCTAATTAATCAGGAGTAACCAAATATCAAAATCACTTGAAATTAATTCTCCACTGTCATTTAGGATACAGAGAACCTCACATAAAAATTTGAAGTCAATTGGAAATGATTTAACCCACTAAATAGATCATTTAATTTGTATGGTCATTTTTAAATTTTAAAAATTCATAAAACACAAAATACACTTAAAAAATTCACCAAATTAGTTTTGTGGGCTCTCTGATATCAGAGGAGTCTAAGAAAATTAAAATTAAAATTTTCTAAAAATTTTCATTTTTAACCTATTTTTGAATATCTTAATAATAATTAAAAAATAATAAAAATCACAAAAAATACAAAAAAGCATAAAGATGTCATATTTTGTTCTCTAATCACTTAGGAACCAACCAAATATTTTTCCTAAGTCCCTAGGTTAAGATATTGAATTTTAAGGGCTTAGGATAATTTTAATATTAAAAAATGGATTTTCCAATCTTTACACTAAATTAATTATAATAAATCAAAGAAAAATCAGAAAAATATAAACTTTATTTCTCTGAGTTCCTTGAGGTTAGAGAGATTTAAAAAAATATAAAACTTAAATTTTAACTTCAATTTTATTTTATAATTAATTAATACTCCAAAATTTACAATAATTATAATAAATAAAATATAATTCAAAAAATAACCAAAATTGGTCCAAGTGGTCCTCTGGTCAATAGAAACATCTCATAATTTTCTTAAGGATAGAAACTTTACCTTGGTCATGTTGTTGAATTTTCATTGAAAATTCTTATTTTTATCAAAATAATTATCTAAATTAATTTAAAAATAAAAAAAATTATATTTTCTCCTCTAATATCTTAATTAACATGTGAGTGAAGTGACATAAAAATTTCAAGTTCATTTGAGCTCAATTTTGTGAGTTATGAATTGAATAAGCTTAAAAGGGCATAAAAGTAACTAAAGATTTTAACCCTAATTAATACTTTAGGTTTAATTAAAAGGGAAGGTAAAAATATTTGATCTTAATCTTCTCTTGGATGATTGAAACTTAGGGAATAAAGGGTAGAAACCCATTTGTCACTTTGAAAATATCAAAATGGAACTTTAATTAATTAAATCATTTAAATTTTGGGAGAATAATTAAAATTTTGGATTATTAGGTATGTGACTTAAGAAGATACCAATTCTTTAATTGAAAGTCCCTAATTAAATTAATTCAATGGTAATCAATCCTTAATTAATTCTAAAATGATGACTAAAATGACTAATTAAAAAAGAAAATAGCCCTTAATTATGTTAAAGCTTAAAACATTAAATGATTTAACAATCAAATTAAAATAAATTTTAAACATTTAAAATTAATTTGAAATCACTTAAGAACAAACTTAAAACAAATTTAAAACCTTAAGAAATTTCAAAACAATTCATAATAAAAAAATATAAAAATCAAATTAATTAAAATCAACCTAAAGTATTATAATTAATCCAAATCAAGTCATCAAAATTTAATAAAAATAAATAAATTAAACACCTCTTTCAACCTAAGCAAATTTAAAACATTAAAATTAATATGAAATATTAAGATAATTTAAAATATAAAGATTTAATTAAATTAAACAACTTGAACATTATTCCAAACTTAAAATTATTAATTAAAATTTTATAACTAAACCAAATCACTTTAAATCATCAATTCCAATTTTAAATTAAGAATTGTTAAAAATCTTCAACAAATTAATTTGCCCCTAAAGGCTTTCATTATCATAACTCATAAATGGAGCATCAAGTGACAAGTCACTTTATTCATCGGATAATCTAATGTCCAAGTTCACTGAGCAAGAAGCAAAATTTAACTAAATTTTGGATGATTAATTCACCTATGCAATGAAATTCATTTGGACTCGAAATAATCCTAGAAGTACTGAAAAGATGTTTAGGACTCGTCCTATGCACTTTATCAATACGATGGGATGTTTTAGAAGAACAATTGAACTTAGTTGTTCTTTGGTGAATAAAATCATCCTTAACAAAATACAAGAACCTAGACGTCATAGGAATTGACTAGTGATAGGATTAGAATTTTGGTAGATAACCAAAACCTTCCCTTAGCTTTACCTAGGTATTATCTTATAAACATATAAAATGCTCTGACATGCATCTTAAGTGCAGCTCCGAATGACGAGAAGACCCTCCAGGTACGCTTTTACTTTATTGCAATTTATTTACCTGTACTGCACTTTACTTTTCTTGCATGTTAAACAAGAATGTCACCCTGCATGAGAACTGAAACTTTTAGGATATCCACAAAACTAAAACCCAAAACTAAATTAAAAATTACAACAAGATAAAATTCACCGCCACAACATTCAAAAGATAAAACAACTCAAAATTTAATCACAAACAGAACACAAAAATACAACTACAACTAAATTAAAACGTCTCGTTGGAAGATCAAGAATACCTCGGATGATGTAACCTACGTGTTGCTAACGGGATTTCCCACGGTCTAAATGAAAGTGTGGAACTCATTCTGTTGAGTTTAACAGATTCAATTGGACTAAGTGAATCCGATAAAAATAACGGTGCCGGAATGATGGAACCGTGAGATCTTAACCGGTGTTGTTATAATCAACTTTAAGATTCCCCTAATAAAACACTAAGATATTTGAACCTTAAAACTCTTCTAAACCGAAACACTTCTCTCATCTCCTGATTTTCACTTTCTAAAACTAAACCTCTACAACAACAAGGAGCTTGGAGCATAGTGGGCAGCACGACCATCGTCGTCAGCAAAACTGGAATCTACATCAGCTAAACCTTTCTTAAAATTAAATAACCAAGCCATAAGATTTCGAAGTAATTTGCCTAGTTCAACATAAATCCTGAACTTTCTATTAGGCATTTGTGTAATGCACATTAAGCCCTAACCGGTGATAGGATTCCGAGGTAGTCGTTTGGTACGACATAAACCCTCACATCTTCAAGGTTATTTGTGTGATTATGTCATATAAATATAAGTCCTAATTAATTAAAATTAGTAGAATTGAAATATTAAATAAATTCTCAAATTGAAGCCAAACAATAGGATAGTTGGGAAGTCACCGAAGTTCACTTCGGGTCCGTGACACCCCTACTTCTCCTCCATTAGATTCCTAAAATAAACTGTTCTAAATTTGATCCATTCCATATTGAAATTTCCAAAATCCAATTGTTTGAAAACCTTAAACTTTGAAACTCTTGAGAGCAAAACCACTGATCATTATCGAGAATTTTCCTAAGTGTCTTCGGACATTTAAGATGTAATTAACTATAGGGGCTTGCCCTTATAGGGAACTTTAAGAACCCAGGTAATATAAACCCTGCTTAATTCATTTATATTAAGCAGTGGAACTTGTCAGTTTATAAAATTGGTTCGCAGAACAAAAAAATGTCACAAATCTTCTAGTTTATTTAATCGAGCCCCATCATCAAGTAGTATGTCTATTCTTCAATATAGATACGCGGTTTGTGGTGAGGTGCTCGTTTATATAAACTATTTAGGATGTGAGATTGGTTCGATTTCATATTTTAAAATTTTCAAACTTAAAAATTATTTTCAAAAATCAAACGCTACTTTCCAAATTATATATATTTAAACTAAATTTAAAATCTGAAAAATTCACCTACAATTTCTGTAGGCGACCCCTTTTCAAAATATAACACACATAACCTAAAAATATGCTGACAATCCTCAAATTGGTCCTAATGTTTGGAAACCAAAGCGAGAGTTAGTCTTCAGGTAAAGGGAAGTGGGAGCTCTGGAGTGAGGACCACTATCCTCCTAGCCTAACCTCGGATTTGGGATCTAAACTTATGATTAGCCAAATGTTCTTTATACGCTGAAATATGGTTAAAGAATATAATTGCTCCTATTTGGCACAATATATTTGCATCACTGTTCTATGTCACAATAATCATCATATTATGATTGGAAAGGAGGAAGACTATTTCTTGCAACTGAACTTATTATAAATTTAGTCTTGTGTTAGTTTAACTTGCTAGAGTTTACAACGTATTTAGGTAGAAATAGTAACTACAACTCGTTTGTCTTTTTTTAGAATTAAACGTGCTTGCGATTGGGTAGTGATTCAATAAGTGATTTATGTGCTACGCCATAAAGTTGAAGCTTCCCTGTGGAATTGATATTCCAGGACTTCGCTAGAGCTCTGTATTACTTGAGCGATACGTATACTTGAGTTTAATTGTGTGACTCATTATAAAAATAAATCATATATATATATATATATATATATATATATATATATATATCTAAATCTGAGTTCATTAATTTTGACAAATCAAAAAAGTCGCACCAGCCATCGGCACCAGATTTGTTTTTGAACCTGCATTCTCTGGATTTTTACGTCACCGGCGCTATTATACTTCACAAAATGCTCCATTTAACTCTAAATTTCTTCCTTTTTGTTTTTGTTTGCTCCAAAAGTCTAACATCAATATACCTTCAAAGGAACATCAAAATACCTTCCTTTATAGTGTAATATCATCAACATAAAATATATATGAAAAATTAAACATTTTTTTGGTGTATCACCTTATTTCCTAGAAATTTTCTTACAGTTTAACTAAAGATTTACTAAGTCAATTAAAAGATTTTCTGCTTCTCTGTGGGATCAATATTTGGAGTGAGCTATAAGAAATATTCAAAAACAAAAAGAACTTCACAATTTACAAGAAATGATGAACACATCAGATAGTAACTTTAAAAATGAATCTAATCATAAACAAACACATTTAAGGGACTATTCAAACCCTATAATAGATGAAATTCACTTAAGGATACAATCCCCAATTTTAGTGGCTAATTAATTTGAAGTAAAACATTTTATAATCCAAATAGTATAGAATAATCAGTTTGGGGAACACCATCTTAGGAACCAAACTTACACCTTGCTAGTTTTCCAGATTTATGAGCTTCATTTAATTACGAAGACGTATGAAATAATGCTGTTAAACTTAGAATTTTCCCTTTTACTTAAGGCATAAAGATAAGATGTGGTTAAACTCTTTATCACATGGATCTTTCAGAACTTGGGGGGATTTAGAATAAAAATTCCTAGCTAAGTATTTTCTACCTTCAAAAACTACTAAACTTGGAAATGATATTACCTCATTTACTCAGTATGAAGGTGAATCAATATATGAAGTTTAGGAAAGATTAAAAGAACTTCTTAGTAGTTTTCCTCATCACGCTTTGCCATACTGGTTGACTATTTAAACATTTTATAATATGTTAATAGGATACCTTAGATTTTTTATTGAGACTGTTGTTGGTAGTTTGTTAATGTCAAAACCATTTGATGATGCAAATTCATTAATCGAAGAGATGGCTACGAACAACTTTCAATGGCCCTGTGGAAGGATAAATCCTAAGAAACCTATGTTCATGATACTGTTGTAATCGCAATTCTGTCTTCTCAAGTTGATGTGATTTCTAAGAAATTAGACCAATTCAAAATGAATTTACCTCAAACACTTCATGTGATTGAAGAAATATCATTAGGAAAAATTATGAGGGCCATTGAAAGAAATTAAACCATCATTAGAGACTTTAAATGCAATTAATAAAAAATCCAATAACCCATATTCTAATTATTAGAACTCAAGTTGGAAAAAGTACCCTAACTTTAACTGAAATAATACTTCTAGTGGTGGAAATCAGAAAATGGGGAAAAACTTAAGCAAAATCATTAGGAAACTAGAACAATAATAATAGAAATTCTTATCTCTCTAGCTCTAACAATGAATCTATTTTGCGACTTTCTGTATATGCAAGAATTTATGAACTTAAATTTATATATTTATAATGATTTTGTGAAGTCACAATTTCAAACGCAAGTATACGTATCGCTCAAGTAATATAGGGCTTTAATGGAGTCCTGGTTATTGATCCCACAGGGAAGATTAATTAAAGAAATTATTAGATTTTCAAATTAAAAGTAATTATAACTTTTATTTCTTTACAAAATTCAGATTTCAAGTTTAATGAAATTTCTACTAGATGTAAGTAAAGCAGCAATAAAATAAAGGTTAATGCAAGTATAAATAAAACAACTTCTTTCCTTTTCAGCTAATCGAAAATTTTTCAGAATAACTATCATTCGTGGAGAACTTGAGATTATGGTATTGCGCCAAATAGAAGCAATCATATTCTTTACCTTCGCTCGATAGTATAAAGAACATTAGCTAATCTATAGATTAGTTCAGGATGTATTATTAGTAGAATGAGTTAATCTAGACTCACACTTCTAGATGTCCAATGGTGGCTATGGTCGGCCCTACTAGTGACCCGTTCTCTTTCTATAAACCAAATTATTAGAATTTAGTCTGTCACTCTAAAAATAAATTAATTCTATGCCCAATAAACAATATCTCCCTATTTATTTGCACTAACCTTGTATAACCCGCTCAAGGCCTTCGATTACCCAAGGATTCATGTGATATTTACTATTTAAGAACTCATCTCCGGATAGGTCTCATAATTCTTCAACAGGTTTTAACAATTCAAATGGCCAGTTTAAAAAGTAAATTAAGATCATGTATGAATATCATCACAATAATTTTAAAATTTAGTTAAGTTCTCCAACAAAATCAAATTATCTTATTATCTTTTCATAGTTGAACAAAGAAAGAAAAGTAACTACTCAGAACACATTGAATTCACACAACAAAACATATTTATAAAACTTTGAACCAAGTTACAAATACTTATGTGGAATGTTCCTTCAAGTGATCCTTTGACTCCTACTAACTCTAATGCAAAGCACAAGACTCCAACAACACTAACACTTACAAACTCTCACTTACTACTCAAGGAATTGAGTAGTAACATTCAAAATAACTAAAATAAACTCACTAAATACTTAAGAAGAAAATATGCTGGCTCTCTAAAACTATCCCTGGATGCTGGAGAACTAAAGGAGGGGCCAGTTCTCTGTAGAAATGTCTCCTATTTATAGAGCATCAAAACTGACCAGGGGTTGCTTAAGGAACCTCTTCAAAATTCGTTTAAATTTAATGAATCTTCTAGAAAGTAACTGTGGCTCCTAGGCGCTGGGATCTGGTACCTAGGCGCCGGACTCTGTGACCAAGTCTTCGTACCTCTTCACTTTGGATCACACCTCTTCACGATTAAAACTATTTTCCTATGTCCAGATGCATTGTATCACATGTCCTATGTATGAGGAGTAACTTCCAGTCTTCTAGAAGGTCTGATAACCGCTTAACACCGTCAAAATAACTGCCCAAAGTTGTCAAAAATCTTAACTGCTTCAATATCGAACTGGCGCTTAGGCGCCGTATTCTGGCGCCTAAGCGCCAGACCTATAATTTTGGCTACTTTGCTTTTTAGCTCTATTTTTGCTCCTTTTTGTTCCTTTTTCCTTCTTGAACTATTTTTTCATCACCTATATCCAAAAACATAAAAACACCTTTCATTAAAGCATAATATCTTTAAAAATTGAATCATAAATAAGGCATAAAAATAGGTACTTTTAAGTGGATCAAATTCCACAAACTTAAATGTTAATTGTCCTCATGTAACCCTTTTTATTACATATAACATCTGGAATGAAGTTTAAATATTTAAGAATCCTTGTAATTTTTTGTTTTATAAATGCTCTAGCAAATCATTAACCAAATTTCACTACTTAAGGTTAATTTTAAGAATTTAAAGAATACTTCACTACCAACTCATAAGACTTTAAAATTTTCATTTATTTCAAGAATAATTTTAATTTATCATATTAAGGTCACATAGATAATTTACAAGAAAAAGACTTTCATGAAAACTTTTCTAGTAAAGATGCTTGTACATAAAAATTAAGTTAAAAATGTAATTAGTTTTCTTCCTATAAGATAATTCAAGTGAAGCCAATTTTGTATTAGGCATCTCCTTAAGCTTCTCCTCACATTTCTTTTTGTTGCTCTTTTTTTCTTCTTTTTTTTCTTTTCTCTTTTTTTTTAATTTTTTTTTATTTTTTAAAGGATATTTTTCAATCCTCCATTTTTTTAATTTGTGAGGATTACTGTATCTGGATAACGTGTTAATGATTTTGAACTTCACTATCCTTAACTTATATTTAAAAACTTATACATTTTCACTTAATAAATATGACATTCTTAATACGTATTTTTCAAAAATTATTTTAATCTTTTCTTTTTCAAGTAATAATCTTGATTCCTTAGCATTTCAAAAATACAATTCTCTTTACTATAAATAGAAAAAATTTTAATCTTATTATTCCTTAAGTTAAATAATTCTATTCTTAAAATCAATCAAAATTATTGAAATTTTAGTTAAGTTTACTAAATTAATTATAAATTCAAAATTTTAAGTAATCTTAAATAAATTTTTTCATTCCTTATGTTATGTTAATATTTTTAAAGAAAATATTAGTACATAAGGATAATAATATTTAAATTTCAAAGAATTATCCCTTCCCCCAAACTTCAGTTTTGGTATAAACATGAATCATGAAAATCTCTAAAGTATGAGAGAAATAATAGCATATTTCCATCAGGAATTTTTCTAAGTATATAAAAATAATTTGGAAAGGAAAATTTTATTTCTACACATGATTTTTATGAATATTAAGTGAAAGGTCTAAGCATATATAGAAATGTTTTAGTAAGCAGGATCAATTTCTACAAAATTTTTTTTTATAATTTTTTAAACAAAAAATAACTAAACTAAACAGGTGTACTGATCACTATACTAAAATAGAAACAAAACATCTCATTACAGAAATAATCTCTAACAATCCAACAATCGTCGGTACAATAATAAGTGTCTCAGAACAGTGCATCAAACATAAAAACAAACAAATCATCTCATACATGCAAAACTAACACACTAACAAAACATAACATAAATAATACAAATACACAATCCTAGAAATCTACGCATCACTAGCTGTCTCCTCATCCTCATCATCATCAAAAGAAAAATCTACATTCTTATTCTGGATATCAAATGGTGAAAATCAAGGGCAGGTTGTGAACTGAACTGAATGATCACCCTTAAGGAATCTAACAAGAGACTCAGAATACTCAACATCAAAATCACTCTTCCTCTGGGTGTACTCAGAAAGATAATCTAAGTTCAAATAAATAATATCGACTCTACACTGGGTCAAAAGTAACATAATCTGCTGCTCTATAAATTTCTCATGCATATTTTCCCAAAAACTAGATGGTGGCTCAGCAGCAAAAGTAGAGGCTCGAGAAGTTGAAGTTCTACCTGAAGTAGGTAAGGAGCTAGAGGGTACGGTAGAACTCTTACCTCGAAGTCGATCATAAATACTAACACTTTCTCGTCTAATGGGCTTGGTGGACTTGAGCTTCTCCTCTGAAAGCTCAGTAAAAACTCCAGTGCTTTCGAACAGAGAATAAATCAGAGATGGGAATCCCAATCCCACAGAAGTCTTAGAACAATCAGTGGCCTCTACAGAATCATAAATAATGCTCCCAATATCAATTGGCTTCCTCTTCTGTATGCAGTAGTTGAGGATAGCTTTGGCCTTTGTGACCTCACTCAAATGGTTGGATGGAAGGAGGCGAGCAAAAATAAAGTAATGTCATGCCTTAGAAACACCATTTAGCTTAGAAAATGAAAAATTTACCCGTTTTTCGCTCTGGATCTTCCAAGCTCCAATACCATCTATCAAATATGCAATAATCATCTCCAAATCTCCCTCAGATGGAGATAATCCAGAATAGTAGCACTCGATGCTTGGTGGTAGGCTGTAGAAAATGTTGATTCTCTCTAGAGTAAATCCTACTCCAACTCCTCTCACGAAGATCTCGTAATCTACAACATCCATAAAATTTGCATAAAATTCCCTAACTACAGGGATAACAGCAATAGCAGTGAAGTATCAATAGAAAAGAAAAAGAAAAAAAAAGAAAAAAAAAAGAAAAGAAAAAGAAAATAAAAGAAAGAAAGTGAGGAGAAACTTGAGGAAATGCCTAATCAAAAATTGGCTTCACTTGAATTATATTATAGTAAGAAAAATGATTACATTTTTAACTTAATTTCTATGTACATTTATTTTTACTAGAAAAATATTTCATGAAAATCTTCTTCTTGTAAATATTCTATGTGACCTTAATATGATAAACTACAATTATTCTTGAAATAAATGAAAAATTAGAAGTCTTATGATTTGGTAGTTAAATGTTCTTTAATTCTTAAAATTAAACTTAATTAGTGAAATTTGGTTAATGATTTTCTAAAGCATTTATAAAACCAAAAATTATAAGGAATCTTAAATAATTTAGCTTCATTCCAAATGTTATCTATTTTATGTAATTAAAAGAGTTACTTGAGGACAAGTAACATTTAAGTTTGAGGGAATTTGATCTACCTAAAAAAATACCCATTTTTATGCCTTATTT
The DNA here is from genome assembly GCA_022702705.1 of Papilionanthe hookeriana x Papilionanthe teres. NCBI lineage: Eukaryota > Viridiplantae > Streptophyta > Magnoliopsida > Asparagales > Orchidaceae > Papilionanthe > Papilionanthe hookeriana x Papilionanthe teres. Next base: position 71,658,165 of record CM040421.1, on the reverse strand, counting down.
ATGATTCAATTCTTAAGGATATTATGCTTTAATGAAAGGTATTTTCATGTTTTTGGATGTAAATGAATAAAAAGAGTCCCTGAAAGAAAAAGAAGGAAAAAGGAGCAAAAATGGAGCTTATGGAGCAAATTTTGGAATTATTGGCCTGGCGCTTAGGTGCCAGAGTCTGGCACCTAAGCGCCAGTTTGATACAGACGCTGTTAAGTTGTTTTGAAGACTTTGGGCAGTTATTTTGACGGTGTTAAGTGGTTTTTGGAGCTTCTAGAAGACTGGAAGTTACTTCTAATATATAGGACATGTGATACAATGTATTTGGACACAAGGAAATGGTCTGGATCACGAAGAGGTGCGACCCAAAGTGAAGAGGTGTGAAAGACCTGGTCACGGAGTCCGGCGCTTAGGCGCCAGATCCCGGCGCCTAGGCGCGACGGTTACCTTCTAGAAGATACATTGAATTTGGACGAATTTTGAAGAGGTGCCCTAAGTAACCTTTGGTCAAATTCAGAGCTCTATAAATAGGAGCCTATTCTACAGAGAAAATGGCACCAAACCCCCCCTCTTAGTACACATACTCATTTTAGCATATTCTCTCTCATCTCTAGTTTAATTTAGTCTCTTCCATACTTAGGGTGCCACTTTATTGTATATCTAGTGAGTTTATTTTGAGTTTTTATTGTGTGTTATTGCTGTTGGAGTCTTTCATCATTTCTTTGGAGTCAGTAGGAGTCAGCGGATCTCTTGATGGAACACTTCAGATAAGTATTTGTACTTTAGTTCAAAGTTTTATAAATATGTTTTGTTGTGTTATTCTAATGAGTTTTGAGTTGTTAGTTATCTTTCTCCTTTCAACTATGAAAAGATCATAAATTAATTAAATTTCGTATGAGAATTAAATATAAAATATTTTAAAATATTGTGATGATATTAATACCTGATCTTAGTTTACTTTTTAAATTGGTCATTTAATTTGTTAAAATCTGTTGAGACCTATCTAGAGACAAATTCTTAACTAATAGATATCACATGAATCTTTAGATAATCGCATGCTATACGCGGATTGTTTAAGGTGAAGTGCAAATAAATAGAAAGATATTATTTATTGGGCGTAAAATTAACTAAATTTTAGAGTGACAGACTAAATTCTAATAATTTGGTTTGTAGAAAGGTAACGGGTCACTGGTAGGGCCGACCATAGCCACCCTTGGACAACTAGTAGTGTGAGCCTAGATTAACCCATTCTACTAATAAAACATCCTGAGCCTAACTATAGATTAGTCAACGTTCTTTGCACCTGGACTAAAGGGTAAAGAATATGATTGCTTTTATTTAGAACAATACCATAATCTTAATTCCCTACAAAGATAATTAATCTATAATTCTTGAATTTGTTGAAAAAGGAAAAAGTTGTTTTTATACTTGCATTGAATTTTAATTACTGCTTACTTTACTTTCCTGCTTGTTGCTTACTTTCTTTTAGTAAAAATTATAAGTTAATTAATATATATATATATAAAGAGTATATATAATTTGCATAAGAAAATTTCAAAATATTACTTATATCTCTTACTTTTTATTTCACTACCCCTGTGGGATCGATAACCAGGATTCCACTAGAGTCCTGTATTACTTGAACGATACGGATACTTGCGTTTAAAATTGTGACATTTACAAAAATTAAATCTAAATATAAAATTATAAAAGTAAACCTCACAAATCAAGTTTTTGAAGTCATTTGCTGGAAATTAAATATTCTAAAAAGTGGTATCAAACTCTTGTATTTTAAAGCATATTTAAAGTTGCATCGCATCAGTAAGTTTCTTAAAAATCTCAAAGAACTTAGAAAGTTAATGGTCAAGCTTCTGCTATTTTAGTCTTTGAGGAAAAGGTGGTGGTGGTCTTTCAACTTCCACTTCGATAGGAATTACAGTATGATCTTTACTTGGAGAAAGAGTTTCTTTAGGTTTTTCAATCTCTTCAATCTCTCTCTCTTTTTCAATTTCATTCTGAATTTTCTCTTTTAATTCTTTTCCACTTCTAAGTTGTACAGCTTTTTTTTGTTCATGTTCTTTTCCAATTTCTTTTGGATTAATTTCGACGTTGCTAGGAAGTGTTCCTTGAGGTATGTAATTAATTAACTTAGCAAGTTGTCCCATCTGATTCTCAATATTTTCAATAGCAGTGTTTTGACTTTGTAACTGATTACCTAGTTGCAAGATCAATTCTTCTAAAGATAAATTTTTTTGTTGATTATTAAAACCAAGAGGATAAGTTGGTCTAAAGTTTGAATTTCCTTGATCGTTCCAATTCCCAGTTGGATTAACTTGATTATTACTCCATTGTTGATGTCCATTATTCTAATTAAAATCATGGTGATTTTTCCAACCTAGATTATAATAATTTGAATACGGGTTATTAATTTTACTAGCAATAGCTTGCAATGTCTCCATAGTTTGAGAATCATTAATATTTGCAGAATTATCATTACTTACATGCAATATGTTAATAGTAAAATTATCCAAATTCTTAGATATCGCAGCCACTTGTGAAGCTAAAATTAAAAAGGCTTCATTATCTTGAATACTTACCACTCTTTTAGGATTAACCCTTTCAGAAGGCCATTGAAAATTATTGTTACCCATTTCTTCAATTAAGGTATAAGCTTCATCAAATGTCTTAGTCATTAAAGAACCACCAGCAGCAGCATCTATAATAGATCTAAGTGATCCAATAAGTCCGTTATAAAATGTTTGAATAATTAATTAATCTGGTAAAGCATGATGAGGACATTTTCTTAATAGTTATTTAAATCTTTCCCATGTTTCATAAATTGTCTCTCCATCAAATTACATAAATGAAGTAATATCATTTATTAATTTAGCAGTTTTAGAAGGAGAAAAATAATTAATAAGGAATTTTTGTGCCATATCTGCCCAAGTTTTAATAGAATCAGTTGCTAATGAGTTATGCCAAATCTTTGCTTTATCTTTTAAGGAAAAAGGAAAGAGTCTAAGCTTAATAGCATCATCAGAAACATTATTATATTTAAAGGTAGCACAAAGTTCTAAGAAACTAGCAAGATGTAAGTTTGGATCCTCATTTGGTGTTCCTCCAAATTGATTATTTTGAATCATTTGAATAATAGAAGGTTTAAGCTCAAAAAAATTAGCATCTACAACAGACATTTAAATACTAATATGAAGTTCATCAGCTGTAGGGTTTACATAATTCCTTAATGGTTTATAAACAAATTGTTCATTAATTTCTATTGGAGTTTCATTATTTTTATGTAAGTTAGCTATTTCCTAATATTTTTGTATTTATTTTCCTTTTCTAATTCTTTTAACAGTTCTTTCTAATTTAAAATCAAAAGGTAACAATCCTTCAGATCCAGAACTACGCATTAAAAAAAATTAAATAAAAGGACTTGAGAATAAAATAAAATCTTTTTGGTATTTTTGTTTTTGTAAATATTTTTTTATTTTTAAGGAAATAAAAGTGTATATAAAATATTTTTAATTTGAAAAATCTAAAAATCTTCTTTCACTTCCTTCCCCGGTAATGACGCCAAAAAATTGAACCTATTTTGTGACTTTCTGTATATGCAAGAATTTATGAACTTAAATTTATATATTTATAATGATTTTGTAAAGTCACAATTTCAAACGTAAGTATACGTATCGCTCAAGTAATACAGGGCTCTAGTGGAGTCCTGGTTATCGATCCCACAGGGAAGATTAATTGAAGAAATTAATAGATTTTCAAATTAAAAGTAATTATAACTTTTATTTCTTTTCAAAATTCAGATTTTAAGTTTAATGAAATTTCTACTAGATGTAAGTAAAGCAGCAATAAAATAAAGGTTAATGCAAGTATAAATAAAACAACTTTCTCCTTTTCAACTAATCCAAGATTTTTCAGAATAACTATCATTTGTAACATAGTATAAAAAATATTGGCTAATCTATAGATTGGTTCAGGATGTATTATTAGTATAATGGGCTAATCTAGACTTACACTTCTAAATGTCCAAGGGTGGCTATGGTCGGCCCTACTAGTGACACGTTCCCTTTCTATAAACCAAATTATTAGAATTTAGTCTGTCACTCTAAAAAAAAAAATAATTATACGCCAAATAAACAATATCTCCCTATTTATTTGCACTTCACCGTGAATAATCTGCTCAAGGCCTTCAATTACCCAAGGATTCATGTGATATTTACTAGTTAAGAAATCATCTCTGGATAGGTCTCAGAACTCTTCAACAGATTTTAACAATTCAACTGACCAGTTTAAAAAGTAAATTAAGATCAGGTATGAATATCATCACAATAATTTTAAAATTAAGTTAAGTTCTCTAACAAAATCAAATTATCTTATTATCTTTTCATAGTTGAAAGGAGAAAGAAAAATAACTACTCAGAACACATTGAATTCATACAACAAAACATATTTATAAAACTTTGAACCATGTTACAAATACTTATCTGGAATGTTCCTTCAAGTGATCCTTTGACTCTTTCTGACTCCAATGCAAAGCACAAGACTCCAACAATACTAACACTTACAAAATATTACTTACTACTCAAGGAATTGAGTAGTAACACTCAAAATAACTAAAATAAATTCGCTAAATACTTAAGAAGAAAATATGGTGGCTCTCTAAAACTATCCCTGGATGCTAGAGAACTAAAGGAGGGGCCGGTTCTCTATAGAAATGTCTCCTATTTATAGAACTTCAAAAATGACCAGGGGTTGCTTAAGGCGCCTCTTCAAAATTCTTCCAAATTCAATGAATCTTCTAGAAATTAACTTTGTCACCTAGGCGCCGGGATCTGGCGCATAGGCGCCGGACTCCGTGACTAAGTCTTCGCACCTCTTCACTTTGGATCACACCTCTTCATGATTAAACTGTTTTCCTGTGTCCAGAAGCATTGTATCACATGTCCTATGTATCAGGAGTAACTTCCAGTCTTCTAGAAGGTCTGATAATCGCTTAACACCATCAAAATAACTGTCCAAAGTTGTCAAAAATCTTAGATGTTTCAGTATCAAACTGGAGCTTAGCCGTCGGATTCTGGCGCCTAGGCGCCAGACTTAAAATTTTGGTAACTTTGCTTTTTAGCTCCATTTTTGCTCCTTTTTGCTCATTTTTCCTTATTGAACTCTTTTTTCATTAACTATATCCAAAAATATAAAAATACCTTTCATTAAAGCATAATATCCTTAAAATTTGAATCATAAATAAGACATAAAAATAGGTACTTTTTAAGTGGATCAAACAACATCCAATAATTTAAGGAGAAGAAGTGGTCTATGGAAGAAGTGATGTTACAGATGAGAATCAATTACAAAGTCAGAGTGCCACAATTAGAAACATTTAGAATCAACTAAGAAAAAAGTATTAACTCACTTAGAAATAGGCCTCAGAAAACTCTTACTAATAACACATAAATTAATCTTAAAGATAAAAACAAAGAGCAAGAGTAAGTAAAAGTTGTCAAGTTGAGAAGCAGTAGAGATTTGGATACTGAAGTGCAAAAAAAGATTGAAGTTGAGAAGGAAACTGAAGAACTGAAAAACATGGATAAAATGTTCAAAGATATGGAAAAATCTATCTCTCCAACCAAGATCAATTTAGAGATACTACCACTCTATTTTCTCAGAGACTTAGACAGTAAAGGCTGGATCAACAATTTTTGAAGTTTTTGGAGATTTAAAAAGCTAACTATCAACATTCCTTTCACTGAAGCGCTGAAGCAAATGACTAGTTATGTTACATTTATGAAAGATATCTTAAATAAGAAAAGGAATTTTGGTGATTATGAAATTGTGGCATTTAGTGAAGAAAGTAGTACGATAATTCGAAAAGCTTCTTAAGAAACTTAAAGATCCCGGTAGCTTCACTATTTCTTGTGTGATAGAAAGATTATGTAGAAAGCTTTATGTGATTTAGGAGCTACCATTAACTTCATTCCATTATTAAAATTTAAAATTTTATGCTTACAAGAGATTTCTTCCACTATTGTAACCCTTCAATTAGCCGATCATTATATCGCCTATTCTAAGGGGGTTATACAATATGTAAATTCGTAAATGTAGATAAATTTATCTTCCCGCTTTATTTCATTATTTTATATATGAAGGAATATAATTGAAATATCAATCATTTTAGGGAGACATTTCCTCGTTTATCGGATGAGCTCTTATAGATGTATAGAAAGAGAGTTAACCATAAGAGTTAATGGCCAGAAGCTCCTTTCAATGTGTTAAAAGTCAATTGAGTATCCAACTAATGGAAAAGAAGAGGAGACAAACACATCTACAAGGCTAGATCTACAAGGATTTCAATTTTCTTTCACAAAAGTCCAAACCGGAAGCCAAAATAGAAAATTTCTTGAGTCATTCCTTAGCCCAAGTGGTGAGGTCTCATCGAGTTTATTCCCGAGCTACTTTTAGTCCACGGCAATGTCCTGCTTCAATTCAATTTGTTGATAGCCCTAGGTAGGAGTTCGACAGGGTGGCTCCTGGTCCGTTTAAAGTCCTTAACTGGCGGCCTGAGATGATGAACTCATCGGGAGGTTTTAGCAAGCTAGGATGTTGATGGTTAATTTTTGAAGTTGGGTGAGGTTGATTCCAAGTCCAAAAAATGCCGTTCGGAATCGAGCTTGAAAACCGAGTTTTGTGTTCAAGAGGGATTGAAAAGTTATGGAGGTCTGGGTCATGTGATATAGAATATCATTGTGGCCGCCCAAAGTCTGCACTTTCTTTGTTCCAGGACAGCTGTAGGCTTCATAAAGCCAAGCAAGGGGCTTCAATTGTGTCAGTGATTTACTACAATTTGATAGCTTACATCCATTTCATACCCGTTATTGATGATATTGCACTTTAAATAAAGTTATTTTCATGATCTCATGCAGTAATATCGATTTTAGTTTTCTGAGCAAAAGGAAGGAAGATATTAAATTTACAATAAAGAGCAAAAGTGCATTTTATTGAACTAGCACTGAATGGCGCCGTCACCAATGCCGTACCCCGCCAATTTATTAAGAGACATTGGAACCAGTAAGGGCGCTGACGGTGCCCTATCCCGCGCTAAACCGCGCCCTATCCCGATTTCAACCATTCAATGTATTCTCCGCTGATTTGAGGGATGCTTGATGAAAATCTTGGGAAATCGCTTATGGACTGGATTTAAACTATTTTAGGGGAAGAATTAGTGAGAATATGGCTCGGAAAGTGGAGAGTGCAGGGAAGTGAAGAGTGAGTGTCTTTTCAATTTGCTTGTGAAATTCAGTTTTGTGTGTTCTCTTCTAAGGAGTGTAAGACGAGAGGGAAAGTGAGAGATTTTTTCTTCCTTACTTATCTAAAGAGGGAATTGTGTGTTATTGTGAAGAAAGAAGAGGATTCAAAGAAATTCGAGATTCGCTCGATAAGAGTCGAGATAAGTTATCTTTTCTTTACTCGTTTGTAATGACGTCGCTTTTATATAAAATACATGTTTCTTCATCCTTTCCTCATGAGTCTTGAGTGACTTTGCCTCCTTATTTTCATGTGATGTGTTGATGTTGAGATATGAAAATGATGTGCTTATTTTTTATGGAAAATTTGTGATCATCTTTTCACTTCCAACTTCATTTACTTTTGATTCGGCCAACTTAATCATATCACTATTGGGAATCATATGTTCGAAAATATTATGAGTTCCACAAAAAAAGTGAAGGTCACAATCAATGTCCATGAATGAGTAATGTAGTTCATGGGGTCGCCGAGTGCAACAACAAGGAAATATACTCACGCATATAATCGAGATCTCAGAGCGGCGTACCGAAACCCCAATTGGGTCCCAAGGTTTAGAAATCGATCTACTTAAAAAATACCTATTTTTATGTCTTCTTTATGATTCAATTTTTAAGGATATTATGCTTTAATGAAAGGTATTTTTATATTTTTTGATGTATGTGATAATAAAGAGTTCAAAAAGGAAAAATGAGAAAAAAGGAGCAAAAATGAGTTTAAAGAGCAAAGTTGTCGAAATTATAGGTCTAGCGCCTAAGCGCTAATTGATACAGAAATAGATAATATTTTTGACAACTTCTGCGCTTATTTTGGCAAAGTTGTTAAGCGCTATCGACCTTCTAAGACTCGGAATTTACTCCTAATATATACGACATGTGATACAATGCATCCTGACGACGGAAAACCGTTTTAATCGCGAAGAGGTGCAATCCAAAGTGAAGAGGTGCAAAGACCTGGTCACGGACTCGGCGCCTAGGCGCCGCATCCCGCACCTGTGCGCCGACAGCTTACCCGCTTCGCATATTTTGTGTTATATGTTTTACCAAAAGCGGAGTCGCCAATAAAATCGTCGGGCGAATTTTAATTTAATTTAAATAAATAATCGAAAAGTAGTGTTTTATTTTGAAAAATAATTTTAAATTTGAAAATTTTAAAATACGAAATCAAACCCGATCTCACATTCGAATGTTTATATAACCAGCACCGCATCACAAACCGTGTATCTATCCCGAAGAATAGACACAATCGCTGATGATGGGGCTCGATTAAATAAACTAGAAAGGTTTTGCGGGACATCCGGCTTCGTCCGCGAACCAATTTTATAAGCCGATACAAATTCCCCGCTAATATGAAACTATTAAACAAAGGTTTATATTACCTCGGGTTCTTAAAGTTCCCTATAAGGGCAAGCCCTATAGTTAATTACATCTTAAGTGATGGGAATCACCTAAGAAACTCTCGATAATAATCAATAATTCCCCGTCTTTAAGAATTTCAAAGTTTAAGTTTTCAAAGGATCAATTTTTGAAATTTCAATAGAATGAACAACTTAGAACATTTTTATTTTGGGACCAAAGGAAGAAAAGTAGGAGAAATTATGGATTCGAAGTGAACTTCGATAATTTCCCCGACTACCCTATTGTTTGGCTTCGAATTTAGAAAGTCCTAATGTTTATTTAATGTTTTAATTCCGCTAATTTTAATTAATTAGTATTTATATTTATATGATAGAATTCATACAAATTGCCTAGAAGATATGAGGGTTTATGTCGTATCGGACGACTACCTCGGAATCCTAAGACCTAGTTAGGGTTTAATTTGCAATGCAAATGCCTAACGTTAGGTTGAGGATTTATGTCGCACTAGTAAACTACCTCGAAGTCCTATGGCTTTGTTATTTAATTTAAGAAAGTTTTGGTTGAAGTAGGTTCAAGTTTTGTTGAACAACATGGCCGTGCTGCCCACCATGCCCAAACTCCTTGTTGCGTAGGTTTAGTTTAGAAATCATAAATCACAGGATGGCAGGTTGTCGCCATGTTTCCTTACCTCCAAGTGTTTTTTTTGTGTTTTAATTAAAAACAAATCTTAAAGTTGATTATAACGACACCGGTTAAGATCCCACGGTTCCATCCTTCCGGCATCATTATTTTTATCTGATTCACTTAGTCCGTATGAATTTGCTAAACTCAACCGAACGAGTTCCACACTTTCATTTAGACCGTGAAATCCCGTTAATAAACACGTAGGTTACATCATCCGAGGTATTCCCGATCATCCAAATGACGTTTTAATTTAGTTGTAATTCGTAGTTTTGTGTTCGTTGTGATTAAATTTGAGTCGTCTTATACTTCAAACGTCATGGCGCGACCTATCTCGTAGTGTCTTTTAATTTAATTAAGGGTTTCGCTTTGCCGTCCTAGTGTACCGTTTTCATGCAACCGTTGTTTATCATGCAAGAAAAATAAAGTGCATTTGCAATAGAATAAACTCTGCACAAATAAAAGCGTTATCTATGTCTTCCCGTCATTCCAAGCCGCACTTAAAACACAATTAGAATATTTAAGCAAGTTCCTAGGTAAAGCTAAGGGAAAGGTTTATGGTTTTCTACCAAGTTCCTAATCCTATAGCTTAGTCATTTCCTATGACGTCAGGTTCTCATGTTTTTAGGCTCATGACGATTTCTTCATCGCAGAATAACTAAGTTCAATCGTTCTTATAAATATCCTATCATATCATGGTTACAATAATCTTAAACATCTTTTCAATATTTCTAGGATTGTTTTAAGTCCAAGAGAATTTAGTTATATAAATGAATTGATCGTCCGAGATTTTTAATTTTTTGTTAACTTGCCTGTTTTAACCAGACATTCAATATCCTATGTTTGGCAAGATTTCATTTTAATGTTCTATTTAGAGTTATGATAACTAAAGCTCCTAAGGGCAAAATGATATTTAATGATTTGTGATTCAAATTTAAGTTCAAATTAATGATTTAAGTTTGGAATAGTGTTCAAGCTATTTTAGATTTATTTCTTCATGTCTTGGGCGAGGTTATTTAATCTAATTTAATTTAATTTAATTTAATTTAATTTAATTCAATTTAATTCAATTTAGTTTGATTTGATTTAATTTAATTCAATTCAATTTAGTTTATTTAATTTCTTAATTTAATTTAATTTAATTTTTAATTTAATTTAATTTAATTTAATTTAATTTATTTAATTTAATTTAATTTATTTAATTTAATTTAATTTTATTTAATTTATTTAATTCATTTAATTTAATTAATTCAACTTTTTAATCTTAATTTAATTTAATTTAATTTTAATTTAATTTACTTAATTTAATTTAATTTTTAATTTAATTTAATTTAATTTAATTTAAATTTTTCAAAGAGTTTGATTTAATTTTAGTTTAATATTAAGTCTTTTAATATTTTAAGTTTGAGTTATCATTTTAATTAAGAGTTGAATATTATAATGGGATGATTAAATTTAGGGAGTTTTAAATTAAAGAATAAATCTCTTCCTAATAATATCCCTATTTTAATAATTCCAATTTTATTATTCTTCCAAATTCAATTAGAATATTTAATTAAGGTTTAATCATTTTAAATTACTTAATGGGTTTCTACCTTCAATTATTTAAATTTCAATCATCCAAATCAGATTAGGATCAAATATTTTACTTGTTAATTTTTATTAAACCTAAGTTTTAATTAAGGGTTAAAATTTTAATTACCATTTTGCCCTTTAAGCCTAATAATTTCATAACTCACTAAATCAACTCAAATGAACTCGAAATTTTTATGTGACTTCACTTATGTGTCAATAAAGACATGAGAGGAGAAAATGATTTTTCTGTATTTAATTTATTTATATAATTATTTTTTTGTAGAAAATAGAAATTTCCAAGGAAAATTCAATAATATGACCAATGGGAAAGTCATTCCAAGAAAATTAGGGACATTCCTAATGACAAGAGGACCACTCGGGACCAAATTTTGTAATTTTTTGAATTATATTTTATTTATTAGAATTATTTATGCCTGAGTATTAATTAATTTAAAAATAAAATAAATGTCAAAAAATAAATTTTATAATTTTTAAAATTCTCTCTGATATCAAGGATTCCGCAGAACCAAACTTCACAATTTTCTGACTTTTTCTTGATTTATTATAATTATTTTATGAAAATGCTAAAATATATTTTTTTAATTTTAAAAATTACCCTAGAGCTTTAAAAAATTAATATCTCACTAAATGTAATCTAAAGAAAACATGGAACTCTGCTCCTAAGTGATTAAAATTCAAAATATGACATTTTGGTGAATTTTATTATTTTTGTGATTTTTATTATTTTTTAATTATTGAAAATATTAAAATAATATTAAAATAACTTTTTAGAAAATTGAAATTTTAATTTTCTTAAACTCCCCGATATCGTAGAGACTCCAAAACCACCTTACGAATTTTCGAAACATATTTTGAAAGTTATGAATTTTTTAAAGTTTAAAATGACTAAGTGGCTTAATCAACCCAATTAGTAAGGCTAACCAAGTCCAATTGACCTCAAATTTTTATGATGGGTTCCTCCGATCCTAAAGGTCACGTGAGACCTGATTTCAAGTCAATTGATCTATAGTTAACTCTAATTAATTAGAGATCTATTTTGGGTGTTTAAGCCAATTAGGGTTAATCTAAGTGAATTAACCCAAATCCTATTTTTCCTAGGGTTCTCTGGGTCATATGGAACATCACCAAATTTTCCTAGAATTTATTTTACAACATGCTAATTTTTGGAATTAAAATACTTAAAATAGCAACATGCATTTGAAAAATCAATAACTTCATAGGGATGGCCTTCGACTTTGGAAAATTCGTGGAATGTTCCCAAATTCGCAGGTCAAAAGCCCTATGGTCTCATGCCATGGTGAATTGTATGAATGCATGGAGAATTAAATGTATGCAGAGTAAATAAATTACTAAAAATAAAATACCGGACAAAATTGAATGATTTCTTTTCCACATTATTCTCCTCTCGTTCACTCGAGCAAGAGGGTATTTTTATTTTATTTTTAAAGGGATTTTTCTACACAGATATGAATTTTCCAAGTTTAGGGAATTAAATAAAGGAAGAAAACACCATTTTCTATTTATCCACGCTACGCCGCGTCAACCCCGCAGCCTCCGAATGCACACGCGCGCGCTCCCATTCGACGCCGCCATCCGAGCCGCCAACCCGGGCCCCGCGGTTCTCGCATCGTCTCCCGGCTGTCCGACGCGGCCATCCGAGCCGTCCGTCCGCGCGTGCATTAAATGGACGGCATCCGTTCATCGTCTTCAAGTGTCCTCACCCGAGAGCCGTCCACACTAAATCCTTAAGATCTCACTCGATACTCATCGTACTTTTATGTTCTATGCTCTCTCTATGGATTCGTCTTGAAGAGACGAACACATCTATACGGTTATCGATGCATCGAAATTACAAGCATTTGAAATGGAGAATCTCCAGAAGCTCGGGATGAAGAATTAATTCATACCTTAGCTCGAGATAGTGAAGCCTCGATCGTAGATGCTTGGCACGTTCGTCGGGGAGTCAGCAGAGGCTAGGGATGAAGCCCGGGGATGTGGTGAATTGCCTAGGTGTGATTTCCACCAAAGCCGATCACAACCGAGTCCGGAACAACCGTGACCTCGAGATGGGGTTGGCCGGGACACCTTTCCTCATTCGGTGTGTAGACCAATCAATTTGGGGATCGTCTACCGTGGAGAAGGCCCCGGTTTTGGGTGAAATTTCAACTCTGAAATGGAGCTCACGAGAAGAAATGGCAGGGGATCTACCGACTGCGGCTCAAGGTGGGGAGGAGTCTCGAACAATTTTGCGTAGTTTCAAAGAAGGTCTGGGTTCGCACTCCTCATGGCCGAGAAGGTGAGGGGTTTAAATAAAGAGACGGAGCCCTCCTGGGAGTTGAGGGCTGGGATCGCCTGCTCTTGGCATGTGAAGAATGCCCATGGTGGCCACTAGCATTGTATGTACCAAGAAGGGAGAATCTGGGGTGCTCGTTCCTCCCAAGGTTTCATGATGGTGCCTGGCCACTGTATCGGGCCGATGCATTGGTCACCATCTTGTTCGTGTGGGTCGTGGCTGGGGTTTAGTGTAGGCAATTGGCAAATGCCATGTGTAAAAGGCTTGGATTAGAACGGAATGAGAGGGCTTATTTTGGCTCAAATTGGTCAACCCCTCCACTCGGGGCTAGGTGCACCACCCAAGGCTCGGGTTTTGGCCGCCGAGGGAAAAGCAAGACATCAGTCGTGATAATCGCAGGGTCAAGTCACCATCCAAGCACAATTAGGCATAAGCATGGTTAAGGGGAATCAAGAGTGGTTAATCACCTTTAAAGAATTAAGGAAAGAGCCTCCTCCTTTGCCCAAAATGGCATGGTGACATGTAAAGAGGCTCTCATGGCTTCGTATACGTCTGTGTACGGCTCCATGGCTCCATTCGTTCAAAGCCGGGTCAATTTCATAAAAATGGGTTTTAAGAATTTTGGATATTTTGGTGTGAATTTGTATGGCTGATTCTGGAATTGTTTGATGATGGAATTATAACTTAGGGAATGGCTTTGATTAAATGGATGGCAAATGGAAATGTCATGTGGGCTTGTGTGTCAAATTCGGCTCAATAAATGGTTTTAGATTGCTTTTTAAATGGTTAGGAAAGTGGGCTTTTGAATTTTAAAATGGATTTTTGGGATGAAATTTTGGTAAAGTCTGGGCCAAATAATTGTTGAGTTTGGTTTAGGGATGGCGTTTCCATGAGTGGTTTGAAACAAATTCGAGGTGATTCTTGGCTCAATCGCTGATACTGCTTTTTGCAAAGAGGTTAGGCACAAATGAGCTACCATGGGCCAAAGTTGGGCTAGAGTTGAAATTGATGTAAAAATTAATGTTGGGAAATGCTTTGGGAGTGTTTCAAAGAGGTTTTGGCTTTCTGCTGGGTTTGATTGGGGTTTCACCATTTTGGCTAGGTTTAAAGGTCAAAATCGGGGTCAATTTTGATTTTGGGTTGAATTTGAGTGGGGTTTGGGTCTAAATTTTGAGCAAATCATGTTAGTGTTTTGTTCATGGGGATGTTAAGAAAGGTTTGGAAAAGATTTGGGGTTAATTGGAGTCGTAATCAAGAGCTCAGTTAGGCTCAGTCATAGTCCAACGCTTTAAGGCCAAAGTGAATGATCCTAATGCCAATCAAATTGGGCTTGGATTTGGTCTAGATTGGTGTTGGGATGTTGAATTGAAAGTTTAGAATCTCCAAATTGGACCAGACCAACAATCACAGGTTAAAATTACATCGGGTTTACTTCTGGGGTTAAAACGGTCAAATCGGGGGTTTTGATAAAGTGGGTAAATTGACAAAATTGGCCCATAGTATAGTTGAGCAAAATGAAATTGGGAATATTTGGGATTTTCTGGAATTTTCTCAGGAATTTTCTCAATTTTTGGATTTTCAGTCAAAAAGTATTTTCGGTATTTGGAAGGTATCGGGGGTATTTTTGGAATTTTTGATATTTTTGGATACGGATGATCAATTGAAAGTGACGTGGAAATTTTGGGATTGATTTTGGAGAATTTTGGTAATTTGGAAATTTTGAGAAATTTTGGGCTATTCAAGTATTGGGTAGTAAGGTGTTGGGTCCCGGGTCAAATTGTAATTGGAAAATTGAAGATTGGGTGGATGTAAGTGGAATGAAATCATTTTTGTTGAGCCATGAAGCCATATCAAGCCCACATGAGCCATGAAGAGACTCATTGAGGCATTCACTATGTTGTTCCTAACCCTCTTAGCCAGGGCTTAGTTAAGGACCATCCATGTGAATCACTTACATGAGTCGTAGTTAAGCCGGGTAAGGGTGTGTTTTTAGGAAGTGTGAAAGTGTAGTGCATAGGTGTAGTGTATGTGTAAGTCAGCCCCTTACCAGACCAGGCCACCCAGGCAGTCCTAAGGCCAAAGAGTCCTATAGGAACTCATCTCTTAAACTTCCACATTCTCACTAACCCCTCTAGGCGATTAGTCTATACCAAGTTTCAGGAGTTTGCAGGAGTTAAGAAGTGGTTTGAATTTCTAAAAGGTGGGTCCCAATTCTAGTCCTCTAAGATAGTCAAAGGAAAAGCCTCAAGGCTAGATCCTAAGTACTAAAGAGAAGAAGAGAAGACCTCATCAAAAATGAGGTCACCAAATGGACCCCCAATGTGTGTGGTGAGCCGACGAGCACACCGCGCGTACGGGTGTGCTGACCGAAACGATCAACAAAACCAACACTGTATGTCCAAGTAACAAACTTAGGACAAAGTAGAAGAGCTTCCGCTGGGGAGTGTCAAGTATATCTCCGGGACAGAGATTCTGAACTCTCGCTGTGGAAAAGGAAAAGGAGGTGAATCCCAAATTACATACATGATTTATAGCCCGATTTAGATTATTTTGTTTCATGTTCAAGTCATGATGTGTGAGTTTAGATTTCAATTTGGAGTTTCAATTTAGATTGAAGTTTGTCAAGATTAATTTGAAGGAATTTGATTTGAATGAAAATTGGAATTTTGAGGTTTTAGATGTAACATCTTCAACCCCAAAAGAAGATCGAATCGGTTGGATCGAGTCATTGCAATGAGGAAAGATTCCTAATAATGCGGTATTGGATGTAAAATCCGTAACCTCAAGAGTTTGATTTGATGTATTTCAGTGCAATAGAAAAGAATCCTAAAGCAGCAGTCTCGATGTAAAACTTCGACCCAAAGCGTTCTGAATTTGATGTATTTCGCTGCACAGGAAGAGAATCCTAAAGCAAAGGTACTGATGTAAAATTCTCGAATCTTAAAAGTTTGAATTTGATGTATTTCAGTTGCAATAGGAAGAGAATCCTAAAGCAGTGCAGTCTTGGATGTAAAATCCTCGACCTAAAAAGCTTGGATTTGATGTATTTCAAAGGTAACAGAAGAGAATCCTAGAGTGTATATGGGGCTTCGGATGTAAAATCCTCGACCCAAAAGTTTGAATTTGATGTATTTCAAAGGTAATAGGAAGAGAATCCTAAAGGAAGGCAGAAATCTTGGATGTAAAATCCTCGACCCAAAAGTTTGGATTTGATGTATTTCAAGGCACAGAAGAGAATCCTAGAAAGGCAGCCTCGATGTAAAATCCTCGACCCAAAAGCTCAATTTGATGTATTTCAAAGGCAAGAGGAAAAAAGAATCCTAAAGCAAGGCAAATTTTGATGTAAAACTGACCCAAAAGTTTGAATTGATGTATTTCTAAGCAAAGAGGGAAGAGAATCCTAGTGCTAGCAAGTGGGCTTCTGGGATGTAAAATCCTCGACCCAAAAGTTCGAATTTGATGTATTTCAAGGCACAGAAGAGAATCCTAGCAAGCAAGTGATTGGATGTAAAATCCTCACCCAAGAGTTTGAATTGATGTATTTCAAGGTAAACAGAAGAGAATCAGCAAAGGCAAATTTCGGATGTAAAAATCTCGACCCAAGAGTTTGGATTTGATGTATTTCAATATGAGAAGAGAATCCTAAAGCAAAGGTACTGATGTAAAAATTGACCCAAAAAGTTTAATTTGATGTATTTCAAAGGCAGTAGGAAAAGCAATCCTAAAGTATACTTTGGATGTAAAATCCTCGACCCAAGAGTTTGAATTGATGTATTTCGCGTAGGAAGAGAATCCTAAAAGAAGAAAGTACTGGATGTAAAATCCTCGACC
Organism: Papilionanthe hookeriana x Papilionanthe teres; assembly: GCA_022702705.1. NCBI lineage: Eukaryota > Viridiplantae > Streptophyta > Magnoliopsida > Asparagales > Orchidaceae > Papilionanthe > Papilionanthe hookeriana x Papilionanthe teres. The sequence continues at coordinate 71,641,110 of CM040421.1, read as the reverse complement.
CAAAAGTTCGAATTTGATGTATTCCAAAGTGAGGGAAGAACTCTAAAAGGCAGTCTTGGATGTAAAATCCTCGACCAAGAGTTTGAATTGATGTATTTCAAAGGCAAGAGGAAGAGAACTTAAAGCAAAGGTACTTGGATGTAAACTCGACCCAAAAGCTCAATTGATGTACTTCGCTGCAATAGGAAGAGAATCCTAAAGCGTTGGGCAAATTGGATGTAAAATCCTCGACCCAAGAGTTTGGATTTGATGTATTTTTGATGTGAGATCCGGAAAGATCGACTTGAGATTTGATAGAGATTTGGAATTTGGAAAGATTGAATTTGAGATTCGATAGAGATTCGAATTTGGAAAGATTGAATTTGAGATTTGATAGAGATTTGGAATCCGGAAAGATTGAATTTGAGATTTGAAATTGACATGATGAGTTTGAACTCTATTTAAATTTGATTTAAGATTTGATTTGAAATTTGGAAGATGAAATTTGAAGTTTGATCGAGATTGGATTCGAAATTTGATCGAGAATTCGATTTAAGATTCGAAGATCGAATTTGAAATTTGATTGAGATTTGATTTGAAAAAGAAAACAAGGAAAAACTTTATTATCGGATTTTATTTATTTTAGCACATTTTGTTATTTTCCGGTTCGGACCCAATCATAAGTAATCACTTCACCCGTGCTTCTAGGGATGAGCAAAAGTTCATTCCCTCGAAACATCGGGGGGCCGTAGTGCCTTTTCAAGTATCGTCCATTGATCTGGAAGCATATGTCGTTCTCTCGGCAATTCACTAGCCGGTAGGAACCTCCCGAGTATACCGCTTCAACCACAAACGGTCCTTCCCAAGTGGGTTCAAATTTTCCCCTATCTCGCGGTGTGCAAGAATAGGTCTCTCGAGAACGAGAACTAAATCACCAACTTCTCAAGGTTCTTGGGCTAATTTTCGCCTTATCATGAGCCCGAATCATCTTAGCTTCGTATAGTTCTAAATTCTCGTTGCGCCGCAATTCTTTTCCTTCCGTGCTCTCTAATTCTTCGAGTCGTAATTCTGGCGTTCTTTCCGTTGTGATTTTATTTTGAGAATCGCAATTTCGAGTGAAGGAGCCGAACCTTCAAAGGTAACACCGCTCGGACCCATACACCAGAGCGTAAGGTGTAGCTTGCGTAGGAGTTCTGGGGGTTGTCCGGTAGGCCCATAAGGCTTTGAATAACTTCTCGTGCCAATTTCTTATTGTCGTCTAAAGTCTTCTTTAAAATTCGAACGAGAGTTTTATTAAAAGCCTCGGCTGTGCCGTTTGCTCTGGGTAGTAAATTATGCTGAATATCGCTGCCGATTCCGTGTCTCCCGACAAAATTGTTGATTTGTGTGCTTCGAATGCCGACCCATTATCCGAGATGATCCCCCGCGCGGCACCCCGAAACCGTAAACAACCCGGCTCGAAAATTGTAGCACGTGATGTGCTTTCACTTCTCTGAGTGGAACTCGCCCACTTGGAAAAGTAATCCGTAGCCGCAAGAATGAAGCGATGTCCTCTTTGACGACGCGGCTCCCATTGGACCCACTATATCCGTGCCCCAACATTCAAATGGCCACGATGCAATCATTTGGATGTAGCACATTTGGAGGTCAGAACCACTCCGCACTTCGTACCGGTGACAAACTTCGGCGATTTTCATGCAGTCGGTCATCATTGAGGGCCAAGAGTACCCTAGTCTTTTAATTTTCATTTTCATCTTTGGACCCGACCGGTGAGCGCCACTGCAGTCCCGAATGCACTTCCTTAACAATTTCACTGCTTCGGACTCCGCTTAGGCACCTTAGCCACATTTGATCAAAAGACCTTCTCCGTATAATGTGTTGTTTATTAAAGGCAGACGAGTTCTTCTTGATCCGATGGCCAACGACCTATCATCTCGGTAGTTTTCCGTTTCGGCAGATAATCTATTAATGGCCGTCGCCAATCTTCCGTGCTCTTCGTCACCGCCGCACTGATTCTTCTTCCTTTTCCGATTTGTGTATCGTGTCTATGTCAAGCGCGTATAGGGACCCGACGTCCGTGAACCGACACCTCCACCGATTCATCTTGCAACAAAGTAAATTCTTTTGCGGTATCTAGGCTAGCGCATCCGCTGTAGCGTTTTCTTCGGGAATTTTGTAAATTGTCACATTCGGAACTGCTCCAACACTCGTATGGCATACCGGAAGTATTGCTCGAGTCTTGGTTTTAAAATTCTCAGACCGTCCGGCGATCCGTTGAATGATTAACCGTGAATCCCCGTAGATGCCGATGTTCGTTATCCCCATTCGAATGGCTAATCTCAGCCCCGTTATGAGGGCTTCGTATCTCCGCTCGTTGTTTGTACACGGCTCGTCAAGTGGTAGGAGTATCTTAACATCCCCCGCTCCGTGTTATAAAGATTAGCCCGATTCCCGCCACGGCACTATCACTTCGTTGCGATTCTTCATCTTTGTGCGCCGAAGATGCTCCGTCGGAATATAATTCCCAACGTCGATCATCAAGGTCTTCTAGATTCATTATTTGTTCATCCTGCGTATCGTCATTGAGAGGAGATTCGCCGCAAAGGGTGTGCCGCAAGGAAGTCCGCTAAGGCTTGTCCCTTACTAAGACGAAGAGGCACGAAAGTTATATCAAATTGCAATAATATCATCGACCATCGGCAAGTCCGCCGGAAAGCGTTGGACGAGTCATCAAGTATTGCAATGGATTAAACTTCGAGATCAAGTTGACCTATGAGAAAGCATGTAATGCTCCGAGCTTTTGAGCGGCGAAGACGTGGCCAAACAGTTTCTTCAATTCGTGGATACCTTATTTCCGTCAGCAAGAAACGACGACTTAAGTAATAAAGAGCATTTTCTTTACCCTCATCATCGACCCTACAATGTAGGCTCCAGAGAGTCGTCGAAAGCCGCGGGGAGGCATAATGTCTACCCGAGACCGGGGCCGCTAAGACAGGAGGTGTCATTAAATATCGGCGAATGTCTTCTGGCGTCTTCCGTACTTTCTCCCAAATAAATTTGGCGTCCTTTTAACTAGTGCCGAGAAAGGCCGACACCTACTCGACGTTCGAGATAAAAGCGTCGAAGATATGCTAGCCTTCGAAAAGATCGTAGCTACTTTAAGGTTTTGGGAGGCGGCATTTCTAAGATGGCTTTAATCTTCTCCGGATCGATTTCAATTCCACGATGTCGGACAACCCAATCCTAAGAATTTCCGAGGTGACGCCGAAGGCGCATTTTAAGGATTCATCTTAAGGTTAAATTGTTTTAATCGTCGAAAAACAATTCTCAAATCATACAAATGGTTTGCCCTTTACTTTGCTTTTCATGACCACATCGTCCACGTAGCATTCGACTCGATTATGGATGAGATCATCAAAAATCTCGTCATTGCTCTCTCGGTAGGTCGTCTCGCGTTCTTCGCCCGAATGGCATTACCGTGTAGCAATATACTCCGATCGGCGTTCGAATGCCGTAAGTTTTTCGTCTTCTCGAGCTATTTTTATTTGGTTGTATCCCTTCAAGATCCATCCATGAACGAGAATATTTCGTGTGTTTGCCATGTCGACTACACTCGGGATCTAGAGGAAATTCATCTGGACATGCCTTGTTTAAATCTCTCCGAAATCCACACAAATTTCGATCCGACCATTCTTCTTCGATCAAAATACACGTTGGCTAACCAAGCCGGGTATTGTTCTTCACGGACAAATTTAGCGTCTATTAACTTTTTAACCTCGGCTATGACTTGTTGTTCGATTTCTAGACGCATTCTTCGGGGCACTATTCGGACTGGAACAAGTAGGGTCCACTCCTAGTTTATGGACTCCAACCTCCGGAGCTAAACTCAGATTCATCGTAGCTCCAAGCAAAACAAATTAATTCCACACAACTCGATTATTTCTTCGGGAGTCTTCTTTATTGAGTAAAGAGCTAACAAAGGTAGGTCTAGGCTCTTTGCTAGTTCCTAAGTTAACTTCTATTAACTCATCTATTGTAGATTTGATTTCTTCTTCGAATTCTCGTGGAAGCGTCTCCAATTTGCAAATCTTCTAGTTCGTTCCGTAGTTTCCATGCAAGCGCACACTCGCAAGTGACAACCATGCAAAATTCAGTATCGTCAACTCCACTTACCGTGCCGAATCCGAGACCTCATGCTTCAATTGGGTGGACGACCGGAATTATTCCACATAATTTTTCAAAATGTTGAGATTTCACCCGTCCACCGTCGAGGTAAGAAACCACGTTGAATTAAATTTCTCAACACGTGGAGAGTACCACTCAAAAGGCAATTCCATTAATTCTGATGAAGTAGCATCTTCAAATTGTACATTATTTTCATGAGGAAGAAGCACCATACTCGTAGAATTTGATTGATGACCACCGCTATGTACCTTCGATTCCTCCATACCCTCGATCTTATTAGAATGGATCGGGTCGTGGTCATAACATGTACATAATGGTTAATCTTCTCGTACATCGATTTATATTCTTCGTTTCTTTCATCTTCAATGGTGATTTTGAATTAAAGTGTTTCTTTTGACTTATTATCGCTCGGCTTGTTTGATTTCTTTTTATTCTTCAGAACTATCTTCCCAATCGACATTGATATTGCTTCCTCTCGTCCAATCGTCCTAACGTCTCTGGGTCCACGGGCCTCGGTCTCGGCCTCGACCTCGGATGCGAGTCAGTGGAGAAACCTTCACCATCTCGCCGTAAGGGGAGTGGTGAGTGACTGGTTGACTAGAACTGTGCAAGCCCGTTGTCCCGAACTTCTCTTTGCTTCATTCGTTACAGATTCTGAGAAGATCGTTTTCGGTGCATAATAAGCCGCATCCTCGTGGATTCCAATTCATGTACGGAGAATGGTTGTAAGTCACCTTTGATGCACCGTTCCCTCTCCATCGTAGTACTTGATGTACCGATGTAGAGATGATGGTACTATCCTGCCATGTATCCATGGTCGGCCCAAAGAGAGCGTTGAACGATGTTTCCCGAATCAATTATGTGAAATTTCGCGGTTGTCTTTGCCAAGTCACCGGGCCTTCACGTAGCGCGCCGAGCCGAGGGCTCTTTTCTCCTTCGATCGGGTCCCTCTTAATAACATTTGTCCGCCTCGAGCTCGCGGGCATCAATTTCCAAGTATGCTGGGCCGTTCGAAGATTCATTATATTGATTGATGCTCCCGGATCCACCAATACTGAGAGTGTAAATTTTCCGATCAGAATCGAAATGTACAAATCATTGGCTGCGGATCTCGTCGTTCCAAGTAGTAGGTCGTCGTCTCGTGAAGGTAACATTCGTCAGCCTTTTAACGAGCAAACCTCATCTAAGTGACTCTCCGCCATTTGAGCGTTACAAATTTCTGGACGGGCAAGGCTCGTATCGAGCTTCTCTCATCTCCTTTCGATAAGATGAGAGCGTCGTAGATGCTCGCCGTCGGTAGTTTCCTAAGATGGGCTAGCACGTTGTAGTCCACTTTGTTTTCATGTGCTCGCTTCTTCGAATGGGTATTTCTTCTCGCCGGGGTTGGTTCTTCCTGAACAAACACTCCGGCTTCCTTGTCTTTTGGACCCATTCTCGGAGGTAGAACTTTCCCACTTCTTAAGTTGACTTCTAATTTCCGAATCTATCGTCGAGCTTGCTCGTGTCTTTTTCGAATCTAATGGCGACTCTTTCCGGATTGACTTCGTAGTCCGAAGGCTCTAACTCTATCGTGACCGGAGCCTCGAAACTCACGTATAGATTCGTTGCTTGTTGAACTCTCGTAACCTCCTTGATGATGTCTTCTTCGTTATTTTGCTTGCCGAGATCGTGTATGATTTCGAGAATTGTCGTTGGTATCGAAATCGATATCCGGGATTATCGTTAGTTACGTAATCGTTAAAATTACCAAAACGTAGCCAACGCCATCACCCTTATCATTATATGATCCCACCGAAGTGAGTAGATAATCATACAGAGTCGTGGTTCGATGGATTTCTCCCCCGAATCGGAAACAACTATCCTAGGATAAGCAGCCCCTAGTCTAGCCTTAGGTGCCTCGCCTTCTTCTTCTCGTCAATTTTCTTCTTCTCTTCAATCGTCTCCCCGCTCTGAGGTGGTTCTTTCATCGCAAGTGATAGTACCGCCACTGTAGTTTCAAACTTCCGAATTGAAGCTCGCACCGAAGCGGTCCGGATGCCGTCTAAAATCTTTTCGAAGACCTCGTCCAAGCGTAGTCCATCCATCGTCGTTGTATAGGGATCTATCTAATGATGGGATCGGGCCGAGATAACATTGACTAACCTCCTTCTCTGGGTTTCTTCATGTACTCTTCGGATCGTTATATTCCCTTCCGGGTGCTGTCATTGAGCCAACTTTCGAAGGTAATGCAATCTTCTATTTTGTGTCCAAGCATTTGGTGTAGGTGTGTTGGGATCACCCTTCTTATTGACTTCCTCTCGGTCTTTTAGGTTCTCCGCACTGAAATCGAGTCTTCATCAGACTGCGAACATTTTCGCACTCGCTTCATTCTTGAACTGGACATTCTCTCGCTTCAAAGCTCTTTAATGTACGTTGCGGGCTGGACGGCCTGCTCAAGTACCGCGAGATGATCGATAGCCGGCCGGCCGTCGGTAATTCGCTGTGGCTTGCTGCGCCGTTCCGTGGCATTTGCACGGCTGGGTTTCGCCTTGTCAATCGCTGCGACGATCCTCGGATTTCTTTTCAAAAGTCTTTAAGGTGCTTTTTGCTTCGTCCGTCTTGTTCGTGAAACTTAATTGCTTCTGCCTCTTCTTGCAAGCTTCCTACTTTGCTTAACAACTTCTCGAAAGTCTTAATAAGAAATCCCGAGAGAAGCGCACGGCCATGGATGCTTTTTAGCAAAATGCCGATCGCATGCCGTTCTTGCGCTCGTGGTTCACACTTCATACTTAAGTTCCTCCATCTGAGTACGTAATCCACCAAAGTTTCATTCGGCTTTTCGTTTTTCTACCACTAAATCACCTATAGTGATGTGGTGGGCCGAGTTCGCGACCGCTTGATGAAGAGAGTGCCTTTAGCTCTGAGAATGTCTTAACCGAACCGTTTGGTACCCCCGCATACTCGCCGAAGGCGATTCCCGACAGACCGCCGACGGAACTGCCGGAAGAGACGGTGGACGCCCCTTGGCCAAGATTGGCAAATAACCGGCACGAAAGTGTGCCACATGCCGGCCGAGGGTTCCCGGTTCCATCGAAGGTTCAAACAGAGGTGGTACGAAGCCTTTCGGTATCGGGATGTCATTGACTCCTTCGGTAAGGTCTACCCGTCCGCCGAATGGATGTTCCGCCTTCGATTGTGCTAAGGCCTCTCGCACTCCGCCGTTCTACTCTCAAGTTCTTGATATCCTTTTCAGAATCATACTTTGTGGTTGCATCCTTTTAGCTGATCATCCCCATTGACGGACGTAATCTCCTTTCCTCCGTCCACAATGTGAATGACCTCCTGGGTGTCTCCCGTGGCTGTACTTGACTCGGAGAGGCCAGAGCTACGGCCATCTCTTCCATCCTTTTCGCCATTCGAGCGATCGTGTCGTCTTTTTCCCGTTCGTCTTTCTCTCATCGCCCGGCTCCTTTCTTTCGCGGGCCGTTACAGAGCACCCCGCGAAGCCGGGACAGCTCTGCCTCAACCATGCCGACGCGCATTCGCTCGTCCATAAATTCCGATGAATCAATCTCGTCTCCGAACTTTTCCTCTCTTCTTTGCCAACCGTCGGATATCGGTTCTCAACTTTTCCATGGCATCTTCAGCTGGCTTTTCGTGTGTCTTCGTGGTTGTCGTGGCGATAGCTCGCCGGTCCCCTTCTCACGGGTCCCCTTCATCGCGGTAGCACTTTCTTCGATTCAAGTCTCGGCGAGACTTTCTTTCTCGGGTCGTCGTTTCAATCTCAATCGCCCAAGAGCGGGACGCCATACCATCCTTCCGGCAAGCAGGCTGTCTAGGGACCGTATGGTCCGCTTCGGGCCAAATGCCGGAAGGTGGTATCCTCCCTAACCGTAATCCCGAGATGACAATGCTTTGACTAGCCTTCATTCTTTTACTTCGGCTTTTCTCGCCATGATGGCGGGCTCTACTCGTGGGCCCAAGACGGGATTTGATCGGCACCCGCCCTATCCTCCGTAGAATTTCGATACGGCGCTTTTCCTTCTTCGCTAACTTTTCTACCAAAGTTTGCAAATGTGAGCAAACTATGTAGTTCCAGTTCTTTTCGCGGCCATCGTTGTAATATGCGGGTCGTGGTAATTTGCGCAATCTTGCGAATGTTTTCTTCATCTTCTCGCGGCGGAGAGGGGATGAAATCTGCTTCTCCTCCCAATGGGGCAGGTATGTATTCAGCAAATGGTGTATATTCTAGCATTTCCGGAATTTCTTCTAGAAAGCAATTTCAGCGCAATTTCGCTTCTTTAGCGATCCTTCTATTTCTCGTTTTCTTCTCCGGGTCTTTGTTAGTGACCTTGACCTTTAACCGGACCCGATTTTGAAAATCGAAGGTCTTACAGAAGATCCGTACCTCCACGGTAACAGGTCCATCATAATCTTGGATTTCTTCCCCTTTGATTTGGGCAAAGTCGGGCAAAAGTAAACAACTAGACCAAGTGGGGGTAGAAAGAACAGTCCTCCTGTAAGCAAAGCAGTTGTTCCTCTTAGTCGGATCCTTTATGAGGAGGGAATTCTTTGCCGACCTAAGGTTGAATTCAAGCAAACTGCTCTTCAGCTTCGTATACCTTGTTCATCGCTGCGAAAGGGAGACGTCTAAGTGACCTCGACGTTCGTGTTTTCAAATCCTTGTCCAAATCGGATGATTCCATTGTCTGCAATCCCATCCTTATGCATGCCGAGGTCCACCCATCGGTGAAGGAGAAAACCGCTTCGGGCCGACTTTCAGGTAGATTCTCAAGTTGTCGGGCCCTAGTTATGCTTCTTTTCTTTAAAGGACGAAAAGAAAGGAATTGAAAAGAGTCCGAACTCATTCATGTTCACGTATTTATAAGAAGGAATCACTTATTAAAAGAATCACTTATTAGAGGGTTTGTTTATTTAGAACTTTAGTGTTCAAAGGTGTAGAGAAGGTAAGGAATCCGAATCGAGTTGGAAAGGAAAAGAGAGTCTAAGCAAGACTTCTCGACTCGAAGGATCACTCCTAAACTAACACCTATTGGGGGTCCACCCACCTCGTAAATGAGGTAAAAGGATTCAACCTCTCCGTTTATGGGTGTCTAAACAAAGGCTCCTAAATCCGAGAGAATGTTGGTTATACTCTGCTCAAGGTAGAAATGAACACAAGATTCAATCCAAAGAAGGGCAGTTTGATCCATTAGGACATGGATACACTACCGATTTTTGAAAGGAATTGTTTCGATTATAATGGAGAGAGAGTGGAATTGTCCCTCAAATGAGCGCCGTGCTGTTCGCATATTTTTAGGTTATGCGTTTTATTTCAAAGGGGAGTCGCCTACGAAATTGCCTGCGAATTTTAATTTAATTTAAATAAATAATTTAAAAGTAGTATTTTATTTTGAAAATAATTTTAAATTTGAAAATTTTAAAATATGAAATCAAACCGATCTCACATCCCGAATAGTTTATACGAGCACCGCATCACAAACCGTGTATCTTGGTCCCGAAGAATAGACACACTCGCTAATATGGGGCTCGATTAAATAAACTAGAAAGTATCAGACATCCGTTTGGTCTCGCGAACCAATTTTATAAGCCGACAAATTCCCCGTTAATATGAAACTATTAAACAAATGGCTTATATTACTCCGGCTCTTAAAGTTCTTATAAGTGCGGCGTCTTAGTTAATTACATCTAAGTATGAATCACCTAAGAAAACTCTCGATAATAATCAATAATTTCCGCTCTCAAGAATTTCAAAGTTTAAGTTTTCAAAGGATTCAATTGGAAATTTCAATAAAGAACGATCAAATTTCTGTAACATTTCTATTTCCTTGGGGAATTCAAAGGAAGAAAAGTAGGAGAATATGGATTCGAAGTGAACTTCGATAATTTCCCGACTACCCTATCGTTCGGCTTGAATTTAGGAAAGTCCTAATGTTTATTTAATGTTTTAATCTCGCCAATTTTAATTAATTAGCCATATTTATATGATGTAATCATACAAATCGCTGTAAGATATGAGGGTTTATGTCGTATTTCCGACGACTACCTCGGAATCCTAAGACCTAATTAGGGTTTAATTTGCAATGCAAACGCCAACGAAGAGTCAAGGATTTATGTTGCACTAGGCAAACTACCTGAAGTCCTATACTATTATTTAATTCTAAGAAAGTTTCGTCAAGTAGGTTCAAGTTTTGCCGACGACGATGGCCGTGCTGCCCACCATGCTCCAAACTCCTTGTTGTTGCAGTAGGTTTAGTTTTAGAATCATAAATCAAGAGATGAGAGAAGTGTTCCTCGTTTAGAGAAGTCTTAATTTCCAAGTGTTTTTTTTTGTTTTAATTAAAACAAATCTTAAAGTCGATTATAACGACACCGTTAAGATCCCACTCGTTCCATCCTTCCGGTATCATTATTTTTATCGGATTCACTTTAGTCCAGATGAATTGCTAAACTCAACCGAATGAGTTCCACACTTTCATTTAGACCGCGGGAAATCCCGTTAGCAACACGTAGGTTACATCATCCGAGGTATTCCCGATCATCCAACAAGACGTTTAATTTAGTTGTAATTGTAGTTTTGTGTTCCGTTTGTGATTAAATTCTTTGAGTTGTCTTATATTTTGAAATGTTGTGGAGGTGAATCTTTATCTTGTAGTGTCTTTTAATTTAATTATGGGTTTCAGCTTTGGTTTCGTCCTAAAGGTGTCGGTTTTCATGCAACCGGTTGTTTATCATGCAAGAAAATAAAGTGTACGGTACAGAATAAACCGCAATAAAATAAAAGCGTACCCGTGAGGGGTCTTCCCGTCATTCCAAGTCGCACTTAAAACACAATTAGAATATTTAAGCAAGTTCCCAGTAAAGCCTAAGTAAAAGCGTTTGGCTGCTTTCTTCTACCAAGCTCCTAATCCTAGCCAAATACCTTGGCGACGTCTAGGTTCTCATGTTTTTAGGCCTGAGGGACGATTTTCTTCATCGTAGAATAACTAAGTTCAATCGGTTTATAAATATCCTATCATATTGAGGAAGTGCTTAAGAAGAATCTTAAACATCTTTTCAATATTCTCAGATCGTTTTAAGTCCAAGAGAATTTAGTTATATAAATGAATTGATCGTCCGAGATTTTTTAATTTTTTGTTACTTGCTCGAACTAGGACATTTGAATATCCTATAAGTGAAGTAGCATTTCATTTTAATGTTCTATTTAGAGTTATGATAACTAAAGCTCCTAAGGGCAAAATGATATTTAATGATTTCAGGATTCAAATTTAAGTTCAAATTAATGATTTAAGTTTCGAATAAGTTGTTCAAGTTATTTTAGATTTATTTCTTCATGTCTTAAGTGAGGTTATTTAATTCAATTTAATTTAATTTAATTTAATTTAATTTAATTCAATTTAATTCAATTTAGTTTCCGATTTGATTTAATTTAATTCAATTCAATTTAGTTTATTTAATTTCTTAATTTAATTTAATTTAATTTTTTAATTTAATTTAATTTAATTTAATTTAATTTATTTATTTAATTTAATTTATTTAATTTAATTTAATTTTATTTAATTTATTTAATTCATTTAATTTAATTTAATTCAACTTTTAATCTTAATTTAATTTAATTTAATTTTAATTTACTTACTTAATTTAATTTAATTTTTAATTTAATTTAATTTAATTTTAATTGAAATTTTTTGAAAGAGTTTAATGATTTAATTTTAGTTTAATGATTAAGTCTTTTAATATTTTAAGTTTGAGTTATCATTTTTAATTAAGAGTCAATATTAATGGGATGATTAAATTTTAGGAGTTTTAAATTAAAGAATAAATCTCTTCCTAATAATATCCCTATTTTAATAATTCCAATTTTATTATTCTTCCAAATTCAATTAATTATTTAATTAAGGTTTAATCATTTTAAATTACTTAATGGGTTTCTACCCTTCGAATTATTTAAATTTCAATCATCCAAATCAGATTAAAGATCAAATATTTTACTTGTTAATTTTTATTAAACCTAAAGTTTTAATTAAGGGTTAAAATTTTAATTACCATTTAGTTCTTTAAGCCTAATAATTTCATAACTCACTAAATCAACTCAAATGAACTCAAATTTTTATGTGACTTCACTTATGTGTCAATAAAGACATGAGAGGAGAAAATGTGATTTTTCTGTATTTAATTTATTTATATAATTATTTTTTTGTAGAAAATAGAAATTTCCAAGGAAATTCAATAATATGACCAAGGGAAAGTCATTCTTAAGAAAATTATGTATTATCTCTAATGACAAGAGGACCACTGACCAAATTTTGTAATTTTTTGAATTATATTTTATTTATTAGAATTATTTTAAGTTCTGGAGTATTAATTAATTTAAAAATAAAATAAATGTTGAAAAATAAATTTTATAATTTTTAAAATTCTCTCTCATATCAAGGATTCCAGAGAACCAAACTTCACAATTTTCCTCGACTTTTTCTGATTTATTATAATTATTTTGGTGAAAATGCTAAAATATATTTTTTTAATTTTAAAATTACCCTAGAGCTTTAAAAATTAATATCTCACTAAATAGACCTAGGAAAAATATGGAACTTGTTCCTAAGGACAAAATTCAGCAATACGACATTTTGGTGAATTTTATTATTTTTGTGATTTTTATTATTTTTTAATTATTGAAAATATTAAAATAATATTAAAAATCAACTTTTTTTAGAAAATTGAAATTTTAATTTTCTTAAACTCCCCTGATATCGTAGAGACTCCAAAACCAATTTGGTGAATTTTTGAAAGATATTTTGAAAGTTATGAATTTTTTAAAGTTTAAAATGACTAAGTGGCTTATCCAACCCAATTAGTGGGGCTAACCAAGTCCAATTGACCTCAAATTTTTATGATGGGTTCCTCTGATCCTAAAGGTCGATGGAGAATTGATTTCGAAGTCAATTTGATCTATAGTTAACTCTAATTAATTAGAGATCTATTTTGGGTGTTTAAGCCAATTAGGTTAATCTAAGCGAATTAACCCAAATCCTATTTTTCCTAGGGTTCTCTCGGTCATATGGAACATCACCAAATTTTCCTAGAATTTATTTTACAACATGCTAATTTTTTGGAATTAAAATACTTAAAATAGCAACATGCATTTGAAAAATCAATAACTTTTCATAGGATGGCCTCCACTTTGGAAAATCTGTGTGAATGTTCCCAAATTCGTAGGCTTCAAAAGCCCTATGGTCTCATGCCATGGTGAATTGTATGAATGCATGGAGAATTAAATGTATGCAAGAGTAAATAAATTACTAAAAATAAAATACTCGGACAAAATTGAATGATTTCTTTTCCACATTATTCTCCTCTCGTTCACCGAGCAAGAGGGTATTTTTATTTTATTTTTGTGATTTTTCTACACGTAGATATGAATTTTCCAAGTTTAGGAATTAAATAAATAGGAAAATACCCTATTTTTCTATTTATCCACGCGCGCCGCGTCAACCTCAGCCTCCGAATGCACACGCGGCGCGCTCCCATTCGACGCCGCCTATCCGAGTCGCCAGAACCCGGGCCCCGCTTGGCGCCGTACCGGCCTCCCGGCCGACGCCATCCGAGCCGTCCGTCCGCGCGTGTATTAAATGGACGGCATCCGTTCATCGTCCCCAAGTGTCCTCACCTCGAGAGCCGTCCACACTAAATCCTTAAGATCTCACTCGATACTCACCGTATTTCTTATGTTCTTATGCTCTATGGATTCGTCTCAAGAGACGAACACATCTATACTCTGCTATCATGCATCGAAATTAAGGCATTTGAAATGGAGAATCTCCGTAAGCTCGGGATGAAGAATTAATTCATACCTTAGCTCCGAGAGGTGAAGCCTCGATCGGGAGATGCTTGGGCACGTTCGGCTGAGCCGGCAGTGAGGCTGGGGTGATGAAGCCCGGGGGATGTGGTGAATTGCCTGTGTGTGATTTCCACCAAAGCCGATCACAACCTTGGAGTCCGGAACAACCGGGTGACCTGGAGATGGGGCTTTTGCTGGTGGACACCTTCCCTTGACCTGGTGTGTGGGACCAATCAATTGGGATCGTTCACCGCGAGAAGTGTCCTCGGGTTTTCGGTGAAATTTCAAATCCCGAAATTGGAGCTCTCGCAGAAGAAATGGCAGGGGGATCTTACTGGGGATCAAGTGCTCTGTGTGGGGAGGAGTCTGGAACAATTTTGGCAGAGTTTCAGTAAGGTCTGGTTCAGCACCTCATGGCCGAGAAGGTGAGGGGTTTAACAGAGATGTCGGAGGGCCTCCCAGGGGGGAGTTGAGGGCCGGGATCACCGCTCTTGGCATGTGAAGAACAGCTGGTGGCCACTTGCAGGCTGGGCAGCTCAGCAAGGGAGAATTCCAAAGTTTGGCTCCTCCCAAGGTTTCGGCCATGGTGTTTTCCCGCCGGCCCGGTGGCTGTCGGCCGCCGTGCACGGGTCACCATCTGCTCGTGTGGGTCGTGGCCGGGGTTTAGTGTAGGCAATTGGCAAATGCCATGTGTAAAAGGCTTGATTAGAATGGGAATGGAGAGGGCTTATTTTGGCTCAAATTGGTCAACCCCTCCACTTGGGCTAGGTGCACCACCCAAGGCTTGGTTTCGCCGAGGGAAAAGTACTCGCTCAAGATAACGTAGGGTCAAGTCACCATCCAAGCACACTAGGCAAGCATGGTTAAGGGGAATCATGGGAGTGGTTAATCACCTTTAGGAATTAAGGAAAGAGCCTCCCTTTTGCCCAAAATGGCATGGTGACATGTAAAGAGGCTCTCATGGTCAAGATATGGCTCACAGGCATGGCTCCATGGCTCCATTTGGCTTCGGGGAAAGGTTGGGTCAATTTCATAAAAATGGGTTTTAAGAATTTTGGATATTTTGGTGTGAATTTGTATGGGGCTTGATTTGGAATTGTTTGATGATGGAATTATAACTTAGGGAATGGCTTTGATTAAAAAAAATGGATGGCAAATGGAAATGTCATGGCTTTAAAATAAATTCGGGGCTCATCAAAATGGTTTTAGATGGGCTTTTAAATGGTTTAGGAAAGTGGGCTTTTGAATTTTAAAATGGATTTTTGGGATGAAATTTTGGTAAAGTCTTGGGCCAAATAATTGTTGAGTTTGGTTTAGGGATGCTTCATGAGTGGTTTGAAACAAATTTGAGGTGATTTGGGTTTGAATCGGGGTCGATATTGCTTTTGGTAAAGAGTGGCCAAAGTGGGCCAAAATGAGCTACCATGGGCCAAAGTTGGGCTAGAGCTGAAATTGATGTAAAATTAATGTTGGGAAATGTTTTTGGGAGTGTTTCAAAGAGGTTTTGGCTTTGGTTATTAACATTTCTTGGGGTTTGGGCTCATTTCGCTAGGTTTAGGTTTAGGTCAAAATTGGGCCTTTTGATTTTGGGTTGAATTTGAGTGGGGTTTGGGTCTAAATTTTGAGCAAATCATGTTAGTGTTTTGTTCATGGGGATGTTAAGAAAGGTTTGGAAAAGATTTGGGGTTAATCGGGAGTTGAATCGGGTGAGTTTCAAGTTAGGTTTTGTCATAGTCCAAATCGTGGGCTTTAAGGCCAAAAGTGAAATTGATCCCAATGCCAATCAAATTGGGCTTGGATTTGGTCTAGATTATGTTGGAGTTGAATTGAAGTTTAGAATTGAATTGGACCAAACACTTGGGTCAATTGGGTAGGTTAGGTTTGGATATCAAGTTTACTGGTTAAAAATGTCAAATTGGGGTTTGATAAAGTGGGGTAAATTGACAAAATTGGCCCATGGTATAGTTGAGCAAATGAAATTGGGAATATTTGGGATTTTCTGGAATTTTCTGGGAATTTTCTGAATTTTTGGATTTTGGGTCAAAAGGGGTATTTTGGGTATTTGGAAGGTATCAGTATTTTTGGAATTTTTGATATTTTTGGATATGGATGATCAATTTGAGTGATGAAATTTTGGGATTGATTTTGAGAATTTGGGTAATTTGGAAATTTTTGAGAAATTGGGGCTATTCAGGCTTTGGGGTAGGTGTCAGTCCCGGGGTCAAAAATCAAAATTTGGAAAATCAAGATCATGGATGTAAGTGAATGAAATCATTTTTGCCGAGCCATGAAGCCATATCAAGCCCACATGAGCCATGAAGAGACTTTATTTGAGGCATTCACTATGTTGTTCCTAACCCTCTACCAGGCCAGGGTTAAGACCATCCATGCGAATCACTTACATGAGTCGTGAAGTTAAGTCGGTAAGGGTGTGTTTTTAGGAAGTGTGTGAAAGTGTAGTGCATAGGTGTAGTGTATGTGTAAGTCACCACGTACCAGCCACCCAGTATGGGCCCTAAGGCCAAAGAGTCCCATAGAGTCCCATCTCTTAAACTTCCACATTCGATTTCAACCCTCTAGGCGATTGTGGTCTATACTTGTTTGTGGAGTTTGGTAGAGTTAAGAAGTGGTTTGAATTTTCTAAAAGGTGGGTCCCAATTCTAGTCCTCTAAGATAGTCAAAGGAAAAGCCTAAGGCTAGATCCTAAGTACTAAAGAGAAGAAGAGAAGACCTCATCAAAAACGAGGTCAACAAATGGACCCCAACAGTGTGGTGAGCCGACGGAAAGACACCGCGCGTATCGGTGTTGACCGAAACATCAACAAAACTACCACGTATGTCCAAGTAACAAACTTAAAGACAAAGTAGAAGAGCTTCCCTACTGGGAGTGTCAAGTATATCTCCCGGGGACAGGAGATTTCAACTCTCGCTAGTGGAAAGGAAAAGTATAAGTGAACTCTAAATTACATGATTCGTGAGAAATTCGATTTAGATTTTATTTTGTTTCATGTTCAAGTCATGATGTAGCTTAGATTTCAATTGAGTTTCAATTTAGATCAAGTTTGTCAAGATTAATTCAAGGAATTTATCTAAATGAAAATTTGAATTTCGAGGTTTTAGATGTAACATCTTCAACCCCAAAAGAAGATCAATCGACTGATCGAGTCATCGCAATGAGGAAAGACCTCGTATCAATGCGGTATCGATGTAATCCGTAACCTCAAGAGTTCGATTTGAGCAGAGCCAAAGGCAGAAAAGAATCCTAAAGCAAAGGCAAGCCGATAAAATCCTCGACCCAAAGGTTGAATTTAGCGGCATTTCAGCTGCACAGAAGAGAATCCTAAAGCAAGCAGAAGCTGATGTAAAATTCTCGACCCAAAAGTTTGAATTTGATGGGTCAGCTATAATGAAGAGAATCCTAGCAAAGGTACTGGATGTAAAATCCTCGACCCAAAAGTCTGATTCGATGTATTTCACAGCAATAGAAGAGAATCCTAGAGCAAAGGCAAGCCTTGGATGTAAAACTTCGACCCAAAAGTTTGAATTCCGATGTATTTCAAAGGCACAAAGAAGAGAATCCCTAAAAGCAAAGGCAAGCCTCGATGCAAAATCCCCACCCAAAGTCTGATTCGATGTATTTCAAAGGCAATGAAGAGAATCCTAGAGCGCTGCAGTCTGGATGTAAAATCTCGACCCAAAAGTTTGAATTTGATGTATTTCAAGAGTAAAGAGGGAAAAGAATCCTAGCAAGCAAGGGCTCTGATGTAAAATCCTCGACCCAAAAGTTTGAATTGATGTATTTCGTTGCAAGTAGAAGAGAACTTAAAGTGCAAGGTACTGGGATGTAAAATCCTCGACCCAAAAGTTTGAATTTGATGTATTTGGAAGGCAATAGGAAGAGAATCCTAGCAAAGGCGTGGCCTTGGATGTAAAATCCTCGACCCAAGAGTTTGAATCGATGTATTTCAAAGGTAACAGGAAGAGAATCAAAGGGCAGGCTTTGGGATGTAAAATCCTCGACCCAAGAGTTTGATCTGATGTATTTCAGTTGCGCAGGAAGAGAATCCTAAAGGCAAAGGTGGGCCTTGGATGTAAAATTTCGACCTAAAAGTTTGAATTTGATGTATTTCTAGCTGCGTAGGAAAAGAATCCTAAAGCAAGGCAAATTTTGGATGTAAAATCCTCGACCCAAGAGTTCAATCGATGTATTTCAAAGGCGTAGGAAGAGAATCCTAAAGCAAAGGCAGTCTGGATGTAAAAACTGACCCAAAAGTTTGAATTTGATGTATTTCAAAGGCAAGAGGAAAAGAATCCTAAAGTTAAAGGCAAGCCTTGATGTAAAATCCTCGACCCAAGAGTTCTAATCGATGTATCAGCTGCGTAGAAGAGAATCCTAGCAAGGCAAGCCTTGGATGTAAAATCCCCGACCCAAAAGTTTGAATTTGATGTATTTCACAGTAATAGAAGAGAATCCTAAAGCAAAGGCAAGCCTCGATGTAAAATCCTCGACCCAAGAGTTCGATTCGATGTATTTTTGATGTGAGATCTCGAAAGATCGACCTGGAGATTCGATAGAGATTTGGAATTTGGAAAGATTGAATTTGAGATTTGATAGAGATTTGGAATTTGGAAAGATTGAATTCTGAGATTTGATAGAGATTGAATCTGAAAGATTGAATTCGAGATTTGAAATTCCGATACTTACGAGCTCAACTCGTCGAAATTTGATTTAAGATTTGATTTGGAAATTGGAAGCATTTAAATTAAGTTTGATCGAGATCGATTCGAAATTTGATTGAGAATTTGATTTAAGATTCGGAAGATCGACTCCAAATTTGATCAGATTCGATTTCAAAGAAACAAGGAAAACTTTATTATCGGATTTTATTTATTTTAGCACATTTTTGTTATTTTTTCCGGGTTCTAATCTAATCATAAGTAATCACTTCACCGTGCTTCTAGGGATGGAAAGTTCATTCCCTCGAAACATCAAAAATAGAGTACTTTTTCAAGTATCGTCCATCGATCTAAGCATATGTCGTTCTCCTCGGGCAATTCACTACCTCGGTAGAACCTCCCGAAAGATATCGCTTCAACCACAAACGGTCCTTCCCAAGTGGGTTCAAATTTTCCCCTATCTTGCGGTGTGCAAGAATAGGTCTCTTGAGAACGAGAACTAAATCACCAACTTTCACATGTCTTTGGCGGACCCGCTTATCATGAGCTCGAATCATCTTAGCTTCGTACAGCTTCTAACCCCGTTGCGCCGCAATTCTTTTCCCTTCCAGGCTCTCTAATTCTTCGAGTCGTAATTTGGCGTTCTCTTCAGCAGATTTTATTTGCAACTGCACTTCAGTGAAGGGAGTCAAACTTCTAAAGGTAACATCGGCTTCGACCCATACACCGCAGCGTAAGGTGTAGCTTGCGTAGGAGTTCGAAGGTTGTCCTGGTAGGCCCATATGTTTAACAACTTCTCGTGCCAATTTCTCTTATTGTCGTCTAAAGTCTTCTTTAAAATTTGAACGAGAGTTTGTTGGGTGCTTTCCTGCTGTGCCGTTTGCTCTTGGGTAGTAAATCATGGAATATCGCCAGCCGATTCCGTGTCTCCCGACAAAACTATTTACTTGTGTGCTTCGAATGCCGACCCATTATCCGAGATGATCTCGCGCGGCACCCCGAAACGGTAAACAACCCGGTTCTTGAAAATTGTAGCACGTGATGTGCTTTCACTTCTCCGAGTGAACCGCCCGCCCACTTGGAAAAGTAATCCGTAGCCGCAAGAACGAAGCGATGTCCTTTCGACGACGGCGTCTCTATCGACCCACTATATCCGTGCCCCAACATTCAAATGGCCACGATGCAATTGCCTTACGTAGCACATTTGGAGGTTGGTGCAGAACCACTCCGTGCACTTGGCACCGGCACGCCTGCGATTTTCATGCACACACTACCGAGGGCCGCAGTGACTCCTAGTCTTTTAATTTTCATTTTCATCTTCGGGACCCGGACTCGGTGAGCGCCACAGAGTCCCGAATGCACTTCCTTAACAATTTCACGGCTTCGGACCCGCTTAGGCACCTTAGCCACATTTGATCAAAAGACCTTCGTATAATGCTGTTTATTGCGTAGGACAAACAGTTCTTTTCGATCCGATGGGCTAACGACCTATCATCCGGCAGTTTTCCCGTTTGCGCATAATCGCCACGGTCGTCGCCAATCTTCCGGCGGCTTTTCCGTCACCGCCGCACCGATTCTTCTTCCTTTCCGATTTGTGTATCGTGTCTATGTCAAGCCGTGATATAAATTCGACGTCCAACCGACACTTCCACCGATTCATCTCGCAAATTGTGCAAATTCTTTTGCGAGACGAGCTAGCGCATCCGCTAGAGCGTTTTTCTGGGAATTTTGTAAATTGTCACATTCGGAATCAGTTCCAATGCTCGTATGGCATACCGGAAGTATTGCTCGAGTCTTGGTTTTAAAATTTCAGGCATCATTCGGCTGATTCGTTGAATGTGATTAACCGTGAATCCCCGTAGATGTTGATGTCTGTTATCCCCATTTGAATGGTTAATTCCAGTCCGTTATGAGGGCTTCGTATTCTCGCTTCGTTGTTCGTACAACGCGCTCCGTCAAGTGGTAAGTGGTCTTAACATCCCCCGCTCCTAAGTATTATAAAGATTAGCCCGATTCCCGCCTTAATACCGGCACTATCACTTGCGATTCTTCATCTTTGTGTTTTCGAAGATGCCCGTCGAAATATAATTCCCAACGTCGACGATCAAGGTCTTCTAGATTCATTATTTGTTCATCCGCATCACACCGAGAGGAGATTCTCGCTCGCAAAGGTGCGCCGCAAGGAAGTCTCGCTAAGGCTTGTCCCTTTACGGCACGAAGAGGCACGAAAGCTATATCAAATTGCAATAATATCATTGACCATCCGGCAAGTCTCGCCGAAAGCGTTGGACGAGTCATCAAGTATTGCAATGGATTGAACTTCGAGATCAAGTTGACATCTTTAAGGAGAAAGCACAATGCTCCGAGCTTTCGAGCGGCGAAGATCAGGGCCAAACAATGCTTTTCAATTGCGGGATACCTTATTTCCGTCGGCAGAAACGACGACTTAAGTAATAAAGAGCATTTTCTTTACCCTCATCATTGACCTCGCCAATACCGTGTGGCTCCGAGAGAGTCGTCTAAAGCCGGCGGTGATAGCATACGGCCTACCCGAGATCGGGGGTCGCTAAGATGAGGTGTCATTAAATATTGTTTAATGTCTTCGAAGGCCCTTCGGCATTTCTCTTCCCAAATAAATTTGGCGTCCTTTTAACTAGTGCCGAGAAAGGCCGACACCCACTCGACAGTTCGAGATAAAGCGTCGAAGATATGCTAGCTTCCCCTCGAAAAGATCGTAGTTGTTTTAAGGTTTCTTGGGAGGCGGCATTTCTAAGATGGCTTTAATCTTCTCCGGATCGATTTCAATTCCACGATGTCGGACAACGAATCCTAAGAATTTCCCGGAGGTGACGCCGAAGGCGCATTTTAAGGACTCATCTTAAGGTTGCCAAATTGTCTTAATCGTTCGAAAACAATTCTCAAATCATACAAATGGTTTGCCCTTACTTTGCTTTTGATGACCACATCGTCCACGTAGCATTCGACTTGATTATGGATGAGATCATCAAAAATCCTTGTCATTGCCTTCCGGTAGGTTGCTCCTTCGGCTCTTTCCCGCTCCGAATGGGCATTACCGTATAAAGAATATACTCCGGACGCGTTCTGAATGCCGTAAGTTTTTCGTCTGGAGCTATTTTTATTTGGTTGTATCCCCGAAGATCCATCCATGAATGAGAATATTTCGTGTGTTGAAGCGGGCGTTCACTCACACTCGGGATCGGCGAGAGGAAATTCATCTTTTGACATGCCTCGTTTAAATCTCCTCCCGAAATCCACACAAATCGGGACCGACCATTCTTTCCCGACCGGTACCACGTCGGCTAACCAAGCTCAGTATTGTTCTTCACGGACAAATTTAGCGTCTATTAACTTTAACCTCGGCTATGACTTGTTGTTCGATTTCTAGACGCATTCTTCTCCGGGACCTTGTCTCACCGGGAACAAAAGGGTGGTCCACTCCTAGTTTGCGGACCGCAACCTCTCGGAGCTAAACTCGGCATCTCATCGTAGCTCCAAGCAAAACAGTCTTTAATTCCATTAATAACTTGATTATTTCTTTGGAGTCTTCTTTATTGAGTAAAGAGCTAACAAAGGTAGGTCTAGGCTCTTTGCTAGTTCCTAAGTTAACTTCTATTAACTCATCTATTGTAGATTTGATTTCTTCTTCGAATTCTGGTGGAGCGTCTCCAATTTGCAAATCTTCGAGTTCGTCTGTAGTTTCCATGCAGTTTTCATTAGACTCGCAAGTGACAACCATGCAAAACGCGCATCGGCCAATCGACCCGACCGTGCCGAATCCGAGACCATGCTTCGAATTGGGCGCGATCGACCAATTCCATAATTTTTCAAAATGTTGAGATTGACCTTTTGTCCACTCGTCGAGGTAAGAAACCACGTTGAATTAAATTTTCAACAATGTGAGAGTACCACTCAAAAGGCAATTCCATTAATTCCGATGAAGTAGCATCTTCAAATTGTACATTATTTTCAAGCTTTGGAGGAAGAAGCACCACGGTAGAATTTGATTGGTTTTGCACCACCGCTATGTACCTCTTTGACCTCCATACCCTCGATCTTATTAGAATGGATCGGGGTCGTGGTCATAAATATGTACATAATGGTTAATCTTCTCGTACATCGATTTATATTCTTCGTTTCTTTCATCTTCAATAAGGATTTTGAATTGCGGCTTCTTTTGACTTATTATCGCCGCTTCTGTTTGATTTCTTTTTATTCTTCGTAACTATCTTCCAATCGACATTGATATTGATATTTCCTCTGCCCATCGTCCTTAACGTTCCTTACCATCACCTCGTCCCGCCGACTCCTGGACAGTTGTGGAGAAACCTTCACCATCTCGCCGTAAGGGAGTGGTGAGTGATCGTTGGACTAGGAACTCGTGTTCTTCGTTGTCCCTAACTTTCTTTGCTTCATTCATATGGTATCTCCGGAGTAGGATCGTTTTCTGGGTGGTGCATAATAAGCCGCATCCTCGTGGATTCCAATTTCATGTACGGAGAATGGTTGTAAGTCACCTTTGATGCACTCGTTCCCCTCCATCGTAGTACTTGATGCACCGATGTAGAGATGATGGTACCATCCTGTTTTCATGTATCCATGGTCGGCCCAAGAGCGTTGAACGATGTTTCTCAATCAATTATGTGAAATTTCGCGGTTGTCTTTGCTAAGTCACCGTCATCAAGAGCGTTGTTGCCGAGGGCTCTTTCTCCTCGATTGAATCCTCTTAATAACATTTTGTCTCGCTCGAGCTCGCGGGCATCAATTTCAAGTATGCTAGCGTTCGAAGATTCATTATATCGATTGATGCTCCTCGGATCCACCAATACTCGGAGAGTGTAAATTTTCCGATCAGAATCGAAATGTACAACGGTCGGTTGTGATCTCGCTGTTCCAAAGGGTCGTCGTTCCGTGAAGGTAACACTCGCCGTCTTTTAACGAGCAAACCTCATCTGCGGACCTCCCGGCCATTTGAGCTAAGCAAATTTCGGATCAAGTAAGGCCTCGATCGAGCTTCTCTCATCTCCTTGATAAGATGAGAGCGTCGTAGATGCTCGCCTTTGGCTGGTAGTTTCCTAAGATGCTTAGCACGTTGTAGTCCACTTTGTTTTCATGTGCCTTCTCTCGCTTCTTCTCGAATGGGTATTTCTTCGGCCGGGTTTGGTTCTTCCGAACAAACACCTCGCTTTCCCTTTGTCTTTTTGGACCCATTCTCTAGAGGTAGAACTTTCCACTTCTTAAGTTGACTTCTGTGTTCTCCCCAATCTATCGTTGAGCTTGCCTATGTCTTTTCTTGGAATCGTAGGTCAAGGTACTCTTCCTGATTGACTTCGTAGTCCGAAGGCTCCTCTAACCCCACGTGACCGGAGCTCCTCGAAACTCACATAGATTCGTTGCTTGTTGAACTCTCGGTGGACCTCCCTTGATGGATGTCTTCTTCGTTATTTTGCTTGTCGAGATCGTGTATGATTTGAGAATTGTCGTTGGTATCGAAATCGCATATCCGATTATCGTTAGTTACGTAATCGTTAGAAAATTGGGTCAAAACGTAGCCAACGCCATCACCCTTATTTTATTATATGATCCCACCGAAGTGAGTAGATAATCATACAGAAGTCAGGGGTTCGAGGGATTTCTCCCCCGAATCGGAAACAACTATCCTAGGATAAGCAGCCCCTAGTCTAGCCTCAGTGCCTCGCCTTCTTCGTCAATTTTCTTTCTTCTCTTCAATCGTCTCCCGTTGAGGTGGTTCTTCTATCGCAAGGATAGTACCGTTTAACAGTTTCCAAACTCTCAATTTGAAGCTCACCGAAGCGGTCTCTGATGTCGGCTCTGAAACTTTCGGGACTCGTCCAAGTTGCAATTCATCCATCGGCCGGGCCAGATAGGATCTATCGAATGATGGACCGGCCGAGATAACATTGACGGAACCTCCTTCTCTGGGTTTCTTCATGTACTTTTCTGGGATCGTTATATTCCCTTTCCGCAGTTGTCACTGAGCCAACTTTTCGAAGGTAATGCAATCTTCTATTTTGTGTCCAAGCATTTGGCATAAGGGCAAAGCTCAGACTCACCTTCTTATCGACTTCCTCTGGTCTTTTAGGTTCTCGGGCAGCCTGAAATCGAGTCTTCATCGACCGCGGAACATTTTCTAAGATCGCTTCATTCTTGAACGGATATTCTCTCGCTTTCAAAAGCTCTCTCTTAATGTACGTCATGGGCGGACGGCTGTTCATACCGTGAGATGACCGATAGCCGGGCCGGGCTGTTGTACTCCCGTTGTGGTTGTTGCGGCCGTTCGTGTATTTGCACGCGCTGCCTTTGTCAACCGCTCGCGACGATCCCGGATTTTCAAAAGCTCCGCTGTGCTTTGCTCGTCCGTCTCGTCGGTGAAACTTAATTGCTTCGCCTCTTTCGCAAGCCCGGGTCTCTGTTTAACAACTTCGAAAGTCTCAACAGTAAATCCCCGAGGAGAAGTGCTATCGGGCCATGGATGCTTTTTTAGCAAAATGCCGACTCCATGCTGTTCCCTGGCAACAGGGTTCACACTTCATACTTAAGTTCCTCCATCGGAGTATGTAATCCACCAAAGTTTCATTCGTTTTGTTTTTCTACCACTAAATCACCTATGCTGAGGTGCCGAGCTCCGCGAATCGCTTGATGAAGAGGTTCTCTAGCCTCGAGAATGTCTTAACCGAACCGTTTGGTAATTTCGCATACCGCCGAAGGCGATTCCCGCGACGTACCGTCGACGAACTCGTCTGAAGAGTAATGCATCGCTCCCGCCGCATTGCAAATAACCGGCACGAAAGTGTGCCACATGCCGTCGAGGGTTCCCGGTTCCATCGAAGGTCTTAACAGAGGTGGTACGAAGCCTTTCTGCATTTCCGATGTCATTTCGACCTCTTCTTCGGGGTAAGGTCTACCCGTCCGAATGGATGCACCGCCTCTTCGATTGTGCTAAGGCCTCTCGCACTCCGCTCGTTCTACCAAGTTCTTGATATCCTTTTCAGGAATCATACTTTGTGTTGTATCCTTTTTTAGCCGATCATCCCCATTGACGGACGTAATTCCTTCTTTCCTCCGTCCACAATGTGAATGACCTCCGGGGTGTCTCCCTTGTGGTTGTACTTGACTCGGAGAGTGGGCTGCAGCTACGGCCAATCTCTTCCATCCTTTCGCCATTCGAGCGATCGTGTCGTCTTTTCCCCGAAGCCGTCTTCTCATCGCCTGCCCTTTCTTCTCTGCGCCAGGAGCACCTGCGTTAAGCCGATGAAGCTCGTGTCTCAACCATGTTGGATTGCGTATTCGTCGTCCATAAATTCCGATGAATCAATCTCGTCTCCGAACTTTTCCTCTCTTTCTTTCGCTAACCGTCTGACATTCGTTCTCAACTTTTCCATGGCACTTCTACGGCCGCGTGTCTTCGTGGTCGTCGGCGATAGGCCGCCGGTCCCCTTCTCACGGGTCCCCTTCATCGCGGTAGCACTTTTCGCATTCAAGTCTCCTCGGCGAGACTTTCTTTCTGCCGTCGTTTCAATTCATTCAATCGCCTAAAGAGGGGACGCCTACAATATCCTTCTTAAGGCAGAAGGTCTATGCACCGATGGTCTCGTCGTCAAACAAGCCGGAAGGTGGTATCCTCCCTAACTGCAATCCCGAGATGACAACAAAGTGGACTAGCCTTCATTCTCACTGGGCTTTTCCGCTGCGAGATGGCTGCTCTACTCGGGCCCAAGACGGGATTTGACCCGCACCCGCCCTATCCTCCGTAGAATTTCGATACGGGGGCGCTTTTCCTTCTTCGCTAACTTTTCTACCAAAGCTCGTTAGCCGAGCAAACGGTAGCTCTGTTCTTTTCTTGCGCTATCGTTGTAATATGCGGGCCATGGTAATTGCGCACCCGCGAATGTTTTCCATCTTCTCGCGGCGGAGAGGGGGATGAACCGCTCCTCCCAACAAAGGTATGTATTCAGCAAGCCGTGTATATTCTAAATAGCTCGGGAATTTCTTCTAAAGAAAGCAATTTCGCTGTACTCGGCTTCTTTAGCGATCCTTCTATTTCTCGTTTCTTCTTCCGGTTCGTTAGTGACTCGACCTTGAACTCGGACCCGATTTCTGAAAACAAGGTCTTACAGAAGATCTCGTACCCTCCACTTCTGCATCAGTCCATCATAATCTTGGATTTCTTTTCCCCTTTGATTTGGCAAAAGCTCTGGCAGAAACAATTGACTAAATGGCAGAAGAACAAATTCCTCCCAAGTACAGTTGTTCCTCTTAGTCGGGATCCTTTGCGGAGGAGGGAATTCTTGGCCGACCTAAGGTTGAATTCAAAGGCTCTTCACCAGATACCTTGCTCATCGTTGCGAAAAGGGAGACGTCGGTGACCTTGACGTTCGTGTTTTCAAGGTGAAGTGCAAATAAATGGGAAGATATTATTTATTGGGCGTAGAATTAATTATTTTTTAGACTGACAGACTAAATTCTAATAATTTGATCTATAGAAAGGGAACGAGTCATTGTAGCCACCATAGCCACCCCGGGACATCTAAAAGAATGAGCCTGTATTAATCGATTCTACTAATAAAACATCCCGAACCGATCTATAGATTGCCCAATGTTCTTTATATTATCGAGCGAAGGTAAAGAATAAGAATGCTTCTATTTGGCACAATACCATAATCTAAGTTCTCCACAAATGATAATTATTCTAAAAATCTTAGATTAGTCAGTATGAGAAAGTTGTTTTATTTATACTCCTATTAATCTTTATTTAGTTACTGCTTACTTACATTTAGTAAAAAATTTATTAAACTTTAAAATTTGAATTTTTAAAAGAAATAAAAATAATAATTACTTTTAATTTGAAAAATCTAAAATATTTCTTAATTTCTCATAATCTTCACCGTGGGATCGATACCAGGACTCCACAGCCCCGTATTACTTCAAACGATACGCATTTTACAATAATTTATTATAAATATTTAAATATAAATTCATAAATTCTTACATAAGTAAAAGTCGTCGGCCGGGTCGCGCGTAGT
Organism: Papilionanthe hookeriana x Papilionanthe teres; assembly: GCA_022702705.1. Taxonomy (NCBI): domain Eukaryota; kingdom Viridiplantae; phylum Streptophyta; class Magnoliopsida; order Asparagales; family Orchidaceae; genus Papilionanthe; species Papilionanthe hookeriana x Papilionanthe teres. The sequence continues at coordinate 71,613,369 of CM040421.1, read as the reverse complement.
CGCAATCGAAACCGTAGCGAGAGTTATACTTCTAGTGGAAGGGAAGTGGGAGCTATGGAGTGAAAGCTAGTATGCTCCCGGCTCTAAACATGAATTTGGGTAGTGAACTTAGGATTAACCAATGTTTTTTATGCGCTTGGAAATGGGTAAAGATTAGGGAATGCTTCTATTTGACACAATACAATTGTATCACCGATCTATGCCACATTAATCATCATTTTATTATTGGAGAGGAAGATTCTTTATTACAACCGAACTTGTTATAAATTTAGTTTTGTGTTAGTTTAACTTCATGGGTTAGAACGTACTTTGGTAGAATTAGTAACTACAACTATTTCGTTTCTCGTTGTAATACTAGTAATTACTTTCACCGTGGTGTGATTCGATAGGTGATTTCGTGCTACGTTATAAAATTAATTGCCTCCGTGGGATCTCATATCCAGGACTCCACTCGTAGCTTCGTATTTCGAGCGATGCGTATGTAATTGTGTTTAATTGTGTGACTTAGTCGAAAACTAAATTAATATATATAAATTCGAGTTCATAAATTTTGGCAATTTGAAAAAGTCGCACCAAGTTGTTGGTGCCGTTGTCGGGAGGAAAGGTAACTTCAAAAATTAATTTTATATATTAGTGAAAGCTTACATTCAATTACAAGCCATAATTGTGTGTTTGTTTATTGTTAGTGTGCTTATCATGGTTTGTACATAGCACGATCTACAGGTTTACAAGGCTGTCCCTACGATTATGAATTAGAGCGTATTATTAGAAAAATTTGAAAACAAACAAAAACAATCAAAAAATCCTCACAAAATGGCAAACAACTCAACAATTTAAACAATCAAAACAAATATATACCAAAACCTTTAAGAGATTATGCTAATCCAACAACAAGATGGAAATTCACTGCAATTCAAAATCCTCGATGTTACTACTATTTAATTCGAGCTTAAACCCCGTTTATTTTCCAAATTTACATTAAAAAATCAATTTGGAGTAACAATTCAATAAAGATCCTAAATTACATCTCGCAAGTTTTCTAACCGGTGCTACCTTAAATATGATGAGGTTCGAACGATGTTGTTAGGCTTATAATTTTTTCCTTTTTCTATTAAGAGGATATAAGGCTAAGGCGGTTAAATTTGTTAGCACCCGGATCTATCGAACTGGGAGAACTTTCACAAAAGTTTCGTCAAAATATTTCCCTCCTTTAAAAACCGCTAAGCCGAGGAATAGTATTACTACATCTTTTAGTCACTTTGATGCAGAATCCATATATAAAGCTTGGGAAAGATTTAAATATCTTCTAAGAAAGTATCCAAAACATGCTTCACTTTCGCATTGGTTAATAATTTAAAAAGTTTATAATGGACTAAATGATCTTTATATCTAATATCGATGCTACCGGTTGGTGGATCATTAATGTCAAAACCTTTGATGAAGCATATTCGTTAATTAAAGAGATGGCTACTAATAATTTTCAATGGCCCTTGTAAGCAGTAAATGCTAAGAGAGTAGCTAAGATCTTGCTGATTTCCGATGTGATAATATGATAGCCCTCAAATTGCTGCACTTTCTAAGAAATAGATCAATATGGAATGAATTATTCTCCAACACCCTCATGAAAGAAGAAAGTTCATCAGACCGATGATAGACTCTCAAATATCATATGAAACCTTCGAATGCTATAAATAACAAAGTCAACAATTCTTATTTGAATAATTATAATCCTAGTTGGAAGAATCATCCGAACTTCAACTGGAATAATAAAAATGTTGTTATTAACCCGCAATGGGGAAACAATTCCATGAATCCAGTTGGAAATTTGAACAATCAAGGAAATACCAATTATAGACCTTCTTATCCTACTGGTTTTAATAGTAATCCATAATTTAAGAAAAAGAAGTTGTCTAGTGAAGAAATAATTCTTAATACGGGTAATCAAATTCAAGCTCAAAATGTTTCGATGAAGAACATTGAGAATTAATTGAGACATATTTTCACTGTGCTTAATAATAGACCTTCTGGAAATCTTCCTAGCAATGCTGTGATCAACCTAAAAGATCAAAAAAGGAGCAAATTAAGGTTATTCAATTAAGAAGTGGAAATGAATTGTAAACAAGAGTATAATAAAAAGTTGAAGTTGAAAGAGAGGAAGTGAACATTGAGAAAGGTTCTAATAGGATATATCTAGACTTAGAATATCTGATTGAACCAATGAAGATAACTATTGAAAAACCTCCTCACTCGTTTTCTCAATGACTTATAAAACAGAACAGGGATAATAGATTTACAAAGTCTTTGGAAATTCTTAAGAAATTAACGATTAATATTCCCTTTGTTGATGCATTAGAGCACATGCCTGATTATGCAATGTTTATGAAGGATATTCTTAAAAGAAAAGAAAGTTTAAAGACTACGAGATTGTTGCACTTAGCAGTGAGTGTAGTGCAATTATTCAGAAGAAATTTTCTGAAGTACTTAAAGGCCCTGGTAGTTTCACTATCTCGTGAGCTATAGGTGAGAAATTTTTTGGAAAAGCTTTATGTGATATGGGAGCTAGTATTAATCTTATGCCTTTATCAACTTTCAAAAGATTCAGAATAGGAGAAATTTCCCCTATATTTGTGACTCTTCAACTGGTTAATCGTTCTATCACTTATCCTAAAGGAGTTGTGGAAGATGTATTAGTGAAGGTGGATAAATTTATCTTTCCTGTGGACTTTATTGTATTAGATATGGAGGAAGATAAAGAAATTTCAATTATTTTTGGAAGGCCATTCCTTGCTACTGGGAGCTATGATCGATGTTCAAAAAGGAGAATTAACTTTGAAAGTTAATGATCAAGATGTAACTTTCAATATTCTTAAGTCTATAAAATACCCTTCAACTGACAAAGATGATGAGTGTTTTCAAATGAAAATCTGTGATTATTTGAGAGAAGATCATTTTAAAGAAGTGTTTGAAGAGAAGTTTGAATGTGAGGATGAATATGATGATTTGGATCGTATGAAGAATGAAGAGTTAGAATTTATTCAAGAAAGATTTGAAAGATTGGATACTATAGAAAATGGAGATAAAAGTGTAATTCCATCTATCATTAAACCCCCTGAACTTGATCTAAAAATTCTTCCTAATCATTCGACGTATGTGTTTTTAGGAGAATCATCTACCTTACCAGTCATTGTATCTTCAGATTTAAATGAATATCAAGAACAAAAATTACTGGAAACCTTAAAAAGATACAAAAAGGCTTTTGGTTGGTCCTTAGCAGATATTAAAGGAATCAGTCCATCGATCTGTATGCACAAAATTTTGTTGAATGAACAACATAAACCTAGAGTTGATCCACAAAGGAGACTCAACCAAATAATAAAAGAAGTGGTTAAAAAAGAGATTTTAAAGTGGTTAGATGTTGGAATTATATATCCTATTTCTGATAGTGTTTGTGTAAGCCCAATTCATTGTGTTCTTAAGAAAGGATGAGTGACTATTGACGTAAATGAACGAAATAAAATTATACCGACAAGACAAGTCACTGGTTGGCGAATATGTATTGATTATAGAAAATTAAATGCCGCCACTAGAAAAGATCACTTCCCTTTACCTTATTTTAGAACAAATGCTAGACAGACTTGCCAGACACAAGTATTATTACTTTTTTTATGGACATACCAATTATCACCAAATACCTATTGCTCCTGAGGATCAAGAGAAGACTACATTTACTAGCTCTTATGGAATTTTTGCTTTTAGAAGAATACCCTTTGGATTATGTAATGCACCTGCAACATTTCAAAGATGTATGATGTCCATAGTTACCAAATTAATAGATGACGGAATAGAAGTATTTATGAACGATTTCTCAGTTTTTTTAGATTCATTTGATGCATGTCTATGCAACTTAGAAAAACTTTTAGAGGTATGCGAAAGAACAAATTTAGTCCTAAACTAGTAAAAGTGTCAATTTATAGTTGCAGGAGGAATTGTGCTTGGGCATAAAATATCTAAAAATAGCATGGAAGTGGATCCTGTGAAGATTCAAGTTATAGAAAAATTACCACCTCCAACAACTGTGAGAGGGGTAAGGAGCTTTTTGGGACATGTAGGATTCTACAAGAAATATATTAAATATTTCTAAAAACTTACTAAGCCTCTATGCCAACTTTTGGAAAAAGATAAGAATTTTAATTTTAATGATGAATGCTTAAAAACTTTTAATTTATTAAAGGAAAAATTAATAACTGCTCATATAATAGTTTCACCTGACTGTGTGAAACCATTTGAATTAATGTGCGACGTGAGTGACTATGCTATTGGAGTGGTTCTAGGGCAAAGGCACGAGAAAATGTTTAATGCTATATACTACGCTAGTAAGACTCTATCTTATGCTCAAATTAATTATAATACTATAGAAAGAGAGTTATTAGTTATAGTTTTGCCCTTGAATAATTTAGATCTTACTTAATTGGAGCCAAATGTATAGTGCATACTAATCATTCTGCCATTAAATATTTAATGCAAAAGAAGGATGCTAAACCAAGACTGATTCAATGGACACTTTTAATGCAAGAATTTGATTTTGAGATCTTCAATAGAAAAGGGGTCAATAATCAAATAGTTGATCATTTATCTAGACTTGAACAACCTAATTTGGCTGAATTTGAAAAGGAAATAATAGAAACTTTTCCTGATAACTTGTTATATAATATCACTGAAGGAAATGTACCAGTGTATGCTAATATTGTAAACTCTTCCAAAATCATCATTACCTTGGCTGAAAATTATCTCCAAAGCATTAATGGAAAGGCTGGTAACTGCCCTAGATGAACCTACTTCAGCCCAAGTCCATCCAATTCCCCCCACTGCTATAAATAGAGCCTAACATAAGCCTAAGCAAGGAGAGAAGAAGAAGGTAATAGTGGCCTAAGCTCTACCCAATTACCCTAATTCCCACAACAAATTTTTTCCTTAGGAACTTAGGAATGAATCCCAATTAAGATCCAACCCTTAGCTAGCCTCAAAAACTCTATGAAACCAGCTTAAATAGGCTAACCCGGGAGCCAAAAATCAAGTGAGGAAGAGGAAATTCCAAGATCCCATACATTGCTCAAATCCAGAAACCTTCAACACCAAAATTGCTCCCTAGGACCTAAGAAATTGAACCCCCACCAAAACCAGGCCCTCAAACCTACTATAACCCATCAATTTGGCTAACACGAGAGCACAAACAATAAGCCAAAACCAGAACAAAATGAGTTTCTGAAACTAAACACCACAAAACTCAAAATCAACCTTCCCAAATTCATTTAGAGATCATAAGAGGAAGAACCCAACTGAAATTGAGCCTTCCCATAGTCTCTAGCCTTCTATTCACCATTTCATACCAAGCCGAGCTATCCTTTGATCGAAATCATATCAGAACTCTATTTGACTCCAAATTAAAGTTAGATCAAGCTTATTGAGGTCCAGACGAAGCTTCCAGACCGATCAAACCAAACTTATCGATTGAGACTAAGGTATGGATTTTTTGTTTTAATGGTGATTCGGGTTTGGCACTTTGTGAAATGAATTGATTCAAAACTATTGCATATTCATATGGATATAATCGTCTGCTCGAGACTAAGGTGTAGAGACAAATCTCACTTGATTCCATCAAGAATCGAGTGAGATGTTATCCCTAGATCATGAACAATCCGTGGGATAAGGCGGAATGGGGACGATGAAGCACAGTTGTCCGATCTTCTATTTAAAAGATGGACAGAGGAGATTATCCCCTGCTCGATCCGCTGTTCGGAGCCCCGCAGCTGATCGAGAGCGTTTTCGATGCTGCCGAGGAGACGCGGCGCCCTCCCGATTTTTATTTAGAAGTTTTAGGTTTAATTAATTTAGTTAAACCTTAAACTGATCAAAAATACATATATTTTTAAATAAAAATTATAAAAATAAAAGAAAAATATCCTTGAACTCGTGATAGTGAGCTCTACAATGTGGAATTGAAAATTTTAATTTTTGACTTATATTTGATTTTTAATTAATTAAATACTCCCTGGAGTATTTTAATTAATGAAAATTATTTATAAATCAGAAAATTATGAAATTTTAGGGGATTAATTTCTAAGTCATTAGAAACAATCTCTTATTTTTCCAAAAACAGAAAACTATTTTAAGATGACATTTTCAAATTTTCTTGAGATTTGGCAATTATTTTTAATAATAATTCAAAAAAATCAGAAAATTAAGAAAATAAACAAAGATTAAATTGGAAATTGGTTATAAATTTAGGGGAATGATACTAAACCTTAAAATATAAATTTTAATCACTTGAAAATTTAAAATGACATTTTAAAACCTTAAGGGTGAATAAATATAAATTTATATTTAATTAACCCAATAAAAAACTTAATTAGGTCTAATCACTTTAGAATTAGTTACACATTTAGACTTTAATTATAATTAAGACAAAACAAATTAAGTCTGAAATATTATTAACTCTAATAAACACATATTAATTAGATTTAAAACATCTTTAAACCAAATTAATCATAATTAAACCTTAAAAGACATTAGGTTTAATAAACACATATTAATTAGGTCTAAAATATCTTTAAACTTAAGTAATCATAATTAAACCTTAAAAGACATTAGGTTTAATAAACACATATTAATTAGGTTTAAAATATCTTTAAACGTAATTAATCAAAATTAAACCTTAAAAGACATTAGGTTTAATAAACACATATTAATTAGGTTTAAAATATCTTTAAACTTAATTAATCATAATTAAACCTTAAAAGACATCAAGTTTAATAAACACATATTAATTAGGTTTAAAACATCTTTAAACTTAATTAATCATAATTAAACCTTAAAAGACATTAGATTTAATAAACACATATTAATTAGGTTTAAAACATCTTTAAACTTAATTAATCATAATTAAACCTTAAAAGACATTTGGTTAATAAACACGTATTAATTAGGTTTAAAACATCTTTAAACTTAATTAATCATAATTAAACCTTAAAAGACATCACGTTCAATAAACACATATTAATTAGGTTTAAAATATATTTAAACTTAATTAATCATATTTAAACCTTAAAAGACATCAGGTTTAATAAACACATATTAATTAGGTTTAAACATCTTTAAACTTAATTAATCATAATTAAACCTTAAAAGACATGAGATTTAATAAACACATATTAATTAGGTTTAAAACATCTTTAAACTTAATTAATCACAATTAAACCTTAAAAGACATTAGGTTTAATAAACACATATTAATTAGGTTTAAAATATCTTTAAACTTAATTAATAAAAAACATTAAGTTTAATAATAAATAAATTAGGTTTAGCCCTCATTAAACTTAATTAATTAATGCTTAAGCTTTACTTACATTAGGCTTAAGTAACCTTTAAACCATAATTAAGTCTAACCTAACTAGACTTAACTAATCCTTATGCTTTTCTTACATTAGGCTGAAGTAATCTGTAAACCCTAATTAAGTCTAACCTAACTAGACTTAATTAATGCTTAAGCTTTACTTACTTAGGCTTAAGTAACCTTTAAACCCTAATTAAGTCTAACCTAACTAGACTTAATTATTAGTTACATTAGGCTTAAGTAACCTTTAAACCCTAATTTAGTCTAACCTAATTAGACTTAATTAATCCTTAAGTTTTATTTACATTAGGCTTAAACAACTTCAAATCCTAATCAAATTTATCCTTAATTAACCTAAACTTGAGTTCAACCTAATTTGAACCCAAGTTATCCTAAACTTTAGATTCAACCCATGTTGAATCTAACTAAACCAAAACTTAAACTTGAGTTCAACCTAACTTGAACCTTAACCTAAAAGTTCAACCCATATTTAACTTAACCTAACAAAAACCTAATTTGAGTTCAATATAAGTTAAACCCAAGTTAACCCAAACCTTAGGTTCAACACAAGAATTTAAAGTCAAATATCAAACCTTTTTATAAGATCAACCTCAATTTAAACTTGAATCAAACCTCAAATTTAATTTAAGTTCAATCCATATTAAATTTGAATTTAGCCTAAACTAAATCAAATAATAAATATAAATCAAACAAAATTTAATTTCAACTTAAATTAAACTTATTTGAATATTAAGTTCGACTTAAATTGAACTTATAAATACTAAAATTTGATGTAAATCAAGTTTGACTTAATATTGAGTTCAAATCAAACTCATAAAATTTAGTTTAACTCAAATCAAATTTAGTTATAATTCATAATGTTGACTAAATCAAATTTATTAAATTTAAGTTCAAGGGGCATTGAATCTAAACTTAAATTTCATCTGCTATTATAAAATGTGCTAACTCTATTTTGCAGGATAACTAAAATGACAATATTAACTTCGTTTAGATTTCTTTTGCATGTTATAAAATGTGCTAACTCTGTTTTGAAGGATAACTAAAACGACGACATTAACTTCGTTTAGATTTCCTTTGCATGTTATAGGATGTGCTAACTTTGTTTTGCAGGACGACATAGAACCGTAAAACAAAATAAAAACTATTAGGTTAACCACAAAACCAAAAACTTTCAATAAAACAAAATAAAATAAGACAACGACGTTGAAAACAAAATCAAAACCATTAGGATAGCCACAAAACCTAAAACAAAAACACAGTGACATTGAAATTTTTTAAGATGACAATATTGATGATAGAATAAAATGACAAACAACTAAACAAAATAAAAATATGAAATGAAATGACAAGATAAAATTTGAAACCTTTAGGATAGTCGATAAAATAACAAAAATGACATGATTACATAATATTTAGGATTGATAGTGGGTACATCTTTCCTTAAAAACAAAATTTTAGAAAACAAGTGATCAACATTAATCAGAAGTTTTCTTAGACAATTAAAAATTTTTTAAGATGCAATTAACTATAGAAGCTTGCTTCTATAGGAAATTTAAAAGAACTCATGATAGAAATCTCTGGTTATAAAAACTTCATGATTTTTCCTTATATAGAAATTCTAGGATATGATATTCTAGAATTTTCTTCTATATGGATCATCATAAAGATCCTTTTCTTCTGTTTTCTATTAGTCCTAAATTCCCCAAATTCTTCCATAGGTATACGATTAGGACAATATTAAACATAGTTTGGCGACTCCTTGACATAGACCTAATCATTGACGGCGACGATTCAATTCGTCGCCACCAAGAGACTGGCGACTCCGCTGGGGAATGTTTTTCTTCTTATCTTTTGTTATCACTTGTTTTCATTTGACATTTTGATCTTTGAGCTACATATTTTTAATTTTTTAAAAGATAAATTCCTAGTTTATAAATAAGTCAATAATATTTATTTTTCCTGAAATTTCAGAAAAAGTTGCAATGGATTCTTCCAATTCAATCTTTTCTTATTACCAAGACTTCAATACACCAATAGAAGAAGATATTTCCTTCTATCAGAATGATTATGGATTATTTGATGAAACTGAATTTATATTAGAAAATCTATACCAAACTGATATAAACTCTTTTGAAGAATTTAACTTACAACTTATGAAGACTTTCTAAATTTTACAGAAGTCCTGCCTGAATATACACCCAAAGAACCTTACACTCTTGAAGAAATGAAAAGACAAATTGACAGAAAAGGAATACAAGTCTGCGAAGAGGATGATATTCCACCACCTTCTATATACGAAGTTAGGTCTTGTTCAAAGAATATTCACAGAACTCGTTCGTTTAAAAGGAAGAAAAGATGGAGCGAAAAAGATAATTTTGAAACACCTGAATTTCAAAAAAATGTTTTTAAAAATCCTTCCTTTTTAGAAGAAAATCGGTATATTCCAATTCCTGTTGAATATACTGATAATTTCTTTCAACCTAAAAGTTCTCCTTCAATTCGTGCTATATATTCAGTGTTTAAGAGATTAGTACGAAAAGACAAAATGTTCAATTTCCCGATTGTTGGATAAAATGGGATGTGTAGTCTCTAAAACAATGAAAAGGAGAATTCTAGCAATAGAAAACTCTATTTGTGAAGAAACAAGTTATCAAAGCCCAACAGATGACTAATATACTCGAGTGCCAGTAAAATTCCGATTAGGGCTAAGAGTAAGAGATGTTACAATTACAAAAGACAAAGCTAAATATGGCAAATTAATGTTTGAAGTAGAAGATACATCCACTAAAATGACAGACTTGGTCCATATGCTACAAAATGCAGATTATTCATACAATAATACACTACCCATAGGATCTCGTCCCATATTAAAAAATAATGTATGGAAACGAAGATCATCTGAAAGAAATTCAGATGTTACAAGCACTCCTGCAGAAAGTTCACAAGAAGGAAATTATAAAGAACATTCTGTAAAATCATTCAAAGAAAGATTCAAAAAATTAAAAAATGATATCTAACAATTTTTCGGTGCAAGGAAAGAAAGAAACTTCTAATAGTTCAAATGAAAATGTTTCTAGTGTTAATATGGTAGAAACTCGATCTACTTCCTTAGCATGAGAATCAATTGAAGAGGAGGCAATAAATGAATTACGAGCAATTATACGACAATGATACAAACAAAATAGTCGTCTTGAGCAAAAAATGGAACAATTGGTAGCAACTTTGCAAAATCCACCAACAAAACCTTCTCCAGCCATTGAAATCATCAGACCAGAGGCTATCCATTTTCTAGAAGACAAAGGAGAGCCAATAGATGTTGAGGAAAGCACCCATAAGAAAAAGGATTCCCCTCATGGTGGAATTCCAGAAAAAGATGTTACACAACTTGTGGAACAAAAGATCAAAGAAATAATGGTTCAAGTAAAGGCTGGATCTTTAATCCCAAAGGGTAGACCATATCCAAAAGAATTTGATTCTATTCAATACCCCAAAGGTTTTGTTCCTCCTATCTTTAAAATGTTTGATGGAACGGGTAATCCTCGACAGCTTTTAGCACATTTCAGAGCAAGCTGCTGTAATGTCGGGGGAAATGATGCCCTTTTATTTCGATAATTTGTTAACAGTCTCACAAAAGTAGCCTTCGATTGGTATGTGAAACTTCCTAATGGATTTGTTAAAACTTTTATAGAGCTTGAAAGCCTCTTTATCCAATGCTTTGCTGGAGCACAACATCATACTACAGTTGGTGACTTAGTAGTAGAAAAAAAATACCAGGAGAAAGTTTAGTGGATTATATCTTACGCTGGAGAAATCTCAGCATGAAATGTGAACCACAACTTCAGGAACAACATGTTATTTAAATCTTACTTAAAAATATTCATGGTCCTATAGCATTCATACTTAAATGATTTACAATAATGGCATTTGAAAAATTGCTCAGTAAAGCTGTCAATCTTCAAGAAAAAGCAAAGCAAATGAGCGTAACAGAAAAGACTGAAAAGACAAAAACTGTCAAAACATTTGAAAAGAAGCCAGGAAATTTTGTAGAAAAAGGTAAACAAGTGATGCAGATTCAACCCAAACAAAAGAAACAACAACGACAAAACCAATCATCATCACAATCCTCCTCTTCTCAACTCCAAATTCAACAGCCAATTCCAGTACCGATAGATAAGAAAATGATGGATGAAAGAATGAATAAAGAATAGCCATTTAAAATCGAAGTCATCAGCAAAATATTTCGTAGCCTGCTTAAAGTACCAGAATTTAAGTTACCATAACCTAAAAGGCCAGCGGAAATTGACATGAAAGACAATCCCAATTATTGTCCTTATCACAGAATGCTTGGATGTAAAATTGAAGAATGTTTTGTCTTCAAAGATTGGTTAGAATGTAACTTTAAAGAAGGAAATATAGTAATTCCAAAAGAATATTTGAAAAAACCTCACAAAGGTTCAGTCAATATGATTTCAGCAGAAAAATTTAATTCCAAAAACAAGAACAAAGACAACATTGATCGAGGTAAATCTTCTTAGGAGATCCTTACTAAATATCAGGTTACAAAACCTTCTAAGAAAGAAAAGAAAAACAAAAATAAAGAATTGAAAAGCATTAGAGGTCTTCCAGATGTAGGGACTATAGTTCCTTTTGTACCCTCTCGTTCTTATTTTTCCTTATCTTCTATTAGGATAGTTATATCGGATGAAGGATAAAACATCCTTGAACCGATGACTTTGTATGACTTCCTTTTTGCTCCTACTGTGAATAATAATAATTCCAGTTTTGCTTACATTCTTTCTATTTTGGGTGATGCTTCTGAAAATGATCATTCAAATTCAAATCCTATAGACAATACACAAATCGTATATGATCCTGATCAATCTAACGACAACTAAAATGACAAAAAAACATTGATGAAAAATCTGACAATGTTAAAGATGAGAATGACATTGCTACATTTCAATTACAAGGAACTCCAATTTCCATAGAATTGGAATCTTCGGATTCGGAGATAATATAATCCAATAGCCAACTTAAAGAAATAGTTGAAATCAATTTGAGAAGTGAAAAAGTTCTACCTCCTAGAATAGCTCCACAAGAAAAAGAAAGACAAACAATTACATCAGAAAAGATCATTCCTCCAATACATCCTCAACTCCTTGAAAGAGATAAGGATGATCTTCATAACAAAGTGGACTATAACATACTAGCTCATTTGAGGAAGTTACCAACAAAATTGAGCATCTATGACGCTCTTATGCTTTCTAAAGAAATGAGAGAGTCATTAATAAAAGCCCATTTAGATCCAGACATTTGCTTAGCTCAACTTGCTAGTATTACTAGAAAATAAAATTTGTCCATTGGAAGAATCAATGAAAATTACTTTCTCTGATAATGACTTGTTGCTCGGAACAACTGAACATAATCTTCCATTATATATCACAGTAAACATAAATGATATGATACTTTTGAGAGTCCTTTGTCGGCATATTTTTAGGTTATGTGTTTTGAAAAAGGGGTCGTCTACAGAAATTGTCGGCGAAATTTAAATTTTAAATTTAATTTAAATATAGATATAATTTAGAAAGTAGTATTTTATTTTGAAAATAATTTTAAGTTTGAAAATTTTAAGATATGAAATCAAACCGATCTCACATCCCAAATAGTTTATATAAACGAGCACCGCATCACAAACCGTGTATCTATCCCGAAGAATAGACACACTCGCTTGGTGATGGGGCTCGATTAAATAAAATAGAAGATTTGTGACATCCGTTTGGTCTCGCGAACCAATTTTATAAGCCGACTAGTTCCCCCGCTTAATATAAATGAATTAAGCGGGGTTTATATTACTCAGGTTCTTAAAGTTCCCTATAAGGGCAAGCCCCTATAGTTAATTACATCTTAAATGACGAGAATCATTTAAGAAAACTCTCGATAATGATCAGTGGTTTTGCTCTCAAGAATTTCAAAGTTTAAGATTTTCAAAGGATTGGAATTTGGAAATTTCAATAGGGAATGACTCAAAATTTGGAATAATTTATTTTTGAGAATCCAAAGGAAGAGAAGTAGGAGAAGCTGAGGATCTAAGAAGAATCTTGGCAACTTCCCAAACTATCCTATTGTTTGGCTTAGATTTGAGAAAATCCTAATATTATCTGATATTTCAGTCTTGCCAATTTTAGTTAATTAGGACTTATGTTCGTATGACATAATCATACAATCAGGCTCGAAGATGTGAGGGTTTATGTCGTACCAAACGACTACCTCGGAATCCTAAAATCAGTTAGGGCTTAATTTACATAATATGATTATGCAAATGCCTAACGAAAAGTTGAGGATTTATGTTGCACTAGGCAAACCACCTCGAAGTCCTATGGCTTAGTTATTTAATTCTAAGAAAGTTTTGCTGATGTAGATTCGAGTTTTGCTGACGACGATGGCCGAGCTGCCCACCATGCTCCGAGCTCCTTGTTGTTGCAGAGGTTTAGTTTTAGAAGTCATAAATCAGGAGATGAGAGAAGTGTTTTGGTTTAGAAATCTTAAAATCCAAGTGTTTTTAATATTTTTATTTAAAACAAATCTTAAAGTTGATTATAACAGAACCGATTAAGATCCCACGGTTCCGTCATCCCGGCACCATTATTTTCATTGAATTCACTTAGTCCAGATGAATTTGCTAAACTCAACTGAATGAGTTCCACACTTTCATTTAGACCGTGGGGAATCTCATTAGCAACACGTGGGTTACATCATCCGAGGTATACCCGATCATTCAACGAGACGTTTTAATTTAGTTGCAATTGTAGTTTTGTTGTTCTGTTGGTGATTAAATTTTGAGTTGCTTTATATTTTGAAATGTTGTGGCGGTGAATTTTATCTTGCGAGTGATTTTTAATTTAGTTTTGGTTTCAGCTTTATGGACTACCCTAAAGGTTTTGGTTTTCATGCAACGATTGTTTATCATGCAAGAAAAGTAAAGTGCATTTGCAATAAAGTAAATTGCAATAAAATAAAAGCGTACTCGGAGGGTCTTCCCGTCATCCCAAGCTGCACTTAAAACACATGTTAAGGCATTTAAATGTTTCATCAAGTACCTAGGTAAAGCTAAGGGAGAGGTTTTGGTTGTCTTTCAAAGTCCTAATCCTATAGCTAGTCATCTCCTATGACGTCTAGGTTCTTGTATTTTGGTTTAAGGACGATTTTCTTCATCAAAGAATAATTAAGTTCAATTGTTCTTATAAACATCCTATCATATTGAGTAAGTGCTTAAGACGAATCTTAAACATCGTTTCAATATTGCTAGAATTGTTCTAAGTCCTAATGGATTTAATTAATCAGGTGAAGTAATCATCCGAGGTTTAATTAAGTTTTGTTCTTTTGCTCAGTGAACTAGGATGTTTGAATATCCTATGAATGAAGTGACACTTCACCTAATACTCCATTTAGGAGTTATGATAACAAGAGCTTTTAAGGGCAAATTGATATTTTTGTGATTTAATTTAATTTTAATTAATGGATTTAAGTTTGGAATAGTGTTCAAGTTGTTTTAGATCTATTTTGAATTCTTTATGTCTTAGGTAATGTTATATTTAATTTAATTTAATTTAATTTAATTTGGTTTAGTTTTAATTTTAATTTAATTTAATTTTTTTTAATTTAATTTAGACTTTATTTTAATTTGATTTTATTTTTTAATTTAATTTAATTTAATTTAATATGTTTTAATTTAATTTAATTTAATTTTAATTTTTAATTTAATATTTTATTTTTTATGTTTTAAAGATGATTTAATTTAATTGTTAAAGTATTAATTTAATTGAAATTTTGGAAGGATTTAATTTAAATATTTTAATTTTAATTTAATTTAATGATTAAGTCTTTTAGTATTTTAAATTTTGAGTTTGAATTATCATTTTAATTAGGAATTAAGTATTATTGAGGTGATTAATTTAGGGACTCTTAAATTAAAGAATAAATGTCTTCTAAATAATATCCCTATTTTAATAATTTCAATTTTTATTAATCTTCCAAATTTCATTAATTAAATGATTAAGGTTTATTCTTAAAAATGATTGATGGGTTTCTACCCTTTAATTATTTAAATTTCAATCATCCAAATCAGATTAGGATCAAATATTTCACTCTTTCATTTAATTAAGCCTAAAGTTTTAATTAAGGGTTAAAATTTTAATTACCATTTTGCCCTTCAAGCTTAATAATTCCATAACTCACTAAATTGAGCTTAAATGAATTTGAAATTTTTATGTGGCTTCACTCATATGTCAATTAAGACATTAGAGGAGAAAATGTGATTTTTCTGTATTTAATTTATTTATATAATTATTTTTTGTAGAAAATAGGGATTTCCAAGGAAAATTCAATAAGATGACCATGGGAATTTTTCTGTTCTTAAGAAAATTATGGGGCACTCCTAATGACTAGAGGACCATTTAGACTAATTTTGGTGATTTTTTGAATTTTATTTTATTTATTATAATTATTTTGAGTTTTGGAGTATTAATTAATTTAAAAATAAAATAAAGGTTTAAAAATGAATTTTATATTTTTCAAAAATCTCTCTAATATCAGGGAAACCAGGGAACCAATTTTCATAATTTTCTGATTTTTCTTTGTTTTATTAGAATTATTTTAGTGAAAAGGTTGAAAAATACATTTTTAATATTAAAAATTACATTAAACCTTTAAAATTCAATATCTTATCCTAGGAACTTAAGAAAAATATTTGGTTTGTTCCTAAGTGTTTAGAATTCAAAATATGACATTTTGGTGATTTTTAATATTTTTGTGATTTTTATTATTTTTTAATTATTAAAAATATTAAAATAATGATAAAAATCAACTTTTTTAGAAAATTACAATTTTAATTTTCCTAAGTTTCTCTGATATCAGAGAAGCTCCAAAACCATTTTTGTGAATTTTTGAAAAGTATTTTGTGAGTAATGAATTTTTAAAGTTTAATTTTACCCATTTTTGCTTAAGAGGCTTAATCAACCCATTTGGTGGAGTTAACCAAGTCCAATTGGTTTCAAATTCTTATGTGGTTTTCTCCTATTCCTAGAGGACAGTGGAGAATTGTTTTTAAGTTAATTTGATGAATGGTTAACCCTAATTAACTAAAGTTCAATTTTGGGTATTTAGGCCAATTAGGGTTGTTCAAAGTGAATTAGCTAAAAAATTATTTTTCTCAAGTCTCTCTCGGTCATAAGAAACATCACCAAATTTTCCTAGAATTTATTTCTCAACATGCTAATTATTGGAATTAAAATACTCAAAACAGTAACATGAACTTGAAAAATCAATAACTTCTCATAGGGATGGCGTCTGACCTTGGAAAATTCAGGGAATGTTCCCAAGTTCAGAGGCTTCAAAAGCCCTATGGTCTCATGCCATGGTGAATTTCCTATATGCATGGAGAATTGAAATAATGCAGAGAGTAAATAAATCATTAAAAATAAAATACTTAATGAAATTACTTGATTTCTTTTCCACATTATTCTCCTCTGTTCACCGAGCAAGAGGGTATTTTTATTTTATTTTTAGGATTTTTCTACACAAAGTTATGAATTTTTGAAGTTTTGGGTATTCAATAAATAAGAAAAATCCCTATTTTCCTACTTATCCACGCGGCGCCACGCCATCCTCGGCAGCTCCGAAGGGCCACGCAGCGCGCTCTGATTTGGCGCCGCCATCCGACTCAGCGCTCCAGGGGCCCGCGGTTCATGTCCCATTGCTCCGTCCGGCGCGATCCTGGTCGTCCACTCGATACACGCGCGATCCAACGGTTCCCAGTCATCGTCTACGACTGGTGTGAACCCGTGACCGTCAACCTTCTAACCCTAATTTCTCACTCGATTCTCAACGGATTTTTGAGTTCTTATGCTCTATGGATTCGTCTTGAAGAGACGAACACATCCATATGGTAAACATGCATTGAAATTAAGGCATTTGAAAAGGAGAATGTTCAGAAGCTCGGGAAGAAGAGAGAGCTCATACCTTTGCTCAGAGAAGTGAAGCCTCGATCTGAGAGTTGTGTCAAGTTCGATTGGGCCCAAGCAAGCTCCATGAAGTCCCTTGGCCTGGTGAATTGTCTAGGTATGATTCCGACCACAGCCGATCACAAAGCTTGGAGGTCGGAGCAACTCGGGTGGCACCGTGAGGGAGCTTTCACTGGGAAACTTCTCCTCTTGGTCCGGTGAAGGTGTAGGACCAATCAATTTGGAGATTGGCTCACTGTGGTGAAGTGTCCCGGTTTTGAGCTTGAATTTCAACTCGAAATTGAGCTCGCAGGGAGGAAATGGCGGGGGACTTCGGTGGGGATCAAGTTCTCCATGTGTGGGGAAGAGTCCGAAATGATTTTGCGCAGTTTCGTGTGATTTTGTTCGAGCACCTCTCTTGGCCGAGAGGAGGTGGTGTTTAAATAGGCATGGTCGGAGGGCCTCCTGTGGGGAGTTAGGGCTTGGGATCGACTGCTTAGGTCAAGGGAAGAACGGCCATGGTGGCCACTGGGCATGGGGCGACCTCGGCAGGTGGGAATTTCAAACTTTGGCTCCTCCCAAGGTCTCGGCCATGGTGTTTTCCGGCGATCCAGGCGGCTGGCCGGCAGGCATGGGTCACCCTCAAGTTCAGGTGGGTCAGGGCTGGAGGTTCGTGCAGGCAATTGAGCTTTGCCATGTGTAAAGTGTTTGAATTAAAGTAGAATGGGGTAAGGGTGTATTTTGGCTAATTTTGGTCAAATGCGTGGATTGGGCTAGGTGCACCTTCCCAGGCTAGTTTGGGCTGAAGATAAAGTGGTTTAAGTCAGCTTAATTAGTGGGGAAGGGTCACCATCCAAGTACAATTAAGTTTAAGCAAGGTTTAGTGGAGTCATGGAAGTGGCTAATCCCCTTAAGGGAATATGGAAAGGGCCTCCTCCTCTTGCCATCTTGGGTATGGTGAGGTGTCCAAGGCTTTCATGGCTCCCATGTGGCTCATGCATGGCTTCATGGCTCACCTTTGGCTTGGGAAAAGCTAAGTCAACTTCATGAAAAAGGGTGTTGGAATTCTTCATGGATTTAAGGAGAATTGTCATAAGGCTTGATTTGGGTTTATTTGGTGATGGATTTTAGAACTTAGGAAGTGTTTTAAATCAAAGGGATGATGATAGAGGATTGTCATGTGGGCTTTAAGTTGGATTTTGGGCTTTTTGAAATCATTTTGGATGGGCTTTTTAGGAAGGCTTAAGGAAGTGGGCCTTAGGTTTGAAAATAAATTTATGGATGGGAATTTTGTGAAGGATTGGGCCAAATAATTGTTGGGTTTGGTTTAGGGATGTGTCATGAGTGATTTGAAATAAATTTGAGGTGATTTGGGCTTGAATTGGGTTGGATTTGGGTAATTTGGTACATGGGCCAATGTAGGTCAAATTGGGCTAATTTGGGCCAATGTTGGGCTAGGATTGAAATTGATGTAAGATTAATGTTGGGAAATGTTTATGGGAGTGTTTCAAAGAGGTTTCAACTTTGGTTGGGTTTTGGTTTTGGGACTTGGGCTTATTTGGGTTAGGTTTGGGTTTAGGTCAAAATTGGGCTTTTTGGTTTTGGGTTGAATTTAAGTGGGGTTTGGGTCCAAATCTTGGGCAAATTATGTTAGTTTTTTGTTTGTGGGGATATTAGGGAAGGTTTAGAAAAGGTTTGGGGTCAATTGAAGTTGAATTGGTTTGGTTTGGGCTAAGTTTGGGTCATGGGTCCAAATTGGGCTTTAAGGTCAAAAGTGAAATTGAACACAAATGTCAATCAAATTGGACTTGGATTTGGTCTAGATTGATATTTTGGATATTGAATTGGAGTTTAGAATTGAATTGGACCAAAATTGGGGTCAATTGGGAAGGTTTGGTTTGACATTGGGTTCACTTGGGTTTAGAATGGGCTAAATTGGGGGTTTTGGTAAAAGTGGGGTAAATTGACAAAAGTGGCCCATGGTGTAGTTGGACAAAATGCAATTGGGAATATTTTGAATTTTTTGGAATTTTCTGGGAATTTTCTGAATTTTTGGATTTTTTGGCTAGGGGGGCATTTTGGGTATTTGGAGGGTATTGGGGGGTATTTTTGGAATTTTTTGTATTTTTGGCTATGGATGGTCAATTTGATTGGTGAGGAAATGTTTAAGGTTAATTTTGGGGAATTTTGGGTGATTTGGAAATTTTGGAGGATTTGGGCAATTTTAAGGGCTTTTAGTAGGTTTGATAGGTGTAGGGTCCCCGAGGTCAAAAATTGAAATTTTGGAAAAAAGAAGATTGATCAAATATGAGTGAAATGGAAGCACTTTTATTGAGCCATGAAGCCATGAGAGGACTCATTTGAGGCATTCATTATGTTGTTCCTAACCCTCCTAGCCAGGGGCTTAGGGGTTAAGGTCCATCCATATGAATTACCTACATGAGTCAAGGAGTCAAGTTGGGTATGGGTGTGGTTTTAGGATCTGGATTGTGTGTGTGAGAGTGTGGAGTGTGAGTGTAATGAGTGTGTAAGTTAACCCTCACCAGACCAAGCCACCTAGGGAGGTCCTAAGGCCAAAGAGTCCTATAGGGAGCTCATCCTTTAAACCTTCACATTTGATTTCAACCCTCTAGGTGATTAGGGGTCTACAATCAAGCTTGTGGGGTTTGCGGGGAGGCAAGAAGTGGTTCAAATTTCTAAGGGATGGGTCCCGATTCTGGTCCTCTAAGATAGTCAAAGGAAAAGCCTAAGGCTAGATCCTAAACACTAAAGAGAAGAGAAGACCTCATCAAAAATGAGGTCAACAAATGGACCCCCAATAGGTGTGGTGTGCTAACCAAGCACACCGCGCGTATTGGTGTTGACCGAAGAGATCAACAAAACCAACACAGATGTCCAAGTGACAAACTTAGGATGAAGTAGAAGAATTTTCACTGGGGAGTATCAGGTAAATCTCCAAGACTGAAGATTCTAGAACTCTCGCTGGGGAAAAGGAGGTGAATTTCAGATCACAAGATTTCAAGAGATTGGATCTTAGATTCGTTTCATTTTTTATTTCAAGTTTTAATTTTGACTTTGAATTTCGATTTGAGTTTCAATTTTAATTTTACGCGGAGAAAAGAGTAGGGCTGAGGCCCACCCGAATGCATTTGTATGCTGAGAAGGAAGCAGGACTGAACCCATTCCATATGCTGAGGAAGAATAGGACAAAGCATGTCCGGAATTCAGAGTGCTTTAATTTCAATTTCTTGCTGGGAGGATCAAATTTTGAGATTGCTGAGAAAAGAGTAGGACTGTGCCTATCCCGAGTGCTGAGAATTGCTGAGATGGGAGTAGGGCGGAGGCCTATCCCGAATGCTGAGATGGGAGTAGGGCGGAGGCCTATCCCGATTGCTGAGATGGGAGTAGGGTAGAGGCCTATCCCGATTGCTGAGATGGGAGTAGGGCGGAAGCCTATCCCGATTCGTCGAGATGGGAGGAGGGCGGAGGCCTATCCCGATTGGCCGAGATGGGAGTAGGGCGGAGGCCTATCCCGATGCCGAGATGGGAGTAGGGCGGAGGCCTATCCCGCTTCGCCGAGATGGGAGTAGGGCGGAGGCTCATCCCGATCGCCGAGATGGGAGTAGGGCGGAGGCCTATCCCGATCGTCGAGATGGGAGTAGGGCGGAGGCCTATTGCGATTGCTGAGATGGGAGTAGGGCGGAGACCTATCCCGATTGCTGAGATGGGACTAGGGCGGAGGCCTATCCCGATTGCTGAGATGGGAGTAGGGCGGAGGCCTATCCCGATGCGCGAGATGGGAGTAGGGCGGAGGCCTATCCCGATCGTCGAGATGGGAGTAGGGCGGAAGCCTATCCCGATTGCCGAGATGGGCGTACGGCGGAGGCCTATCCCGATCGCTGAGATGGGAGTAGGGCGGAAGCCTATCCCGAGTCGTCGAGATGGGCGTAGGGCGGAGGCCTATCCCGATTGCTCGAGATGGGAGTAGGGCGGAGGCCTATCCCGATTGCTTGAGATGGGAGTAGGGCGGAGGCCTATCCCGGATCGCTGAGATGGGAGTAGGGCGGAGGCCTATCCCGATTCGTTGAGATGGGAGTACGGCGGAGGCCTATCCCGATTGTCGAGATGGGAGTAGGGCGGAGGCCTATCCCGATTGCCGAGATGGGAGTAGGGCGGAGGCCTATCCCGATTGCTGAGATGAGAGTAGGGCGGAAGCCTATCCCGATTGCTGAGATGAGAGTAGGGCTGAAGCCTATCCCGATTGCTGAGATGGGAGTACGGCGGAAGCTTATCCCGATTGCTGAGATGGGAGTAGGGCGGAGGCCTATCCCGATTGCTGAGATGGACGTAGGGCGGAGGCCTATCCCGATGTCTTGAGATGGGAGTAGGGCGGAGGCTCATCCCGATCGTCGAGATGGGAGTAGGGCGGAGGCCTATCCGATTGCCGAGATGAGAGTAGGGCGGAAGCCTATCCCGATTCGTCGAGATGAGAGTAGAGCTGAAGCCTATCCCGATTGCTGAGATGGGAGTACGGCGGAAGCCTATCCCGATTGCTGAGATGGGAGTAGGGCGGAGGCCTATCCCGATTGCTGAGATGGACGTAGGGCGGAGGCCTATCCCGATTGCTGAGATGGGAGTAGGGCGGAAGCCTGTCCCGATTGCTGAGATGGGCGTAGGGCGGAGGCCTATCCCGATTCGTCGAGATGGGAGTAGGGCGGAAGCCTATCCCGATTGCCGAGATGGGAGTAGGGCGGAGGCCTATCCCGATCGCCGAGATGGGAGTAGGGCGGAGGCCTATCCCGATTGCCGAGATGGAAGTAGGCGGAAGCCAATCCCGATCGCCGAGATGGGAGTATGGCGGAAGCCTATCCCGATCTGGCCGAGATGGGAGTAGGGCGGAGGCCTATCCCGATTGTTGAGATGGGAGTAGGGCGGAAGCCTATCCCGATTGCTGAGATGGGAGTAGGGACGGAAGCCTATCCCGATCGTCGAGATTTAGTTTATGCAAGTGGTTGTGAAAAATTTTGTCGATATTTGATTTTCTGTCGTGACTATGCGAATTTTACCGAGATTCGGATTTAGCGGGAGATCGAAATGAGATATGAAAGTGTTCCATATCCCATGGGAATCAATCAAAGTCCGATTACTTGGCGAAGGGTACAAACCCATGCCATCCGAATCAAATTGAAAATTCTTCGTTATTCGAAATCATCCCGAGAGAGGGCTTCGAGAGGAAGTCCGGAATAGATCTTGATTTGAAGAAGGATTGGAGGATTTGAAAAGATGGACATAAACTAGAATTCAATTTGAGCTTTAGGTTTGTTTGTTTGTTCTTTAACTATCCCATTTTTTTTTGTTTATTTGGTGTTCATGTGGATTTGAAATTCTTTTTAATGTCTGGATTTTTATGGAAGAGAGTTCTTATTTATTTTCTTTTTTTTTATGTTCTTTGTTCGAAGTTCATTTAACTTTAATGGCGTTTCCCAGTCAATTTGCACGAAAAGAGGTGAAGGCAAAATGTGACATGGTCACTTTCATTCCAATCTTGTTGAAGATACATCATACAACTCGATCTAAAATATCTCTCATACAATCCATGACTCAAAACGGACTATGTATGATTCTTGTTGATCCATCCAAAAAGTGTCTGTCAAATCCATGTCTGAATAATGAGATACACAATCAATAACATCACCTTCCAAGCCATCCTTGGCGGGAATGCCGCATGGATGTGCATTGTAGGTGTGCTTATTTCCCATGTAACTCACGGCTCGTAGAGCCGGAGATTCTCCAATTCTTGATCCGTCTGGAAGTGGTATGGTGCCTTTCGTCGTCCATCCTTCTAAAAGTGACGGAGATCCGTTCCACTGGTACTCCCGTATGCAATGCTTTGCGACGTCTCGCTCCATTTCCTTATAATATCATGACGGAACCTACCGGAAGTGGTATCTCCACCGGCCCTCGGAACCTACCCGGGCCTGTTATCCGGAGGTCAGATCCGAACATGATATTGCATTGGTTGACGAACGAAACTGTGCAGAAGGGTCTGACGAAGTCGTGGTGGTCTATGTGTGGAGGTATGCAGTCGCCCTTCTGATAAATGTTGATGATGCAACTGCTAGGTATGCAGTCTGCTGGCAGTACCCTCCACGTTATCATTCTTTTCACCATTCTTTTAATTATTCTCGGCATTGGATCCACCTCACCGTGATGGAGTATCCCTGGTGGATTTCCTTTTCTGTCCTCTACGAAGTTATAGCAACATCCGCATTGTATTGTGACTCTTCCTTTCCCTGGCATCCATTTCCGGGGTTCTGAATAAGTCTTTTCTCTCAGACGGCCTGCTCGACCCATCTTCTAAAGTTCTAAAATGCAATCCACAATCTGCTGTTGCTCGTACTCTGAGAATACACTTGTATGTAACTCGAGGCCTTCCAAAATGTTGATTCTTCTGCTTCTAATCCTTTCAAAGTATTTGAAAGTCTTCTTGTCAACAATTTGCATTCTTTCTAGTTCATATTCTGGGATGATTTGTAAGTGACGAGGCCTAGTAACGTATTGCGGGATGTATGGCTCAATCCTGTCACGTTCTCCTACATACCTTAGCTCCTCGGGGATTGTCCCTGTCGGGACATCCTCCGGGGTTGCTTCCGCAACAAGGTTCTTCAGATATGGTATCTCTGCCTGGCGTCGAGGCACTGATTCTATCTCTCTCCTTCTTGGCACTTCTCCAATCTGTTTTGATTCTCTCGGAGTTGACTTTCTTCTTTCTGGTTCCTGCCGAACCAGTATCTTTGAAATGTGTGTGTCTACGAAGGTGGCTGTTTCCTCGTGTTGATCTACTGCAAGCTTAGTCAACATCTTGCGGATACGGCGATTTTTATTCCTTCTTTGAGTAGCAGTGAGCGTAGCTCTCCTCACTTCTTGAATTTCTACGGGCGCGGCGCTGACGAGCCTGCCCTCTGCCGTGGCAACTACTGACTTGATTTTCTTGCTTTCTTCGATGTTTGTCTTTCTTTTCTTGTTGCTGGATTGGTGGCTTGGGCCACCCATTTTCATCGCTATCTGGCTATGGAGCTCTTCTCGGTCCACTGGGACCCAGTCATTTTCTTCATATCGTAGAGTCGGCTGGTGTGAAGTCAGAATCAATTTCTATCACTGCTCCATCCTTCACCCTCTTTTCATCGAATGCGAGACTCCATTTTTAAAGTTTAGGACCAACCGCCCGTTCGACATTTCCCTGCAAAGAAGACAAGGAAAGGATCAGGGGCTTGTTGACCTCATTTTTGATGAGGTCTTCTCTTCTTCTCTTTAGTACTTAGGATCTAGCCTTAGGCTTTTCCTTTGACTGTCCTAGAGGATTATAATTAGAACCCACCACTTAGAAATTCAAACCACTTCTTAACTCCCTGCAAACCCCACAAACTTTATTGTAGACCCCTAATCACCTAGAGGGTTGAAATCAAATGTGGAAGTTTAAAGGACGAGTTCCTATAGGACTCTTCGGCCTTAGAGACTACTCCAGGTGGCCCGGTCCGGTGAAGGGGCTGACTTACACACTACACCTATACACTACATTTTCACACACACCTCCTAAAACCACACCCATACCCAACTTGACCTCCCGACTCATGCGGGTGATTCACATGGATGGTCTTTAACCCCTAAGCCCTCGGCTAGAGGTTAGGAACAACATAGTGAATGCCTCAAATGAGTCCTCTCATGGCTCATGTGGGCTTGATATGGCTTCATGGCTCAATCAAAATGATTTCATTCCACTTACATTTACCCAATCTTCAATTTTCCAAATTTTCAATTTTTGACCCCCGGGACCCCGGACCCGCCTAGCCTACCCAAAACCCTTGAAATTACCCAAATTTTTCAAAATTTCCAAATCACCCAAAATTCCCCAAAATTAACCTTGAACATTTCCTCACCACTCAAATTGATCATCCATAGCCAAAAATACCAAAAATTCCAAAAATACCTCACAATACCCTCCAAATACCCAAAATGCCCCTCTTGACCCAAAAATCCAAAAATTCAGAAAATTCCCAGAAAATTCCAAAAAATCCCAAATATTCCCAATTTCATTTTTTTCAACTACACCATGGGCCAATTTTGTCAATTTACCCCACTTTTGTCAAAATCCCCAATTTGACCCATTTTAACTCAAAAGTGAACCCAATGTCAAACCAAACCTACCCAATTGACCCAAATTATTGTCCAATTCAATTCTAAACTTCAATTCAACATCCCCAACACCAATCTAGACCAAATCCAAGCCCAATTTGATTGACATTTGAATCCAATTTCACTTTTGACCTTAAAGCCCAATTTGGACCCATGACCCAACCTAGCCTAAACCAAACCAATTTAACTCCAATTAACCCCAAATCTTTTCTAAACCTTCCCTAACATCCCCACAAACAAAACACTAACATTATTTGCCCAAAATTTGGATCCAAACCGCACTCAAATTCAACCTAAAACCAAAAGGCCCAATTTTGACCTAAATCCACCCCTAACCCAAATGAGCCCAAATCCCAAAATCAAAACCCAACCAAAGTCAAAACCTCTTTGAAACACTCCCATAAACATTTTCCAATATTAATTTTACATCAATTTCAACCCTAGCCCAACATTGGCCCAAGTTAGCCCAATTTGACCTACATTGGCCCATTTACCAAAGAGGCCCAAATCCAACCCAATTCAAACCCAAATCACTCCAAACTTGTTTCAAATCATTCATGAAATACCCCTAAACCAAACCCAACAATTATTTGGCCCAAGCCTTTACCAAACTTTCATCCTAAAATCCATTTCAAAATCCAAAAACCCACTTCCCTAAACCATTTTAAAAAGCCCATCTTCACTAAATTTCAAAGGCCCAAACTCTATCCTAAAGCCCATATGACATTATCATTTGCCATTCATTCAATCAAAACCATCTCCTAAGTTCTAAATCCATGATAAAATAAATCCAAATCAAGCCATATGCCAAATCACCCCTAAATGCCAAAAAATCCCTAAAATCCATTTCCATGTAAATAAGCCAAGCCATCCCTAAGCCAAATGGAGTCCTTGAAGCCATGCACAAGCCACATGAAGCCATGGGGTCCACTTTACACATCATCATACTATTAATTTCAAAAGGAGGAGCCTCTTTTAAGATCCCTTAAAAAGGTTTTAACCCTTTTAATGCTTCACCTTAATCCATGATTAATCAAAATATTCATGGATGGTGACTTCTCTACCCTTTCCTAGCTGATTCATCAGATCCTCCCTCAGCCAAAATCAGCCATGGGGAGGTGAACCAAGCCCATTTCCAATGGGTTGACCAAACCAAGTGCAAAAGAAGCCACCTCCCCATGTCATTTTGATCCAAGCCCTTTACACATGTCCATGGCCAATTGATTGCACTAAACCACGACCACGACCCACCCGAACAAGATGGTGACCAATGCCCGGCCGGCCGACCACCGAGCCGCCGGAAAACGCCATGGCCGAGACATGGGGAGGAGCCAAACTTTGGAATTCCACCTTGCCGAGTTGCCCCATGCCCAATGGCCACCATGGCTGTTCTTCCCTCGACCTAAGCAAGCTGATCCCAAGCCCTAACTTCCTCTGGGAGGCCCTCCAGCCTCTCCTATTTAAACCCCACCTCTCTCGGCCCCACCTCTCTCGGCCATGAGGAGGCGCTGAACCAACCTTAAGGAAACTCTGCCAAAATCACTCCAGACTCTCCCCATACCTAGAGCACTTGATCCCCACTGTCAATTTACCCTAATCCCCACTAATTGAGCTCAATTTTGGAGCTCAATTCTCGAGCCGAATAGGACATTCCCAAATCCTTCACCAAAGTCAAATTAAACTCACCTACACCCGCACAAGGTCAAGAGGAGAAGTTCCCAAGTGAAAGCCCCCTCTCAGTGCCACCCATCTATTCCGGACTCCAAAGGTTGAAATCGGGCTTGGTCAAAGTCATACCCGGACAATTCACTGTGCCAGGAGACTTCATCCGGAGCTTCGCTCGGACCCAATCGAAGGTGACACAACCCTCGGATCGAAGCTACACTTCTCTGAGCAAAGGTATGGTCTTACTCTTCTTCCCGAGCTTCTGAACATTCTCCATTTTTATTGAGTCAATTTCATGCCACATAAACCGTATGGATGTGTTCGCCTTCTCGAGACGAATCCATAGAGCATAAGAACGTTTAATTTGGTCAAGTATCGAGAAAGATCTTAAGCCTAGAAGATGGACGGTTCTCGGGCTAGGAGGCTTGGGGACGATGAACGGATGCCGTTCATTCAATACACGCGCGGATGGACGGCTCAGATTAGGTCGGACCAGCGGATGATACGCGGAAGGCGGGACCCGGGCTGCTGACTCAAGTGGCGGCGTCGAATGGGAGCACGCCGCGTGGTCGTTCGGAGATGCCGAGGATGACAGGCGCCGCGCCGGATAAGTAGGAAAATAGGCATTTTCTTATTTATTTAATTCCCTAAACTTCAAAAATACATAACTTTGTGTAGAAAAATCAGAAAAATAAAATAAAAATACCTCTCGCTCAGCTGAACGAAGGAGAATAATGTGGAAAAGAAATCATTTAGTTTCATCGGGTATTTGATTTTTAATAATTTATTTACTCTCTGCACTATTTCAATTCTCCATGCATGTATACAATTCACTATGGCATGAGACCATAGGGCTTTGAAGCCTCTAAATTTGGGAACATTCCCTGAATTTTCCAAAGTCAGAGGCCATCTCTATGAAGAGTTATTGATTTTTCAATTCTAGGTCATTATTCTGAGTATTTTAATTCCAATAATTAGCATGTTGTGAAATAAATCCTAGGAAAATTTGGTGATGTTTCATGTGACCAGAGAACTCTAGGAAAAATAGGTTTTGAATTAATCCACTTGGAATAACCCTAATTGGCTTAAACACCCAAAATGGAGCTTTAATTAATTAGAGCTAATCATACATCAAATTGACTTGAAATCAATTCTCCACTCGACCTTTAGGATCAGAGGAATCCACCATAAAAGTTTGAAGTCAATTGACTTGGTTAGCTCTACCAAATGGGTCGATTAAGCCATTTAGCCAACTTAAACTTTAAAAATTCATAACATTCAAAATACTTTTCAAAAATTCACCAAATTAGTTTTGGAGCCTCTCGATATCGGGGAATTTAAGAAAATTAAAATTGCAATTTTCTAAAAAAGTTAATTTTTTGCATTATTTTAATATTTTTAATAATTAAAAAATTATAAAAATCACAAAAATAATAAAATTCACCAAAATGTCACATTTTGAATTTTAATCATTTAGGAACAAATCCCATATTTTTCTTAGGTCTCTATGATGAGATATTAAATTTTAGAGCCCTAAGGTAATTTTAAAATTAAAAAATGTATTTTCTAGCATTTCCATTAAAATAATTCTAATAAATCAAGGAAAAATCAAAAAATTATAAAAAGTGGTCCTCTGGTTTCCTTGATATCAGAGAGATTTTTGAAAAATAAAATTCATTTTTCAATCTTTATTTTATTTTTAAATTAACTAATACTCCAGAACTCAAAATAATTATAATAAAAATAATATAATTCAAAAAATCACCAAAATTGGTCCAAGTGGTCCTCTGGTCATTAGGAATGTCCCATAATTTTCTTAAGGGCAGAAACTTTCCCTTGGTCATGTTGTTGAATTTTCCATGAAAATCCCTATTTTCCACCAAAAATAATTACATAAATAAATTAAATATAGAAAAATCACATTTTCTCCTCTAATGGCTTTATTGACATATGAGTGAATTCACATAAAAATTTCAAATTCATTTAAGCTCAATTTAGTGAGTTATGAAATTATTAAGCTTGAAGGGCAAAATGGTAATTAAAATTTTAACCCTTAATTAAAACTTTAGGCTTAATAAAATGAAAGAGTAAAATATTTGATCCTAATCTGATTTGGATGATTGAAATTTAAATAATTAAAGGGTAGAAACCTACCAAATAATTTAAAAATAATTAAAATAAAACCTTAATTAAATAATTAATTAAATTTGGAAGAATAATGAAAAATTAGAATTATTAAAATAGGGATATTATTAGGAAGAAATTTATTCTTTAATCTAAGAATCCCTAAGTTAATCACCTCAATAATATTCAATTCCTAATTAAAATGATAATCTAAATTCAAAACTTGAAATGCTTAATCATTAAATTAAATTAAAATTAAAACATTTAAATTAAATCCTTTTAAAATTTCAATTAAATTAATACTTTAACAATTAAAATTAAATCATCTTTAAAACATAAAAAATAAAATATTAAATTAAAATTAAAAATAAAATTAAATTTAAATTAAATTAAATTAAATTAAATTAAAACATATTAAATTAAATCAAATTAAATCAAATCAAATCAAATTAAATTAAATTAAATTAAATTAAATTAAATCAAATTAAATTAAATTAAATTAAATTAAATTAAATTAAATCATATTAAATTAAATTAAATTAAATTAAATTAAATTAAATTAAATTAAAAAATAAAATCAAGTTAAAATTAAAATTAGATTAAATTAAATAAATTAAATTAAAATTAAAACTAAACCAAATTAAATTAAATTAAAGTTAAATTAAATTGAATTAAAAATAACATCACTTAAGACATAAAGAATTCAAAAATAAATCTAAAACAACACTAACACTATTCCAAACTTAAATCCATTAACTGAAATTAAATTAAATCATAAACCATTTGAACATCAATTTGCCCTCGAAAGCTTTTGTTGTCACAACTCCTAAATGGAGTATTAAGTGAAGTGTTACTTCACTTATAGGATATTCAAATGTCCTAGTTCACTGAGTAAGATAATAAAACTTGAACTCCCGGACGATTAATTCATTTGTATAATTAAATTCTCTTGGACTTAAAATAATCCTAGAAATATTGAAAAGATGTTTAAGACTCGTCTTAAGCACTTCCTCGATATGATAGGATATTTATAAGAACAATTGAACTTAATTGTTCTTTGATGAAGAAAATCGTCCTCGAACCAAAATACGAGAACCTAAACGTCATAGGAGATGACTAGGCTATAGGATTAGGAACTTGGTAGAAAACCATAACCCTTCCCTTAGCTTTACCTAGGAACTTGCTTTAAATGCTTAAATATTCTAAATTGTGTTTAAGTGCGGCTTGGCATGACGGGAAGACCCTCTAGGTACGCTTTTATTTTATTGCAATTTATTTTATCGCATCGCACTTACTTTTCTTGCATGATAAACAACTGTTGCATGAAAACCCACACCTTTAGGATAGTCCCTAAAACTGAAACAAAAAACTAAATTAAAAGTCATTACAAGATAAAATTCACCGCCACAACATTTCAAAATATAAAACAACTCAAAATTTAATCACAAACAGAACAACAGAACAACAAAACTACAACTACAACTAAATTAAAACGTCTTGTTGGATGATCGGGAATACCTCGGATGATGTAACCTACGTGTTGCTAACGGGATTTCCCACGGTCTAAATGAAAGTGTGGAACTCATTCGGCTGAGTTTAACGAAATTCATCTAGACTAAGTGAATCCGATAAAAATAACGATGCGGAAGGATGGAACCGTGGGATCTTAACTCAGTGTTGTTATAATCAACTTTAAGATTTGTTTAATTAAAATATTAAAAAAAACACCTGGATTTTAAGATTTTCTCTAAACCAAAACACTTCTCTCATCTCCGATTTATGAATTCTAAAACTAAACCTCTCGCAACAACGAGGAGCTCGGAGCATGGTGGGCGAACGGCCATCGTCATTAGCGAAACCCGAGTCTACTTCAGAGAAAACTTTCTTAGAATTAAATAACCAAGCCATAGGACTTCGAGGTAGCTCGCCTAGTGCAACATAAATCCTCAACTCTTCGTTGGCATTTGCATGATCATATCATGTAAATTAAGCCCTAACCGGTCTTAGACTCCGAGGTAGTCGTCCGATACGACATAAACCCTCACATCTTCGAGGCTATTTGTATGATTTTATCATATAAATATAAGTCCTAACTAATTAAAATTGGCAAGATCAAAATACTAAATAAACATTAGGTTTTTCCTAAATCCAAACCAAACCGTAGGATAGTCGGGAAATTACTGAAGTTCGCTTCGAATCCGTGATTTCTCCTTCCTTTCTTCCTTTGAATTCCCAAAATAAAATGTTCTAAATTTGATCAATTCTCTATTGAAATTCCAAAATTCAATCCTCGAAGACTTAAACTTTGGAATTCTTGAGAGCGTAACTACCGATTATTATCGAGAGTTTTATTAGGTGATTCCCGTCACTTAAGATGTAATTAACTATAGGGGCTTGCCCTTATAGGGAATTTTAAGAACCCGAGTAATATAAACCTCGTTTAATGTTTTCATATTAAGCAGGGGAATTTGTCTGCTTATAAAATTGGTTCGCAGACCAAACAGATGTCACAAACCTTTCTAGTTTATTTAATCGAGCCCCATTGTCAAGCAGTGTGTCTATTCTTTGGGATAGATACACGGTTTGTGGTGCGGTGCTCGTTTATATAAACTATTTGGGATGTGAGATTGGTTTGATTTCATATCTTAAAACTTTTAAACTTAAAATTATTTTCAAAATCAAACGTTATCTTTTAAACTATATATTTAAATTAAATTTAAAATATAAAAAATTCGCCGACAATTTCTGTTAGGCGACCCCCTTTTCAAAATAAAACACATAACCTAAAAATATGCCGACAGGGCTGTACTAAGAACAAGAACATTAAGAAAGTATTTACCACTAAAGATTTTTTATTCACTTATTCCAATTTTAATTTTTAAGTAAAGTAGGAAAAGATAAATAAAGATCAGGAAAAAGATTTGATTTGAAAGGAAGGGTAAAACTTTATTATTATGATTTGACATATTTTATTTTTAGCACATATATTTTTTATTTTATCCATTTTTATGTTTTTGGGTTCGGACCCAGTCACAAAGTGATTGCTTCACCCGTGTTTCTAGGGATAAGACTCTATTTTAGAGGCCACCCTTCGAAACATCAGGTTGCGTAATACTTCTTCAAATATCGTCCATTGATTGGAAGCATTTGTCGTTCACCTCGGCAATTCACAAGTTGGTAGGAACCTCCTGAGTAGACTGCCTCGACCACAAACGGCCCTTGCCAAGTCGGTGTAAATTTGCCTCCTATCTTGTGACGTGCAAGAATAGGTCTTCTGAGAACAAGAACTAAGTTACCAACTTTGAATGTTCTCGGGCGGACCAGTTTATCATGGGCCCGGATCATCTTAGCTTGGTACAGTTCCAAATTTTGTTGTCTTGCAAGTCTTTTTCCTTCCAAGTTTTCCAGTTCTTCCGGTCGTAATCCGGCATTTTCTTCTGTAGTAATTTTATTCGAAACTAGCAATCCCGAGTGATGGAAGTCTGGACCTCCAAAGGTAAAACGCGCTCGGACCCGTACACTAAAGTGTAAGGTGTAGACTGAGTAGGAGTCCTGAAAGTCGTCCTGTAGGCCCATAAGGCTTCTAACAACTTCTCGTGCCAATTTCTTTTGTTGTCATCCAAAGTTTTCTTAAATTTGAACGAGACTTTTATTAAAAGCCTCGGCTAAGCCGTTTGCTCTTGGGTAGTAGATTGTTGAGTATCGCCAATCGATTCCATGTCTTCTGACAAAATTGTTGATCTTTGTACTTCTAAATGCAGACCCATTATCTGAAATGATTCTGCGCGGTACTCCGAAATGGTAGACGACTTGATTTTTGAAAAACTGTAGCACGTGGTGTGCCTTTACTTCTCTGAGTGGGACTGCTTTTGCCCATTTAGAAATGTAGTCTGTAGCTGCAAGGATGAAACGATGTCCTCTTGAAGAAGGTGGTTCTATCGGACCCACTATATCCGTGCCCCAACACTCAAATGGCCACGACGCAATTGTCGGATGTAGCACCTTTGGAGGTTGGTGTAGAACCACTCCGTGCACTTGGCACTGGTGACAACTTTTGGCAATCTTCATGCAATCGGTCATCATCGAGGGCCAGTAATACCCTAGTCTTTTAATTTTCATTTTCATTTTCAGACCCGATCGATGAGCGCCACAAAGTCCTGAATGCACTTCTTTGACAATTCCACGAGCCTCGGACCCGTTCGAGCATCTTAACCACATTTGATCAAAAGACCTTCGTATAATGTATCGTTTATTAATGCGTAAGACAAAGCTCTTTTCTTGATTTGATGCGCTAATGACTTATCGTCCGGCAATTTCCTCGTTTGCGGGTAGTCTATTAGCGGTTGACGCCAATCTTCTGTGTTTTCCGTCACTGCTGCAACTGATTCCTCTGTTTTTTCTGATTTCTGTATCATATCCATGTTGAGCTGTGATAGGACCTGTCTTCCTTGAACTAAGACTTCAACTGACTCATCCTGTGAGCAGACAAATTCTTTTGCAAGGCGAGCTAGCGCATCCGCGAGAGCATTTTCTCTTCTGGGGATCTTGTAGATTGTTACATTCGGAATTTGTTCCAACAATTTCATGGCATATTGAAAGTATTGCTCGAGTCTTGGCTTTAAAATTCTGTATTGTCCGACGACTCGTTGAATGATCAACTCGAGAATCTCCGTAGATGTTGATATCCGTTATTCCGATTTGAATGGTCAGTTCTAGTCCTGTTATGAGGGTTTCGTATTCTGCCTCGTTGTTTGTGCATGGCTCTATTAAGTGGTAGGAGTATCTTAACATCCCCCGCTCCGGTGTTATAAAGATTAGTCCGATTCCTGCCTTACCGAGCACTATCATTTGTAATTCTTTGTCTTTCTGTGCTGAGGATGCTCCGTCGAAGTATAGTTCCCAACGTCGATCATCAGTGTCTTCTAGGCTCATTATCTGCTTGTCTGGTAAATTGTCGTCGAGAGGCGAATCTGCCGGTAAAGGGTGTGCTGCAAGGAAATCAGCTAGAACTTGTCCCTTTAAGGCACGAAGAGGAACGAAAGTTATGTCGAATTGCGACTAGTATCATCGACCACTCGGCAAGTACGCCGTAAAGTGTTGGGCGCGTCATCAAATATTGTAACGGATTAACTTTCGAGATGAGGTTGACCTTATGAGAGAGCATGTAATGCCTGAGTTTCTATGCGGCGAAGATCAGTGCTAAATAATGCTTCTCAATTGGAGGATACTTTACTTCCATCAGAATCAAACGACGGCTTAAGTAGTAGAGAGCATTTTATTTTCCCTCATCATTGACCTGGGCTAGCAGGGCTCCAAGGGAGTCGTCTAGAGCCGTGGTATAAAGTATCAAAGGTCTACCTGAGGTCGGGGCTGCTAAGACGGGAGGTGTCATTAAGTATTGCTTAATGTCCTCGAAGGCCCGTTGGCATTTCTCTTCCCAAACGAATTTGGCGTCCTTTTTAACTAATGCCGAGAAGGGTCGACACCTACCGACAAGTTCGAAATAAAGCGTCGAAGATATGCCGCCTTCCCTTGAAAGGATCGTAGGCTGTTTTAAGGTTTTGGGAGGCGGCATTTCTAAGATAGCTTTAATCTTTTCCGGATCAATTTCAATTCCGCGATGTCGGACAACAAATCCTAAGAATTTCCCGGAGGTAATGCCGAAAGCGCATTTTAGGGGATTCATCTTAAGGTTGTATTGCCTTAGTCGCTCGAAGACAATTCTCAAATCATACAGGTGGTCTTCCTTCAATTTGCTTTTGATGACCACATCGTCCACGCAACACTCGACTTGGTTGTGAATGAGATCATCAAAAATCTTTGTCATTGCTCTTTGTTATGTTGCTCCTGCGTTCTTTAGTCCGAATGGCATTACTGTGTAGCAATACACTCCGATTGGTGTTCTGAATCCCGTGAGCTTTTCGTCTTCTGGTGCCATCTTTATCTGGTTGTATCCTGAGGATCCATCCATGAAAGAGAATATTTCATGTGTCGAAGCGATGTCGATCATTAACTCTGGAATTGGTAGTGTAAATTCATCCTTCGGACATGCTTTGTTCAAGTCTCTGAAATCCACACAGATTCTGATCTGGCCATTCTTCTTCCTGACTGGCACCACATTGGCTAGCCAAGTAGGGTATTGTTCTTCACGGACAAATTTAGCGTCGATTAGCTTCTTAACTTCGGCTATTACTTGTTGTTCAATTTCCAAACGCATCCTCCTAGAAGCTTGTCTGACTGGAACGAAAGTAGGATCCACTCCTAGTTTGTGAACAGCGACTTCTGGAGCTAATCCCAGCATTTCGTCGTAACTCCAAGCAAAACAGTCCTTGAATTCCATTAATAGCTTGATCATTTCCTCGAAATCTTCTTTATTGAGTAAGGAGCTAACAAAGGTTGGTCTAGGCTTTTCGTTAGTACCTAAGTTAACTTCCATTAACTCATCTATTGTAGATCTGATTTCTTCTTTGAACTCTGGTGGAGCGTCTCCGATTTGCAAATCTTCGAAGCTCTTCCGTAGTTTCCAAGCGAGTCTTCATTAGGTTCGCAAGTGACAACC
Source organism: Papilionanthe hookeriana x Papilionanthe teres (assembly GCA_022702705.1). Classification (NCBI taxonomy): domain Eukaryota; kingdom Viridiplantae; phylum Streptophyta; class Magnoliopsida; order Asparagales; family Orchidaceae; genus Papilionanthe; species Papilionanthe hookeriana x Papilionanthe teres. The sequence goes on along the minus strand of CM040421.1, from coordinate 71,577,419 downwards.
AAACAAAATTCCGTATCGTCAACTGAACCTACTGTGCCGAATCCGAGACCATGTTTTGAATTGGAAGGCCGACAGGCATTATTCCATAATTTTTCGAAGTGTTGTGATCGGCCTTTTGTCCATTGTTGAGGTAAGACACCACGTTGAATTAAATTTTGAACACAGGGAGAGTACCACTCAAAAGATAATTCCATTAATTCGGAAGAAGTGACATCTTCAAATTGTACATTGTTTTCAGTATTGGAAGAAGAAGTGCCACGGTAAAATTTGATTGGCTTTGCACCACTGCTATGTACTTCTTTGACCACCATACCCTCGATCTTATTAGATTGGATCGGGGTCAGGGTCATAGTGTGTACATAGTGATTAATCTTCTCGTACATCGATTTGTATTCTTCGTTCTTCTCATCTTCGAGAGAAATCTTGAATTGTGGTTTCTTCCGGTTTATTGTAGTTGCTTCTTTCTTGATTTCCTCTTCTTCCTCAGAGTTGTCTTCCCAATCAACGTTGATCATCAGCTTTTTCTGCCCAACTGTCCCAGTGTCTCTTCCGCGACCTCGTCCCCGGCCTCGACCTCGAATGTGAGTTCTGGAGAAACCTTCACCATCTCGCCGTAAAGGAGTGGTGAGTGATTGTTGGACTAGAACTTCAGGTTCTTCATTGTCTCGAATTTCTTTTGCTTCGTTTGGCACGGTGTTTCTGGAGAAGATTGTTTTCTTCGGAGGTGCGTAATAAGCTGCATCTTCATGGATTCCAATCTCATGTACGGAGAAAGGTTGCAAATCACCTTTAATGCACTCGTTCTCCTCCTTCGTAGTATTTTATGCACCGATGCAGAGACGATGGTACCATCCGGTTTTCGAGGATCCACGGTCGGCCCGAGTAGAGCGTTGAACGATGTCTCGCAGTCAATTATGTGGAATTTTGCGGTTGTCTTTGCTAAGTCACCGGTCTTCATCAACAGTGTTATTGATCCAAGGGCTCTTTCTCCTTTCTGGTTGAATCCTCTTAGTAACATCTTATCTGCTTCAAGCTCGCGAGCGTCAATTTCTAAGTATGCTAGCGTCAGAAGGTTCATTATGTTGATTGATGCTCCTGGATCCACCAATACTCTGGAGAGCATAAACTTTCCGATTGTGACTGAAATGTACAACGGTCGGTTGTGATCGGCTATCCCAAGTAGTAGATCACTGTCCGTGAAGGTAACACCTCACTGTTCCTTTAACGAGCAAACCTCGTCTAAGGATTCTCCGGCCATCTGAACTAAACAAATCTCTGGATCAAGTAAGGCCTTGATCAGAGCTTCTCTCATCTATTTTGATAAGATGAGAGCGTCGTAGATGCTCAGTTTGGCTGGTAGTTTCCTAAGATGGGCTAGCACGTTATAGTCCACTTTGTTACCATGTGTCTCATTTTCTTCCGAATGGGCGATTCTTCTGTCGGGGTTGATTCTTCTCGAACAACCACCGCTTTCCTTTGTCTTTTGGACCCATTCTCGGAGGTAGAACATTTCCGCTCCTTAAGTTGACTTCTGTGATTTCTTCTGAATCTGGTACTGAGTTTACTGGTGTCTCCTTTTGAATTGGCATGACGGGTTCTTCTGGAGTTGCTTCGGAACCTGAACGCTCTAACTCTATTGTGATTGGAGTTCCTTGGAATTCACAAATAGATTCATTGCTTGTTGAACTTTCGTAGCCTTCTTGGTGAATGTCTTCTTTGTTATCGTGATTGTCGAGGTTGTGTATAATTTGAGAATTGTTATTGGTATCGGAATTGAGATCCGGATTAGATTGGTTGTCGTTAGTTACGTAATCGTTAGAAACAGTCAAAACGTAGCCAACGCCATAACTCTTATCATTATAAGATCCCGCCGGAGCGAGCAAATAATCATACAGAGTCGAGAGGTTCGAGGAATTTTTCCCCGAATCGGAAACAACCATCCTAGGATAAGCGACCCCTAGTCTAGCCTTAGGAGCCTCGGTCCTTTCTTCTTCTACGATCTCCTTCTTTTCTATGATCTTTTCTTCCTTGGGTGGTTCTTCAATTGCAAGCGACAGCGCCGGCTTGACAGGTTTCAAACTCTGAGTTGAAGCATGAGCCGAAGCGGTTTGGATGCGATCCAAAATTTTCTTCGATGACTTCGTCCAAGCGGTACTTCATCCATCATCGGTCGTGTAAGGGTCTATCGGAACAATGAGATCCGTTGAAATAACATTGACAGAACCTCCTTTCTGGGGTTCTTTCATGTATTCCTTTGGGATCGTTATGTTCCCCTTTCAGAGATTGTTGTCAAGCCAACTTTTGAAGGTGATGCAATCCTGCATCTTATGTCCAAGCATCCGGTGGTAAGGGCGAGTAGTTGGGATGGTCTTTCTTGTTGACTTCTTCGGCTTCCTGGGTTCTGGCAGTCGAAAATCAGAAGTCTTCATCAAACTATGGAACATTTTTGGCACTGCCTCATTCTTGAATGGATACTCTCTGTTTATAAGCTCCTTTAACGTGCGCTGTGGGCGAGGCGGTTGCTCATATTGTTGAGTTGACTGATAACCGGGTTGAGGTTGTTGGTAGTTCTGCTGAGATTGTTGATAGCTGGGTTGCGGCTGCTCCGGCTGTATTTGCATTGGCTGTTTGTCCTTATCGACTGCAATGACGATCCCGGATTTCTTTTCAAATGTCTTCACAGGCTTCTGTTTGTCTGTTCTGTCGATGAAACTTAGTTGTTTCGCTTCCTCTTGCAAGCTTCCGGCCTTGCTTAACAACTTCTCGAAAGTCTTAATTGTAAATCCCTTAAGGAGAAGTGCTATCGGGCCGTGAATGCTTTTAAGTAAGATACCGACTGCATGCTGCTCTTGTAGTTGTGGCTCACACTTCATACTTAGATTTCTCCATCGAAGTATGTAGTCCACTAAAGTTTTGTTCGGTTTCTGTTTCTCCACCACTAAGTCACCGATGGTGATATATGGTGCTGAGCTCCGGCAAACCGTTTCACGAAGAGGTTTTCCAATTCTGAAAATTTCTTTACCGAACCGTTCGGTAACTCTGCGTACCAATCGAAGGCGATCCACGACGAGCTGCCGACGAGTCGTCGGAAGAGTAAGGCGTCACTCCCACCGGCGTTGCAACAACTAGCACGAAAATGTGCAACATGTTGTCGAGGATTTCCGGTACCATCAAAAGTCTTGAATAGAGGTGGTACAAAGCCTTTTGGGTATTGTACTGCATCAAATTCTTCGGGGTAAGGTCTACCCGTCTGAATAGATGTTCCGCTCTTAGACTGTGCTAAGGCTTCTCGCACCTGCTGTTCCACCATGTTCTTGATGTCCTTCTCTGGAATCATATTTTGGGTAGAATCTTTCTTCGGCTGATCGTCTCCGTTAACGGATGTAATCTCTTTTCCTCCGTCTGTAATATGAATAACTTCTGGAGGCGTTTCTCTTGGGGGTTGAGTCTGAATCTGAAGAGTGGCTAGGGCTGCAGCCATCTCTTCCATCCTTTTTGCCATTTGAGAGATTGTATCATCTTTCTCCCGAATTTGTGCTCTTAATGCTTCCAGTTCATCTCTCTCCGCAGCTGCCGGGGCACCTTGCGAAGCTGACGATGCTCGTGTTTCAACCATGTTGATCACCACATATTCGTCATCCATGAACTCCGACGAGTCAACTTCATCTCCAAACTTTTCTTCTCTTTCTCTTGCTAATCGTTGAATGTCGGTTCTTAGCTTTTCCATAGCGTCCTCCAATGGTCTTTTCGTGCGGTTTCACAGTTATCATGCGATGGCTGTTGGGTTTCCTTCTTGGGAGTCCCCTTCATTGCGGTGGCGCTCTCTTCGGACTCGAGTCTCCTGATGAGACTTTCCTTTTCAGGTCGTTGTTTCGGTCTTAATTGGCCAGTAGTAGGACACCATACCATCCTTCTAGCAGCAGAAGGCCTAGGACCGGATGGTCCGTCGTGTCGAATGCTTGGAAGGTGGTATCCTCCACGATCCGTAAACCCGAAACAACAACCGGTGGACTAGCCTTCATCTTCTTATTCGGCTTTTCTGTGGCGATAACGGGTTCTACTCGCGGGCCAAGACGGGACTTGGCTGGCACTCGCCCAATTCTTCTTAAAATCTCTGATACAGGACATTTTTATTTCTTTGCTAACTTCTCTATCACAGTCTGTAGTCGGGCAAATGGTGTAACCCTAGCCCTTTTCTTTCGGCTGTCGCTATAGTATGCGGGTCAAGGTAATGTAGAAGCAATCCTGCGGACATTTTCTTCGTCGAGTTGCGGCGGAAAGGGGATGGAATCTACTTCCTTCCAAAAGCGGTGTATACTCGGAGCAATGGTATGTACTCGGGTAGTGGTGTGTATTCGGGAATCTCTTCTAAGAAGGCGACTTCGGCGGCTACGGCCTTTACGGCAGTTTTCCTACCTCTCGTTTCTTCTGCGAGTCCGTGTTAGGGGTGGAACCCTTGAGGCTGGACCCGATTTCGAAAATAGAAGGTCTTGCACGGAAATGCAGTACTCTCCACGGTAACATGCTCGTTACAAATTTGAACTTCCTTCCCCTTCAGTTTGGCGGAAGCCGGGGTAGGTGCAGAGACGACTAGACCAGTGGGGGTAGAGATAACAGTTCTCTTATGGACATTAGTATTCCTCTCAGTTGGAACCCTTTGCAGAGGAGGGAACTCTTGAGTTGACTTAAGGTTGAACTCGATCAAAGGTCTTTCAGTTTCAGATACTTTGTCTGTAATTGTGAAAAGGGTAACGTCAGTGATTTTGACATTTGTGTTCTCGAATCCTTGTCCAAACCGGATGATCCCATTGTCGGGCAGCTCATCCTTGTAAACGGCGAAGTCCGGTCCATTGGTGAAGGAGAAAATCGGCTTTGGGGCGGACATCTTACGCAAGGTAGATTCGATTGTCGGTCCCAAGTTATGCTTCTTCTCATCGGGACGAAAAGAAAGGAATCGAAAAGAGTCCGAACACATTTTTGTTCATGTATTTATAAAAAGGAGTTATTTGTTAAAAGAGTCATTCATTAGAGGGTTTGTTTATTAGGAACGGAATGTTCGAAAGGTGTAGAGAAGGTAAGGAATCCGATTCGGAATTGGAAAGGAAGAGAAAGTCTTATGCGGGACTTCTCGACTCGAAGGACCGCTCCTAAACTAACACTCGTTGGGGGTCGCACCCCACCTCGGAAAAAGGTAAAAGGATCTCGGAACCTCTCCGTTTAGGGGTGTCTAAACGAGTGGCTCCTAAATCCGAGAGAAGTTGGTTATACTCGTTCGAGACGGAAATGAACGGGGTATTCCGATGGAAGAATGGTAGTTTGGCCGAGTAGGGGCATGGGCTCACTACCGGATTTATGAGAGCAAAACTATCTGATCAAAATGGAGAGAGGAACTAGTCCCCAGCGGAGTCGCCAGAAGTTGTCGGCATATTTTTAGGTTATGTGTTTTGAAAAAGGGGTCGTCTACAGAAATTGTCGGCGAAATTTAAATTTTAAATTTAATTTAAATATATATATAATTTAGAAAGTAGTATTTTATTTTGAAAATAATTTTAAATTTGAAAATTTTAAGATATGAAATCAAACCGATCTCACATCCCAAATAGTTTAAATAAACGAGCACCGCATCACAAACCGTGTATCTATCCAGAAGAATAGACACACTGCTTGATGATGGGGCTAGATTAAATAAACTAGAAGATTTGTGACATCTGTTTGGTTTGCGAACCAATTTTATAAGCCGACAAGGTCCCCTGCTTAATATAAATGAATTAAGTAGGGTTTATATTACCTGGGTTCTTAAAGTTCCCTATAAGGGCAAACCCCTATAGTTAATTACATATTAAATGACGGGAATCATTTAAGAAAACTCTCGATAATGATCAGTGGTTTTGCTCTCAAGAATTTCAAAGTTTAAGGTTTTCAAAGGATTGGAATTTGGAAATTTCAATAGGGAATGACTCAAAATTTGGAACAATTTATTTTTGAGAATCCAAAGGAAGAAAAGTAGGAGAAGCTGAGGATCGAAGAAGAATCTTGGCAACTTCCCAAACTATCATATTGTTTGGCTTAGATTTGAGAAAATCCTAATATTATCTGATATTTCAGTCTTGCCAATTTTAGTTAATTAGGACTTATGTTCGTATGACATAGTCATACAATCAGCCTTGAAGATGTGAGGGTTTATGTCGTACCAAACGACTACCTCGGAATCCTAAAATCAGTTAGGGCTTAATTTACATAATATGATTATGCAAATGCCTAACGAAAAGTTGAGGATTTATGTTGCACTAGGCAAACCACCTCGAAGTCCTATGGCTTGGTTATTTAATTCTAAGAAAGTTTAGCTGATGTAGATTCGAGTTTTGCTGACGACGGTGGCCGAGCTGCCCACCATGCTCCGAGCTCCTTGTTGTTGCAGAGGTTTAGTTTTAGAAGTCATAAATCAGGAGATGAGAGAAGTGTTTTGGTTTAGAAATCTTAAAATCCAAGTGTTTTTAATATTTTTAATTAAAACAAATCTTAAAGTTGATTATAACGTAACCGATTAAGATCCCACTGGTTCGTCATCCCGACACCATTATTTTCATTGAATTCACTTAGTCCAGATGAATTTGCTAAATTCAACTGAATGAGTTCCACACTTTCATTTAGACCGTGGGAAATACCGTTAGCAACACGTGGGTTACATCATTCGAGGTATTCCCGATCATTCAACGAGATGTTTTAATTTAGTTGCAATTGTAGTTTTGTTGTTCTGTTGGTGATTAAATTTTGAGTTGCTTTATATTTTGAAATGTTGTGGAGGTGAATTTTATCTTACAGTGATTTTTAATTTAGTTTTGGTTTCAGTTTTATGGACTACCCTAAAGGTTTTGGTTTTCATGCAACAGTTGTTTATCATGCAAGAAAAGTAAAGTGCATTTGCAATAAAGTAAATTGCAATAAAATAAAAGCGTACTCGGAGGGTCTTCCCGTCATCCCAAGCCGCACTTAAAACACATGTTAAGGCATTTAAATGTTTCATCAAGTACCTAGGTAAAGCTAAGGGAGAGGTTTTGGTTGTCTATCAAAGTCCTAATCCTATAGCTAGTCATCTCCTATGACGTCTAGGTTCTTGTATTTTGGTTTAAGGACGATTTTCTTCATCAAAGAACAATTAAGTTCAATTGTTCTTATAAACATCCTATCATATTGAGGAAGTGCTTAAGACGAATCTTAAACATCTTTTCAATATTGTTAGAATTGTTCTAAGTCCAAATGGATTTAATTAATCAGGTGAAGTAATCATCCGAGGTTTAATTAAGTTTTGTTCTTTTGCTCAGTGAACTAGGATGTTTGAATATCCTATGAATGAAGTGACACTTCACCTAATACTCCATTTAGGAGTTATGATAACAAGAGCTTTTAAGGGCAAATTGATATTTTTGTGATTTAATTTAATTTTAATTAATGGATTTAAGTTTGGAATAATGTTCAAGTTGTTTTAGATCTATTTTGAATTCTTTATGTCTTAGTTGATGTTATATTTAATTTAATTTAATTTAATTTAATTTAGACTTTATTTTAATTTGATTTTATTTTTTATTTAATTTAATTTAATTCAATATGTTTTAATTTAATTTAATTTAATTTTAATTTTAATTTAATTTTAATTTTAATTTAATATTTTATTTTTTATGTTTTAAAGATGATTTAATTTAATTGTTAAAGTATTAATTTAATTGAAATTCGGAAGGATTTAATTTAAATATTTTAATTTTAATTTAATTTAATGATTAAGTCTTTTAGTATTTAAAATTTTGAGTTTGAATTATCATTTTAATTAGAAATTAAGTATTATTGAGGTGATTAATTAAGGGACTCTTAAATTAAAGAATAAATGTCTTCTAAATAATATCCCTATTTTAATAATTTCAATTTTTATTAATCTTCCAAATTTCATTAATTAAATGATTAAGGTTTATTCTTAAAAATGATTGATGGGTTTCTACCCTTTAATTATTTAAATTTCAATCATCCAAATCAGATTAGGATCAAATATTTCACTCTTTCATTTTATTAAGCCTAAAGTTTTAATTAAGGGTTAAAATTTTAATTACCATTTTGCCCTTCAAGCTTAATAATTCCATAACTCACTAAATTGAGCTTAAATGAATTTGAAATTTTTATGTGGCTTCACTCACATGTCAATTAAGACATTAGAGGAGAAAATGTGATTTTTCTATATTTAATTTATTTATATAATTATTTTTTGTAGAAAATAGTGGATTTCCAAGGAAAATTCAATAAGATGACCAAGGGAATTTTTTCTGTTCCTAAGAAAATTATGGGCACTCCTAATGACTAGAGGACCATTTAAACTAATTTTGGTGATTTTTTGTATTTCCTTTTATTTATTATAATTATTTTGAGTATTGTAGTATTAATTAATTTAAAAATAAAATAAAGATTGAAAAATAAATTTTATATTTTTCAAAAATCTCTCTGATATCAAGGAAACCAGGGAACTAAATTTCATAATTTTTTGATTTTTCTTTGTTTTATTAGAGTTATTTTAGTGAAAAGGTTGAAAAATACATTTTTAATATTAAAAATTACATTAAACCTTTAAAATTCAATATCTTATCCTAGGAACTTAAGAAAAATATTTGGTTTGTTCCTAAGTGTTTAGAATTCAAAATATGACATTTTGGTGATTTTTAATATTTTTGTGATTTTTATTATTTTTTAATTATTAAAAATATTAAAATAATGATAAAAATCAACTTTTTTAGAAAATTACCATTTTAATTTTTCTAAGTTCCTCTGATATCATAGAAGCTCCAAAACCATTTTTGTGAATTTTTGAAAAGTATTTTGTGAGTAATGAATTTATAAAGTTTAATTTTACCCATTTTTGCTTAAGAGGCTTAATCAACCCATTTGGTGGAGTTAACCAAGTCCAATTGCTTTCAAATTTTTATGTAGTGTTCTCCTATTCCTAGAGGACAGTGGAGAATTTTTTTTAAGTTAATTTGATGAATGATTAACCCTAATTAATTAAAGTTCAATTTTGGGTATTTAGGCCAATTAGGGTTGTTCAAAGTGAATTAGCTCAAAAATTATTTTTTCTAGGTCTCTCTGGTCATAAGAAACATCACTAAATTTTCCTAGAATTTATTTCTCAACATGCTAATTATTGGAATTAAAATACTCAAAATAGTAACATGAATTTGAAAAATCAATAACTTCTCATAGGGATTGGCCTTTGACCTTGGAAAATTTAGGGAATGTTCCCAAGTTCAGAGGCTTCAAAAGCCCTATGGTCTCATGCCATGGTGAATTTTTTATATGCATGGAGAATTGAAATAGTGTAGAGAGTAAATAAATCATTAAAAATAAAATACTTAATGAAATTACTTGATTTCTTTTCCACATTATTCTCCTCTGTTCACTGAGCAAGATTGTATTTTTATTTTATTTTTAGGATTTTTCTACACAAAGTTATGAATTTTTGAAGTTCTGGGTATTTAATAAATAAGAAAAATCCCTATTTTCCTACTTATCCACGCGGCGCCACGCCATCCTCGGCAGCTTCGAAGGGCCACGCGGTACGCTCTGATTCGGCGCCGCCATCTGACTCAGCACTCTAGGGGCCCGCGGTTCATGTCCCATTGCTCCGTCTGGCGCGATCCTGGTCGTCCACTCGATACACGCGCGATCCAACGGTTTCCAATCATCGTCTACGACTGGTGTGAACCCGTGACCGTCAACCTTCTAACCCTAATTTCTCACTCAATTCTCAACGAATTTTTGAGTTCTTATGCTCTATGGATTCGTCTTGAAGAGATGAACACATCCATACGGTGAACATGCACTGAAATTAAGGCATTTGAAATGGAGAATGTTCAAAAGCTCGAGAAGAAGAGAGAGCTCATACCTTTGCTCAGAGAAGTGAAGCTTCGATCTGAGAGTTGTGTCACATTCGATTGGGCCCAAGCAAGCTCCAGATGAAGTCCCTTGGCCTGGTGAATTGTCTAGGTATGATTTCAACCACGACTCGATCACAAAGCTTGGAGGCCGGAGCAAGCCGGGTGGCTCCGGAGAGGAGGCTTTCACCTGGGGAACTTCTCCTCTTGGTCCGGTGAAGGTGTAGGACCAATCAATTTGGAGATTGGCTCACCGTGGTGAAGTGTCCCGGTTTTGAGCTTGAATTTCAACTCGAAATCGAGCTCGCGGAGAGGAAATGGCGGGGAATTTCGGTGGGGATCAAGTTCTCCAGGTGTGGGGAAGAGTCTGGAATGATTTTGGCAGAGTTTCTGTGTGATTTTTTTTTCAGCACCTCCCTTGGCCGAGAGGAGGTGGTGTTTAAATAGGCATGGCTGGAGGGTCTCCCAGGGGGAGTTAGGGCTTGGGATCAGCTGCTTAGGTCAAGGGAAGAATAGCCATGGTGGCCATTGGGCATGGGGCGACTCAGCAGTGGGAATTTCAAACTTTGGCTCCTCCCAAGGTCTCGGCCATGGTGTTTTCCGGCAATCCAGAGCGGCTGGCCGGCAGGCATGGGTCACCCTCAAGTTCGGGTGGGTCGTGGTCGGAGGTTTGTGCAGGCAATTGAGCTTTGCCATGTGTAAAGTGTTTGAATCAAAGTAGAATGGGGTAAGGGTGTATTTTGGCTAAGTTTTGTCAAATGCATGGATTGGGCTAGGTGCACCTTCCCATGGCTAGTTTGGGCTGAAGATAAAGTGGTTTAGGTCAGCTTAATTAGTGGGGAAGGGTCACCATCCAAGTACAATAAAGTTTAAACAAGGTTTAGTGGAGTCATGGAAGTGGCTAATCCCCTTAAGGGAATATGGAAAGGGCCTCCTCCTCTTGCCATCTTGGGTATGGTGAGGTGTCCAAGGCTTTCATGGCTCCCATGTGGCTCATGCATGGCTTCATGGCTCACCTTTGGCATGGGAAAAGCTAAGTCAATTTCATGAAAAAGGGTGTTGGAATTCTTCATGGATTTAAGGAGAATTGTCATAAGGCTTGATTTGGGTTTATTTGGTGATGGATTTTAGAACTTAGGAAGTGTTTTAAATCAAAGGGATGATGATAGAGGATTGTCATGTGGGCTTTAAGATGGATTTTGGGCTTTTTGAAATCATTTTGGATGGGCATTTTAGGAAGGCTTAAGGAAGTGGGCCTTAGGTGTGAAAATAAATTTATGGATGGGAATTTTGTGAAGGATTGGGCCAAATAATTGTTGGGTTTGGTTTAGGGATGTGTCATGAGTGATTTGAAATAAATTTGAGGTGATTTGGGCTTGAATTGGGTTGGATTTGGGTAATTTGGTACATGGGCCAATGTAGGTCAAATTGGGCTAATTTGGGCCAATGTTGGGCTAGGATTGAAATTGATGTAAAATTCATGTTGGGAAATGTTTATGGGAGTTTTTCAAAGAGGTTTCAACTTTGGTTGGGTTTTGGTTTTGGAACTTGGGCTTATTTGGGTTAGGTTTGGGTTTAGGTCAAAATTGGGCTTTTTGGTTTTGGGTTGAATTTGAGTGGGGTTTGGGTCCAACTCTTGGGCAAATTATGTTAGTGATTTGTTTGTGGGGATGTTAGGGAAGGTTTAGAAAAGTTTTGGGGTCAATTGAAGTTGAATTGGTTTGGTTTGGGCTAAGTTTGGGTCATGGGTCCAAATTGGGCTTTAAGGTCAAAAGTGAAATTGGACCCAAATGTCAATCAAATTGGACTTAGATTTGGTCTAGATTGATATTGCGGATATTGAATTGGAGTTTATAATTGAATTGGACCAAAATAGGGGTCAATTGGGTAGGTTTGGTTTGACATTGGGTTCACTTGGGTTAAGAATGGGCTAAATTGGGGGTTTTGGTAAAAGTGGAGTAAATTGACAAAATTGCCCCATGGTGTAGTTGGAAAAAATGAAATTGGGAATATTTGGGATTTTTTGAAATTTTCTGGGAATTTTCTGAATTTTTGGATTTTTTGGCTAAGGGGGCATTTTGGGTATTTAGAGGGTATTGGGGGGTATTTTTGGAATTTTTGGTATTTTTGGCTATGGATGATCAATTTGATTGGTGAGGAAATGTTAAAGGTTAATTTTGGGGAATTTTGGGTGATTTGGAAATTTTGGAGGATTAGGGCAATTTTAAGGTCTTTTAGTAGGTTTGATGGGTGTAGGGTCCCCGGGTTCAAAAATTGAAATTTTGGAAAAAAGAAGATTGATCAAATATGAGTGAAATGGGAGCACTTTGATTGAGCCATGAAGCCATGAGAGGATTCATTTGAGGCATTCACTATGTTGTTCCTAACCCTGCTAGCCAGGGGCTTAGGGGTTAAGGTCCATCCATATGAATTACCTACATGAGTCAAGGAGTCAAGTTGGGTATGGGTGTGGTTTTAGGATCTGGATTGTGTGTGTGTGTGAGTGTGGAGTGTTAGTATAGTGAGTGTGTAAGTTAACCCTCACTAGACCAAGCCACCTAGGGTGGTCCTAAGGCCAAAGAGTCCTATAGGGAACTCATCCTTTAAACCTCACATTTGATTTCAACCCTCTAGGTGATTAGGGGTCTACAATCAAGCTTGTGGGGATTGCAGGGAGGCAAAAAGTGGTTCAAATTTCTAAGGGATGGGTCCCAATTCTAGTCCTCTAAGATAGTCAAAGGAAAAGCCTAAGGCTAGATCCTAAACACTAAAGAGAGAAGAGAAGACCTCATCAAAAATGAGGTCAACATCCTTATTGTCCCAGGTTCCTCGATCAACATGATGAATTTGAGAACTCTTGCATATCTGGATATTGACGCATCCTAATTATCAAGAGATACGATGATGTTACGAGGATTCAATCAACAAGGAGAACAAGCTCTTGGATCAATAACATTGCTCCTAAAGATAACTGATTTAGCAACAACGGCAAATTTTGATATCATTGATTCTGATAATGCCTTACATGGCATACCATGGCTTCTTGAACATAAAATGGTCCCTTCTTCATTGCATCAATGCATAAAATATCTACGAAAAGGATAAGAATGTTGTATTATAGGAGATTTATAACCATTTTCAATCCATGAAATCGGTATACATGAAGATGCAGCATATTATGCTCCTATGAAGAAAACAATATTCTCTAGAGAGACAATAGTGGATATGAAAGAAAAAGACAAAGAAAAGAAAATAAACAAAAAATAACATTTTTCTTCAAAGACAAAAGGAACTAATTCTCGTCAGACTTATACTCGAGGCTGAGGCTGAGGACGAGGACGAGGGAAAAAAGATCTGATTGTTACAATGAAGAAACCATTGAAATTCAAAATCCACCTGGACTCTAAAGAAGAAACGACATCAATGGTTTTAAAGGAACCTCAATTAAAAATATCTCTAGAAGAAGAAAATAAAAAAAACCAATTTGAATCTATGTTTGACAAAATCAATCATTATATACATTCTATGACTCTAACTCCAATCTCTACTGCTAAGATTAAGAATCTAGTAGTCAAAGAAGTATATAGTGATGGAAAAAAGGCAATTAAGTTTAGACTTGGCTCTACTTCTTCTAATACTGAAACTGATCAATGAAAATTTTTTTTGAGCTGCATTCTCCTTGGGCACAAAAATTTATCCAAAATAGTTTAATGCTCAAACAATGGTCTCTAAAGAAACCACATTTTATCGGACAAATATGGAATAATAACAAAAGAAATCCCATTTCCAAAGAAGGTGTTGGATATGGTACTCTAGAACCATTAGATGAAACGAAATTTTGTCTGGTCATCACTAAAGAACATGATTCTGAACTGATATCTGATCTTCCAATCGAAGATGCTCCCCCATAATTGGAAGAAGAAATTAAATTAACAATTGATGAACTAAAAGAAATAAATTTAGGAACTAATGAAAATCCGAAACCAACCTTCATTAGTTCATTCCTTGATAATGTGGAAACAAAAGACATAATTAAATTGTTAACAGAATACAAAGATTGCTTTGCTTGGACTTATGATGAGATGCCTGGTTATCTCCAGAAGTCGCAGTCCATAAACTTGGGATAAATTAGATTGCAATCTCTGTTAAACAAGCTCCAAGAAGGATGCGCGTTGAAATAGAGCAACAAGTTATTACAGAAGTTAAGAAATTAATAGAAGCTAACTTCATACGTGAAGAAAATTATCCAACATAGTTAGCCAATGTGGTGCCAGTTAAAAAGAAAAATGGACAAATAAGAGTCTGCATAGACTTCAGGGATCTGAACAAAGCATGTCCAAAAGATGAATTCCATTTACCAATTCCTGAATTAATGGTTGATATAGCATCAAAACATGCAATATTTTCCTTTATGAATGGATCATCAGGATATAATCAAATCAAAATGTTTTCGGAAAATGAAGCAAATACAACCTTCCGAACACCCATAGGGATATAATGTTATAAGGTTATGCCATTTGGATTAAAAAGTGCTGGTGCAACCTATCAAAGAGCTATGACATGAATTTTCGATGAATTGATACATAATCAAGTTGAATGTTATGTGGACACCTGGTTGTCAATAGTAAGCAAAAATATGATCATATATACGATTTGAGAATTGTCTTTGAATGACTACGACAATACAATCTTAAAATGAAACCTTTAAAGTGCGCTTTCAGTGTCACTTCAAGAAAATTTTAGGATTTGTTGTTCAACATCGTGGGATAGAAATTGATCCTCTCAAAATCGAAGCTATCTTAAATATGCCTCCTCCCAAAAATATAACTCAATGTGATCATTTCAAGGAAAGTTAGCATATATAAGACGTTTTATTTCCAATCTGTCAAGTAGGTGTCAGCCTTTTACTACCCAAACCAGAAAAGATACCAAATTTGTGTGGGATGAAAAATGCCAACACTCCTTTGAAAATATCAAACAATACTTGACAACCCCTTATGTTTTAGCAGCCCCTGTAGTAGGGAGACCTTTAATCCTTTACACCGCAAAGATTGGACAATTCCCTAGGAGCATTATTAACACAAGTAAATGACGAGGGAAAAGGAAATTTGTTATACTATTTAATCTGTTGTCTGATTCCAACAGAAATAAAATACCCGGCAATTGAGAAACATTGTTTAGCCTTGATTTTTGTAGTTCAAAAACTGAGGCATTATATGCTTTCTCATAAAGTAACAATAATTTCAAGAATTAACCCAATTCAATATTTAATGACACGACCAACACTTTCTGGGAGATTAGCAAGATGGGCAATGATCTTACTCCAATTCGACATAACATTTGTACCGCTACGTGCTGTCAAAGGACAAATCTTGGCAGACTTTTTAGCAGCACACCCAATTCCAATTGAATCACCTCTTAATGATGATTTACCTGATGAAAAAATATCAGAAATAAAAGATTCCAATATACAACGATGGGAACTTTACTTTGATGGAGCATCATCTGCACGAAAAGATAAGGACAAACAGACAATTATACCAGGCAAAGCTGGAGTAGGATTGATTTTCATCACTCCAGACAAAACAATGATGCCCTTCTCCTATCATCTGACTGAACTATGTACAAATAATGAAGCCGAATATGAAGCGCTCATATCCGGTCTAGAATTGACAATAATAATGGAAATTAAAAGTATTGATATTTATGGAGATTCTCAGTTAATTATCAATCAAATTGCTGGAAAATATAAAACTCTGAAACCTTGACTTGAACAATATTCTCGTTATACTCTGAAGCTCAATTCCTGAAGTGACATTTTTCTTAGTCCCAAGATAAGATAATTCTTTAGCAGATGCTCTTGCAAAACTTGCAAAAGAATTTGCTCGTACAGAGGAAGATGACATACCAATTTCTATAAAAGGACAACAAATTCTTTCTCAAATTGACATGGATAATCTATATAAAATTGGTGAAAATATAGTAATGACGATGAATGACGAAAAAGTTGATTGGCGACAACCAATTGTTCAATATTTACACACTGGAAGATTACCTGAAAACACTTTTATTGCCACTCAAATTAAACAAAGAGCATTATCATGTGCTCTAATAAATGATGTCCTTTATAAACGATCTTTTGACCAAATGTGGTTAAGGTGCTTTGTCGGCATATTTTTAGGTTGTGTGTTTTATTTTGAAAGAGAGTCGCCTACAAAAATTGTCGGCGAATTTTAATTTAATTTAAATAAATAATTTGAAAAGTAGTATTTGATTTTGAAAATAATTTTAAATTTGAAAATTTTAAGATATGAAATCAAACCGATCTCACATCCCGAATAGTTTATATAAACGAGCGCCGCACCACAAACCGTGTATCTATCCCGAAGAATAGACACACTCGCTTGATAATGGGGCTCGATTAAATAAACTAGAAAGGTTTGTGACATCCGTTTAGTCTGCGAACCAATTTTATAAGCCGACAAATTCCCCGCTTAATATGAAACTATTAAACAGTGGTTTATATTACTCGGGTTCTTAAAGTTCCCTATAAGGGCAAGCCCCTATAGCTTAATTACATCTTAAGTGATGGGAATCACCTAAGAAAACTCTCGATAATAATCAATAATTCTCGCTCTCAAGAATTTCAAAGTTTAAGTTTTCAAGGGGTCGAATTTTGGAATTTCAATAGTGAATGGATCAAATTTGGAACATTTTTATTTTGGGAATTCAAAGGAAGAAAAGTAGGAGAGATCACGGATTCGAAGCGGACTTCGGTAATCTCCCGATTATCCTATTGTTTCGGCTTGGATTTAGGAAAGTCCTAATGTTTATTTAATGTTTTAATCTTGCCAATTTAGTTAATTAGGGCTTATATTTATATGATAGAATCATACAAATCGCCTAGAAGATATGAGGGTTTATGTCGTACCGACGACTACCTCGGAATCCTAAGACCGGTTAGGGCTTAATTTGCAATGCAAATGCCTAACGAAGAGTCGAGGATTTATGTTGCACTAGTGCAAACTACCTCGAAGTCCTATGGCTTTGTTATTTAATTCTAAGAAAGTTTTGTCAAGTAGGTTCAAGTTTTGC
Organism: Papilionanthe hookeriana x Papilionanthe teres; assembly: GCA_022702705.1. Lineage (NCBI taxonomy): Eukaryota > Viridiplantae > Streptophyta > Magnoliopsida > Asparagales > Orchidaceae > Papilionanthe > Papilionanthe hookeriana x Papilionanthe teres. Next base: position 71,560,416 of record CM040421.1, on the reverse strand, counting down.
CGACGACGATGGCCGTGCCGCCCACCATGCTCCGAGCTCCTTGTTGTTGCAGAGGTTTAGTTTTAGAAATCATAAATCAAGAGATGAGAGAAGTGTTCTGGTTTAGAGAAGTCTTAATTTCCAAGTGTTTTTTGTGTTTTAATTAAAACAAATCTTAAAGTTGATTATAACGACACCGGTTAAGATCCCACTGGCTCCATCCTTCCGACACCATTATTTTTATCGGATTCACTTAGTCCGGATGAATTTGCTAAACTCAACTGAATGAGTTCCACACTTTCATTTAGACCGTGGAAATCCCGTTAGCAACACGTAGGTTACATCATCCGAGGTATTCCCGATCATCCAACAAGACGTTTTAATTTAGTTGTAATTGTAGTTTTGTGTTCTGTTTGTGATTAAATTTTGAGTTGTCTTATATTTTGAAATGTTGTGGAGGTGAATTTTATCTTGTAGTGTCTTTTATTTTAATTTTGGGTTTCAGTTTTGGTTTCGTCCTAAAGGTGTCGGTTTTCATGCAACCGTTGTTTATCATGCAAGAAAAATAAAGTGCATTTGCAATAAAATAAACCGCAATAAAATAAAAGCGTACCCGGAGGGTCTTCCCGTCATCCCAAGCCGCACTTAAAACACAGCTTAGAATATTTAAGCAAGTTCCTAGGTAAAGCTAAGGGAAAGGTTTATGGTTTTCTACCAAATTCCTAATCCTATACCTAGTCGTTTCCTATGACGTCTAGGTTCTTTGTGTTTTTGGTTTGAAGACGATTTTCTTCATCAAAGAACAATTAAGTTCAATTGTTCTTGTAAATATCCTATCATATTGAGGAAGTGCTTAAGAAGAATCTTAAACATCTTTTCAATATTTCTAGGATTGTTTCAAGTCCAAATGAATTTAATTGTGTAAATGAATCGATCGTCCGAGGTTTTCAAGTTTTGTTAACTTGCTCGATGAACTAGGACATTTGAATGTCCTATAAGTGAAGTAACATTTCATTTTAATGTTCTATTTAGGAGTTATGATAACTAAAGCTCCTAAAGGCAAAATGATATTTAATGATTTCGTGATTCAAATTTAAGTTCAAATTAATGATTTAAGTTTGGAATAGTGTTCAAGTTATTTTAGATTTATTTCTTCATGTCTTAAGTGAGGTTATTTAATTCAATTTAATTTAATTTAATTTATTTTAATTTAATTTAATTCAGCTTTAATTTAGTTTGATTTCGATTTAATTTAATTCAATTCAATTTATTTCGATTTAATTTCTTAATTTAATTTAATTTATTTTAATTTAATTTAATTTAATTTAATTTAATTTATTTAATTTAATTTAATTTATTTAATTAATTTAATTTAATTTAATTCAATTTAATTTTAATTTAATTTAATTTAATTTAATTGAAATTTTTTGAAAGAGTTTAATGATTTAATTTTAATTTAATGATTAAGTCTTTTAATATTTTAAATTTGAGTTATCATTTTAATTAAGAGTTGAGTATTAATGAGATGATTAATTTAGGGATTTTTAAATTAAAGAATAAATCTCTTCCTAATAATATCCCTATTTTAATAATTCCAAATTTATTATTCTTCCAAATTCAATTAATTATTTAATTAAAGTTTAATCATTTTAAATTGCTTAATGGGTTTCTACCCTTTAATTATTAAATTTCAATCATCCAAATCAGATTAGGATCAAATATTTTACTTGTTAATTTTTTTTATTAAACCTAAAGTCTTAATTAAGGATTAAAATTTTAATTACCATTTTGCCCTTTAAGCCTAATAATTTCATAACTCACTAAATTGAACTCAAATGAACTTGAAATTTTTATGTGACTTCACTCATATGTCAATAAAGACATGAGAGGAGAAAATGTGATTTTTCTGTATTTAATTTATTTATATAATTATTTTTTGTAGAAAAGAGAAATTTCCAAGGAAAATTCAATAACATGACCAAGGGAAAGTTTCTGTCCTTAAGAAAATTAGGGGACATTCCTAATGACTAGAGGACCACTTGGACCAAATTTTGTAATTTTTTGAATTATATTTTATTTATTAGAATTATTTTAAATTCTGGAGTATTAATTAATTTAAAAATAAAATAAATGTTGAAAAATAAATTTTATAATTTTTAAAATTCTCTCTGATATCAAGGATTCCAGAGAACCAAACTTTGCAATTTTCTAATTTTTCTTTGATTTATTATAATTATTTTGGTGAAAATGCTAGAAAATATATTTTTTTAATTTTAAAATTACCCTAGAGCTTTAAAAATTAATATCTCACTAAATAGACCTAGGAAAAATATGGGACTTGTTCTCAAGTGATTAAAATTCAAAATATAACATTTTAGTGAATTTTATTATTTTTGTGATTTTTATTATTTTTTAATTATTAAAAATATTAAAATAATATTAAAAATCAACTTTTTTAGAAAATTGAAATTTTAATTTTCTTAAACTCCCCTGATATCAGAGAGACTCCAAAACCAATTTGGTGAATCTTTGAAAGATATTTTGAAAGTTATGAATTTTTAAAGTTTAAAATGACTAAGTGGCTTAATCAACCCAATTAGTGGGGCTAACCAAGTCCAATTGACCTCAAATTTTTATGATGGGTTCCTCTGACCCTAAAGGTCAGTGGAGAATTGATTTCAAGTCAATTTGATCTATGGTTAACTCTAATTAATTAGAGATCTATTTTGGGGATTTAAGCCAATTAGGGTTAATCTAAGTAAATTAACTCAAATCCTATTTTTCCTAGGGTTCTTTGGTCATAAGGAACATCACCAAATTTTCCTAGAATTTATTTCACAACATGCTAATTTTTGGAATTAAAATACTTAAAATAGCAACATGCATTTGAAAAATCAATAACTTTTCATAGGGATGGCCTCGACTTTGGAAAATTCGGGAATGTTCCCAAATTCGGAGGCTTCAAAAGCCCTATGGTCTCATGCCATGGTGAATTGTATGAATGCATGGAGAATTAAATGTATGCAGAGAGTAAATAAATTATTAAAAATAAAATACTTGATGAAATTAAATGATTTCTTTTCCACATTATTCTCCTCTCGTTCACCGAGCAAGAGGATATTTTTCTTTTATTTTTCTGATTTTTCTACACAAAGTTATGAATTTTCCAAGTTTAGGGAATTAAATAAATAGAAAATACCCCTAATTTTCTACTTATCCACGCGGCGCCGCCGCATCCTTAGCCTCTCCGAAGCGGTACGTGTCGCGCCGCGATCGGGCGCCGCCATCCGAGTCGCCCGTCCCGGACCCGCAGCTCACGTAACGTTCTGCAGTCCGGCGCAATCCGATCCGTCCGCTCGATACACGCGCGATCCAACGGCTCCTGGTCATCGTCTACGACTGGTGTGCACCCGTGACCGTCAACCCTCTAACCCTAATTTCTCACTCGATTCTCAATGGATTTTCGTGTTCTTATGCTCTATGGATTCGTCTTGAAGAGACGAACACATCCATACGGTAAACATGCATTGAAATTTACTCAAATGAAATGGAGAATCTCTGTAAGCTCGGGAAGAAGAATGAGTTCATACCTTTGCTCGGAGAAGTGAAGCTTCGATCCGAGAGTTGTCGCACCTTCGACCGGATCCTAAGCAAGCTCCGGATGAAGTCTCCCGGTCCAGTGAATTGTCTAGGTTGGACTTCGACCACAGCTCGATCACAAAGCTTGGAGTCCGGAGCAACCGGGTGGCCCGGAGATGGGGCTTTTATCGGTGGACACCTTCCCTCGGTCCGGTGAAGGTGTAGAGACAATCAATTTGGGGATTGGCTCACCGTGGAGGAGTGTCCCGGTTTTGGGCTTGGATTTCAACTCCGAAATCGAGCTCGCAGAGAAGAAATGGCGAGGGGATCTCACCTGGGGATCAAGTGCTCGTGTATGAGGAGGGGTCTCGGAACAATTTTGGCGGAGTTTTGGCAAGGTTTTTGCAACTCTCCTCTCATGGCCGCGAGGGGGTGGTGTTTAAATAGGCATGGTCGGAGGGCCTCCCTGTGGGAGTTAGTGGCTTGGGATCAGCTCGCTCGGTGAGGAGAAGAACAGCCATGGTGACCACTGTGCATGGGGCGACTCAACAAGGGAGAATTTCAATGTTGGCTCACTCCCAAGGTCTCGGGCATGGCGTTTTCCGACGATCGGGTGGCCGGCCGGCCGAGCATGGGTCACCCTCAAGGTCAGGTGGGTCGGTGGCTGAGGCTTGTGCGATCAATTAGCATTGGCCATGTGTAAAGGGTTCGAATCAAAGTGGAATGGGAAAGGGCTAGTTTTGGGTCTAAATGGGTCAACCCTTGGTTTTGGGTTAGGTTCACCCTCCAAGGCCAATTTGGGCTGAAGGGAAAGTCACTTGGATCAGCTTGATTAGTGGGGTCAAGTCACAATCCAAGTACAATTAAGCTTAAGCAAGAGTTAGGGGAGACATGGGAGTGGTTAATTACTCTTAAGAGAATCATTAAAGGGTCCCCTCCTCTTGCCATTTTGGGTATGGTGAAGTGTCCAAGGCTTTCATGGCTCACATGTGGCTCATGCATGGCTTCATGGCTCACCTTTGGCTTGGGGAAAACTTGGTCAATTTCATGAAAATGGATTTTAGGAATATTTTGGTATTTTTGGGCAATTTGGCATGGTGCTTGATTTAGATTTATTTGATGATGGAATTGAAACTTAGGGAATGATTTTCATCAAATGGATGACAAATGAAAATGTCATATGGGCTTTAGAATCAATTTTGGGCTCATTGAAATGGTTTTAGATGAGCTTTTAAATGGTTTAGGAAAGTGGGCTTTTGAATTTTAAAATGGATTTTTGGGATGAAATTTTGGTAAAGGCTTGGGCCAAATAATTGTTGAGTTTGGTTTAGGGATGCTTCATGAGTGGTTTGAAACAAATTTGAGGTGATTTGGGTTTGAATTGGGTTGGATATGGGCTTTTTGGTAAAGAGGCTAAAGTGGGCCAAAATGGGCTACCATGGGCCAAAGTTGGGCTAGAGTTGAAGTTGATGTGAAATTAATGTTGGGAAATGTTTTTTTTTTGGGAGTGTTTCAAAGAGGTTTTGGCTTTGGTTGGGTCTTGATTTTGGGGTTTGGGCTCATTTGGGCTAGGTTTAGGTTTAGGTCAAAATTGGGCTTTTTGATTTTGGGTTGAATTTGAGTGGGGTTTGGGTCTAAATTTTGAGCAAATCATGTTAGTGTTTTGTTCATGGGGATGTTAAGGAAGGTTTGGAAAAGATTTGGGGTTAATTGGAGTTGAATTGGGTGAGTTTGGGTTAGGTTTGGGTCATAGGTCCAAATTGGGCTTTAAGGCCAAAAGTGAAATTGGACCCAAATTTCAATCAAATTAAGCTTGGCTTTGGTCTAGATTGGTGTTTGGGATGTTGAATTGAAGTTTAGAATTGAATTGGACCAGAATTTGGGTCAATTGGGTAGGTTTGGTTTGACATTGGGTTTACTTTGGGTTAAAATGGGTCAAATTGGGGGTTTTGACAAAAGTGGGGTAAATTGACAAAATTGTCCCATGGTGTAGTTGAACAAAATGAAATTGGGAATATTTGGGATTTTCTGGAATTTTCTGGGAATTTTCTGAATTTTTGGATTTTTGGGTCAAAAGGGGTATTTTGGGTATTTGGAAGGTATTGGGGGTATTTTTGGAATTTTTGATATTTTTGGATATGGATGATCAGTTTGAGTGATGTGGGAATGTTTGGGATTGATTTTGGAGAATTTTGGGTAATTTGGAAACTTTTTGAGAAATTTGGGCTATTCGAGGCTTTGGGTAGGTTGACGGGTGTTGGGTCCCGGAGGTCAAAAATTGAAAATTTGGAAAATTGAAGATTGGGTGGATGTAAGTGAAATGAAATCATTTTTGTTGAGCCATGAAGCCATATCAAGCCCACATGAGCCATGAAGGGACTCATTTGAGGCATTCACCATGTTGTTCCTAACCCTCTTAGCCGGGGCTTAGGGGTTAAGGACCATCCATGTGAATCACCTACATGAGTCGGGAAGTTAAGTTGGGTAAGGGTGTGTTTTAGGAGGTGTGTGAAAGTGTAGTGCATAGGTGTAGTGTATGTGTAAGTCAGCCCTTTACCGGACCAGTGCCACCTGTAGGCGATCCTAAGGCCAAAGAGTCCCATGGAACTCATCCTTTAAACTTCCACATTTGATTTCAACCCTCTAGGTGATTAGGGGTCTATAGTCAAGTTTGTGGAGTTTGCGGGGAGTTAAGAAGTGGTTTGAATTTCTAAAAGGTGGGTCCCAATTCTAGTCCTCTAAGATAGTCAAAGGAAAAGCCTAAGGCTAGATCCTAAGTACTAAAGAGAAGAAGAGAAGACCTCATCAAAAATGAGGTCAACATGCTTAAACCAAGTTGAAGCTCAAGAGATTGTTAAAGAGGTCCATTCAGGTTTATGTGACGCACATCAATCTGGACCTAAAATGAAATGAAAATAAAAATAATGGGTTATTATTGGCCGACAATGATGACTGATTGTCTTGATCTTGCAAAGTAATGTCATCAGTGTCAAATACACGGGGTAGTCCTACACCAGCCCTCAAATGTCTTACACCCAACTATTGCATCTTGGCCATTTGAATGTTGGGGTACCGACATAGTAGGCCCTATAGATCCTCCATCATCTAAGGGTCATCGATTTATTCTAGTAGCCACTGACTATTTCTCCAAATGGGCAGAAGCGATACCGCTTAGAGAAGTCAAGGCAGAACAAGTCCTTTATTTCTTTAAAATGCATATCGTTTATAGATTTGGAATCCCTCGAAGGGTCGTATCAGACAATGGATTGGCCTTTAAAAATACAAAAATGAACAACTTTATCCAAAGACATAGAATAGACCGGAGGTACTTAAAAATCTATTATCCTAAAGCCAATGGTTTAGTTGAAGCCTTCAATAAAACATTGGTTCAAATTTTGAAAAATTCATTAATCAAAAACCCAAGAAAGTGGCATGAACGATTAATAGAAGCTTTATGGGCTTACAGAACTACATATCGAATGCCAACACGGTCAACACCGTTTGCTTTGGTATATGGTTCTGAAGCTATTTTACCACTCGAAGTCCAAATTCCTTCTCTTAGAGTTGCAATAGCAAATAAGATAACTGAAGAAGAAAATGTCAGATTAAGACTTGAAGAACTCGAGAGTTTAGAAGGCAAACGCTTACAAGCTCAATAAAATCTTGAACTGTATCAAGCAAAAATGATACGGACCCATGATAAGTTAGTTCGCCCACGAACCTTTCGAATTGGTGAATTAGTTTTAGTTCTTTGAAGACCTATACTAGCTCATCGAAAGATAAGAGGAAAATTCGAACCAATATGGGAGGGCCCATATGTAATTGAAAAGACATATTCGGGAAGATCTTACCAGTTGGTAGATTGTCACGGAGATAGAATTTTACCCCAATTAATCGGCGCTTTTTAAACAAATACTATGCATCAGGACTTGTTTATGAACTGGGAAAACATCATTAAAAAAATGATTTTCTCTTTTACTCTCCATACGAATCTAAATATATTTCTTTTTCGCTTACTTATAAGCATAATTTATAATTTAGTCTGACATATCACCCTGTTATTTACAGGAAGAATGTCTAAAGACAGACTATTTTTCTCATTCCAAAACAATATGACTTTTGCCTTAGACCGCCGACACATGAACGAGGGACTAGAATTCATTTCAACTTTGATCTGTTGCAAGTTGAATCTATGTATCATGGATCATTACTCTATCTAGTGAACCATAAATGAAATTAACACGCAAACGCCCTTGATAGAATTCAAACTCTGACAGCCCGAAGAGTATGAATTCACAATCAGTGACAGTTCGGATGAACAAGAATTTATGTCTACTTCAGTACAAGGAGCATCTACATCTGGTATAAAAAAGATGACAACAAAACTCACCCACTCACAGAGGCGGAATCATAATAAATGACTGAAACGTCAAAAACAATTGCAAGAAAGACAAAATATGGAGGACATTAGTCAGTTAAAATCTCATATTATTAATACTCAATTTGAGGAAATACATTCTACATCGGAAATGAAAAATTTAGACCTTGCAAAGGGAAATGGATGAAAAAGTAGCTATCACTTTGCCTTCAAACATATCTGCCCAAGACCTGAAGGTGTCAGGTCAGAAAGTTGACAGAAAAGACCATTCAATAGAAGAAGCACGACGAATTCACGCTATTGAATGGAGAACCTTTGAACAGTACATACATATGAACAAAAGAACAATAAATATCCTGGGTGGTCTTAAATTATTCACCAGAATATTTGATGAGGATGAGCAAACCGCTATTATTGATCATATAATAAAAGCCCGGAACCAGGGTAAGGCTGGACATCTTAGAAGAAAAACTTATTCTGAGCCCAATAAATGGATTCTAGGCAAAGGCAGACAGACCATCCAATATGGGTGCTGTTATAATTATGCAAAAGACAAAGAAGGGAATCTTCCCGGAATTTTGCGATATGAACAAGTTGATCCCTTACCCACTATAATAATTCAAATTATTAGACGTCTTGTCACTTGGGGAATCATACCCACAGATTGTATTCCTGATAGCTGCATTATCAACATGTATGATGAAGGAGATTGTATCCCTCCCCATATTGACAGTCACAATTTCAAGAGACCATTCTGTACAGTGTCCTTAATGAATCATTGTTATATCATATTTGGAAGAGAAATACAAATTTTAGGACCCGGAGAATTTGAAGGGACTTGTTGTATCCTTTTAACTCGAGGATCAGTTCCCTATTCTAAAGAAATGGTGCAGATTTTGTGAGACACTGTATACCTAGTGTTAATAGGTCACGCATTTCGATCAATCTGCGACGAATGAAGCCAGATAAACGACCTATTGGATATCAAGTTATTCCAGAACTTGAAGGGCTGAAACCTTTAGAACTACCATGACCCTATGAATGTTTAAACACCTGAGACATGCTTGACAAACAATGTTTTGGAGTGTAGAACATTTATGGATAGTCTGATAGTATCCAAGGCTATGCTTTGATGAATGCAAAGATATAGGAGCTTTGATATGTGATATATCAGTATTTTGTAGCATGTGTGCTATATGATATGTATATATATGTGATGTTAACTTTTGTTTGCAATGATATGTACTAGTGACCTTTTGTACATTATCTATGAAAATAAAATAAAATATTGGAAAAATATTCCCTATTCTCTGTGATGTGTTGGCAAGTCCTAAAAACGCTAAAATAAACTTTTAATGGCAAAATCAATGACTTGTGATAATTAACATGAGAATTATTATTTTACCTATTTAGGTCAAATCCCCAGCATTCATCTTAGTGAGTCTGTCATTTACTCTTTCCAGTTATGGGATGTAAGTCCTTTTCCCGATACAAAAATTATGGCATTCCTCTAACTTGACATCGACATTTGACATTTCAAGAAATGAAATATGACATCCATTTTCTTTTTCCAGTTATTGGATGTAAGTCCTTTTCCCGATACGGAAATTATGGCATTCCTCTAACTTGACATCGACATTTGACATTTCGAGAAATGGAATATGACATCCATTTTCTTTTTCAAGTTATTGAACATAAGTCCTTTTCCCGATACGAAAATTATGGCATTCCTCTAACTTGACATCGACATTTGACATTTCTAGAAATGGACTATGACATCCATTTTCTTTTTCCAGTTATTGGATGTAAGTCCTTTTCCCGATATGGAAATTATGGCTTTCCTCTAACTTGACATCGACATTTGACATTTCGAGAAATGGAATATGACATCCATTTTCTCTTCCAGATATTGGATGTAAGTCCTTTTCCCGATACGAAAATTATGACATTCCTCTAACGTGACATCGACATTTAACATTTTGAGAAATAAGAATATGACATCTGTTCTCTATTTCATATTTGATATTCGATATTTCGAGAAATTGAACATAACTTCCAATTTCTCTTTCTAAAATATTTTTCCTAATATAAAGATCATAATCAAAATGTTGACATTTGACATTTTATCACATCTATTCTAAAATCTGAACTTGATATGAGACACTGACAATTATGACATTGAGACCATTTCGGTTAACGCCAATATGTGCGGCATATTATACAATATTCCACATATATTGGGGGCCCTTTTGTTGACCTCATTTTTAAGATAGGTCAACCCTTAATTCAAAAACAATAAACTTTAATTAAAAAATGGTTAATCCTGACCTAATAACCAACCCTACTGACTCAACAGGTCAATCATTGATCCAAAAGTCAACTTTAGTCAAACTGGTCAATTACTAACCCAATGACTACTTATTGACACAACAGGCAAATTTTTTTATCCAGAAAACAACTTTGGACAAATTAATCAAAATTAACTCAGAAATCACCACATTGATCAGACTAAACCCTAAAAATTAATAAACATGACCAAATTAAACCCAGAATTCAAAATTTTTGAACTTTATGACTATACCAAACCCTGCAAGGATAATGAAATCAAAATTAATCATACTTGGACAAGAATAGGTTAATTCAGAATAATCTAGGTCAACCTAGGTCAATACTGATCAACCACAGTCAATATTTATTAAATTTGATTAATAAAATAAAATATTTAATATTTTAATTAATTTTTAAATTAATTAAAATATAAAGGTTTAAAGACATGACAAAATTAAACCTTTAAGTTAAAAAGACATAAAATAATTAATCAAATCATTTTGGTGAATTAATAAAATATATAATATTTTAAATTAAATAAAATAAAGGTTTAAAGACATGGAAAAATTAAAGCTTTAAATTAAAAAGACATAAAATAATTAATCAAATCATTTTGGTTAATTAATAAAATATTTAATATTTTAAATTAATTAAAATAAAAAGATTTAAAGACATGACAAAATTAAACCTTTAAATTAAAAAAGACATAAAATAATTAATCAAATCATTTTGGTTAATTAATTAAAAAAATATTTAATATTTTAATTAATTTCTAAATTAATTAAAATAAAAAAAATTTAAAGACATGATAAAATTAAACCTTTAAATTAAAAAGACATAAAATAATTAATCAACTTATTTTGGTTAATTAATATTTAATATTTTTCTAATTAATTAAAATAAAAAGATTTAAAGACATGACAAATCTAAATCAAAAAGACATAAAATGACATTTTCCTAAAAATCATTTTAAGGATCAACATTATAATTCCATATATTTCTAATTAATTAGAATTGAAGTTACATAAAGATAATCCTAAATTGAATTTAAATTTATGACATCACACATAATGTCATAAACCCTTTATTGATTTCCTTAAATAAAAAAAAAACTTAAATCTAAATTATAAGAAATCACCAATGGGTAGCCTAAAACTCATTTAAAACCATAATTACATAGTTAACTCATTACTTAACCCATAACTCATTACCTTTAACCAAGGTTAAGAATTGTCATGAGGGTTAAGTTAAGAGCTAAGCTTATGTGTCATCCCCTCTTTACATGAAGTGTGACATGGCTCCCTAGGTGGCAAGCTCCTCTTCCTTAGTCTAATGGAAATAAACCAAGACATATGTTTAAATTTTACCAAGGTTAAGAAGCCATCATGAATAAAAGACATAAAAAATGATGGTAAAAGGATATGTGTCATCCTTCCTTCAATTTGCTCATTTGCATGGAATGAGGTGGCCAGCCACCTTAGGGATGATCTTGGTCATCATCCTAAGCATCCAATGGAAATGGGAGTTAGCATAGATTAGACCTTAACGATGGTGAAATTAAATGATGAGGAGGTTATGCATGAAGTGAGTCACCCCCCCCCCCTTATTTGTCATGCCATGCTGAAAGAAGAGCATATGTGTCCTCCTCCTCTTTATTTCATTTAAATTATCTAAAGAGGGTTAATCTAGTTAATCATAGCCAGCCATATCCACCTCATAGGTGAGCCAATGAAAACAAGACAAAACTAAGGTTCAATCCTTACCATGGTTAACTTCAATGATGAAAATCCAAATTCATCATTACCTTGGCTGAAAATTATCTCCAAAGAATTAATGGAAAGGCTGGTAACTTCCCTAGATGAACCTACTTCAGCCCAAGTCCATCCAATTCCCCCCATGGCTATAAATAGAGCCTAACATAAGCCTAAGCAAGGAGAGAAGAAGGTAATATTGGCCTAAGCTCTACCCAATTACCCTAACTCCCAACAACAAATTTGTTCCTTAGGAACTTAGGAATGAATCCCAATTAAGATCCAGCCCTTAGCTAGCCTCAAAACTCTATGAAATCAGCTTAAATAGGCTAACTCAAGAGCCAAAAATCAAGTGAGGAAGAGGAAATTCCAAGACCCCATACATTGCCCAAATCCAGAAACCTTCAACACCAAAATTGCTCCATAGGACCTAAGTAATTGAACCCCACCAAAACCAGGCCCTCAAACCCACTATAACCCTTCAATTTGGCTAACCCGAGAGCACCAAAAATAAGCAAAAACCAGGACAAAATGAGTTTCTGAAACCAAACACCACAAAACTCAAAATCAACCTTCCCAAATTCATTTAGAGGTCAGAAGAGGATGAACCCAACTGAAATTGAGCATTCCCATAGTCTCTAGCCTTCAATTCACCATTTCACACCAAGCCAAGCCATCCTTTGATCGAACTCATATCAGAACTCGATTTGACTCCAAATCGAAGTTAGATCAAGCTTACTGAGGTCCATACAAAGCTTCCAAACTGATCAAACCAAACTCAAATCAACTGAGACTAAGGTATGGATTATTTGTTTTAATGGTGATTCAGGTTTGGCACTTTATGAAATGAATTGATTCAAAACCTCTGCATATCCATATGGATATGATCGTCTGCTCGAGACAAAGGTGTAGAGACAAATCTCACTCGATTCCATTAAGAATCGAGCGAGATATTATCCCTAGATCATGAACGATCTGCGGGATAAGGTAGAATGGGGACGATGAAGCACACTCGTCTGATCTTCTGTTTAAAAGACGGACGGAGGAGATTATCCCCTGCTCAATCCGGTATTCGGAGTCCCGCAGCGAATCGAGCACGTTTTCGACGATGCTGAGGACACGCGGCGCCCTCCCGATTTTTATGTATAAGTTTTAGGATTAATTAATTCAGTTAAACCTTAAACTAATAAAAAATACATATCTTTTTAAATAAAAATCATAAAAATAAAAGAAAAAAATCCTTGAACTCAGGACAGTGAGCTCTACAATGTGGAATTGAAAATTTTAATTTTTGACTTATATTTAATTTTTAATTAATTAAATAATCTCTGGAGTATTTTAATTAATAAAAACTATTTATAAATCGAGAAAATTATGAAATTTTAGGGGATTAATTTATAAGTCATTTGAAACAATCTCTGATTTTTCCAGAAACGTAAAAACTATTTTAAGATGACATTTCCAAATTTTCTTGAGATTTAGCAATTATTTTTAATAATAATTTAAAAAATCAGAAAATTAAGAAAATAAACAAAGATTAAATTGGAAATTGGTTATAAATTCAGGGGTATGATACTAAACCATAAAATATAAATTTTAATCACTTGAAAATTTAAAATGACATTTTAAAACCTTAAGGGTGAATAAATATAAATTTATATTTAATTAACCCAATAAAAAATTTAATTAGGTCTAATCACTTTAGACTTAGTTACACATTTAGACTTTAATTATAATTAAGACAAAACAAATTAAGTCTGAAATATTACTAAGTCTAATAACAACATATTAATTAGGTTTAAAACATCTTTAAACCTAATTAATCATAATTAAACCTTAAAAGACATTAGGTTTAATAAACACATATTAATTAGGTTTAAAATAACTTTAAACTTAATTAATCATAATTAAACCTTAAAAGACATTAGGTTTAATAAACACATATTAATTAGGTTTAAAATATCTTTAAACTTAATTAATCATAATTAAACCTTAAAAGACATCAGGTTTAATAAACACATATTAATTAGGTTTAAAATATCTTTAAACTTAATTAATCATAATTAAACCTTAAAAGACATCACGTTTAATAAACACATATTAATTAGGTTTAAAACAACTTTAAACTTAATTAATTATAATTAAACCTTAAAAGAAATCACGTTTAATAAACATATATTATTTAGGTTTAAAACATCTTTAAACTTAATTAATCATAATTAAACCTTAAAAGACATCAGGTTTAATAAACACATATTAATTAGGTTTAAAACATCTTTAAACTTAATTAATCATAATTAAACCTTAAAAGACATTGGTTTAATAAACACATAATAATTAGGTTTAAAACATCTTTAAACTTAATTAATCACAATTAAACCTTAAAAGACATTAGGTTTAATAAACACATATTATATAGGTTTAAAATATCTTTAAACTCAATTAATAAAAGACATTAAGTTTAATAATAAACAAATAGGTTTAACCCTCATTAAATTTAATTAATTAATTCTTAAGCTTTACTTACATTAGGCTTAAGTAACCTTTAAACCATAATTAACTCCAACCTAACTAGACTTAACTAATCCTTAAGCTTTACTTACATTAGGCTTAAGTAATATTTAAACCCTAATTAAGTCTAACCTAACTAGACTTAATTAATGCTTTAGTTTTACTTACATTAGGCTTAAGTAACCTTTAAACCCTAATTAAGTCTAACCTAACTAGACTTAATTAATGCTTAAGCTTTACTTACATAAGTAAACTTTAAACCCTAATTAAGTCTAACCCAATTAGACTTAATTAATTCTTAAGTTTTATTTACATTAGGCTTAAACAACTTCAAATCCTAATCAAATTTATCCTTAATTAACCTAAACTTGAGTTCAACCTAATTTGAACCCAAGTTAACCTAAACTTTAGATTCAACCCATGTTGAATCCCCAACTAAACCAAAACTTAAACTTGAGCTCAACCTAACTTGAACCCAAATTAACCTAAAAGTTCAACCCATATTGAATTTAACCTAACCAAAATCTAATATGAGTTCAATTTAACTTAAACCCAAATTAGCCAAACAATAGGCTCAACACAAGAATTTAAATCTAAGTCAAATATTAAAAAATTTTATAAGATCAACCTCAATTTAAACTTGAATCAAACCTCAAATTTAATTTAAGTTCAATCCATATTGAATTTGAATTTAGCCCAACCTAAATCAAATAATAAATATAAATCAAACAAAATTTAAATTCAACTTAAATTAAACTTATCTGAATATTAAGTTCGACTTAAATTGAACTTATAAATACTCAAATTTGATATAAATCAAGTTTGACTTAATATTGAGTTCAAATCAAACTCATAAAATTTGGTTTATCTCAAATCAAATTAGTTAAAATTCATAAATTTGACTAAATCAAATTTAGTTAAAATTCATAAATTTGACTAAATCAAATTTATTAAATTTAAGATTCAAGTGGCACTGAATCTAAACTTAAATTTCCTCTGCACATTATAAAATTTGCTAACTCTTTTCGCAGGATAACCAAAATGAAGATATTAACTTCGTTTAGATTTCCTTTGCATGTTATAAAATGTGCTAACTCTGTTTTGCAGGATAACTAAAACGACGACATTAACTTCATTTAAATTTCCTTTGCATGTTATAGGATGTGCTAACTTTGTTTTGCATGACGACATGGAACCGTAAAACAAAATCAAAACTATTAGGTTAGCCACAAAACCTAAAACTTTCAAAAAAACAAAATAAAATAAAACAATACATTGAAAACAAAATCAAAACTATTAGGATAGCCACAAAACCTAAAACAAAAACATAGTGACATTGAAATTTTTTAAGATGACAATATTAATGACAGAATAAAATGGCAAACAACTAAACAAAATAAAAATTGGAAATGAAATGACAAGATAAAATTTGAAACCTTTAGGATAGTAGATAAAATAACATAAACGACATGATTACATAATATTTAGGATTAATGGTGGGTACATCATTCCTTAAAAACAAAATTTTAGAAGACAAGTGATCAACATTAATCAGAAGTTTTCTTAGACAATTGAAAATTATTTAAGATGCAATTAACTATAGAAGCTTGCTTCTATAGGAAATTTAAAAGAACCCATGATAGAAATCTCTGGTTATTAAAACTTCATGATTTTTTCTTGTATAGAAATTCTAGGATATGATATTCTAGAATTTTCTTCTATAAGGATCATCATAAACATCCTTTTCTACTATTTCCTATTAGTCCTAAATTTCCCAAATTCTTCCATAGGGTTAAGATTAGGACAATATTAAACATATTTTGGTGACTCCTTGACATAGACCTAATCCATGACGGCGACGACTCAATTCGTCGCCACCAGAACCAAGACAAAAAGTTTTACTATACAATAAAAGATTGAAATTATTTCTTGGGAAACTAAAATCTAGATGGACAAGACCTTTCATTGTCACTAAAATTTATCAATTTGGATCTGTGATTATTGAAGACCCTAATTCTAGAAGAATATTTAAAGTTAATGGACAAAGATTAAAACCATATTTTGAAGGAAATAAACCTAATTTTAAAGAGGTTTTAATGTTGGATCAATCTGAATAACTAGAAGTCATGTCAGGCTGACGACGTTAAACCAATCACTTTGTGCGAGGCAACCCATAGTTATCGAGTGTTTGCTTGTTTGATGTGTTATTTGTGTTTTTTGTTACTTAATTAAGTCCTACCCTTCCTTAGATATCATTAACTATATTAAAGAAATGAATCAAATCGATGTTTGGAAAGAATTTAGATAAAATGTAGTCTGGCAAAAAATTGAACTAGCAGCGGACGGCGCCCTATCCTGCGTCGGACCGCACCGTTGTTCAGAAAATACTATTTCATCTTTAAATTTGAATTTTAGTGGTTCTAGGCGGCAATTCTTCCACTTGAACTCCCAAAAACTACCCCTAGATGTAAAAACTACCAGAGGAACCAAAAGGAAGATTCTAAATCTCATCCAAATGGATTCCAACTCGATAGAAATTTCAAGATTTCAAGTTTTCAACCTTAGAAAGTTCGTTAGTTTCAAAGCACAACTATATTCAACAATAATATCTCAAAGATGAGGCTGATTAAGGAGCGAGGCTTCGTGAATCAAAGGTATGAATTCTCCTACTACTCGAATTGAAGAATTCATTGTTCAGAGACGTTAGGAAGTATTGTCTTATACTACTACCGCAATATCCCGGTTGTGGAAGAGTTTTATGCAAATGTTCATGGAATCAACCAAGGATCAGTTGTGCGAGGTAGGTTTGTCACACTTACTCCTGCAAAGATTAATGATTTATATATGATTGAGAATGTGTCGATCTGCCACTATTCAAACTTTGCCCTAACGAAGGACAACATGAATGATATATACAGATATTTGAAGGATGAAAGTGATGATTGGGAGATAAGAGATAGCATATATGTAAGTTTTTTGACCTCACTGTTAAATCCTACGTCGAAGCACTTACATTATTTTATATGTGAAAAATTACTCCCAACTATGAAAAACATTAAAGTAACCAAGGAGTGTGCTATTTTGAACTATTGTATTCAAATGGGGCTGCCTACTGATCTTGGTTCTATAATTGTTAAATCTATTTTGGGATTGATCGTTCATGGATCAAAGTATGAGCTTGGACATCCTTCCATCATATTTCTCCTTTGTAGTCAATCACGTGCCATATGAGAATTGAGAAAGAGTACTTCTACCTTAGAAGCCTATAGACCCAACAGATTAATATAGTAACCAGGCAGTTGGTCATATGAATGACATGAGTATCATTGAAGATCAACCATCTCAGAGTTCGACACCTATTCCTCCTTACTTTCCTGAAAGTACACAGATCATTATGAAGAAAATTAAGAAATTAGAGAAGGAAATTCAACACTTGATGAATGCAATCAACAATTTATTTGACTTCTTTTATCATCTAGATTGGAGAATGAAGGAACACTTTGATCATTCTGGGTGTCTTGAAGGAAGTTTGATACGTTTGATGAAGAGAGAATGTTTGATTAAGCAGGATTCTACTGAAGAATTCCCGTTTCATCCATTCTACAATTTGTTAGTTCACGTTCAATCAATTGGAGATTTAAGAGTTTATTATAGTTTTGAGGAAGAATGAAGACTTCATTATTGTGTTGATGTGTTTATGTACTTGAACTGATTACTTTGCTGTGCTTTGCTTCGCTTGGATGTTTTATTTGACTTCTTGTTTAGTTTTCAGCATTATTGTGTTGTGGTTGTGAGCGACGCTGAATTTTAGTATTTTATGACTTGATGATGTGTAGAGTTTAGTGTTATTTATGTGTGTTTGTATTTTGGATTTTATATATCAAAGTGATGTTTTATGTTGTTTGTATTAAAAAAATATCATTTGTCGTGGCTTTAGTATGTTATTCAATGCTTAAATGGATTAATTAGACGTCGAAGGGGGTTGAAAAGATCAAAATTGTAAAAGAAAGTTAGAAGCCCAATTTTTTAACTGGCGCTAAATGGCGCTATCACTAGCGCCGGACCACACCAAAAGACAGAGATTTTGGCTTATTGAGCAGAAAATAGTGCCGAACAGTGCTGTCACCTGCGCCGGACTGCGCTCGACCGACAAAAAGGCCTTAAACCCTAAAATTTCGTGATTTAACCCTGGGACCTGCATTTTTCACCCAAACCATCATCTTCTACCTCTAGCCAAGGCTGATTTTCACACCTAGGGCTCACTTGCATTTGGAGTGGAAGTGATTTTGTGGCCAGAAAGGTTCATATTTCATCTTCTCTTGGTAAGAGCTATACTTTAAACTAAATTTTTTTTTATTTTGACCATGGAAATCTTCTACATCAGGAAGATTTGAGATTTGGGGGATTTTAGAGAAAATTTGGAGATTATCCATGGCATTGGAGTTCTTATCTATTTAAATTTACTTTGGAGTCCATTATATTGCAATTTTGAAATTGATTTGGATAAAATTCATATTTCTAGAAAAATGAATCTAAAAATGGCTAAGGGGAAGATAAAATTTGAGTACGATGAAAGTAAATTTGTGAATTTCAAGGATTATTCCTGTTTTAGTACATTTCTTAGCAATAAGAAATGTATTCAAGAAAAAGCTTTAAAATTTCTGAAGGTGTGATTGAAAAATTGATTGCAAATCATCAATAGAAAATTTTATGTTATTTTACTGCTGAAGCGATGCTGGGGGATTGTGAGAGAAGTTTATGCGAATTTATACTATTTTGAGAGTGAATATATCCTGGTTAGAGGACAAATGGTTGGATTTATCCCCGACCGCATCAATAAATTTTATCAGTTGAGAGCACCTTTCTTATGTGAATATGAAAATTTTCTTGTTACTAATGAAGCATTGGATATGGTTATGAATTATTTAACTGATGGAAAAGGGGAATGGAAGATTAAACATAGGCAAGAAGGTAACATCCCCCTTTATACTTTGAATCCACAATCGAAAGCCTGACATTATTTCATTTCTGCAAAACTTATGCCCACCAGCCATCACAGTGAGGTTACTATGGAAAGAGCTGTTCTGAATTGCTGTACTCAGAACATGAAAAATATCAACATTGAGGCTATTATTCATAAGAGTATTTTGACAAATTCAATAGGAGAGCCAGTCTGATTCATGCCTTGTGTATTCAGTCAGATGTAGCAACTAAAGATAATGATGAGGTAGTCCATCCCCTGAAGCCTTATTAGTAAACTAAATTTGAAAACTTATGAAGCCCATGTAGGATGAAAATAGAGTAAGAGAGCTGATGAACCATTTTCTAATCATGAGAGACCATCAACATCTGGGGAACCTACACTACATGATGTTATGGATCAATTAGAGAAGTTGAACACCATAGTAGAGGGAATAGAAGCAAGGAATAAGATAAATGATGATTATCAAGTGCGGTGGCATGAATATGAGATAGCTTATTGATCCATTGAAAATTTGATAGCTTTTTAATATCCATTTCATACCTGTTTTTGATGATATTGCACTTTAAAGAAAGGTATTTTTCATGATTTCATACAGGTACAGTGATTAGAGGCCTTTGGAGGAAAAGGAAGCAAAAATGAGCAAGTTTGGAGCAAAAAGGAGCCAAAGTGTAAATGTTGAAATGGCGCCAAACGACGCCCTATCCAACATCGAACTGCCTATTTCCAGAGAGTTATTGTCCAAATGACGGAAAATAGCATCGAGCAGCGCCCAATCCAGCGTCGAACCGCGCCCTATCCCGATTTCAAACTAGATTCAATGTATTTGGATGGATTTTGGGGGGATGCATGCAAAAAATCTTAGGAAATCAGTTATGACCGAATTTAATCCACTTTTGGGAGAGATTTCATAGGGGGTTTTATGTGTTTAGTGAGTGGTAGAGAGTAGAGAGTGTTAGGGAAGTTTAGATAGTGTGATCTAGGGTTTGTAAATTCTCTTCCAAGGAGTGTAGGTGAAGAGAGAAAGTGAGAGATTTCTTCTTCCTTACTATTCTAAAGAGAGATTTGTGTTGTTGTGAAGAAAGAAGAGGACTCAAAGGAATTCCTTGAGATTCGCTTGGGGAAGACTTTGAGATAAGTAGTTTTTTCTTTACTTTAATTGTATGACATTGCTTTTATATATAAAACCAATGTTGTGTCATCATTTCCTCATGAGTCTTGAGTAGATTTCTTTGTCTTTCTCCTTCTCATGTGATGTGTTGATATTGTGAAATGGAAATGATGTGCCGATTAATTATGGATAATTTGTGATGATGTTTTCACTTAGAACTTCATTTACTTTTTGATCTGGTCAATTGAATTGTTAAAACTTGTTGGGAAACTTATGTTCCAAAAGAATTATGAGTTCCATAACTTAAGTGAAGATCACATTCAATGTCCATGAATTAGGAACGTAATTCATGGGGGTTGAGTACAAATAAATAGGGAAATATACTTTGATGGGTGTAGAAATGGAAATTTTAGTGTGACAGGCTAAAATTCCCAATTTGGTCTTAAGATTTGGAAACCAAAGCAAGAGTTAGCCTTCAGGGGAAGGGAAGTGGGAGTCTCGAGTGAGAGCCAGTATCCTCCTAGTCTAGCCACGGATTTGGGGACTAAACTTAAGACTAGCCAATATTCTTTATATGCTGAAATAAGGATAAAGAATAGGATTGCTCCTATTTGGCACAATACATTTGCATCACTGATCTATTTCACAATAATCAACACATTAACATTGAAAAGGAGGAAGACTCTTTCTTACAACTGTGTTTAGTTATAAATTTAGTGTTGTGTGTTAGTTTAACTTGTTATTGCGTACTTTAGTAGTAATAGTAAGTTTTACTATTTGCACCTATTTCAAAAATCAAAATTACTTGCAATTGTGTTGTGATTTGAATAGTGATTTTTGTGCTACGCCTTGAAATTAATTGCCTCCCTATAGGATGGATATCTAGGACTTCATTAGATCTCTTTATTAGTTGTGTTATACATATACTTGTGTTAATTGTGTGACTCATTTTGAAAATCTAAATTAATATAAATACAAATATGAGTTCCTAAATTTAGGCAAGTTAAAAAAATCGTACCACTTATCATGATGCACAGATGTGATTCTTCAGGGGAGACATTAGGGCTGTATTTCCTACATACCCTAAGTACACTCCATACCAGCCTGATGAACCTGATGATGGCGGAGCTCCTGCAGATGAAGATTGGTAGTTTATGTATTTTTATTTTTCATTGTACTTTGCATTTGTGATGTAATTGGAATTTGGTTGTGTTTGTGGTAAACCTTTTATTTATTTAGGATAAATAGTAGATGTTTGCATTGTTTAGTTTATTAGTTTAATATGTGATAGTAACTATTGGATGTTAATGATGTGCATAGTGGATTTTTTATGTTTTAAACTTCTTCCCTTGCAAAATTCTAACTCATATATGTGTAGAAATGCTCTTAATTATTTAGGCTTACTGTTCTAATTTATGAAGAAAACCTGCTTAAACTTAAAGGTATGAAAAGCCCAACATAATGAGGTATGAGTTATATATGTTTATGTCTTTTCTTTCTTCCCAAGTAATTGTATTGATATTAAAAAATTTAAGTTTAGGGGAGGGAAAGAATTAATTGTTAATTGTTCTCATTTAAAAATATTTTCAAAATTATAATATGATTTCCTGTGATAAAGCTCAAATTCAGATACCTGTATTTTGATTTAATCTAAATATCATGTTTATTTGAATGAAAGTATTTGGTAATGAAGAGTAATTTTGTAGGCTAAGATGTTTGGTACAAGAGAGTCCTATAGTCAACTATTCAAAGTAAGAAAAAATGTATGATTGAATTATTAAGAATCCTAGAACTTTATGTGAAAGGAAGGATTGAGACTCTATGATGAATCAATATTAAGCTAAAGAAATGCCTATAAGGTAAATGATTGTGGTAATTTTCAAATTTAGGGTGAAAATGGTGAAG
This sequence comes from Papilionanthe hookeriana x Papilionanthe teres, assembly GCA_022702705.1. Taxonomy (NCBI): domain Eukaryota; kingdom Viridiplantae; phylum Streptophyta; class Magnoliopsida; order Asparagales; family Orchidaceae; genus Papilionanthe; species Papilionanthe hookeriana x Papilionanthe teres. The sequence continues at coordinate 71,537,893 of CM040421.1, read as the reverse complement.
TTTAAAATTATTAAAGGCTATCCAGATATAGTAATACTCACTTGAAAATGGAAAAAGTAAAATAAGAAAAAAAAATAAGAAGAGAAAAGAAAAAAAAAGAAGAAGAAAAAGAAAACAAAGAGTGAGGAGAAGCTTGAGGAGATGCTAATCAAAAATTGGCTTCACTTGGACCTACCTAAAGAGAAAAACTTATTTACTTTCCTGAACTTATATGTATGGATTAACATCTTTACTAGTAGTGTTCTCATAAACTTCTTTTCATGTAATCCTTTTAAGTGTCTTAATAGGACAATCTACAGTCATTTTTGAAATAAAGAGAAGGCTAGAACTCTTAGACTTGATTACTAAATAGTCTTACACCTGCAGAATTTACTTAAATTATTCAAAGTTCTTTATGAAAAATTTACTATTGTACTTATCTAAGTCAAAATTATGGTATTCTAGATAGAAAGTTCATTGCAGTGGATCATTATTTTATGTATTAACTAAAATTACTTTAGGACAAGTAATAGTTAAGTTTAAGGGATCTTGGTCCACAGAAAATTTGATAGTTTTTTACTATCCATTTCATACCTGTTTTTGATGATATTGCACTTTAAAGAAAGGTATTTTTCATGATCTCATGCAGGTACAATGATTTTAGAACTTTGGAGCAAAAGGAAGTGAAAAGAAGCAAAAAGTGCATTTTATTGAATTAGCGCTGAACGGCGCTGTCACCAGCGCTGAACCACACCAATTTACAGACTTTGGACCAAAAGGCAGAAAATAGAGTCGGACAGCGCCCTATCCTGCATTGGACCGCGCCCTATCCCGATTTCAAACTAGATTCAATGTATTTGGCCAGATTTTGGAGGGATGCTTGAAGAAACTCTTGGGAAATCAGTTATGGCTGGATTTAAACTATTTTAGAGGAAGAATTAGTGAGGAGAAAGGGGTTAGAAAGTGTAGAGAGTGTGAGGAAGTGAAAAGTGAGTGTGTCTTTTTAATTTGTTTAGGAATCTAGGTTTTGTGTTTTCTCTTCTAAGGAGTGTAAGAGGAGAGGGATAGTGAGAGATTTCTTCTTCCTTACTTATCTAAAGAGGGAATTGTGTGTTATTGTGAAGAAAGAAGATGAGTCAAAGGAATTCATTGAGATTCGCTTGGGGAGGAGTTTGAGATAAATTGTCTTTTCTTTACTCTTTTTGTATGACGTTGCTTTTATATATAAAATCCATGTTTTGTCCTCCTTTCCTCATGAGTCATGAATAGATTTCTTTGTCTTCCTCCTTTTCATGTGATATGTTGATGTTGTGATATGGAAATGATGTTCCTATTCATTATGAAAAATTTGTGATGACCTTTTCACTTCAAACTTCATTTATTTTTTTGATCTGGTCAATTAGATTGTTAATACTTGTTAGGAATCATATGTTTCAAAAGGATTATGAGTTCCACAACAAAAGTAAAGGTCACATTCAATGTTCATGAATGAGTGATGTAGTTCATGGGGGTTGATTGCAAATAAATAGGGAAATATACTTTGATGGGCGTAGAATTGGAGATTTTAGAGTGACAGGCTAAAATCTCCAATTTGGTCCTAGGGTTTGGAAACCAGAGTGAGAGTTAGCCTTCAAGGGAAGGGAATTAAGAGCTCTAGAGTGAGAGCCAGTATCCTCCCAGCCTAACCACGGATTTGGGGACTGAACTTAGGATTGGTCAATGTTCTTTATGTGCTTGGAAAAGGGTAAAGAATAGGAATGCTTCTATTTGACACAATACAATTGCATCACTGATCTATGTCACAACAATCATCATATTATTATTCGAGAGGAGGAAGATTCTTTCTAACAACCCAAATTTGTTATAAATTTAGTTTTGTGTTAGTTTAACTTGCTAGAAGTTAGAACGTACTTTGGTAGAATTAGTAACTACAACTATTAGTTTTTGTTTTAATATTAGTAATTACTTGCAATTGTGCTGTGATTCGAGAAGTGATTTCTATGCTACGTTATAAAATTAATTGCCTCCCTGTGAGATCGATATTCAGGACTCCACTAGAGCCTTGTATTATACGTATACTTGTGTTTAATTGTGTGACTCAATTGAAAAATACATCAATATATATAAATCCGAGTTCATAAATTTTGGCAATTTAAAAAAGTCACAGCAGTCAGCCAGGATGGGAGGAGGGAAGAGAGGCTTCAATGCCAATGAGAGTGAGCCACCTCAGGGAGTCCAAATTTTGGGTTTTGGCCATGGGGTCTTTTCAGGTTTGGTGTTTTACGGCGGCTAAGGGTGGTTGACCGGCCAGGCAAGGCCACCTCCACACTGTGAGAGGTTAGAATTGGGATGATGTGAGGTTAATTTGGTCCAAGCATGGGTAATAGAAATTTTCCAAAGTAAGCTTTGGGTTTGGTTAAGTTGGGTTAACCATGGGTTCAACCCCATGGAAATGGACTTGAGTTATGTCAAAGGTGGCTGGATTTGTTGGGCAAACTTCTGAGGTTTTGGTGATTGATTTGGCAGAGGAAACATGCATTTGATGGGATTAGGGTTTTGGTTAAGTCACTTTGGTGAAAGGTGAAGGAAGTTCCTCCTTCTGCCACTTTGGGGTCCATGAGCCATGTGATGCTTATGGATGACATCCATGAGTGGTTTCATGACATGCATGAGGTCATTGGTAATTTTCATGAGAAAGGAATTTGGGTATTTTAAAATTTTGATGAAGGAAAGCCATGGGAAAAAAATGGATGAGTTTATGTATGGATGCATGATGATGCCATGGTGTATGATCTTGATTAAAAAAATGATAAAAGGGAATTGGTCATGTGGGTTTTAGGGGAAATTGAAATTGGGCTCAATTTATGGGCTTTTGAATTTTTCTATGAAAGAATTAATTTTGGGCTCTAAGGACGGGTTAAGAAAAATTGATTTTGGGTTTAACCAATGGGCTTGAAGGGCTTTTGAATTGTCATGAAGAGTTAATTTTTGTTTTGATGTATTTGAATTGGTGTGTGAGTTCAATTTGGTGGATTTTTTTGACTCGGTGGAATTTTGGAATGAATTTGGGCATTTGGCTCAAAATTGGGGACTTTGGGTTTGGAACTGAGATTTGGGTTTTGAATTTGGGGATTGGTGAATTTGAATTTGAATTTGGTATTGGAATTTGGAGGGCTTGAATTTGGGGTTAAATTAGGTGTTTTAAGGAATTTAAGGGACAATTGGGAATTTTAGGAAAATTGGGTAATTCGGGAAAAAATGGGTAAGGGGATCATGCATATTATTAATAGTCAACTTGGAACCATAATACACCAAATGAAAAATCATTTTTGAGTCTCCTCATGTTGTTCATAGCCATCTCGACCAGTGGTAATGGTGAGTTTCCCAAAGAGCAAAGGTGGTAGGTCTAATGTATGTGATTTTAGGGCTTTGGGGTATGTAGGGAATTTGATGAGTTTGAGTGTGTGTAGGTGAGTGTGAGACCAAACCTGAGCAACCCAAAGTTGTCCTAAGACTTGATTGAACCTATATGAACTCATTCTTGAGTCTCCACATGTTGGTCTTAGCCATGCCAAATGACATTTGGGGGCTTGTGACCACTCATGTGGGGCTTCATAAGAGGAGTCAAGATGTGTTTTGAATTTCTATGTGGGGTGTGGATTCGCTCATAAGTGCTCTAAGATAGGCCATAGAAATGTTCTATGACTAGATCTTAAGTTTCCAAAGAAAAGGCTTTGACCTCATAAAAAATGTGGTCAACATCAAGTAGTATGTCTATCTCTCGGGATGGTGTATTACTTGCAATGTTGTGCGCAATTGTTTAAACTATTAAATGTATATGAACTGTTCGGTCTCATATTTTTCAAAATTAAAACATTATATTAAAAATTAAAATTATATTTATATTAAATTAAAGCCTATATTTTTCAAAAGAAAAAAAAAACCAATTGAATTGACCCTGTCGACCAGAAACCAACTATGCTTAGCCGACCAAGCCGTGAAAAGCTGTCGGACGATAAGCCTAAATATGTAAAATATCATTAGTATAGACTCCTTTCAAATAGAGACAAAAAAAAAAATATAATATTAACATCGTACCCATCATTTATAAATTGGTTGAATATTTAAATAATAGGACATTATTGATTCATCCATCTTTTTTGTCTGTCTCCTTGTCCATTTACATTTCTCGAGTAAGACCCATGGATACATTTGGATTTAACAAGATTATACGCAAGAAATGACCTCTTCAACTCAAATTTACATGTACAACTAGTTATGCTTTATGATCAAAATTATCACATGCATAAAACCATACGTCCTGCCAGTCATAAATTCAAATTTCCTACCTGCCAATAACTTTAGCAAATCACAAAGTTACTTAGAAAGCGTCAGAAATATCACTTTATAGGCTTATTCTTCTTAGACTCAAAATATTTGAAATACTTTTTCTAAGCAACAATCCTAGCGCATGAATTAATCTCTAATTTTAACCAAAAAAAAAAATTCATGCTGATCCAAAATCCCACGGCAATCAAGAAAACTACAGGCAAAAAATGATTAAATCCAATTATTCAAGCCGATGTCATTAAAATAATAATAATAATAATAATAATAATAATAATAATAATAAGAAGAAGAAGGAAAAAAAAAAGACAAAATAATTTAAAAACACATGGAACAGTGAGGGATGAATTATCAAAGAATAGCTAAATTCATTAGAGTTGTATTTTAATATCTTCGTGTTGCACTAAAATCGAACACATAAAATTAAAAAGAAAAGAGCTAGAGGAGACAATAATTTGTACGTGGATAAAACCTATAAGAAAAAAAAAAAAACCAAAGGGTCTAATCCAATCGAAGAATTACATTAAGGAATTCTAAATACATGGATCCTTGCATCTCTTTAATTAAAGAACATTGAATTACAAAACTGATAATCACAGATGTACAATAATAGTTTAAACTGTAATTTTCATAACTGGGCTACGATAAATGTGATTATGGGATGTTTGAATAGTATTTAGCCACAAAAATTGTGGTTAGTTAATACAAAAGCAGTAGATTGTCATAAAAGTTGTAGTCGGCGGCTGCATTAGCTACAATTGTCTATAAATGTCGTGGTTGAAAATTATAACAATATTAGTTGGCCACAAATGTCATAGTTGATGACTACAAAGAAATTAATTTACCATAAATACACAGATTGGCATATATCAGTTGCAAGCAGGTGTTGTCGGAGGCCGGTGGCTGGCAGTAGTAAGTGAAGATGGCTAGCAATGGCTGTTGGTGGTGGACGTTGGTCAGTTACTAAAAAGGTTGGTAGTTATTCTTCGGGTTTGCAATATAGGTGTTAGATACAAAAATCATATTTGGAATAAAACGATTGTAAGAAGGGGATGACGAAGGTTGGTGGTTAGTGGCAGTCAGTGGAACACGAAGACAGATGGTAACTATTGGAAGTGGTCAATGATGGTCAATGGGTAGTGGTCGACAATAATCGTTAGCTACGGAGATTGATGATTATCACCGGTTCTTCAATATATATGTTTGACGCAACAAGCATATTTGGATACAATAGTTGCAAACATGAGTTAGCGGCAGAAGGTACTCGATAACGGTAGGCGGTGAAGATTGACACTAGTCGATAGTGGGTGACATGTGGTGTTTCACGGTGGTTGGCGTCAATGGAGGCCAGTGGTTATTGTCAGGCCTTCTCTCCAAAACTTGGTTTAGATTTCGTCATCTTCTCTTCCTCCTCTTCCAAGTGAAAAATGAAGGGTCTATATATAGTCATTAGGGGAGGGTATTTTTGCCTATTGGAGCGTAACTTTCCTATCACCCAATCGGACAATTCATACTAATTGTCATTGATCATAGAAGATTTATTAAAGCTTTTGATGTCTTGATAACCTCACAATTTAGCAAACTTAAATTTTTTTAATTCCTCACTTCAAGATGTTTGATTTGACTATAAAGTGTCAAATTTAAAGTTCATTTGACTATTCACTTAACATCCAAAACTTCAAAATATACTCTAGTGGCTTGATATGTGCAAACTAGGCTTGATATGTGCCAAATTATATGAGTGTAAGAAATAAAAATTTCATTTCCCAATTTTTACCTTAGACAGTAGAGGAGATGGCTCCGCAAACGAACCGAAGAAGAGCCGACAAAGCGACCGTTAGATTAAGAAAATAAAATAAAAACGTTCACATCCTGTTAAATTAATTTAACATGCTTTACCCAAAATGAATAGATTTTGAAATCGTATTTGTCAGCACACTTAGAAAATTTTAATGTTCGATTTTTAGTGTTCGATTGAATTTATATATGAAGTCCCATCAATTTTATGTGGGCGGCCTTAACTCACTCATCTTCGGTTCTGCAATATAGGAGTTAGATACAAAAATCATATTTGGAATAAAACAATTGTAAGAAGGGATCGAGGCTGGTGGTTAGTGGCAGGCAGTGGAACACGACGACAGATGATAATTGCCGGCAGTGGTCAATGATGGTCAAAAGTTAGTGGTCGACAATAATCTTTAGCAACGGAGACTGATGGTAATCACCGGTTCTTCAATACATATGTCAGACGCAACAATCATATTTGGATACAATAGTTGCAAACATGAGTTACCGGCAGAAAGTACTAGACAACGGTAGGAGTTGAAGACTGACATTAGTCGATAGTGAATGCATGTGGTGTTTCACGTTGGTTGGCGTCAACGGAGGCTAGTGGTAATTGTCAGGCCTTCTCTCCAATTAGATTTTGTCATCTTCTCTTCCTCCTCTTCCAAGTGAAGAGTGTAGGGTCTATATATAGTTATTAGGGGAGGGTATTTTTTCCTGTTGGAGCGTAACTTTCATATCACCCAATCGGACAATTCATACTAATCATAATTGATCATAGAAGATTTATTAAAGATTTTGATGTCTCGATAACCTCACAATTTAGCAGACTTAGGTTTTTTTAATTCCTCACTTTAAGACGTTTGATTTAACTATAAAGTGTCAAGTTTGAAGTTCATTTGACTATTCACTTAACATCCAAAATATCAAAATATACTCTAATGACTTGATATGTGCAAACTTAGGCTTGATATGTGCCAAATTATATGAGTGTGAGAAATAAATATTTCATTTCCCAAATTTCTTCTTAGACGGTAGAGGAGATGGCTCCGCAAACGAACCGAAGAATAGCCGACAAAGCGGGCGTTAGATTAAGAAAATAAAATAAAAACATTCACATCCTATTAAATTAATTTAACATGCTTTTCTCAAAATGAATAGATTTTGAAATAGTATTTGTCAGCAAACTTAGAAAATTTTAATGTTCGATTTTTAATGTTCGATTGAATTTATATTTGAAGTCTCAAATTTATGTGGGCGGCCTTAATTCACTCATCTTTATTTATTATTTTTCTTTTTAAAACCAGAAGGGCAGCAATTAATGACTCATTCCAGGTTGTTGGAGCCATTTATGAAATAAATGGAGTTTTACGGGGGGGGGGGGGGGGGGGGGGGGGGGGGGGTTGGAGCTTCATTTTTTTTTCAAACTTTTGCATGCAAACCACACAATTCTAATGTATTTACATATCTGGCAGCTATTATTTAATATTTACATACATAGCACTCAAAACTTCAATATCACATCAAAATATCACTATCACCTACTTAATTTAAAATAAAAAAGAGTGAAGCACACGTTTTCTACCATAAGTTCATACACCTAGTTGTTACAAATGTAAATATGAAAATTTAACTGTTAGCTATGTAAATACATAAGAATTGTGAGTTATGTACGTAAATTGCTCTATTTCTTTGGGCATTTACATAGAGACCGTCTAATTTCATGTATTTGGTTATTTAACAGATAAATTTTACTTTGTATATTCTTACCATCCAACTTTTTAATATCACAACAAAATTAAAATTATTTGAACTTTTAAAAATTGAAATACACCATTTCATGCATATATAAGATAACATATATGTAAAAATTGAAGCATGGTGCATAAAGATCTAATGCACACATAGATAAAAAAGTCATGGGTGGGGACAACAAAATTGTTTATGTGGAAAAACTCTATAAAAAGAAAAAATTATGAGGTATCGCCTAATAAATGTAATCAACCATTATGTAATCAGGAGTACAAAAATCCACTCTTTACCAGGATTAGGAAAAATGAGATTACAAGATGATGTTGAAATCATAACTATTTTGAAATAACCCAACATATATAAATATTAAGAGTAATTGAAACTACAACTATTGTGTTCTAACTGTAATAGTCCTGATAGGGCTATAACTGTCATTGTTAGCTATAGAAGTCATAGTCAATGGTTAGGACTATCATAGTAGAGCTATCCAAATCTTAGTTGAAGGTTAAAAGCTGTAGTTGGCGAACTCAGAAGATCCATTTTGATCTAAAGTGACTAGTGAAAACCGTCGAGACTTTAATAGTTAAGCTTTAGTGAGCTTACACTTCTCTTCTCCTCTCACTTTAAGTGAAGAATGTAGGTCTATTTATAATTTTGTAGAGGGACATTTTGATAAATTTGGTCAATCTCTTAAAGTACTTCATTAGATAATCCACATTGATTCTCTTGTTCGCATTTTTAATAATTAAGTTTCTTAAAGACAACTCAATTGAATGATCGTGGACTTGTTAGATTCCTCCCATCGAGACACACTATTTGAATATAAACGTGATAAATTTTGAGATCATTTGGTCATTCAAGTATTTGATTTAGACTTATCTAGATTCAAATTGGATCACTGTTGGAATAATTAGATTCTTCTTGCCTAGACACTTGGTTTGCTTATGAATCTATTGAAATTGAGGCCCAGATAATTGTAAATTTGAGTTTGAAATGTTTCTTTCTCAAAAATAATTCGAGATTGAGGCCTGGTAATAAAATTTTTATAATGGCATATTAGTTGCCTTTTATTTTTGAATATTGATGCTTATGTCATTCAAAATATAAGCCATAGAATAAGTCTCCATCATAATTTTTAATATTTCAAATATTCACAAATTGACAAGAATACAATTTTGGCATTTTCAAATTATCCAAATTTACTCTTTGATTCTTTATGAAGTTTTAAAATTGCCAAAATTGAGTTTAGAATAAAAAAAATTGATAAAATTGAACTTTCTAAAAAACGGCTTGATAATATTGGCGTTATCACTATTGATGGTGCTTGTATGCCTCTAGAAATATTAACATGAATGTCTGAGCCCACATATACGTGTGTGCAAGCAAATGAGCTTAGTAGTGCGCCCAATAAAGTTTTGGGATCCGTAAGCGAGGGCGAGGGCGAGCCCGGACGTAGCGTATCAGGACGAGTGCCCAGGTGCAGCAGTCGAGCAAATGCACATGCTTGCGTTCATGCAAGTGTGCAAATAGCAGGCGCACACATATGGCTGTGGGGGCGTGGACTGATCATCAAGGGCATGCAACCATGAGCAAGCGGTTGAAAGCCTGCGTGCCCAGGAAAGATTACAAAACTTTTCATGATTGCAGAGCATTTTGTAGAACTTTTCGTGCAAACTGGCATGCATGTGTATGCCTAGTTATGTGTGTGTGTTTGTGCTCTAGCATGCGCATGCATGGGTGCGCTGCTAGCATGCGCATGCATATTTACACGTTTGCAATGGCATGCAAGCTAGCATAAATGTGAGTGTGCTCTCACATGTTTGTTAGCATAACAAATCTACAAATTTTATATTTTTAAAATTTTTCTAAAATTTTAATTTAAAATATCTCTATTGTGGGGGAGATTATCCACACACTTCCTTTAGAGGCTAAAGTTTTCCTTGCCCTTAGAAAATTGTTGCTAATTTCTTCAGGCAATTGTTGCCTACCTATAATGAATCCACCATTGCCTCGAGTCTATCGTTGTCTTCTGATATTGAAGTTATTGATATCTACTAATATTGAGGTTGTTGTTAGCTTTAAGCAATTAGTGTCTACCCATATTAATGTTGTTTTCGTCTTCATGCTATTTTTCATCGACATATATTTAGGCTATTCTTTGAAGATATTCTTCCCAATTTTTTTTTCAAATATAAACTATATTTAGGCTATTGTTTAAGGATCTTCTTCTCAATATATTTTTCAAATATTTTATATTGAATCTCAGTTTGTTTAAACTGGGTATATTTTGAGTATTGTATATGTTAAAAGACCCTCACTCATTTCCTTTATATGTGGAAGGTTTCTAAAAGGATTTAAGGATTTACGTTGTAACATCAATTATTACTTATGACATTTTGATATTTTTTATTAATTATTTTTTAAATGAAATAATGGTCATGTCTCTCAAAATATATGATCAATCCTATTCTCGGCCATTGGGGTACCTCACTGTTTATATGATCAGTTTGCAAGCATGCTTTTGATTGTCCCTAGCTCATAAGTGGGTGGGTATTTTATTACCATGTGGAGTCTATCTGTCCTAACTTTACTGTAAGGCTATGACAATCATTATGCGGTTGCTTCTCCTTTAGGGAGCCTAACACGACATATTTATTGAAGATAGTGGTGAAGATAGATTTTTTTTTTTTTTTTTTTTTTTTTTTGTTCAAGGCCATGTCACTTATAAGTGAAAATGGTTGGACCTCCGAATGAGGAAGGCTATAAAAAAATATTCTATTAATTTTTTCTTCATGAGAATAACTGGCGTCTTTGCTAGAGGTATAAAAAACATAAGGAGGCACCTATTCCTATAATATCATAGAAGACATTATATTGGGGAGCCTCAATTTTTAGACCGTTGAAGAGCTTTAATGTGAGGTACCTTATCCCAACTAATGATTGATTGAAGAATCTTTATTAAGTTTGGCCTCTCCATTCATACACAAATTCCCACCTTATGAATTGGTTGGAGAAGGCTAATAAGAGATATAGGTAAGTGCCAATAATATCATCCAAGTGATCTTTATAGCAAGAAAAAATCTTTTCTTTAATGCAGTGTAAGAGGATTGATAGAGTTCATATAGATTCCTCTTTGATTGATCCTTTGAAGATTTATATTTCTATTGATTTGGATCACACTTGTAGGGGCTTTCATGACCTGAAGAATGTGTAATTATTTTCAAACATCTTTTATTTTAAATTAGATCATTTCGACATATATTTATCCTCTTCTGATAAGGAAAAATATGGATATAGCTCTCATGCTAAAATTTTATTTAAATGGATGGATTATAGAGCTCATGAAGATCAAATATGTGTATAATGCTATTGTAAAAAAATATATTATCCTTTCAAAGTTGTCGGTCACTAAATTAAAAATTGTTGGTCGTTGGAATAAGAATCACGTCACTTAGTTTAAAATAGATTTAATTTAATTTAATATATATATATATATATATATATATATATATATATATATATATATATATATATATATATATATATATATATATATGGAAAGTAATGTTTTGATTTTAAAAATATGAGACCAAACCAATCGCAGATCCTTAATTGTTTAAATAAATGAATCATAGACCGCAAAACATGCCCCTATCCCGAGGGATAGACACATTACCTGATAGTGTGGCTCGATTAAATAAACTAATAGATTTAGGACATCTATTTGGTCTGCAAACCAATTTTATGTTGACCGACAAGTTCCCCTACCTAATACAAGATAATTTGGCAGGGTTTATATTACATGGGTTCTAATGTTCCCTATAAAGGCAAGCCCTTATAGTTAATTACATCTTAAATGGCCGAAGTCATTCAAGAAAACTCTCGATAAATATCAGCGGTTTTGCTCTAAAGAATTTCAAAGTTTAAGGTTTTCACGGTTGGACATCATAAATTCAAAGGGGAATGGATCAAATAGAAACAATTATTCTGGAATCCAAAGGAAAGAGAGGTAGGGAATGTCACGAATCTAGAGGAGAACACAGGTGACTTCTCAAACTATCTTATTGTGTGGCTTTAATTTTGGAAGTGAAAATTATTTAATGTTTCATCCTGCCAGTTTTATTAAGTAGGGCTTACAATTGCATAATGCTGATTATGCAAACAACTTAGAAGATAGGAGGATTTATGTCATATCGGATGACAACCTCGGAATTTAAGACAAGTTCGGGCTTATATTACATGAGGTGCAAAGGCCTAAATAAATAAATTGAGGGTTTATTTTACACCAGGAAAACTACCTCAAAGTCCTATTACTTTATTATTTATTTCTAAGGAAGGTTAGTTGTTGTAGAGTTGTTCGCTTTCTTGTCGTGCTTTCCACTATGTTTGCTCCTAGCTCCTCATTGCAACAGATTCAGTTTTAGAAGTGTCGAATTGTAGAGATGAGAGAAGTGTCATGTTTTGGAGTTCAAGTTTTCTAGTGTGTCAAATTTAATGTCTTATTTTTAATTAAGGGGGAGTTTAAGTTGATTATATCGACACCGATTAGGATCTCACGGTTCTCTCATTCTTGCACCACTATTTTCTTCAGATTCACTTAGTCCAGATGAATTTACCAAATTCAAAGTACTTTCATTCAGACCGTGAAAATCTCGTTAGCAGTCGTAGGTTGCCTCCTCCGATGGATTCCCGACTATCCGATAGAGATTTTTTTAATTTAATTGCAATTGTTGTTATGTTGTTTTGATTGTGATTAAATTTTAAGTTATTTTATATTTTGATTATTGTGAAGGTGAATTTGATCTTTGGTTTCATTTTTTTTTCACGACTATCCTAAAAGTTTCAGTCTTGACATGTAGGAAGAAGTAAAGCTTTTAATATATAAAGCAGTGTAAATTGTAATAAATAAATGCGTAACTGACAGTCTTCAAGTACATCCGCTTAAGCATTTTAAAGCAGTTATAGAAGTAGAAATTGAAATTCAATAGTTTCAATTCAGCAAGATAGTCTATTTCATAACTTGGTGAATCCCTAAAGTATGTTAAGGATGATTTTCTTTATCAAAGAACAATGAAATCCAATTGTTCTTCTATAATAATCCATTAGATTGAGGAAGTGCTCGGGACATAACCCTAAACATCTTTCTCAAAATTTTGGGTCCACTTAGAGTTCATTTGGTTTCATCATGTTGTTCAATCAATCACCCATACTCAATTAGGGTTTGTTAATAATTTTTTAATTCTTACTCAATGAACTTATATATTTTGATTATCCCTTGAGTGGGTAACATTCATTTGATGTTTCATTTATAAGTTATCTGAGTGAAAGGCTTTAAGGGCAAGTTGAATTATTAGGAGACTTAGCCAATTTGATTAAATTTCGCCAATTAGTGTTTTTAAAAGTGTTTGTAAATGATTAGGTTTTCTTTTCTAAGCCTCATTTATTGAAATTAGGATTATACATAACTCACTACCTAGCCTAAAGCTCTTATGGGTAGATTTGTAATTTAAAGGAATATTAGTTTAAATGGTATTTAATCTTTATAAAAGATTGTATTGTCAACAAAACATTGATTATGGGCTTTCTATTAGTGAGTTAAAATCTTCCTAGATCAAAACCCCTTACTTTAGGATCATCAAATTTGATTAACTTCCAAATTTTAATAAGTTAAGCAATTACAATTTTACCCTTAATGTGGAAAAGTGGTAAATTGGTTTCTACCTCTTAATCCCTTATGTTAAGAATATCAATTAAGATTATTCATTGCCCATTTACCCTTTAGTTAGGCATAAATATTAATTAACGCTTAAGCCCCATAATTGTCATTTTGCTCTTTTAGGCTTGTTACTTAATAACTTTTTAAATTTAACTCAAATGACTTCAAAAATTTTATGTTACCCCACTCATGGGTCAATTAAAATAATAGAGAATAAAATATGATTTTCTGATTTTTATTTTGTTCTTTTTAATTATTTTAATCCAAAATTAGGTCTTTTCAATATTAATTCAATAACATAACCAAAGTAAAAGATCTGTCCTTAATTATTGGAGGTTCACTTACATTAGAGGACAATTTAAACCATTTTTCATGATTTTTTTAGTTTTATTTTAATTATTATAATTATTTGTTGATTTTGAATATTAATTAAATATAAAATATTATTTAAGTGGAAAACTATGTTTTATATTTTTCCTAAATCTATATGCTCCAGATAAATAAATTTTATATTTTTATGATTTTTCTTTGATTTATTAGAATTATTTTAATGCAAAATTAAGGAAAATCCACAAAATTATTTTATTGGAATTATTTTTGTGTTTTTTCTAAATATATTTTAATTATTTGATTTTCTTATGTTTTAGTGTGTTAATTATCATTAGAGATATTTTTAGTTCATAAAATTCATTTTATTTTTTTCTTATGATCTACTGATCACAGTAAACCTACCAAAATAATTTTGCATTTTTTTTATTTGTCTTTTTATTATTATAATTTTTTAAGCAAAACAGGAACCATTAACTTGAAAATTAGGGTTCTCTGGCTAGGGATGCCAGCTGACCTTGGAAAAATCAAAGAAGTTCCCTAACAATAGGGAGAACAAAACGCCCAAAGTCTCATGCCATGGTGAAATGTGTGTGATTAATTATGGTTTAAATAAGGTTTATTGTATTTATTTAATTTAAAAGTAAACATAGGTTAAATGATTTTGATTTTAATTCCATATTGTTCTCCTCTGTTCACTGAGCATGATGGTATTTTTATTTTATTTTTATGAATCTTCTACACCAAGTTATGATTTTTTGAAATTAACTGAATTAAATAAATCCAGAAAATCCGATTTTTCAACTTATCCGAGTCAGCGCCATGCAATCATACAGCGAATCGAAGCCTCCATGCGACGTCTTCTGGTTGGGCGCCGCCATCCAACTCAATGCCATGTGGCTCCACGGTTTCACTCCATTCTTCCGTCTGGTATGATCTAAATCGTCTGTCTGATACACGCGCGATCGGACGGCTCCTAGTCATCATCCTCAAACTGCCCTAACCCGTAGACCACCCATTTATCTCCCTCGATTTTCAACTAAATTGCAAGGGATTTGTTCCTACACATTCATCTAAGTGAGAAGAACCTGTCTATACGATTAATCAAGCGTGTATCGCAAGTATTCTTCATAAAGCCTCAAAAATTGCTCAGATTTAGGGAATTTGATGCATATCTTGGTCTGAGAGGGGAAGCCTCAATCAGATGCTTGCAGTAGCTTCATTTGGTCCTGGAGAACCTCCTGAAAATGTTGATTGCTTCTGGTGAGTGGTCTGTGTAGGAATTCCTCCTACAGGTGGGCAGCTCTTGATGAAAGTTGGGTATAGAGGCTCCAATTGATGGGGACCTTCCTCTCTTGCTCTGGTGAAGCTCAGGGAACAATATATTTGGGATTTTGTGGAGTTTGGAGAAGTGTCTTGTTTTTGGCTTGAGAATTGGGCTGGAAAATTATGCTCGAGCAATGGGGATTAGGGCTGGAGAATGGCTAGATTAAGCTCAGGAGGTCTTGTGGAGTCTCTGGGATCAATAGGGTAGAGCTTCCGCAAGGAAATTTAACATCTCCTTTTGTTTCTGTGAGAGGTGGTGTATTTTTAGAGGAGCTTAAGGGCATCAATTAGGCTAACCAGTGGGTGAGCTCAAATGCATAGGTGGAGGGAAGAGAGTTGGAGTAGCCAATTAGGTTGGGACACATTGGATGGGTGTAATTAAGAGTTTAGGCCCAAATGGAGCTCTCGGGCTGGGTGTTTTCCGGCAGCTGGAGTGGTTGGTTGCCAAGATCATGTCAGCCTCAAGGTTAGGTGAGCCAGTGAGGTTGAGTGGTGAAGTTAATTTGAGTTTACTATGGCTCCATGGAGAAGATTTAAAGTATATTTTCGAGTTTGGGTAAGTTGGCTAGGTTGGGTTTAAATCCTTAGTCACTTGGCTAAATCATTCCCCAAAGTGTCTAGAGCTAGTCTTAAGGTTCCTTAACAGGTTTTGGTGTGTTTAGATGGCTGGTTTGGGCATGGGAAAATGGTTTAGGCATTTCACAAAATGGGAATCCAAGTGAAGGGGAGAGAGGCGAGTGGTCGCTTCTCTTTGCCATTTTAGGTAAGATTGACTTTAGGATGCCTAAGGAAGGCTCCATGAGTCATGGAATGAAGCATATGATGCCATGGAAATGTTTCATGCCAATGGAATTTGGACTTTATGAATTTATAATGGAAAATGCCAACATGCCCAATTTGGGTAAAGTGTCATGTACATGCATGATATGATTCATTTGATGCCATGATGGGGTAATTTAAATTTCATGGGATGATGAGGAATTCATATTTTATCATATGGACTCAATTTGGGCTTTTAAAATTGGGGTTCGTAGGCTTTTAAAATGCATTTGGGTATGGGCCTTTTAACATGCATATGATGACTTGGATTTTTGAAATTGATTATGGAATGATCAAATTGGATTGGGTTGATTGAAATTGGATTTTGGCATGTTGATATTTGATATGAATTTGAAATTGGGGCACTTGGATTAATCATGAGGTTTAATTTGGGAAATTTGGGGAAAATTAGGGATTCGATTTAAAATTGAAATTAAGGTTTGAGTTTGGTTCAATTGGACTTCAAATTGGTTTAGATTTAGATTAGAAATGTTAATTAGGGTTTAGAATTGAAATTGGGGAGATTTGGGATTAAATTGGTGAAAATTGGAATTGATTTGGGGATTTTTGGGCCTTAAGGGACAAATTGGGGACTTTGGTAAATTTGAGCTCAATAAGATTTTGGGGACATTAGGATATTTTTGGAGATTTTTTGAATTTTTTGATTTTTTTTCAGTATTTTGGTGGTATTTTGATAATTTGGCCAATTTTGGTAGGTTTGGGTGATTTTGGGTCAATTGATGGTTCAAATTGATTTGGGTGAGGTTTTGGAATGAATTTGGAGGTTTTTGGTAAATTTTGGGATTTTAGTTTGAATTTTTAAAGTTTAAGGAAAATTTAAGGTTTTAGGGTATTTGAACATGAACAAGGGCAATAAAAAAATGTCTGGTTCGGCACAAACCATCAAAAATAGCCGGTGCATAAGAAAAACGTAACTACTGTTGACCTCACTTTTGTTAAGATCTAGTCTTTCATTCTTAAAAGCCTAGGATCTAGCCATAGGATTTTCCTGTTGACTATCCTAGGGCACTAGTGATAGAACCCTGACTAATTAGAAATTCTAAAACTTCTTTACTTTTCTTGGAGTTTCACATGTTTGGTTCTGACCTCTAGCACTTAGCAGGATGAGTCAAGCATGAGGGAGCTCAAGAGGAGTCACCATGGGATTGCCTGGCCTTAGGGTTAGCCTTGGGTTGTGTGGCTTTAGTTAGTCTTGCACATACACACTTGAACCCCTCCTCTTTCACTGATAACCTGAAACCCTGAACCAATCACCCTTAAACTGGTTCACCACTCTTTTGGAAACTCATGTGGGTGGCCCCTAAACCCTTAGCTCTAGGCTAGGGTTTGGCTAGGACCAACATGTGGAGGATCCAAAATGGGATCTTCCTTGGCCTCATGGCTCAAAAAGGGTAATTTTATCATTAACATCCTCAATTGATCCTAATTTTGCAAAACCCACAAATTTAGCTTTTTAGCTCCAATTATTTTCAAAATTATCAAAATTCCCTTGAAAACCTATTTTTTCAAAATTGCCCAAATTTTCAAATTCTCTCCAAAAACTTATTTCAAACCATTCCAAACCACTCAAATTGCTTAAAACAATTTAAAATACCCAATATTCCCAAAATACCCCAAAATTTTCCAAAATTATCAAAATTCCCCTCCTGCCCCAAAAATACCCAAAATCTCCAAATTCATTCCAGATGTCCCCAAAATCAATTTCAACCACTTAATATCTTTAATTTTACCCAAATTCACCAAAATTAGCCAAAATTTCTAATTTCCCCTAAGTGACCAAGTTCCCCAAATCACCCCCAATTTTCAACAAATTGATTTCAAGCTTCCCTAATTTCAAATCCAAATCAATTTCCATCATGTATAAATCCAATTTGAACAAAATATTAGCCCAATTAAACCCATTTTGATACCCTAAATTCATGTCCAAATTAATCGCCCTAATTTGACCCTACCCCTAAATTCCTTCAAATTAAACCTCATAACGAATCCAATTTCCCCAATTTAGAATCCTAAACTCTTCATAACAATCTCCTAGACCAATTGAACCCTTAATTGTCCTAGACTCAAACTCAAACCTAACGTAAATCCAACCCAAATCAAAACCCCTAAATTTTTCCAAAAATCCAAAATTTACCAAATTGAGCTTCATGTCTCCTCAATTTTAACCCAATTGATACCCAAATGCATCATGACATTACTCTACACCAAATTGAACCTTTAATTAACCCAAGTCTAAACTCTAGCCAAGCCTTAACCCGAGTTCATGCCAAACCATAATTTTTAAGTCAAAACCCAAACTCACCTCAAACCATTTGGTCCAGCCCAACCATGACCACCAGAACCACCTCTTGGACCATAGACCCAACCAAGATCCACCTAGTCCACCCTAGTTGAGCCATGACCAAGGGTCCCTTGATTTGGGGGATATATTTCTTTATTTCGTTAACTGACCTATACTTGTCATCACATGATTAAACCTCCATCTTGATAACCATTAAACTCTCCATTGACTTCCCTTACCCAACTAGCCACCTCCTCTGGTTTGGCCGCCAGCCTAATTGCCGGAAAAACTCAAAACCAAGAGAGCATTCCTTATGCTTTGAACCCAATTGCACCTATACAATATGGCTCACTCCCATTGGTCACTTACGTCATTCATCCCTCCACCTAAGCAGCCATTTGCACCCCCTAGTCTGACCGTTTAAGCCCTAATTCCATGGCTATTTAAACATCACTACTTCACGACCAAGAAGAGATAATCCAATTCTTTTAGGAAAACTCTACCAAAATCCTCCCAAAGCTTATCCAGACCTTCCTAAGCTCAATCACACTATTTTACAGCCTTCATTCCCCCTGCCCGAGCTTAATTTTTGAGCTAAAAAATAGGGCACTTTCACAGCTATCCCTCCAAATTCTACCAATCCCCAAATTGAACTGCTCCTAACCTTCCTCAGACCAAAAGATGAAATTCCCCATTAAAATCTCCATCTCCAAAGCTCTCTGTATTAGACTTCCACACAGGCTGCACCACCCTTAGGGGGAACTCTTACACAGCTGCACACCTGCTCGAACTGACGCCTGGAGGAGGTTTGCCATCTCACAACGAAGCTTCATAACACACCCAATCGAGGCCTCACCACTTGGGCTAAGATATGGACCATTTTCCCCAAATATGGGCTGTGTTTAAGCCATTGTGAAGTAAAGTTTAATTTCATGCTTAATTAGCTGTATGGATATGTTCTTCTGAACTAGATGAAGGTATGAGAATAAACCCCATGTGATTTGGTTGAGTATCGAGTGAAATCTTAGGCTTTTAGTGTAGACGATTTAGGGGTTAGGTCAATTGGGGATGAAGACCCAGGGTCGTTGGATCACACGTGTATCGCTTGGTGCTCCAAATTGTGCCAGACGGGACGATGAGACATAAAGTGCGGGCCACATGGCAGCTAACTCAGATGGCGATGTCTAATAGCGTGGCGACATGCGTGCCTTCGATGGATAGGAAGAATGAGTCAGCGTCGCGTGGATAAGTAAAAAAAAGGGTATTTTCTGATTTAGTTAAATATTAAAATTTTTAAAAATTATAACTTGGTGTAGAATACTCATAAAAATAAAATAAAAATACCCTAGTGCTAAGTGAACAGAGGAGAAAATTATGAACAAACAATAAAAAATTTCTTTGTTGTCTTTTATTTTTAATTAATTAATAACTCATAAAATTATTTTAATTATAAATAAGTAAATAATAATTAGAAAATTGTGAAATTTTGGGGATTCATTCCTTTCATGCTTAGGGATATTCTCTGATTTTTTGGCAAAGTTTAAGAGCATCTTTAACAATAGGAAATCCTAATTTTCAATTTAAATCACCATTATTTGTTTAAAATAATTTAATATATAAATCAACAAATTATAAAAATAGGTTTGGTAGGTCCACTGTGATTAGAGGAACCTAAGAAAAATAAATATTGGATTTTAAAATTTAAAACTTATTTTCTTTATTTTAAAATTAAGAAAAATGTCAAAAATTAAGAAAAATATAAAATAATTCAAATATCACCAAATTGGGCTAAATTGAAGCTTACCACATCATGAGGCTCCTATAAAATTCTTAAGGTCATTAAAATTATTTTTCATATAAAAATTAATTTTCTAAGTAACTAAATTTTTTGCTTAAAATAATTATATAAATTAAAAGAAAAAATAAAAAAAACATATAAAAAGTTATTTGGGGCATCCTTGTGACCAGGGTTATTTAAAAAAATTAAAATTAGAGTTAAAATAATTACTTGTTTTGGCCTATTTTTCAATTTAAAAATTATTAAAAGGAAAATAGAAATGAGAAAGAACATAAACTAATTTATCTCAGTTCTTTGAGGTAAGAGGGATTTATGAAAAGTATAAAAGATAATTTTATTAATAAAAATACATTTTTTCAATTTATTTATTCCTTAAAATAGTCATTTATTAATTATAAAAATTAAAATATAATTCAAAAAAAAATTGTTTCTAGTGGTCCTCTGACCTAATTGAACCTACAATAATTTTTTTTTTAAGTATAAGAAATTTATTTTTACTTAGTTATTTTAATTATCTTTAAAATCATTATTTTCAAGTTAAAAAAAATTATTAGAATTAAATAAAAAATCAGAAAATACATGACTTCTCCTCTAATGTTCTAATTGACCCATGAGTAGGGTAATTAGAAAATCTTAAAGTAATATGAGTTAAATTTAAAGGATTATGAAGTAGAAAGCCCTTTAGGTCAAAATGATAATTATGAAATTTTAAGCTCTAATTAAAATTTAGGATTAATTAAAGGGTAAATGGGTAATGTTAACTTTGATGATTGAAACACAAAGGATTTAACTGGTAGAAACCAATCCATCACCATTTACAACAAGGGTAAAATTGTAATTCTATGAATTATTATGAATTAGAGGTTAATCTGATTGGATGATTCTAGAGTGGTCGGCTTACATTAGGGAATAATAATTCACTAATTTGAAGCTGCTAATTGGTGGTCAAATAATAAAGTGCAATCTTTTGATAAAAGTTAAACCCTTTTAATTCAAAATCTCTAATAATCATAAGTTTACACATGAAATCTTAAGAGATTAGTAGTGAGTTGGGTTTAATCTAGCTTGTTTAAGGAGGATTAGAAATGAAACATAATTAATCCTAAATACTTTTAACACTATAAGCCCAACTTTAATTGAAGGAGCAAGAGTTCTTAATAATTCAAGTTACCCTTAATGGTGTCTACCCTCATAATTCTTAAATAAAATGTTAAGTGAATACTTAGTGATCCAGCTCATGAGATATTTTAAACATTAAAGTTCATTGAGAACAAGATGAAATATTACCACTAAACTTTAACTTAGCTGCGAATGAATGATTTATCAACATAATAAGTTCAGAGGAACTCGAAACAATTCAAAATATTTTAAAAGTTGCTTAGGGTTATGCTTCGAGAAATTTTATGATCTTTTGAATTTTTTGAAGGACAATTGAACTTATTATGCTTTGATGTGGAAAATCATCCTTAAAATCTTTTAGTGACCCAGCAACTTATGCCCCGGACCTGTTAATTGATTTAAATAAATAGAAATGCCATAAAAACTTTTCCTACATTTACAACCCAATGCTCAAGGATTAAGTCTTCTCTATGGTATTTAAGTCATTGTGAGAAACTTGTGACTTTTTTGCCACATTAAGATCATCGGACTGGTATAAGTCTGAAGTCTAGGTGGCTAGGGTAATGACGATGATGCTAATGTGTGTTAAAACAAGGGATATGATGCAATGTAGGAACTATTAGAATAGTATCTCCAACCTCAAAAATCTTTAATAAGGGAGAGGAAATGACCGATGATACTATTCACCGACTCTTTGTGGGATTGTTGCCCCCGACGCTCTTAAGTTGTTAGTAGCCCTAGCTTGAATAGAGTAACCAAACTGCGGACTACACTACTCTACAAAACTAAAATAAAGTTTTCTTTGCTTCTTAAAACAAACTTTGCATGAAAAATTCCAAATAAAGATTAAAGAATTTTAATGAATATTTGTAAAGGTCCATGACTAGTCATTTGGGTCGAGGATAGGGCTACCCTCTGTAGGTTGTCAGGTTGGTAGCTCTTACCTAAGGTCATCCAGCTTTGAGCCCCGACCTTTACTGATGTCTTATACCTAGTCTTGGTCATCCATATGTGACTATGATTTACTTTCTTGTGTTTTTTGCTACAAACTTTTCAACTTTTCTTGTTCTAGATTTTCCTTACTCTGTTTACTTTCTTGTAATTTATTTAAATTCCCTGCAAATTACATTATGTTTTATTGCACTAACCATACAGCGGTAGTAGAGGTCAGGTACGCATTTTTTTATGTACCACAATTTCCTTTTATTTTATTGTACTTCCTTACTTACACTTATTTATTTTATATGCAAAACAAAAACCAAAAGCACACTTCAACAACAACAACAACAACAAAATTAAAAACATTGAAACATTCCTAGTAAAAACTGTTGAACCTTAGACTTTAGGATTGCTACTTCAACGAGGAGCCTGGAGCATTCACCGTGGTTAGCACAATGGTGGCATCCAGAGTTGTGAGATGTGATGCGGACTTTTTATTATGCAAGAACTTATGAACCCAAATTTATATATTTATAATGATTTTGTAAAGTTCAAACTTCAATGCAGGTATACGTATCGTATCAAGTAATACAAGGCTCTAATAGATCCTGGTTATCGATCCCTCAGGTAAGGCACGTTCCTTACAATAAATAGTGTAATACTGAAATTCAATACTCAAATCGCAATTAAAGTTTAAGTTTACTTCTACTAACAAGATGCATAAAACAGTAACAGTTAAGCAAACAACAATTACTTCTAATATCTTTAAACAAAATTAACTAACACACACACTATGCTTTGTATTTGAAAGGTTTGATATATATGAAAAGTGTCTTTCCTCTTGCAATGAGTATATGATGTGTGAATGATATAGAATGATTATTTATTGTATTGTGCCAAATAAGAGCATAAATGTTTCTTTACCCTCAAAAGAGTACCCCCTCTTCCAAGCTTGTAAAGAACATTGGCATTGACACGTCTAAAATATATACGTTTTTTGCTATATCATTTTAATTATTTTTGATGATATTACACTTTAAAGGAAGGTATTTTGTATGTTTTTTTTGTTTTAGGTACAAGAAATGGTGATTGGAGCAAAAGGAAGCAAAAACGGTGCAATTTGGAGCAAAAACGAGCAAGAAATGAAATTCTGCCCTGACACCTTTCGATAAGTCTTTTGATGCTTAATCTCTTTTATACTTCTTGCATATTTTTGAATGAGATTACACTTTAAAGAAAGGTTGTTTTTATGCTTATTTTGTAGGGCTATCTGTTACGAACGCAACGCAACTGAAATGGGGCGAAACGGAGCTAAAACGGAGCCAAACGGAGCTAAACGGTGGAGCCGCGCAGCAGCCTGCTCGCCGACGGCGAGATCGATCTCGCCGACGGCGAGATTTACCCGAGAGCACCGAAATAAGCCCAAAAAGCTCGCCGACAGCGAGCTCGAACCCACCGACGGCGGCCGGAAGCTTCTGGACCGACTTTTGGGCGGTTATGGCCGAAATTCGACGTATCCGGACGCTTTTTCGAAGGGGTGCTTATGGAAACTCTTCAAACTTCATCCGTACTCTTTAAAATGGCGAATATGGGTTAGATTAGGGAGGAATTTTAGAGAGAAACAATAGAGGAAAGGAGAGAAAAACTTAGAGGAATGTTTAGGATTCTTAGATTAAGAGTAGAAATGTAGATTTCTACCCTTTTGGAGAGATCGGAGAGGAGATTTCGAGAGAATTTGTAAGGGATTTCGCTAGCATTGCATGGATCACCGGGAGACTTTATGGGAGAGATCTTCGTCTTTCTTCCAAGGGAAAAAGCTAAGTATTGTTCTTCATTATCTTATAATTTTGTAAACATTTATTTAGTGGATTTGCTTTTGTTAAATGAAGTTTCCTTTATGTTTTCTTCGTGCTTTGTGACGCATCTCTCTTACTCTTTCTTCTTCTTTGGAAATAGTGGCATAAGAAGATTATGTCATTGTTTTCCTTTTACTTTTCTTTTGTAATGAGTAGAAATAATGTTTAGGATTTTGTGATGCATGGTAGAAGTAAATTTAATTATAAATGTGATGGTTTTTACTTGCACTTCATTTACATTGCAATAAGGGCCCATTGTAGTGTTAAAATTCGTTATAATCGCATCGACCCGAAAGGGCGGTGTAATTCTCAACAAAGTGGAACCACATTCAAATTCCATGGATGGTGAAGTTCATGGGAATCGAATGCAAATAAATAGGAAATAATATTAATCGGGCGTAGAATCGGAGATTTTAGAGTGACATGCTAAAATCCTCAATTCGGTCCTATCGTTCGGTGTCGAAGTGTAGATGTTAGCCCTCGAGTGAGGGAACGTGGAGCTCCGAAGTGGCAGCCGGTATCCTCCCGACCTAGCCGCAGATTCAAGTAACTCAAGCATAGGATTAGCCAATGTTCTTTATGCCCGGACCAAAGGGTAAAGAATATGATCGCTCCTATTCGGCACATACAATATTTAATGCATCTCAATCCTATACATTATCTATTTCATTACATAAGAATAAGTAGTTTTTAATATCTCAAAATTCTCCAAACCAATTCATCCAAAAGGGTTATCTTTAGAATTATTATTTCGAGCTAGTTATAATTACTATTACATTTAACACTTGCATTTAGGAGTAGTTTTTAGATAAAACACAATTTTAATCGACATTCCAAACTAAGGACTATTAGTAGTAGACTAGAATTTAACTAAAGACCTCTTACTTCACTTCCTCGTGGATCGATACTCTGGGGTTTTTAAAGAAAACTCTATATTACTTCGAAACGATACGTATACTTGCGTAGTACCCCTAGTGTGTAAAATATTTTCTAATTTTTATATGATTTAAGATTTTACACACTAGCCGCTATTTATAAATTTGGTCAAGTTTTTGGCCATATTTTGGAATTTAATTTACTGTGTAATTGCGGGTCGGGTCAAGTTTTTGGCGCCGTTGCCGGGGAAGCTTCGGTAAGAACTTTAGGAGAATTTTAGTTGAAGTAATTAGGCTTAGACTTGGAAAACTGCAGTGTCGTAAAAACTATTTTTTGTGTGAAATGTATTTTTATATGAAAAAGTGTTGTGAAAAACAAGAAAAAACTATTTATATGAAAAATATGGTGTTCGTAAAAATATTTTGTTGTGTTGAATATATTTCGACGTTTATTTGTTTAATTGTTAATATATTATTTGTTGTGTTACGTATGTGAAACAAAGGATCTGTAGGACTTGTGCCTTATGATCCCGAGTTTGAAGAAAATAAAAAATAAAAATTCAGAAAGGACTCAAAAAACTAGAAGTGGAAATGGAAAACTTTCAAGATAATAAATTGGAAAATCATCATAAATTATTGAGGGATTGCATAAATCCTACGACAGATGAAATTCACTTAAGTATACAATACCCTGTTGTAGAAACTGACTCATTTGAAATAAATTCTGAGATTATCCAACTGGTGCAAAACAATCAATTTGGGGGAACTCCTTTAGAAGATCCTTATTTACACTTATCAAATTTTCTAGAACTTTGTGCTACATTTCGTTATAATGGCATGTCGTATGATGTCGTTAGACTAAGGCTTTTTCCTTTCTCACTAAGGGATAAGGCTAAAATGTGGTTATATTCATTAGCACCCTGTTCTATTAAAAATCGGGAGGAGTTAACACGTAAATTCCTAGCTAAGTATTTTCCACCTTCAAGGACTACTAAACTTAGAAACGATATTATCTCATTTTGTCGATCCGAAGGGGAATCAATATATGAAGCCTGGGAAAGATTTAAGGAACTCCTAAGAAAATGTCCACACCATGCTCTGCCCGATTGGTTAATCATTCAAACTTTTTATAATGGGTTAGTAGGATCCCTTAGGTCTATAATTGATGTTGTCGCTGGTGGATCATTAATGTCAAAATCATTTGACGAAGCGTATGCATTAATTGAAGAAATGGCTACAAACGAATTTCAATGGCCTTCTACAAGGGTAAATCATAAAAAGGTAGCTAGTGTTCATGATACGTATACGATTACAATTCTTGCATCTCAGAGTTGTCGCAATATCAAGGAAGTTGGACCAATTTGGAATGAACCAACCTCAATTTACTCCTGTAAGTGAGGAAAGTTCATTAGGGCATATAATTGATTCTAACTTATCATATGAGATTTTAAATACTATAAACAACCCGTACTCTAACTTTTACAACCCAGATTGGGAGAACCATCCTAAATTTAACTGGAATCATATTACTGATGGTGGAAACCATAAATGGGAAAATAATCGTGCAAATCATAATGGAAGTTGGAATAATCAGGGGAACATAAACAATAGACTTTCATATCCATCGGACTCTAACAATAATCAACAATTTGAGGATAAGAAGATGTTTACGGAAGAAGTGGTATTGCAAATGGGAAACCAATTGCAAAGTCAAAATGCTGCGATTAGAAACATAGAGAATCAACTGGGACAAATTGCTAATTCACTTAGCAATAGACCCCAAGGAACACTTCCTAGCAACAATGAGATCAACCCTAAAGAGAACACTAATGAACAAATAGAAGCTGTCAAATTAAAAAGTGGAAAAGAAATAGAGGATGTGGTTAGAAAAGAGAAAGATGTTGTGAGAGAAATAAAGGAAAGTAAAAGACCTGAAGAACATGTTTCTAAGGATCTGGAAAAATTAATATCTCCAACTAAAATCAGTTTGGAAAAACCACCACCTCCATTTCCTCAAAGACTTAGACAACATGAGTTGGATAAAAAATTTTCAAAGTTCATGAAAGTACTTAAGAAGTTAACGATAAATATTCCTTTCATCGAAGCTTTGGAACAGATGCCAAGTTATGCAAAGTTTATAAAGGATATATTAAAAAAGAAAAGGAAATTTGGGGATTATGAGACAGTTGCACTAAGTGAGGAGTGCAAAGCTATACTTCAAAAAAATTTTCCTCGAAAACTTAAAGATCCTTGTAGCTTTACAATTCCTTGTGAAATTGGAAAAAGATTATGTGGAAAAGCTTTATGTGATATAGGAGTGAGCATTAATGTGATGCCTCTATCTATATTTAGAAGGTTAGGTTTAATCGATATTTCTCCCACTACTGTAACCCTTATGTTAGCTGATCGATCTATCATTTATCCAAAAGGAGTTATAGAAGACGTACTTATTAAAGTGGATAAATTTATCTTTCCTTTGAACTTTATTGTATTAGATATGGAGGAAGATAATGAAATTCCAATTATTTTAGGGAGACCTTTCCTTGTTACTGGACAAGCTATGATAGATGTGCAAAAAGGAGAGTTGACTATAAATATTAATGACCATGAAGTTACTTTTGATGTATTAAAGACTATGAAATATCCAGCTGAAAGAAAAGATGATGATTGTTTTTGGATGGATGAAATTGATTATCTAAGTAAAGACCATTTCCAAGAAAGTTTTGAGAGTAAGTTAAAAGATGAGATTGAAATAGATTTTCATGATGATTCGAAAACATTACTTAAAGAAGACTCGTATGTATGTTCGGGAGAGGTGTGAAATGATGGACGCTACCAAAAATAAGTAAACTTTTAATTCCATTTGTTGAAAAATCTCATGAACTTAAGATGGATGTACCCCAAACAAATTTAAAGCCTATCTACTTAGGGAATTCATCTACACCACCAGTCTTTATATCTTCAGATTTGACTCAATTACAAGAAAAACCTGAATTGAATGATGAACAAGAAAAAATTATTGAATTAGGACTTGGAAGAGAATTTGAGGATAAATTTCAAAAGAACTTTGAGTTGAGAAAAGAGGATAAGGATATTGGAAGACCATTGGAAGAAATTCCTAAGGAATTAGAAAAACCTATTTCCTCAACTAAGATAGATCCTCAATCATTTAATAATTATAAAAGGGAAGAATTGGAAGATAACTTGAATCATAAGAGTGACATAGAAGAATTTGATCCTGAATCTGAATTATCTAGAGAGAATTTGATCCAAAATTTGGAAGATATTGAAGTATTTTATAAAGATCCATTTCTTATAAATTTCAAGGATGATATTAATATGCGGATTGAAAAAATCAATAGAAGAATATTGGATCTAGAAAGAAATATGAGGAAAAATAATATAAATCCATCTGAAAAGGAAGAGCCGAATGAAAAATTAAAATTTGAGGATTTTATAAGAATTCCTGGATCCGAAAAGATTCGACGATCGATCAAGATTACTTAAATGGAATTTTGATCCGAGTGGAATCATTTGTCGGCTAATGACGTTAAACCAAGCGCTTTATGGGAGGCAACCCATAGTTATCGATGTGCTTTGATTTAGTGTGCCCGAGAGTCTTGATTGTTAGTGATCTATTGTATTTGCTTTATAGTGGATCGATTAGTTTGATTGTTGTTGATAGATGTTTGGATTGTTTGTTATTTTATTTGATTTTTGTGTGTCATGAGAGAGGTGATTCCTCGACTTCTTATTATGGCTAGAATCGATCTCTTATAAGTAGTTGGAGTAATGAGTCCATCGTGACTTGGGTCTCACCTGCACTTAAGTTTTACAAGAGAAATGATGAATTTAAACATTGATAGTTCCATCTTAATTTGTTACTTCTTTTCTCTAACTTTATTTTCATTAGGTAAGAATCGCGAACCTATTTGATGAACACCATATGGATGATCTTACACTATCTTTATAACTTTTAGAGGTGCTTAATTATAAGGATTAGATGATGCCTGAGATTGGTGTCCGGAAACCAATTTATTAGGGATAATCTTATCCTTGGGATTATAATCTATAATATCATTTGAAAGTACCTAATTTACTAGTGTAGTGATTCCGTTAGAAATTGAAGGTAACATAGTGAGATTGGATGAGTTAAAGGATGAAATATCCTCATTTATCATTTGTATTTGTATTTATTATATGTGTGTTTATATTTGTGTTACAACTTTATTTAGGTCTTCAAGAACATTTTATATTCCCTTGTTGATACCTGCTATGCTAGTTAGACTTTGGTTTAGTTAATTTCATTCTGGCATGATTAGTTTAGATTTACTTTCTGCTGCATATTGTTTTGTCCTAATGAATACTTGTAAATGGTTTTGATAGACATTTGTGGTAAATAGAATTTCTAAATTATTTTCTTCCTCGCTTATATTTTCTCGTACTAAATGCTATATATGTTAAAAATTAAGTTTGGGGGTAGGAAGAAAAATAAATTTTTGATATGAAAATACTTCCTTTTAGTGTAATTTTATTACAAGTATATTTTAGGCTAGATTTACTTTCTCCTGCAGTCATTTTATCCTGATTATGCATGAATATGAATTTGATAGAATGTTGTAGTAGTAAGTATATTCAATCTTTACTTTTTCTTCCTCCTACATTTTATGGAATTAATTGCAAAATATTTTTAAAATTTAAGTTTTGGGGGAAGAAAAATATTAACTCTTATTTGTTCTCAATTGTTATATTTTCAAAAATTACTAGCATAACTTCTGGCAATTGAACCTCACTTGAGATAACTAAAAATTTTTTTATTTCACTTGAATATTATGGAATGATTGGATGGAAGTTTTTAGTAATAAAAGTTAATTTTATAAGAGTAAGATATTTGGTATGAAAGAATTTGATTATAGTTAACTATTTAAAGTAAAGAAAACTGTATTTTTGAAATGTTAAGAGACTTAAAGTATTGTGTGTTAAAAAGAGATTGTGACTTTATGATGAATAATAAAGCTCATACCTAATTATAAATTAAGGATGTGTTTCAAGTTCGAACTTTAGAAAGAGGAGAGTGAAGTTCAAAATCATTACAGGCTCTCCAGATATAGTAATCCTCATTAAAAAAAAAAGAGAAAAAGAAAAAAAAAAGAAAAAGGAAAGAAAAATATTTATGAGGAGAAGCTTGAGAAGATGCCTAATCAAAAATTGGCTTCCCTTGAGTCACCCTAAAGGGAGAACTTGATTTCATTTCTAAATTTATATTTAAAGTATTGGCCTACATTCTAATGAAGTTTGCATGAACTTCTTTTTCACATAATCTTTCAAGGCATTCTTAATGTGACAAATTATGATTTATCTTGAAATAAATAGAAAACTAGAACTCTTAGACTTGATTGCTGAATATTCTTATACTTGTAGTGTTAACCTGAGTTACTGAATTTCTTTCTAAAAAGTCTAACCAATATATTCTTTTAAATGAAAAATTTTGGTGTCTTACAGGTGAAAAGTACATTGTCATGAGTTATATTTTTATATAGTAAAAGTGTTACTTGAGGACAAGTAACAGTTAAGTTTGGGGGATTTTGACACGCCTAAATATATACGTTTTTTGCTATATCATTTTACTTATTTTTGATGATATTACACTTTAAAGGAAGGTATTTTGTATGTTTTTTTTTGTTTTAGGTACAATAAATGGTGATTGGAGCAAAAGAAAGCAAAAACGGTGCAATTTGGAGCAAAAACGAGCAAGAAATGAAATTCTGCCCTGACACCTTTCGATAAGTCTTTTGATGCTTAATCTCTTTTACACTTCTTGCATATTTTTGAATGAGATTACACTTTAAAGAAAGGTTGTTTTTATGCTTATTTTGTAGGGCTATCTGTTACGAACGCAACGCAACTGAAATGGGGCGAAACGGAGCTAAAACAGAGCCAAACGGAGCGAAACGGTGGAGCCGCGCAGCAGCCTGCTCGCCGACGGCGAGATCGATCTCGCCGACGGAGAGATTTTCCCGAGACCACCGAAATAAGCCCAAAAAGCTCGTCGACAGCGAGCTCGAACCCGCCGACGGCGGCCGGAAGCTTCTGGACCGACTTTTGGGCGGTTATGGCCGAAATTCGACGTATCTGGACGCTTTTTCGAAGGGGTGCTTATGGAAACTCTTCAAACTTCATCCGTACTCTTTAAAATGGCGAATATGGGTTAGATTAGGGAGGAATTTTAGAGAGAAACAATAGAGGAAAGGAGAGAAAAACTTAGAGGAATGTTTAGGATTCTTAGATTAAGAGTAGAAATGTAGATTTCTACCCTTTTGGAGAGATTGGAGAGGAGATTTTGAGAGAATTTGTAAGGGATTTCGCTAACATTGCATGGATCACCGGGAGACTTTATGGGAGAGATCTTCGTCTTTCTTCCAAGGGGAAGAAGCTAAGTATTGTTCTTCATTATCTTATAATTTTGTAAACATTTATTTAGTGGATTTGCTTTTGTTAAATGAAGTTTCCTTTATGTTTTCTTCGTGCTTTGTGACGCATCTCTCTTACTCTTTCTTCTTCTTTGGAAATAGTGGCATAAGAAGATTATGCCATTGTTTTCCTTTTACTTTTCTTTTCAGTAATGAGTAGAAATAATGTTTAGGATTTTGTGATGCATGGTAGAAGTAAATTTAATTATAAATGTGATGGTTTTTAATTGCACTTCATTTACATTGCAATAAGGGCCCATTGTAGTGTTAAAATTCGTTGTAATTGCATCGACCCGAAAGGGCGGTGTAGATCTCAACAAAGTGGAACCACATTCAAATTCCATGGATGGTGAAGTTCATGGGAATTGAATGCAAATAAATAGGGAAATAATATTAATCAGGCGTAGAATTGGAGATTTTAGAGTGACGAGCTAAAATCCTCAATTCGGTCCTATCGTTTGGGTGCTGAAGTGTAGATGTTAGCCCTCAGGTGAGGGAACGTGGGAGCTCCGAAGTGGCGCACGGTATCCTCCCGACCTAGCCGCAAATTCGAGTAACTAAGCATAGATTATCAATGTTCTTTATGCCTGACCAAAGGGTAAAGAATATGATTGCTCCTATTTGGCACATACAATATTTAATGCATCTCAATCCTATACATTATCTATTTCATTACATAAGAATAGTAGTTTTTAATATCTCAAAATTCTCCAAACCAATTCATCCAAAAAGGGTTATCTTTAGAATTATTATTTGCACTTAGTTATAATTACTATTACATTTAACACTTGCATTTAGGAGTAGTTTTTAGATAAAACACAATTTTAATCGACATTCCAAACTAAGGACTATTAGTAGTAGACTAGAATTTAACTAAAGACCTCTTACTTCACTTCCTCGTGGGATCGATACTGGGGTTTTTAAAGAAAACTCTATATTACTTGAAACGATACGTATACTTGCGTAGTACCCCTAGTGTGTAAAATATTTTCTAATTTTTATATGATTTAAGATTTTACACACTAGCCGCTATTTATAAATTTGGTCAAGTTTTTGGCCATATTTTGGAATTTAATTTACTGTGTAATTGCGGGTCGGGTCAGACATATCCTAAGTTCAGTCACTAAATCTAAGGCTAGGCTGGGAGGATACCAGCTGTCACTACGGAGCTCCCACTCACCCTTCACCTGAAGGCTAATCTTTGACTTTAGTTACCAATCTTAGGACCAAATTGGGGATCTTAGCTTGTCACCCTGAAACCTCCAATTTGAAGCCCATCAAACACATTTCTCTATTTATTTGCAATTAATTCCCATGAACTACGCAATTCATTCATGAACATTCAATGGATTCTTCATTATTGTTGTAGGACACTCAATCCTTTTAGAATTAATGTACAACAACAAATTTTAAAAATTCAATTGGTTAGATCGAAAAGTAAATTAAGTTCGAAATGAAAAACTGACCCACTTTTAATATGTATGTAATTTATGTTTATAGCAACGACACCAAAAACTTGATCCCGCTTTAAATATAGATATATGATTTAATGTATAATGTGGATTCTACGCAAGTATACGTATCATATCAAGTAATACAAGGCTCTAGTGGAGTCCTGGTTATTGATCCCACAGGGAAGTTTTTAACAGATTTGTTATCAACTAAATTAAAAGGAATTACTTACTAATATAGTAAACGGAAATTAAAAGTAACTATCGCAAATTAAAATATTAAGAACCCATCAAAAATTTATTAAGAAATTCATACCTATTTTTGATGAAATTGCACTTTAAAGAAAGGTATTTTCTTTATTTTGTTGCAGGAATGTAGAATTTAGGTGATAAAAGCAAAAATCATAAAAAGGAGCGGATTTGGAGCAAAAAGGAAGAAAATAATGCAATTTAGTCTTGAGTCGCCGACGGCGAGATCGAGCCCGCCGACGGCGAGGGTACGAGGAAGAAAGTCTCGAAGGATTTATAACCGTCTCGGCGACGGCGAGCCCGAGCCCGCCGACGAGCGAGACAGAGCGGTTCGAAGACCTTCAGAAGCCTCGCCGACGGCGAGGTAGTTCGTCGCCGACGGCGAGGTAGTTCAAATGGCGCGGATACATTGAGCTTGGACACTTTTGAAGGGATGCTTACACACCTCTTGGTCCTTTGCTCACCTACATATACAGAGGCCGAAATTCGGCTTCTAAGTGTGTGTTATAAGGGTGTGTTATTTTGTGTTATGTGTGCGGTTTTGAGTCTTTAAGTGTCAATTTTAGTCTTTAGAGTCTTAATTAGTGAGTTAGTGAGTTTTTAGCGAGTCTTGCTACGTCTTGGAAGGAAGAGTCGAAAAGGCTGCGAGGAGTACGCTTGGGGATAAATCGAGATAAGTATTTATATTTATTGTTTTTAACTTTAAATGAAATCCATGCTTAGTTTAGTTCCCATGCATTCGAGTAGTTAATTTAGTCTTTCTCCTTGTTTATGAAATTAAGTGACTAGATGAACTAAAAATAGAAGTACTTTTAAATATTAATAAATTGTGATAATTTTTACTTAAAACTTAATTTACTTTCAATCGGCCATTTGATTTGTTAAAATGTGTTGATTATCAACTATAGTAAAAATTACATCGATATTCGGGAATTCAAAAGCCTTGGAAGGAGGGTGCGAATAAATAGGGAAATAATATCCTTTGGGCGTAGAATAGAGCATTTTAGTGTGACGGACTAAAATATTCAATTCGGTCCTATTGTTTGAGAGCTGAAGTGTAGATGTTAGCCCTCGGGCGAGGGGAACGTGGGAGCTACGAAGTGGCGATCGGTATCCTCCCGACTCTAGCCGCGGATTCGGTAATCAAACATAGGATTAGTCGATATTCTTTACACTGGACCAAAGGGTAAAGAATAGGAATGCTCCTATTTGTCACAATACCTTAAAATTATCTATTTAAATTCATCAATCACTTAAATTTCTAAAGAAGGGAAAGATACTTTTTCCGAATAGTTAAGACTTATTTAGCAATTAGTTTAATTTCCTGCACTTTCAATACGTATTAATTTTCTACTTAGTTGAGTTACCTAATTAAAATACTTAGTTTACTTTTTTGCGCTTAAATTTAGAATTCCAAATTTTCATATACTATTTTAAAATTATTATTATTATTATTTTAAAATTAGTTGTTATTTAATTTTCTATTTCCTCGTCGGATCGATAACCGGGACTCCACTAGAGCCCTGTATTACTTGATACGATACGTATACTTGCGTAGCATCCACAACATAAACAATTACAATTCTATACATATAATATAGCGGGGTCAAGTTTTGGCGTCGTTGCAATTAAATTAAAAATATCATAATATAAAATTGAGGGTCACTGAGCGAGTCGGCATCGTGAATATCTGGGGCACTCGGGAAAGACAACATCTAAATCACCACTCATATATCGACGTTCAGCTTCATAGTATGCAATTTCGTACTCTGAATATTGCTGGAGATATTTGCTATCATAATCGTGTCTTCTTTCCAAGCCTCCGATCCTTTGATCTATATGCTCAAATCTTCTTTCCATACTTTCTCCAAATAATTCAAAACTCTTTCTACTCGGGGTTAATTCATTCATCGGATCTTGAAGGGTAGGAGTGGTGTATCGAGGGGTTGATCATAACTAGTAGAAGGTATATCTCTACTTGAAGAAGGTACATAATCCTCGTTCCGGATCTCCATCCTTCGTGGGATTCATATTTCTTTATATTAGCTCGAGTAAGGGTTTCATAGGTTCAATCCATTCTTCATCATCTCTTGCCTCTACCCCGGATAATTGGCAAAGTGCATAGATAAGACCAGGATGTCCTAGTCCTCCTCCACTTTCATTTCTATCTGTGGCTAATATGTTTTTATATATAACATTTCCCACATTAATACTCTTCTGGTTCTGAATACAGAAATTCAGAACTGCTCTATCTCTTGTTACCTCACTATGGTGGTAGGTAGGTAACAAAGTAGAACAAATAAAATAATGCCGAGCTTTAGATGTTGCATTTATCATAGAAAGAGGGAAGTTTACCCTGTTCCCGCCGCTTTATCTTCCGTACTCCTTTCCCATCAGCGAGAAAGTTGATCACCTCTTCTAGTGGTCCTTCCATAGTTCCAAAAGTTTCATACTCGCTGGTGTAGGTGTCTCGTACTTCATAATAAGCGTTTATTCTAGTAGCATTGAAATCTACAAAAAATCCTCTAACCTTAACCGGTGCATCTTCAGCCTGTGTTAAATTTGTATAAAATTCCTTCACCACTTCCACAGCGGCTCTATTGGTCACGTAACAGAAGTTTTCCCATCCTCGCTCCTTTATAACTCGCTCCACTTCTCCTCCAGGATTTTTGAAAACTTGATCTTGTATGCACTTTCTTGCTTGAATGTTTTGAAAATATCGAGTTTGTGCTCTTGCATTAATGAATCGGGTTTCGTCATAATCTATTCGTCGCTTTTGTCATGGAGCCATTTCTCAATCTGTGAAATTTGCAAAAATCTTAACTAAACTCCAAAATATTACTAAGAAGACTTCCTACAACATCTAAAATCCATTTAAATCAATTTCTATGAAATTCTTCCAAGTATTTTCTTCACATTTCAAAATTTTTCAAAATTTTCCAAATGAAAAAGAAATCCATGGTGAAAATCAAAAATTCTTGCATAAGAGAGAAGCTCTTACCAAGGGAAGATGAAATCCGGTGTCAAAAAGTGTTGAAATCGCCTCAAATCCGAGATCTCTCAAGCCCTAGGTCGGTTTTTTTGAAGTTTTGAGGAAGGGGATGATGAATAGTGTCGGTTGACTGGTCAAATATAGGTCTTTTCACGATCTCGCTGTCGGTGAGATTTTTCTCACCGTCGGCGAGCTAATTAATTTCATAAGGCAAAAGTTTCGGGAAAAATCCGCCGTCGGCGAGTTCGATCTCGCTGTCAGCGGGTTTTCTCGCTGTCGGCGAGATAATTCTCGCCGTCGGCGAGGTTCCAAAAATTTTAAATTTTTGAAATTCTTCAATCATTTTCAACCTCGAATTGCCTTTAATCAATCTTCCGATCACTTAATTTAATAATAATACAAATATTAGATACTTATACTCACAAAAAGTCACACAACACAAACAATATAACTTTATATATGAAATCCATGAAACTTACAATTTTCACACTATCAACTTTAACACATACTTAACTTAAATGTTCAAATCCATAATACTCGGCATCGCAATCCACACCACAACACTCTAAATGCTGAGACATAACAATTTACATAAAATATCATCAATTATGAGATGATCAAATCAAACTTCGACTCATAATAAAATCTAATTCCAAAGCACACACATATATATACAAATATAGCATAAATATAGAAATCTT
Source organism: Papilionanthe hookeriana x Papilionanthe teres (assembly GCA_022702705.1). Classification (NCBI taxonomy): domain Eukaryota; kingdom Viridiplantae; phylum Streptophyta; class Magnoliopsida; order Asparagales; family Orchidaceae; genus Papilionanthe; species Papilionanthe hookeriana x Papilionanthe teres. The sequence goes on along the minus strand of CM040421.1, from coordinate 71,501,090 downwards.
TCCTACTCTTCAGTGTCTGTACTAACATCTTCTCTGATATTTCCGATGCGACACGGTGCACAAATAAATCGTAGAAAGGCCTCGAAAGGGAATTCTGCAAGAGATTCTTCATTAATCCATCCTTTCGTCTTAGTAGATGAATAAAACTCGGCCTCTAGATGTCCAAGATGATCAAAGTGCTCCATCATTCTCCAATCAATATGATCAAACATATCGTAGATATTGTCAATGGAATTCATCACATTTTGTAATTCTTTCTCCAATCGTTTAATCTTCTTCAGAATGAAATTAGTCTTATCAGTAAAGGGCCTTGCTAAAGGATTGTTCTATGATGCTCTGTCAGAAATAATGGTAATTTCATCATTGTTATCCAAAGTGGGAAACATATCAGTAGGATCCAGTGGTTTCCATGGTAAAAGTACTTTTTCCCAAGCATCATAAGAAACTTGGTACTGACTGCATAAAGCAAATATAGTATATGGGTGTCCAAGTCCATGCACTGACCCATGCACAATTAATCCCAACGCAGACTTTACTATTATTGATCTAACATCGATTGGTAATCCAATTTGAATACAATAGTTTAAAATAGCGCATTCCTTTGAAACTTTATTTACTCTCATGGTAGGTAATAATTTTGATGATATAAAGAAATGCCAGTGCTTCGAGATAGGGTTTAGAAGTGATGCAGAAAAACTGACTTACCCTTCTTCTCGTAACTCCTAATCATCTGGTTCGTCGGTCAGGTATCTGTAGATCTCGTTCATATTGTATCTTGAAGGCATAAAGTTGGAATAATGATAAACAGAGGTATTCTCTATAGAAAACAATTCATTTAACCTTGAAGGAGTAAATGTTACCCATCTTCCTCCGACGTACACATTTCCATTGTTGATCGCATGTAAATTGTGAGTAAAACTCTTTAACTACTGGAATAATTACAGCGGATGTCGTATAACAAAATACCTTCCAATGCCGCTGTGCGATCATTTCATCAATTTTTGTAGTAGAATTCTCTACTCCTCTGTTGACAAATCCTCTTTCTTTAATAAGTCTTTTCTTCATCAAACCTTTGTTGAAGATACGCTGCGCCTCCGAACTGACGAATTTTCTTCGGTTGAAAACTTCAGTTTTTGTGGTTTCTAAGAATTTGGTGGCCATTTTGGATGGAAAGGATTAGTCTCTAGTCGTTCCTAAGGAAGAAAATGGCGTAAAATCAGATTTGGAATAATTTCTTACGAAGGAATGGCTTAGATTCGTAAAAAACTGCACGAAAAATCTTTAAGAAACCAAATTTTCAACTGCCTCGCCGTCGGCAGGAAGTTCCTCGCCGTCGGCGACTTAGTTATAAAACTGACACAGGTCATGGCACACTATCTCGCTGTCAGCGGGCTCGAGCTCGATGTCGGTGAGATTCGTAAAAATCGCCCAATTTCGCTCTGGTCCGAATATTTTCTGATCTCATCATATAAGTTCAACTTTGTGATGATTCTAATAAAAAAAATTGAGTAGTAAGATAATTAAAATAAAAGACTATTATGAGTTGCCTCCCATAAAGCGCTTGGTTTAACGTCGTCAGCCCGACCTAATTTAGTTAGTGTTCAGGTTGACTAAGCATTAAAACCTCTTTAAAATTTGGTCTTCTACCTTCGAAATATGGTTTTAATTTATGTCCATTTACTTTAAATCTATGTCCTGTTTTTGGATCTTCAATTTCTATAGTTCCATATGAAAATATTTGAGTTATGGTGAAAGGTCCTAACCATCGAGATTTCAATTTCCTAGAAATAATTTCAATCTAGTATTATAAAGCAAAACTTCTTGTCCCGGTTCAAAACTTCTCCGATTAATCTTCCGATCATGCCATAATTTCATTCTTTCTTTATAAATCCTATCATTATCATATGATTCGTTTCTTAATTCTTCCAATTCATTTAATTGCAACAATCTCTTTTCACCAGACTTCTTTCATATTATAATTAAATTCTTTAATCGCCCAATATACTTTATGTTCTAATTCAACCGTAAGTGGCAAGTTTTTCCATATATAAGCTCGTAAGGAGTCATTCCAATCGGAGTTTTATAAGCGGTCCCGTATGCCCATAATGCGATATCTAGTCTTATAGACCAGTCTAATCTATTAGTGGTTTACGTGATTTTTCTATTATACGCTTAATCTCTCGATTAGAAACTTCACTTAATCCACTAGTTCGTGGATGATAAGCGGTTGATATCTTATGCATAATATTATATTTTTCTACTAGTTTTTGAATATATTTGTTTCTAAAATGAGTTACTCCGTCAGTGATAATCACTCTCGGCATTCCAAATCTAGTAAAAATATTTTTCATTAAAAATTTCGAAACACTTTTAGCATCACACCTAGGTAAAGCTTGTGCTTCAATCCATTTGGAAACATAATCAACATCTACTAATATATATGAGTTTCCAAATGAAGGAATAAAAGGTCTCATGAAATATAATCCCCAAACATCAAAAATTTCAACTTCTAATATAAAATTCGTAGGCATTTCATTTTTCCTTGATATGTTTCCTACTCTTTCGCATTTATCGCAGGTTTTTATATATCTATATACATCTCTAAATAGAGTAGGCCAAGTAGAATCCAGATTTTAGAATTTTATATGCAGTTTTATCTCGTCTCAAAATGTCCTCCAAAATCGAATCATGACATTTTTGAATAATTGGTTCAGCTTTCTTCATAAGGCACACATCTTCTAATGATTAGATCCTTACATTGCTTATATAAGTATGGTTCATCCCAAAAGTATGTTTTAGTATCGTGAATGAATTTTTTCTCGTTGTTGCAAAGTTAACATAGGTGGTAAAATGTCACTTACAATATAATTTACTATATCAGCATACCAAGGTATTTTGAACTCATTAATATTATAAAGTTGTTCATCAGGAAAACTGTCTAAAATTTCATTATCAGTTTCAGATAATTCATGATTTTCTAATCTTGATAAATGATCAGCAATTTGATTATCAGTTCCTTTTTTTGTTAATGACCTCAAAATCAAATTCTTGCATTAATAATATCCATCTGATCAATCTTGGTTTAGAATCTTTCTTTTGCATTAAATATTTTATAGCAGTATGATCAGTATATATAATACATTTAGTTCCTATTAGATAATGCCGAAATTTATTAAAAGCATATACAACTGCTAATAATTCTCTTTCAAGAATCGTATAATTTATTTCAAAGCATCATTTAGAGTTTTACTAGCGTAGTATATAACTTTCGAAAATCTTATCATATCTTCGCCCAAGAACTCGCTCCTATAAGATAATCACTAGCATAATACATAAGCTCAAATGGTTTCTCCCAATTAGGTGAAACTATTATAAGTGCTGTAATTAATTTATCTTTTAATAATTCGAAAGCATTCGAGCATTCGAGTTGTAAATTCAAATTTCTTGTCCTTTTCAAGAAGTTGGCATAGAGGTTTAGTAATTTTTGAAAAATCTTTAATATAACGTCCGTAGAATCCAAGATGTCCAAGAAAACTTCTTACCCCTTTCACCGTAGTTGGAGGTGGTAATTTAGCTATAACTTCGAATTTTTGTAGGTCTACTTCCATGCCTTTTTCCGAAATTTTATGCCCTAATACAATGCCGCCTCGTAACCATAAATCGACATTTCTCCCAATTAAGAACTAAATTAGTTTTCTCACATACTTCAAATACTTTTTCAAGATGATTTAAGCATGTGTCGAATGTTGTTCCAAATACGTAGAAATCATCCATAAATACTTCTATTCCATTATCAATTAATTTACTAAATATAGACATCATACATCTTCGGAATGTTGCGTGTGCATTACATAATCCAAAAGGCATTCTTCGAAAAGCGAAAGTTCCATAAGGACTAGTAAATGTAGTTTTATCTCGATCCTCGGGAGCAATTTGTATTCGATGATAACCGGTATATCCATCTAAGAAACAAAAATACTTATGTCCAGCTAATCTATCTAACATCTCGGTCTAGAAATGGTAAAGGGAAGTGATCTTTACCTGGTGGTCGTGTTTAACTTTCTATAATTAATACATATTCGCCATCCAGGTGACTTGTCTTATAGGGATAAGATCATTATTTTCATTAGCTTTGACAAATACCCCTCCTTTTTTAGAGTACACGATGAATCGGGCTTACCCAAGCATCGTCGAAATAGGATATATAATACCATTATCTAACCATTTTAAAATTTCTTTTCGACTACTTCTTTCATTATTGGATTTAATCTCCTTTGTGGATCTCGCTTTAGGTTTATGTTCATTATCTAAAATAATTCTCGTGCATACAAATCGAAGGACTAATTCCTTTAATATCTCGCTAAAGTCCTACCAAAAATTTTTTTATATTTTTTTAATATATCTAAGAGTTTTTGTTCTCGAGATTCATTTAATTCGGATGAAATAATAACCGGTAGAGTTGAAGAATTACCTAAGTAAGCATACTTTAAATGATTAGGTAACATTTTTAACTCAAGTTCAGCAGGTTTAATAATTGATGGAACTATATTTTTTTCATTATTTTCTGTGTTATCCAAAAATTCAAATTTCTCTTGAATATAATCTAGTTCTTCATTTATTTCAGATTTTTCAATATTTTCTTTTTCTAATTTTTCTTCATAATATTCCTTAAAATGTTCTTTTTGTAAATGATCGAGTACTTCCATTCGAAAACACTCATCATCTTTTTCTAGCGCAGGATATTTCATTGATTTAGCAATATTAAAAGTAACTTTTTGGTCATTTACTCTCATAGTTAATTCTCCTTTCTAAACATCAATCATAGATTTTCCCGTGGCTAAAAATGGTCTTCCTAAAATGATAGGAATTTATTTATCTTCTTCCATATCTAGAACAATAAAATCTACAGGGAAGATAAATTTGTCCACTTTTACCAATACATCTTCCATAACTCCCTTAGGATATGTAACAAAACGATCGCCTAATCGAAGAGTTACGAAGTAGTGAAATTTCTCCCAATCCTAATCTTTTAAAAATTGATAGAGGCATTAGATTGATGCTTGCTCCTAAGTCACACAAAGCTTTTCCATAGAATTTTTCTCCAATAGCTGCGAGGTATAGTGAAACTACCAGGATCTTTTAATTTTTCAGGAAGTTTTTTCGAATAATGGCACTACACTCTTCACTAAGTGCGACCATTTCATTATCGGTAAATTTTCTTTTTTTATTAAGAATATCTTTCATGAATTTTACATAGTTTGGCATCTGTTCTAAAGCTTCTACGAAAGGAATATTTATTGTTAATTTCTTTAAAATTTCAAGGAATTTAGCAAATTGTTTGTCTTTTTTATGTTGAATTAGTCGTTGAGGAAATGGTGGTGGAGGTTTTTCAACATAAATTTTCATAGGTATTGAAGGATTTTCTAAGTTTGGATCTTGTTGATTCTTTTCCTTTTCAATTTCCACTTCCTCTTTTTGACTTTCAAGTTCTTTTTGAATTTGAGGTTCTAATTCTTTTCCACTTCATAATTGTATCGCTTTAATTTGTTCATTTCCCTTGTCTTTGGGATTTATTTCTACATTGCTAGGAAATGTTCCGGTATTCTATTATTAAGTGCGATAGCTGATATGTCCAAGTTGAGTTTCAATATTTTTTATAACTTGTTCCTTGATTTTGTAATTGGTTTCCTTGTATTTGTAATTGATTTCCTTGATTTTGTAAATTTTGACCCATATTTAATATTAATTCTTCTATAGATAATTTCTTATCTTTAAATTGTGGGTTATTAAATCCAGGTGGATAATTAGATTTATAATTAGGCTTTCCTTGATTAGATGGATTTCTTAATGGTTGTGTCATATTATTCATCCATGGTTGATTAGTTGTGTTATTATTCCAATTAAAATTAGGATGATTTTTTCATCCAGGATTATAATAATTTGCATAAGGATTGTTGGGTCTGTTGTTAATTGCATTAATAGTTTCATATTGAGATTGAGATTCTATAAGTTGTCCAGATGAATTTTCTTCTGATATAGTTGGAGAGTAATTCATTCCAAAATGATCTAATTTTTTAGATACAACAGCAATTTGTGAGGCTAACATAGATATTGCATCATTATCATGAATACTAGCTATTTTTTTCGGATTCATTCTATCGGCGAGTCATCGAAAATTATTGGTTGTCATTTCTTCGATTAGTGCATAGAGCTTCATCAAATGGTTTTGACATTAATGATCCTTCAAGCAGCAAGATCGATGATTGATCTTAAAGATCCTACTAATTCATTATAGAAAGTTTGAATAATTAACCAATCCGGTAACGCATGATGTGGGCATTTCCTAAGAAGTTCTTTAAATCTCTCTCAAGCTTCATATATTGATTCGCCATCAAACCGACTAAAAGAAGTTATATCATTTCTAAGCTTAGCAGTTTTAGATGGTGGAAAATATTTGGATAGAAATTTTTGTGATAACTCTCCCCAAGTTTTAATAGATCCAGGTGCTAACGAATTTAACCACATTTTAGCTTTTTCCCTTAAAGAAAAAGGAAATAGTCTAAGTCTAATAGCATCGTTAGATACTCCTTCATATTTGAAAGTAACACATAGTTCTAAAAAACTAGCAAGATTTAAATTAGGATCTTCAGTAGGTGAACCACTAAATTGATTGTTTTGTACCATTTGGATAATTGCAGGTTTAAGTTCAAATGAATTTGCAGCCTACATCGTGGTTTTGAATAGTTAAATAAATTTCATCTAATGTAGGGTTGGCATAATCTCTTAATGGTCTCTGTTGATTGATATTTTCATTTTCAGGAATATTTGCCATTTGTTTTAAATTTATAATTTCTCTTTTTTGTTTTCTAATTCTTTTAATTTTATGCTCTAATTCTGAATCGTAAGGTATTAAATTTTCGTTTCCAAATTTTTTCATACAATTTTATAACATAGTCCGTTACTTTAGTAAATAATTTCTTTACTTCCCCGGCAACGGCGCCAAAAACTTGACCCACTTTTAATATGTATGTAATTTATGTTTATAGCAACGGCACCAAAAACTTGATCCCGCTTTAAATATAAATATATGATTTAATGTATAATGTGGATTCTACGCAAGTATACGTATCGTATCAAGTAATACAGGGCTCTAGTGGAGTCCTCGTTATCGATCCCACAGGAAGTTTTTAACGTATTTGTTATCGGCTAAATTAAAAGGAATTACTTACTAATATAGTAAACGGAAATTAAAAGTAACTATCGCAAACTAAAGTAAACTAATGCTTGAAATAAGTTGATTTAAATAATTCAAAAATAGTATCCTTCTCCTTGTTTTTCAAAAATTAAGTGAATGATGATTTTAAATAGAATTTTTAAATTGTATTGTGACAAATAGGAGCATTCCTATTCTTTACCCTTTGGTCCAGGTGCAAAGAACATTGACTAATCCTATGTTTGATTATCGAATCCGCGGCTAGCTCGGGAGGATACTCGTCGCCACTTCGTAGCTCCCACGTTCCCCTCACTCGAGGGCTAACATCTACACTTCGACTCTCAAACAGTAGGACCGAATTGAATATTTTAGTCTGTCACACTAAAATGTCCAATTCTAAGTCCGATAATTAATATTTCCCTATTTATTTGCACCCGCCTTCCAAGGCTTTTGACTTCCCTGAATATTGGATGTAATTTTTATTATAGTTGATAATTCAACATATTTTAACAACTCAATTAGCCAGATTAAAAGTAAATTAAGTTTTAAGTAAAAATTATCACAATTTATTTTAATATATTAAGTGCTTTTATTTAATTTCATCAATCCGCATAATTTTCATAAACAAAGAGAAAGACTAAGAAAACTACTCAGAATGCATGGGAATAAAACAAAGCATGGATTTCATTTAAAGTTAACAACAATAAATAAAGATACTTATCTTAATTTCCTTCCTAGCGTAACTCTCGAAGTTCCTTCGACTTTTCCTTCTAAGTACAACAGAACTTCTAAATAAGCATTCAAATAAACTAAAGAAACTCACTAAACACACTCGGACTTACTAAAATAGACACATAAAAGACTCTGAGAAACTTTTGAAGACTCAAAAGACCCACTAAGACACTAGAATTCGGCCTCTATTTATAGAGTTAAGCAAAGGTCCAAGGGGTGCTTAAACACCTCTTTAAAAAGTGTCCAGTGTTCAATGTATTTGCATTTTGAACTGGCTCGCCGTCGGCGGGAAACGACCTCGCCGTCAGCGGGGCTTCTAGAAGGTCTTCAAACCGCGCGATCTCGCTGTCAGCGGGCTCGGGCTTGCTGTCGGCGAGGTAGTTAAAATTCCTTCAGAAATTCTCTTCACGATCTTGCCGTCGGCGGCCTCGATCTCACCGTCGGCGAAGTAGTTATATTTGCATGAATTTCCTCCTTTTTTATCCAAATTCGCTCCATTTCATGCTTTTTGCTTCCATCACTTATAAATCTTCATTCCTGCAATAAAATAAAGAAAATATCTTTCTTTAAAGTGCAATTTTATCAAAAATAGATATGAATTTCTTAATGAATTTTTCTGTGATCAAAATCCCCTAAACTTAATTATTACTTGTCCTCAAGTAATTTTTATACTAAATAAAAATAATGATTTCTAAAATAGAATTTTTAAATTCAGATAATATGAATTAAATTTAAATAATATTATAATAAAGTAAAATATAAATATTTCTGAGTGATTAAATTAACTTTATAGATGTATGATTATTTAGTTATTAGGTCTAAGATTTCTAGCTTTATATTTATTTCAGGAATGACTATATTAAAAATAGTAAATTACTTTAGATATTTAGATGATAGGAAGTTCAAGAAAACACTATTTAGTAAAGTACCAATCCATAAATATAAGTTTAGAAATATAATTAAGTTTTACTCTTTAGGTTGATTCCATTGAAGCCAATTTTTTATGAGGCATCTCCTCAAGCTTCTCCTCACTTATATTTTTCTTTTTTTTCTTTCTTCTTTTCTTTTCTTTTCTTTTCTTTTCTTTTTTTTCTTTTCTCTTTTCTTTCTTTTTCAAGTGAGGATTACTGTATCTGGATAGCCTGTTAATAATTTTGAACTTCAATTTCTCTTCCTAAATTTGAAACTTAAAATATTTCTTTGCTTATATATATTTCATAGCCTTTACTTCATTGAAGTTTCTTTCCTTTCTTTTTCACTTAAATACTTAAGAATTTTCAATTTTTAGAATATAGTTTCCCTTACTTTAAATAGTTTACTATATTCTTATTCCTTTTAACCAATTATCTTATTCCATTAATTAATTGAATTACTAGAAATATTTTCTTTAACTTTATATAATAATTAATTAAAGTAACTCATGTTTATTGAATTGAAAAACTACTATAGAAAATTATTTAATAATAATTTTTGAAAGTAGAAATTGAGAACAATTTTAATAATTAAATTAGTATTTTTACCCTCCCCCAAACTTAAATTTTTCTATCTATACTATATAGTGAAAAAGGGAAAGTATATAATAAAATTCATCATACCTTTCGAGCTTTAGGTATTTCTTTTCTTTGAAATTTTTTTGCGTGCCTTTTCATTACTTACAGAACCTTTACTATTAGTATTCTTCCACATATAATATTTAAAAGAAAGTGCAGGGATGAAAATTTTAAAATAAGTATCAAACATAACAATTGAAAACTTAATCTATTACTACACATACAATCAACTAATCTACTTTAAAACATATTAAAACATCCTAAACAATGTTTAACATTCATAACTTATACAAACTTTAAACTAACATCCTATATATATAAAAGTTTGCAAACTAATTTGACACATATAAGAAATCTAATATCACAGCTCAAGCAAACAAACAAACATACCAAGTCTAAAGTCCACAGAAAGTACTGAAATATTACACACAGAAAAGTTTGCAAAATAACAAATCTAAAAAAACTAAATAAACTAAACAAAGATTCTAATCTTCTGCATCAAAATCCCAAGCTATGTCATCTCCTTGATCTCCAGGCTGAGAAGGCTGAGCAGGCTGGTACTGTGAATATCGGGGGCACTCAGGAAAGACAACATCTAAATCACCACCCATAATGCAGTGTCTAGTCTTGTAGACCAATCTAATCTACTAGGGTTTACAGTTTTTTCTAGAATTCGTTTAATTTCTCGATTAGAAACTTTAGCTAATCCACTGGTTTTTGGATGATAAGCAGTCGATATTTTATGAGTAATATTAAATTTTTCTGCCAATTGCTGAATATATTTATTCCTAAAATAGGATCCTCCGTCAGTGATAATCACTCTCGGCATTTCATATCTTGGGAAAATATTTTTCATTAAAAATTTTGAAACACTCTTAGCATCACAACAAAGTAAGGCTTGTGCTTCAATCCATTTAGAAACATAATCAACAATGAACTAATATATATGAGTTTCCAAATGAAGGAATAAATGGTCCCATGATATCTAATCTCCAAATATCAAAAATTTTAACTTCTAATATAAAATTCATAGGCATTTCATTTCTTCTAGATATATTACCTACGCGTTGGCATTTATTGCAAGTTTTGATATATCTATAAACATTTTTAAAAAGAGTAGGCTAATAAAATCCAGACTGTAAAATTTTATAAGCAGTTTTATCAGTCCCAAAATGTCCTCCAAATTCGGAATCATGACATTTTTGAATAATCTGTTCAGTTTCTTCATAAGGCACGCATCTTCTAATAATTAGATCCTTACATTGTTTATATAAATATGGTTCATCCCAAAAATATGTTTTAGCATCGTCAATGAATTTTTTCTGTTGTTGTAGAGTTAGCATGGGTGGTAAAATATCACTTACAATATAATTAACTATATCCGCATACCATGGTATTTTCCACTCATTTATATTATAAAGTTATTCGTCAGGAAAATTGTCTGTAATTTCATTGTCAGATAATTCATAATATTCTAATTTTGACAAATGATCTGCAATTTGATTATCAGTTCCCTTTCTATTAATTATTTCAAAATCAAATTCTTGCATCAGAATATCCATCTGATTAATCTTGGTTTGGTATCTTTCTTTTGCATTACATATTTAATTGTTGAGTGGTTAGTATGCACAATACATTTAGTTTCAATTAAATAAGGTCTAAATTTATCAAAAGCATATACACTTGCTAATAATTCTTTTTCTATAACTGTATAATTGATTTCATCACTATTGAGAGTTTTACTAGCATAGTATATAACTTTAAAAATTTTATCATACCTTTGTCTAAGAACAGCTCCTATAGCATAATCACTAGCATCACACATAAGTTCAAATGGTTTCTCCTAATCAGGTGAAACTATTATAGGTGATGTGATTAATTTATCTTTTAATAATTCAAAAGCATTTAAGCATTTTGTAGTGAAATCAAATTTCTTGTCTTATTCTATAAGTTGGCATAAAGGTTTAGTAATTTTTGAAAAATCTTTTATATAGCGTCTGTAAAATCCAGCATGTCCAAGAAAACTTCTTACCCCTCTCACTGTAGTAGGAGGTGGTAATTTAGCTATAACTTGAATTTTTTTAGGGTCTACTTCCATGCCATTTTTTGAAATTTTATGCCCTAATGCAATTCCTCCTGCAACCATAAATTAACATCTCTCCCAACTTAGAACTAAGTTAGTTTGTTCGCATACCTCTAAGACTTTTTCAAGATGATCCAAGAATGCGTCAAATGATGTTCCAAATACAGAGAAATCATCCATAAATACTTCTATTCCATCATCAATTAATTTACTAAATATAGACATCATACATCTCTGGAAAGTTGCAGGTGCATTATAAAATCCAAAAGGCATTCTTCAAAAAGCAAATGTTCCATAAGAACTAGTAAATGTAGTTTTCTCTTGATCCTCAGGAGCAATAGGTATTTGATGATAGCTGGTATATCCATGTAAAAAACAAAAATATTTCTGTCCGGCTAGTCTATCTAACATTTGGTCTAGGAATGGTAAAGGGAAGTGATCTTTCCATGTGGCTGCATTTAATTTTCTATAATCAATACATATACGCCATCCAGTAACTTTTCTTATAGGTATTAAATCATTATTTTTATTAGCTTCAACAGTCACTCCTCCTTTCTTAGGAACACAATGAATTGGGCTTACACGAGCACTGTCCGAAATAGGATATATAATACCATTGTCTAACCATTTTAATATTTCTTTCTTGACTACATCTTTCATTATTGGGTTTAATCTCCTTTGGAGATCAACTCTTGGTTTATGTTCATTATCCAAAATAATTCTGTGCATACAGATCGAATGATTAATTCCCTTAATATCTGTTAAGGTTCAACCAAAAGCTTTCTTATACTTTTTTAATGTGTCCAGAAGTTTTTTCTCTTGTGATTCATTTAATTCTGCCGATATAATAGCCGGCAAAGTTAAAGAAGTTTTTTAACTCAAGTTCAGGAGGTTTAATAATCGACGGAACTATATTCTTTTCAGCGTTTTCAGTAATATCCAACATCTTAAATCTTTCTTGTATATAATTTAATTTTTCATTGTCTGTTTCTTCAATTAATTTTGTATTTTCTATTTCTAGTTTATCTTCAAAGTATTCTTTAAAATGTTCATTTTGTAGATGTTCAAGAGTTTCCATTCGAAAACATTTATCTTCTTTTTCTATAGCAGGATATTTCATTGATTTTGCAATGTTAGAAGTTACTTCTTGATCGTTTACTCTCATAGTTAGTTCTCCTTTGTGAACATCAGTCATAGCTCTTCCAGTAGCTAAGAATGGTCTCCCTAAAATTATGGGTATTTCTTTATCTTCCTCCATATCTAAGATAATAAAATCCACTGGGAAGATAAATTTATCCACTTTTACTAACACATCTTCAATAAATCCTTTAGGATATGTCACTGAACGATCAGCTAAGTGAAGAGTTACTGAAGTAGGTGAGACTTCTCCCAATCCTAATCTTTTAAAAATTGATAGAGGCATAAGATTTATGCTGGCTCCCAAGTCACATAAAGCTTTTCCATAAAATTTTTCTCCAATAGCACACGGTATAGTGAAACTACATGGATCTTTTAATTTCTCAGGAAGCTTTTTTTGAATAATTGCACTACACTCTTCGCTAAGTGCAACAGTTTCATTATCTGTGAACTTTCTTTTCTTGTTTAAAATATCTTTCATAAACTTCACATAATTGGGCATTTGTTCTAAGGCTTCTACAAAAGGAATGTTTACCATTAATTTTTTCAGGATTTCAAGAAATTTAGAAAATTGCTTATCCTTTTTATGTTGCTTTAATTTCTGAGGAAATGGTGGTGATGGTCTTTCTACGGAAATTTTCATAGGAATTAGTGGATATTCTAAATTTTGATCTTGCTGATCCTTTTCTTTTTCAGTTTCCACTTTCTCTTTTTTACTTTTAGTTTCTTTTTGTATTCTTATTTTTAATTCTTTTCCACTTCGTAACTGTATCGCTTTGATTTATCTTTTCCTTGATCTTTAGGATTTATTTCCACATTACTAGGAAAAGTGTCAGGAATTCTATTATTAAGTGCAGTAGCGATATGTCCAAGTTGAGTTTCAATATTTTTAATTACAGTTCCTTGATTTTGTAATTAGTTCCCTTGAATTTTTAGCTGATTTCCTTGATTTTGCAAATGCTGACCCATATTTAATATTAATTCTTCCATAGATAACTTCTTTTCCTTAAATTGAGAGTTATTATTAAATCCAGGTGGATAAGAAGGTTTATAATTTGAATTTCCTTGGTTAGATGAATTTCCTAATGGGTTTACTGAGTTGTTCATCCATTGTTGATTAACAGAGTTGTTATTCCATTTAAAATTTGGATGGTTCTTCCAACCAGGGTTGTAATAATTTGCATAAGGATTATTGGGTCTATTATTAATTGCATTTAAAGTTTCATATGAAGATTAAGCTTCTATAAGTTGTCCAGATGAATTTTCTTTTATTATATTAGGAGAATAATTCATTCCAAAATGATCTAATTTCTTGGATATAACAGCAATCTGAGAAGCTAACATAGTTGATGTATCAGAATCATGTATACTAGCTATTTTCTTAGGATTCAACCTTTCAGAAGGCCATTGAAAATTGTTGGTAGCCATTTTTTCAATTAATGAATAGGCCTTATCAAATGGTTTTGACATTAATGAACCTCCAGCAACAGCATCTATAATAGATCTAAGAGATACTACTAATCCATTATAAAAAGTTTGTATAATTAACCAATCTGGTAACGCATGATGTGGGCATTTCCTAAGAAGATCTTTAAATCTCTCCCACGCTTCGTATATCGATTCTCCATCAAACTGACTAAAAGATGTTATGTCATTTCTAAGCATTGCAGTTTTTTAAGGAGGAAAATATTTGGATAGAAATTTTTGTGATAGTTCTCCCCAAGTTCAAATAGATTTAGGTGCTAACGAATTTAACCACATCTTAGCCTTATCCCTTAAAGAAAAAGGAAAAAGCCTAAGTCTAACAGCATCATCAAATACTTCGTCATATTTAAAAGTAGCACAAAGTTCTAAAAAACTAGCAAGATGTAAATTAGGATCTTCGTTTGGTGAACCACAAAATTGATTATTCTGTACCATTTAGATAATTGCAGGTTTAAGCTCAAATGAATTAGTCACTACATCAGGATTTTGGATAGTTAAATGAATTTCATCTAATGTAGGGTTAGCGTAATCTCTTAAAGGAATGGGTTTATTTATATTTCCAATTGCTGGATTATTTGCCATTTGAGTTAAATTTATAGTTTCTTTTCTCTATTTTCTAATTCTTTTAATAGTGCGCTCTAATTCCAAATCGTAAGGTATTAAACTTTCGGTTCCAAATTTACGCATACACTATTTAAGTAGATTTTTTTTTAAATAGTCCGTTACTCTAGTAATTATCTTTAATAATTATTTTATTAATTACCTTAATAATTACTTTACATACCTGGCAACGGAGCCAAAAACTTGACCTGGGGTCGGGAGGCAGCAGGGTTTATATAATTGCGGAGCTTATATTATATATTTTTATGAATGATTATCAGAATAAAATTAACAATTTTGTCCTCCCCCCCTTTTATCAACGCAAGTATACGTATCGTTCAAGTAATAAAGGGATCTATTGAAGTCCTAGATATCGATCCCACAAGGAAGTTTAGAGATTAAGAACTAATTTCAGCAGATGCAATTACTATCTAGTGTACAGAAATAAAGAACGCTTATACTAAACTCTATTACTTAATTTTTAAATAGAAGATTGCAATTTAGAAAAAGTATCTTTCTCCTTGTTAAGAGAATTAAGTGAATGAGTAATTAAATTAGTTTAGAATTATATTGTGCCAAATAGGAGCATTCCTATTCTTTACCCTTTGATCCAGGCATAAAGAACATTGACTAATCCTATGCTTGGTTACTGAATCTGCGTCTAGGCTGGGAGGATACCGGCTGCCACTTTGGAGCTCCCACATTCCTCTTGCTTGAGGGCTAACATCTACACTTCAGCTCCCAAATGATAGGACCGAACTAAAGATTTTAGTCTGTCACACTAAAATATCCAATTCTATGCCCGATAAATAATATTTCCCTATTTATTTGCACCCTCCTTCCAAGGCTTTTGACTTCCCTGAATCTTGTATGTAATCTTTACTATAGTTGATAATTCAACATATTTTAACAATTCAATTAGTCAAATTGAAAGCAAATTAAGATTTAAGTAAAAAGATTATCACAATTTTATTTATTATTTTTAGGCACAACTAATTCAATTCTTCATTTCACAAAATCTCAACAACAAGGAGAAAGACAGAGAAAACTACTCAGAATGCATAGGAAAAATAACACAAAACTTGGATTTAATTAAAAGTTAAAAAATATTAAATTAAAACTTATCTCGAATCTTCTCCCCAAGCAGACTCCTTGAAGTTCCTCTAACTCTTCCTTCTTATACACCACACTTAATTATACTTACTAATATACTCTAAAATACACCAGCACACACAATAGACTCACCACACACTACTGACTTCCATAAGACACACACTTTTCAGCCTAAATTTGTCTATATTTAAAGAAGAAAGAATTTATCCAAAGGTTGCTTAAGCACCTCTTCAAAAAGCATATAGATTCAATGTATTTGGCTTGAACCGATCTTCTCGCAGTCGGCGGGCTCGATCTCGTCGTCAGCGGGCTTCTAGAACATTGACTAACCGTTAAGGCTCGCTGTCGGCGGGCTTGATCTCGCCGTTGGCGGGCGCCTTTATAATATATTCAAAACTTTCGGGAAAATCACGCCGTCGGCGACCTATTCCTCACCGTCAGTGGGCTAGTTCAAATTCCATCTCTTTTTAGTCCTTTTTGATCCAGATTTGCTTCTTTTCGATCCTTTTGCTTCCAATACCTATAAATCTTCATACCTACAGTAAAACATAGAAAATACCTTTCTTTAAAGTGCAATTTCATATAAAATTGGTATGAATTTCTTAATACATTTTCCTATGGTCAGGGGTTTGATCTAATTAGGGTTTGTTAAGTTAAACCTAATGTGATTAAGGTCTAACTTTGTTTAATTAGGTCTAAATGGTGTCCTAGATCAAATTAGGATTTATTAAACCTAATTTAATTAAGGTTTAATAAGGTTAATTCTAATTAAGATTTTTTAAGGTTTAAGTTATTTTTAAACCTAACTTAATTATGTCTTACAGATTTATCTTAAGTTTAAAGTGATTTAAACTTATATGTTAAGACTTAATTAATCCTAATTATTTATTTTATGAGATATATATACTTTAGGGTTCAATTTATCATTTTGAATTTTACAAATTTTGCCCTAAAATTTTAAAATGTCATTTTAAATTTTCAAAGGTTAGGAAATGTTATTTTTAAGGTTTAAATTCATCGCCCTAAAATTACTAACCATCTTCAAATTTATTTTCCAACTTAATTATCTTTATAATTATTTTGGAAAATAATCACAAAGTAAGGTGAAAATTAGATATCTCACATTAAAGACTTCCCTTAGACTTAAAAAAATCAGAAAATGTTTTTAATGATGATAAGAATGATCCCTGAAAATTTCATCATTTTTGGATTTGTAATTAATTTTTAATAATTAAATTACTGTAGAGAGTATTCAATTAATTAAAAATTAAATATAATTTATTAATTCAAAATTATGTTTCCACATTATTTCTTCACTATTCTGACTTTAGAGGATTTTGTTTTTATTTTTCTGATTTTTCTAGGTCAAGATATGAAATTTTGAAGTTAAATAGGATTTTTGTATATAATTAAATCCTACTTAAAGGAAATTTCACGTGGCACTGACTGGATCATCGGATTCGTCGAAACACCACGAGATGCCATTCTATTGGCGGTAACTTTGCTGCGGGAGAGCTAATCCACTGTTCTCCCCTCCACATGGAGTCTGTCAGTTGTAATCTTGGCCCTCCATTTCCAATATACGGAAATGGAAGGCATCCGTGCATCTTCCCTAACCTGGTGTATCCCATGAAACATCCATGTTCAAACCTTAAGATCTCGCTCAAATCTCAATGGATTTTCACGAAATTTGTTTCTAAAGCTTCATCTCAAAGAGACGAACATATCCATACGGTGATGTGTGTGTTGTGAAATGGTTTGTTTCACAAAAGACCAGACCCGAGCCTAGATTAGGTCAAAGAGGCCATACCTGAGCTTGATGAAGTGAAGCTTCAATCAATTTTTTTTTGTAATGATCGCTAAGTCCATGGGAAGCTCTTGGTATGCTCACTTTGGGATAAAATTGGGTGGAACTGTGAACTCACCAAAATGGGTTGACGACTTGATGGAGAACTAGGTTAGACCTCACGGGAAGACCAAATTTTGATTGGGCTCTTCTTCATACACTTCAAGGAGGTGTAGGAATGGTTAATTTGAAGATTGGGAGAGGTTTGTTTTGGACCCGAAATGTGTCCTGTTTTGGGGTGTTTCGGGGTGATTAAATTGAGAGAAGGCAGTGAATTTGAAGATTTGATTCTATGGGAAACTAATTGCTTAGGTCCTAGGGAAGAACTTTGATGTTCAAAGTTTTAGGAATTAGGCAGTGTAGATGGGTCGGTGAAGCTCTCGGGTTTAGCCTTATTTATAGCCATGGAAAAACCATGGGTGAGCTTAGGCTGGTTTGGATTCATTTGGGGAGTTGCTATTCATTGCTATGATGGCTAAGGATAAAATTTCAGCTCAAGGATAAGCTTAATTCATCCTCCCAAGGCCAACCCATGTTCGTTCCAATTAAGTTGAAAGTTTAACTCAAGGCTTGGCTTCTCCTCATTGGATGGCTCATGAGGTGATGACATCACTAAGTTTAGTTGAATTTGCCTTCCCCATATGTATTCACAAAGCCTTTCAAGAGGGTGAAGAGTGAATGACACATAGGCTCCACCTTGTATCATTTCCACGAGTAGTTATGATGAGCTCTCCATTTATTGAAATGGATTTGGCTCATGTCCATTAGGTAGGGATGAGGTGTATGGTGACTCACAATTGAATAAGTTAAGCTTCATCCACATAAGTTAACACATCATCCCTGGCTTTATGAAAGAATGACACATAAACTACCATTTTCTTGATTTTTAAAATTTCATATTTATGAGCTCATTACTTGATGTAAGAATGATTTAAGCCAAGCCACTTCTCCATTTTTTAAGGTTTGATGTGCCCTCTACCTAAGCACACATGCCATTTTTTCATTTTCGGATGTCATGACACATACACCTTTCTATCATGATGTTATCATGATTAATCTTAATTATGATTAATGGGTTGGTTAAGGTATTTTTTAAGTCATGATGAGTCCAATGGGTCATGGGTGACCCATTTATAACTCCCCATAATTTAGATTTAATTTCAAAAATAAATTATGGGATTTTGAAGTCATGTATGATGTCAAGGATTTTAATTTAATTTTGGGCTTCTTGACTATAATTTCATTTTCAATTAATTATGTAATTAATTAAAAATGTGTGAAACTATAATATTCATCCAAAAATTGGTTAAAGTGATTTTATATGTTGACCATTTCACCAATTTCATTAATTTGGTCCAAAATTGTGTATTTTGTTACAAGTTGACCAAATTTAACCATAGTTGACCATGGTTGACCAGGGTTGACCATGGTTGACATGGGTTGACCATGGTTGACATGGTTGACCAGGGTTGACCAGGGTTAACCAGTCCAGGTCCAGGGTTCACCTAGGTGATTTACTTAACCCTGTCATGATTAATTTAATCATGGGGTCATTAATTTTGGTAATGGGACCTAGGTTTGACTAGGGTTGACCAAATGATCATGTTTCATCATTTTAATATCTTAAATTGATCAAATGAGTTAGATTTGACCAATTTAGTGTCTAGGTTGACTTAGTGGTCAATGGGGTTGGCATTAGGTCAATGTGGTGGTCATAGGTTCATGGATTGACCATTTTAACCAAGTTTGACCATTTGGGTCAAAGTTTGACCATTTGGGTCAAAGTTTGACCATTTGGGTCAAAGTTTGACCATTTGGGTCAAAGTTTGACCAGTGTGGTCAATGTTGTGGTCATTTGGGTCAAGGATTGACCATTTTGGCCTAGTTTAACAATTTAGGTCAAAGGTTGACTAGTTTGGTCAATGGGGTGGTCATTACGTGAAGGATTGGTCATTTTGACCTAATTTGACCATTTGGGTTAAAGGATTGACGATTTTGACCTAGTTTGACCATTTGGATCAAATGTTGACTAGTTTGGTCAATTGATCAGATCAGGGTTTGTCATTGCTGATTTAATTATTCTTAGGATGTCATTGAATTTTGAGTTAAAAAAAGGCTTCATTAGGTTTTACTTTAGACATTAGGGTTTAATGCTCATTGATAAGATTTAGGAGGTCAATATTAGTAGACTTCCTTTCTCAAGATGATTTGTAAATGATCCTAACAAAATTGAGGTCAACACATGATGAGGGCTTGCATAAGGGCACCTTCAAGAGAGAAAACGAGTCTACAATAACAAAACTCTTTCCTTAGTTTAACTAACACATCATAGAACTTCGAGGTTGTCTGCCTAGTGCGACATAAATCCTCAACTTATCTTCAGGCTCCCGAAATCAAAATTAACCTTCTCATAAGTTTTATAAGTTCCTAAAACCTCTCTCTCAATCTAAATCCACTCTTCTCGCACCATTTAACCAAGCTCAACGCCAATTCAGGCCACCTTTTGGTTTAGCACATACTTAGGACCAACCATAGAGCAATTTGAAGTTAGGAGGACCTTCGTGGAATCAAAGCGATCATCTCTGTCAAGCTCAATCAAGGCCTTATCTCTTGGGATAAGGTAATGGCTAGAGTTCACCATTTTTCTCTTGGTTTAGTCTTTTTTGAAGCAAAACAAAAATGCAAGGCCACTTAACTATATAGATAGATTTGTCTCACTTAGATTGTGTTATTGGAACAAACCCCTTGCAATTTGGTTGAGTGTACGGTGAGATATTAGGGTTTGAGGGCGAACAACTCTCAGTTCTCTGTCCCATGGAGATGACGAATGACTGTCATAGATTTCCGTGTATTTAAAATGGATGGTAGAGATCAAGCTGAGGCTACAGAGATCGAGCAGTGGAGATCGAGCCAAGGTAGCAAAACATGAGAAGCAGAGCACCTGAATACACCCCTGAGCACTTATGTGTAAAGCACGACCAACCGTAGGATGATGTGTGGGTTTATGATCGGTACAAGGTCGATGTGGCACAACGTAGGATTAAGTAAGAAAATCTGATATTCTTATTTAATTAGATCCAAAAAATAAATTCTAATTTCAGAAATTCATAACTCTGAAAATAAAAATCACAAAAATAAAATAAAAATCACAAAAATAAAGTAAAAATAGTTCCTAAACACAGTGAACATAAGAGAAAATAATAAAAATAAAAAATAAAATAATTAAATGCCTAAGAAGATATTTTAATTATAAATAATTCAATACAAATAAAAAAATATTAAATTTTTAGGGTTATATCCCTCTGTCACTAAGAATATTCCTTGATTTTTTCAAAGTAAAGAGACCTCCCTAACATCAAAATGTCAAATTTTCAATCAAAATTATAATTATTCTAAAAAATAAGTATAAAAGATTAAATAAAAATCAGAAAAATATAAACTAAAACTAAAACTAAGAAAAAAAATTAGAGCAATAACCCTAAACACTAAAATGAGAATTTTCATCTCTAAAACTTAAAAATAAAATTAGAACATTAGGGGTAAGTCTATAAAATTGTAAATTTTACATTTTAGCCCAAATCGTCTCCTTAACTTAAACTAAACATAAAGATTATCTTAGAAAATCTTAAGATTACAACCTAATGAAAACATTAAGTTAGTTAGGGAGGATTAATCTAATAATTAGCCCTTTAGTTGTGAGATTACTGCACAAAACTAAAGCTCTAAAATTAATTTGGGCCTAATCCAATTTAGGCCTAACTTAATTTAAATTCAATTTAGGTCTAACGCATCTTAGACCTAATTCAACCTAAGAGATTATAAGCTTAACTTAGGTTTAGCCTCAATCTAGACCTAATTCAAACTAAACTAAACTCTAAATTCAACTCAGGTCTAGCCTAACCTGGACCTAACTCAGTCTAAACTCAATTTGAACTCAACATAGAACTAATTTAAACTAAAATCAACTTTAATTCAACCTAGGACTAACCAACTTAGACCTAGCCCTATTCAACTCAAACTCTACACATAACATAGGTCTAACTCAACATTGACCTAACTCAACTAAAAACAACCCTATTTAATTTTACTCAACTAGACTTGATTTAACCAAATTCTAAACTTAATCTAACGTAGGTCTAACCTAACTTAGACCTATTTCAACTTGACTTAAGTTTCAAATCTTAAACTTAAAATAAAGGTCTTGTCCAACCCTAGATCTAACTTAACTTAAGTTTTGAACTTATCTTAGGTTTAACCAAACTTAGACCTAACTTAATTAAGACATAATTGGATCTAACTTAGCTTAACTTGAACTTAGGTCTAATCTAACTTAGAATCGACTTAATTAAGACTTAATTGGGCCTAACTTAGTAAAACCTTAAATTCAACTTAGGTCTAACCCAAACTGAGCCTAAACCAACATAATTCAAATCCTAAACCCTAAACTTAACTCAATTCTAATCCAACTTAGAATTCTCAACCAAATTAAACATAAATCAATTATGGGTCAACCCGAACAAACTTGGGTTAACCCAAAACAACTAAACCAAACCTGGGTCAACCTGACCTTGCTTGGGTTAACCCAAATCAACTTAAACTAATTTTGAGTCAACCCGACCTAGCTTGGGTTAACATAAGTCAACTTAAAACAAACCTGGGTCAACCTGACCTAACTTTGGTTAGCCCCCTAACATAAACTAAATCTGGGTCAACCGACCTCACTCTGGTTAACACAAATCAATTAAAACAAACCTAGGTCAACCCATCCAAACCCAAAATCAACTATAAAAGACCTGGGTCAACACGTCCTAGCTCAGTTTAACCAAATCAACTAAAAAATTTTGGTTCAACCCAACTTAACTTGGGTTAACCCAAAACAACTAAAAAAACTTACGTCAAACTTGCCTAACCTAGGATAACCCAAATCAAACAAAACCCAACCTGGGTCAACCTGATTTAACTCGGCCAATCCAAAACAAAACATACCTGGATTAAACCAACCTGGCCTTGGTTAACCCAAATCAAATTAAAACAAACCCAGGTCAATCTGACCTAACTCATGTTAAAGTGAAACTAACTCACATCAATTCTGAGTTAAACTGACCTAACTCCACTCAGACTTAAGTAACCTAAGTCAAGGAATATTTGAGTTAAAAAGCATACTTAACACACACAGTGGAGATAACACGGGTAGAAATGCAAAATAAGCATAAAAGACATAACATAAAACACATCCTGGTTTAAGAAGGAAATTCAGAGGAGGCAATTCATGGCTGCTAACGAAGTATTTTCTCATCACTCGTGACTAAGCAAACCATAAACTCAATGACCACGGCAGGAAAAAACAATGAGATCTTAACAGAGTTGTTCAAAAAATAAAAATAAGAATAAGAATTACAAAATTTGATCGACTAAGAAGTCTTAAGCAACCTAAAATTTTCAACCCCTTAAAATTTGTAAAAGACACTAAAACTAAAATGAAACCTTAATGAACAATGATTGCAACACAACTTTAAACATGTTGCTCGGGCCTACGAAGATCTCTTGGATGAAGTAACTCATGATTGTTTACAAGAATCTTTCGGTCGTAGTAGGCTTGACCACCTCTCTAGACTAAGTAGATTAAGAAATCAAACAGCTGAGGCACAAAAGAAAAACTAGGTTGTCCTAAACAAAAAATGATAATAATCAAAATGAACACATACATTTCTCTTACATTAAAATGAAGCACACGGACTCTGTTTGTTGGACTATTCGAGACAACCTATGATTTACCTTACATATTATTTGGGTGTTCTAACTCTATTTTGCGGGATGATTTAAATAAATTAACTGCTCTAGTAACCTAGGATTTATTTTATTTGAGTCTTCTTTTCTTTTGTAGAGCTAGGCAATGTTATGGTCAACTAATTATAGACATCCAAAATGTCCAATGAAGATGAAACACAAAGCGAAGGATGAACCTCAACTAAACCATCAACGGTAGAGAGGATGATTTCAACGATCGACTCTAGCATAAGTTAGGGTTGGTATCCATACCATCCGTTTGTCTGTATTCATTTAGTAGGTCTATCCAAATTATAGGCCAAAATTTACATTCTTGCCTTTTGTCTGGATTTTTAATAGGCTCACTTAAGGACTAAACCTTCTACCCTAACCTATATAACTTCAACTTAACTTTTCACATAAATCACCTTATTCACAAACATAGAAACATCATACATCTAAACAACTTCGATTCACATCAAATAAAACTGAGTAGAAACCCCTTTCGATCTAAAAATATGAATGGCAACATGATCTGTAGACATATGCGCAACATATTTCTCCTATCTCTTGTCTTTAATCCCTCACTAATTGTACGGAAAGGGGTTGTTTGACTTATGAGAACCACTACCTTATAAAGTAAGTTCTGCTAAAGCATACCCATTGGCCTTTTAAAATTAATATTATATGCATTCATCATCAAGGACTTTCACAACCCAATACACAACTAGCTTTGATGCACTCAGCACTAATTAAAACTAAACATTTGAGTGCAGTGAGGTATAAAATGTTTAAATTTGAAATTCTAAATTATGTTCACATTATTCTTAGAATATTATGTATACCATACATACATAGGAAACTTGACTTATAATCGAATTGTAAGCCCTACAACTCTTAATAAATAATAGTCTACCTTATCTTGCATCATCAATTCCGGTCATGCATGACATTGAATGTGATTAAGTGGTTTAGATGACATCCCTTTTCAAGAAAGGTTGTAAATCTAAAAGGTCACTTCTCCTTTCTATAGGGGTAAGCCTCTATAGTTAGTTACATCTTGAGCAACCGAAACCATTTTGGAAAACCCTCGATTAAGGTTGTGGCTTTATCCTCAAGAAGTTGAATCTTGTTGTTTTCAAAGAAAGATTTTAATGTTTTTATCTGACATCTTAATAGAATGATAGGACTATAGAACATACAATCATGCAAGAGAAAAAATATGAGCATGTTGTTACTGGATGAATAACCTCAAAGTCGTAGGGTGAAGTTACCAAGAGAAGTGAACCTTTGGTGCCCTAACCTAAAAGAAAGAAAACATGCAATGTAATGGAAGTGACCTTTTAGATTTAAAGCGCAAACTAGTGTTAATATTCAATATTGACTTTGTTTAAATAATCAAATCCATCTTAAAGTTGTATTTCTACGTTTCAAGGCGGTATACTAATTTTAATGACATGCTTGAATATTCGAACACCCTGAATCTTCGAATCAACACGATAGCTAAATGCTCCGTGTCAGTCGGAGAGTGGTAGAAAAAATAAAATTAACCCCAATGGGGTAGATCAAAACTACTGTATGTAACCATCACGACCAATCCGGTAGGAGAAGAAATGATTGAATAGTTTAATCAACCACTGGATCTTCATCCTCAGGCGGAGTAGCACATAGGGCATAATAGCGGCGATCGAGTTTGGAAGGATCTAAGCAGTAATACTGCCATAACAATTAAAGATGGAACACTGCTCCTGAAAAAGTGGTAGCCAAAGACCCATCTTAAAATGATCCTTATAGAAGACAACATCAGGAGAGAAGTCATCCATGGACTATTCATGGCTATCAACTAGTTGCAAGAGAGTTGTGGGATCCAGCACGCAATGATCCTGGATCTCATCTATGTTTGTTGTAGAAAGAACTAATACCTTGGTCGTAGGAATTGAACAGAACAGATCCTAAGAGTATTTTCAAACCATGGAGTCAATTTCATTAGGCAAAAACGAAGAACGATAAATGACAGCAAAGCAAAGTAGAAAAGGAAAAAAGGATAGGAGCTCTAAAAGGTAAAGAATAGGACCAATACATATATATATATATATACATACATACATATATATATATATATATATATATACATATATATATATATATATATATATATATATATATATATATATATATATATATATATATATATATATATATATACATATGTATATATATATATATATATATATATATATATATATATATATATATATATATATATATATATATATATATATATATATATATATATACATATGTATATATATATATATATATATGTATATATATATATATGTATATATATATATATATATTCTGCTCAACTGCTGCAATATGGAATGTTTAAAGGAAATGCTGATCCGTTAACTAATTAACCTACTCGAAGAGGAAGTTTTTTCGCCATTAATTCAATGGATAGTAACTAAACAAATTGGGCCGGATGGTTATTCTTCTGATTTCTACAAAAGTCTTGGAATATTATTAAGCAAAATGTGATTGCTGCTATTCATGCATTTTTTCAAGGTTCTAATCTGCCTAAATATTTTGCATCCTCTTCTATCATTCTTATACCAAAAGATAAGAATAAAAACTGCTGGAAAGACTTTAGACTAATTAGTATTACATCTACTTTCTCCAAGATCATAAGCAAGGTTCTTGTGGACAAGCTTCAACCTTTTCTAGTGGATTTAATTTCAGAAAACCAATCTGCATTTATTAAAGGTAGATGCATTAGTGAAAATATTCTTCTTGCCCAAGAACTTCTTGCTGATATTGACAAGCCTTGTAGGGGATCAAATATTATTCTTAAGTTGGATCTTTCTAAAGCTTTTGATTCTAGTAATTGGACTTTTATACTTGATGTCATAGCTGCTAGAGGTTTCAATTCAGATTTTTGCAATTTAATCTCTAGATGGCTGGAAAATAATTATTATAGTGTTTTGATTAATGGAAGTACAGATGGTTTCTTCCAAGCTGGCAGGAGAATCAAACAAGGAGATCCATTATCTCCTTATATATTCATTTTGGCTTTTGACTACTTCTCTAACTTGTTAAATCAAGTTCAACAAGATAATCCTTATGTCCAATATCAGCACAAGTCCAATCTCTTGATTAGTCATCTTGCTTATTCAGATGATGTTATTATTTTTTGTAATGGGAGCAAGCAATCTATTAAATGCATAATGAAAGCTCTTTCTTGTTTTGAAGTCATGTTTCGGAATGGAATTTAATAAGGCCAAATGTTCATTTCTTGCTAGCTCATTGATTAAAGTACAGATTAAAAAGTGGATTTCGAATATACTGGATTCAAAGAAGCCATTTATCCTCTTGTTTACTTGGGTTTCCCTTTGTTAAAAGGAAGAAGAAGGTTATCTCATTATGATGAAGTGGTTACTAAAATTTCTTCCAAGATTCAATGTTGGACAAATTCTTTCCTGTAAAATGGTGGTAGAATTACTCTTTTGAAAAGTGTTTTAACAACTTTCCCTTTATATATTCTACAAATGGTTAATATGAAGAGAAGTTCTCAGAAACTTTTATCCCTTATCTTGAACAAATTTCTATGGGAAGGACAACATAAACAAATGAATTGGTCAAATTGGGATAAATTGTGTAAACCTCTTGCTAGTGGTGGGCTTGGTTTTAAAAGTTTCCAACATCTCAGCTTTTCTTATTATTGTAACCAATGGGTTAAGTTTAGATCAAAGTCTTCACTTTGGTCTAAATTTCTTCATGGGAAATATTGCAAAACAGCTCATCCTTCTCAGGTTCAAGCAAAAATGGGTGATTCAAAAAATTGGAAGAGGCTTTTAAAAGTAAGAGAGTTTGCTGAAAAATTATTTATTTGGGAAATTGGAGATGGTCAAATTGATTTTTGGCTAGACATTGGTTATATAATGATTACCTAAAAGATCACCAGGTGATGTCTTCTTCTATACACAAAGTTTCTGATTGTTGGACCAATTTAAAATGGGATGAATCCAAGCTTAAAGCTGTTGTCAACACAGATTTGGTAAATAAAATTCTGGCTGTTCCATTACAGCCCAATCAAAAGGATAGATTGATTACCAAAAATCCATCTACACAAAGTTTATCCAAGTTCATTTATATCTCTAGTAATAATTGGACTTATAATGATTGGGGGAAGCTTATTTGGAATAAGTTCATATCTCCTTCAATGTCATTTTTTTGCTGGAAACTTTTTAGAAATTTTCTCGCCAACCGATGATATTCCCGAAGCTAAAGGGAATTCAGGGACCTTCTATATGTCATTTTTGTCACTCCAATGAAGAATCAATTTATCATTTATTCATCAACTGTCTTGTTGTACAGGAAGTATGGAAAACTGTTCTTAAGCATAAGGGGTTGCTTCATAGGCATCACTTATGGATTAATCTTATTGATTGCTGGCAGGACTGGAAGGAGACAGCAGAATTTTATATTCCTTTTATTATTTTTTGGTTTACATGGATGGCAAGGAATGATATTATTTACAACAATAAGACATTTTCAGCCCAGGTTATCATTAAAAATTGTTTGAATTATCTTCACAAGATAATTACTCTCTTCAAATTAAGTGATAAACCTTCTCATGTTAAGGCTCAATTGATCAGTTGGAGAACTCCCAAGTTTCCATGGGTAAAAATAAATACTGATGGTAGTTTCAAACCTTCCAATGCTGGTATTGGTGCTCTATGCAGAAATCATATGGGATCATGCTTATGGATTATTTCTGCTCCTATTACTGCCATTAATGCACTTGAAACAGAAGCTATTGCTGTTTTCTGGGGTCTTAAGACAGCCATTCTGAATCACCATTGTCTAATTCATATTGAGATGGATTCATTACTCTTACTTAATATTCTTCAACATAAAGCAACTGCTCCTTGGTATCTTCGAATATGGATCAGCAAAATATCTATATTGGCACTTAATAGAGCTATTTTTTGGAGCCATATCCATAGGGAGGGCAATCATCCAGCAAATTAGCTTGCTACTAGAGCCTCTTCTTCTAATTACATTTTATGTTATTCTTACTCTTCTATGGATCATAGATCTCCTTTATTCAAGGAGTTTAGACTTCTTTTACATGGGGATTTGCTTTTAATTCCTCATATCAGCTGTACCAGACTCTTTCAAGATTAATATATTAGTTGTTTTGCTTATATATATATATATATATATATATATATATATATATATATATATATATATATATATATATATATATATATATATATATATATATATCGTGTGTGTGTGTGTGTGTGTGTGTCAGTGTGTGTGTGTACGTGACCTACCTAAGAAGTCGATACGCCGCCAATGCAATTGTTGCGATAGGATTACACATCACCTAAGTAAGTAATCATTATAAAAATTTAAAAAATATTTTATTCAATATTGTTTTTCAAATAAAGGGGGACGACATGCAAAAACCCTTTGTTACATTTAGGTAAGGAAAAATTGGACCAGACGGTCGTTCTCGCTTTAATCTAAGACAAAAACTCTGTGGCAAGCCGTTCGAACATGAACTCACTGCTTAGCCTAAAAAGATCTTTCTGACTATCCTTGGGCTCAGTGGCGAGGGCCTCCCTAAAAACCTATAGTTTCAAGCATAAGTGTGTAACCTCCCAGCTGCCAGAAAGCATCTCCCTCTGAAAGGCCGCAAGATCCTCACACAACCCGCAATTTCTCTCTACACTTACTAGACCTTCTCGAAGATGTAGGCGCCACTTCCATCACCTTCTCCTCACTGGTATTTCATGAAGCGGAGGAAGCATTCCTCTATCTCGGTGAGGCGGCGGAGTATGAAGTCTGAGGACACACGACGGCATATAGTCGCGTCCCTATCCCTCATAGCTCTCTGATGGATGTCTCTCTGGCTTTAGCACTCGGTCTATCGGTAACTCGCTCGGCATCTTGCCCCGACGTGCTGAGCCCCACCATGTCTCCTCCAACGATGACTTTTATCGTGCTTGCCCCTAGACTGCAACTTGGTCCATCGCAGCCGCATCATCTTCGAGCCCACATCCGTACTACCGATGAAGAATTGACAGTCAAGACATCTTTTGTTGAAAAGGAAGAAACAAAAAGGCTAATCAAACTACATGCCAAGGATCCACCCCCACTCAGACATTTAATAATAAAACATATCCTCACCCACTTATTCATGTCCTCCACTTTCTAGGAGAAGCTGCTCCTAGCCTGGAGAAGCTACGTCTTAGCCTCGACCACCACTGACTCAGTACTTCTTTGGGGGGTCACGATCCCCACAGCAGCCTAAGCAAATAGCCTTGCTCTCGCAGGTGAAACACTCATCGGAGGTGAATGTCCTGCATGAGGGTCGTCTAGACGATCTCTCACTTGATTCATAGCCCTTTTCTGAGAAAGCCCGCAAGGAAACCCGAAGAGGCGGGTCGAGCCTCACAATCACTGGCTCCATGCTTAGACACAACCCTCTTCTTACTCTGTCCTTCGGTAGACGCCTTACTCACAAACTTACGCTTCACATCTGGCTTGCGGGCTTGCGTTTGCATGTCGCTCATCGTTTTGAGGAGCACTCCCTTGTCAGAAGGTGGGACTTCTTCGCTAAACATTGCGGAAAATAGGTAGGGAGGAAGACACAAGACAAAGAAAACTAAAGGCACTAAAGAGATATAAATTTCTTTTGCCCCAAAGTCTATTTATAATGGCCTGAGCATAAAAATCTAGAGATATTCATTATTTCGCAATAATACCATTTATTTATTTATTCATTTATATATACGTGATCAAAAAATTCTCTTTTCCTAATGTACTAAATAGTTTTGGAGAAGCAAGAGAATCGGGGAACTAAATATGTATACATGAAAATGTGTTTGCACAAATCTCAAAGCAGATGGGCGATCTATGAAGGAAGCACAACCTATCGAATGCAGTAATAGATGATTGTTTCTTATGAGCATCAACCGAGAAAATGTCTTAGCTGAATGATTGATAGAAGACGACAAAAGGAATTCCCTCAGAACGATCATCAGCCTTCAGTATGATCGATGGGGGGACTCCTTCAGACCATGAATCGATCGAAACAAGATCTGTTAGACAATCAACAACCCTTATCGATCGAATATGTCCTGAGCCTTACTATATACAAATAGCCTTGTAACTTACCAAAAGACCTTTGAAAAGTTAAAAATTAAGGGGTATTATGCACTTTTTTAATATTAAGACTTAGGTCTATAGATAGGGGTCCAAATTATAATAAAGAATACCATTTTGCTTATTTACTCTCGCTCTCTCTTAATTGCCTCATAATAGAACGTTTCATTCATTGTGCGTATTTCTCGGACAATTTCAGATTCAACAAAAAGTATTATAAATATGTACATTTATATAAATCTTTAAGAATTACTTGGTGTTTGTATAAATTTCCCAAATAACTGTGCCAATTAAAACCATCCCTACGAACCAGCGGTTATAAGTCACCCATGGGAGCGCCCACTGCTTTCAACGGACTTAAAACGGTGCGGGTCCCTTGATGTTGCGGCTTCTGTTGATCTGGTGTCGGTCGTGACTTTACAGCATTATAAATTAAACTTTGGGCCCCTCCGCACTCGGAATTTGTTGAAGCGGGAAAGGGCTGATTTGGCCGAGTAAGAGAATACGAACGCAGGGAAAAGCCTGTATTAGGGTGGTGACCGTAGTCACTCATCCTCATTTCAAATGTCCTCGTGCGTAGCCGGAGTATAAAACTGAATATCGATTGTTTTTAGAGTTGTTATGAATGTCATTATTGTATTTTAAGACATTTAAGATAAAAAATTATCATTTTAATTCAAATGAAGTTTCAACACATAAATTAAATTAAAAATGTGTGATGATAAAATACATCATATAGTTGATGGTGTCAGGATCAGTGGGTACTTGCAATGGTACAAGTACTTATATTAATCTTATAGGTGCTGATGGAAATCTGGCAACTATAAACTGATGATGAAGATTGGATAATCGTAATTGGGCAAATATTGGTCAAATGATAGTAGTCAAATGATGATTGTTAAAAAATTATAGTAGAGCGACAGACATCAAGCAATCATAGTCAAAACAATAGTGATTGGGAGATAGTGGTCGAATGGTCATAATCAAATGTCAAAGATATAATGATTTTAGTCATATGACATTGTCGAGTGACCATAATTAGTTATGGAAGTTAAGTGACCATAGTGAAAAATTGGTTTTTAGACTACCTTAGTCTAGAAATTGAGATAAAGCGATGGTTAATAGTCGATAGAGGTCAGGCAGCTATAGATGGATGACTGACATCGATCCATCATCTACAAGTGATTGTTTTATCAATGATTGAGAAAAAATAATCAAGCTTAAGTGATCAATCAACTTCATTCAAGCAGTAGTGGTTATGTGATAACAAACAACTATAAATAGACGTTAATGGTGATTAAAAGTAATGATTAGGAAATGGTGATCCAATGATGATGGCGACCTGATGGTGACTATACTACAATGGTAGTGATTAGGTGGTGTTAGTATATAGATATACAACATATTTATATGCCAATCAAACTTGGTCAAAGTCCAAGTTAATAATGAATCCCATTCACTCCCTCTTCTCATACATTAGTACCCTCAGGCCACACTCCTCCCCCTCCCTGCTTGTAACAGCAATCTCATCCTTGCTCACTTCCCACAAACACCACAAGCTCTCTACTAGCTGTCACTCTTATCTTACTGAGCACCTCAACACTGCCGACGAACCAAGACCCCACCTTTTTGTCTCTCATTTAAATGCACTTCTCCAGACTGCTACTTGAGGAGAAATATTTAGGTACGGAATATCCACACAGAATTGCGTGCTTAAGAAAGTTATTCAAATGTTATTTGGAAGTTATGTCCGTGTTAATAGGGTTAATATCCCCACTAACCTCACAATAACCCCCTCAATAACCTACAAATATATAAAAACAAAATTGCGAAACTTATTTGTAGGTTATTGAGGGATTATTGTGAGATTATTGACGGTATTAACCCAATAACACGGACATAACCTCTGAATAACCTTCTTACGCACGCAATTCTGCATGTGTATTCCATACCTAAATATATCTTCTACTCGAGAGGCCCTATATCACTCTCCCTTAGCTAAGTTTTCCCAGCTGACCACCTACCTAGCTCCTCTCCAAACCACAGGTCACCTTGGCCCCCTAGTAGCAGCTACTGCATTTTGCAAGCACAAGCCAACCTCTGTGTACACATCTCACTGCAGTTCCACTTCTGCTACCAGAATAGCCACCTCCTCTCATTTTCCGACAAAGCCAATATAGCCTACCCTCTCCTTTCTTTCTCTCTCTAAATCCGGAAACAAAATGAGAAAATAAAAATTTGTTTTTGTGGGGAAGCAAAATGAGAGTATAAGGGGATGAAGACCAAGTTATGGTATTTACACGGTAACTTGATACATTCATTGTGGATTATGGGATGAAGGCCAAGTTGTGGTATTTATACACACGTGATGCACTTATTTAGAGTTCGTTTCGAGGCATTGTTGATTATTTATAATCGTCGATAATGAACTTATTCGATAATCCGATAATCCGATAATCCGTATATTATCGAATAAGTTGCCATTGCTTGAGGCAACTTATTCGTAACGACTTCTTTGTAGAACATTACTTGGATTAACGACTAAACAACCCCCGAAAGTTCGTTTATCGTTTCGGAGCTTATTCAGAACAGCTTATTCGAATCAAAACTGAATGAAAAGAAAAATAGATCAAAACTGAAGCAAGAAAAATAAGAAAGAAAAAACTATATATCAAATGAAAGAGATCACAAGCTAGAACCTGAATTTCCAACATAACAAAAAAACAATTTAACAAATATATCAAAAGATTCAACCAAAGTTTATATAAATGCAGAAAATGCAGAAAATGTAGAAAATACAGAAAATGCAGAAAAATGCCTTGAGGTGAATAGAAAGCCACTACTACCCATAACAATGATGCAGAAAATGCAGAAAAAATGTAGAAAATGCAGAAAAATGCAAAAAATGCAAAAAATCGCTCCATTCTAGTACAAAAATGCAGAAATACAGCTCATGAAGAAAAGAAACAGATCGGGTGAGTGTGATTACCCTAACACGAGCGAGATCGGGAAAGCGAAGGAGCAATCGAGATGTCAGATGGGCGAGCGAGAGAATCGGAGCGAAAAAATTCTTACAGTGGAAGGGAGCGCAAGAGAAAAAATCGGGAGGGAAGAAGTGATTGGGACAGTAAGTGATCGATCACGAGGGCTGGAGGAGAGAGCTTTGATCGCCTTCGTCTGCCAATGTACTATGGTTCGCGGTTTTGGAGAGCTGCGAGCCCTCCTCCTCTCTGCTTGGAGCTCGATCGGAACAGCTTTGGCGAAAAATCGCAAGAGAAAAGGAACAGGACACAACGCGAACGGAGACGAGGGGTGGAGGAAATTCGTTGCCAAGGCTCTGCGGCTCGCAGTTTTTGCGAGCTTCGACGCCTTTTCCGCTTGCAGCGACGAGTGTGGAGGAAATTCGTGAGAGAAGAAGAGGAGCTCGGGAAGGGACGCGATCGGGCGGGGGCTGGAGGGTAATAAGCTGGAGCGATAATCTGTAAGCGGGGGGAGTCCGGCTTCTCAAGCCATGAAGGAAATAACGATCAAAATAAGCCACGGTAGGAATAATTTAGGTCCGGACGTGAAATTCAAACAGTAAAGTGGTGTTGGGAAAACGCCATCGTACTCTTTAAGCTGGCCCAAATGGGCCCTTAGAGTGTGGTGGGCAAGCAAGCTTTTGTGAGGAAGCTGCCAAGTAGGAATGAGGTGCGTCCAGAAGCTACTACCTGATTTTGGACTGATATGAGACTTGAACAAAACTTAAAAACAACTTCTATGAACCTAAATGAACACAAAAATAACTAAATATATGAGATTAAATCTAAGGATTTAAGTCTAATTGAACGCTCAAAAGATAATACGAATAATGCTTGATGAAGATTAAAATGAATGTATAAGACTGACAGGAAATTATTGTTTTTTTTTCTCATGAGGGATGGGCAGAATTTCCTTATGCTTAGAAAACGCATAAATCACTAGACTCAAAATTGGATGAATATGAACTGAATTGCTCTTTTGTTTATAGATTAAAAAAAAAGCTTTGTGGTCATAAAGAGCTAATATTTGTGGAGTGAGAGAAAAACCTAAAATTTTGCCAAAACATGTCACAATTTGATGCTTTTGCATTAATTTTGTGTAGTTTTATGCATCTTTGTGCAAGAAAGGCTCAAAATAAAATTAAAAAAATTAGAGATTTCAAGGATAAGTCCATGGCGCCATCCTCAGTGCCACTATGCTTTGTTGGAGATTTTCTAACAAATTTTTTGAGAGCATGGTAACTCACTGCTAGACCAAAGCGTCACATCACTATTGAAAAGTGTCATAGTGCTGGCAACCAAGCACCACATCAAGATCAATGATGGAGGAAGTGCCCATAAGATAGAAAGTTGAGCACAACAATTTCGTGCCTAGTGTCTCCTCTTTGTGTTCAACGGTGTAGCACTATATCTTGAGTGTTGTAATTGGATTACACGACTAGATAGTATTGTGATTTTAAATCCAAAATTCAAGAGCAGGAAGGGTAGTTAATGATGCTGAAAACACATAAAAATACTGGAAGAGTACGTTAGAGAAGGGAGAGTAATGTTGTGTGCGATAGTGAATGTGTGTGAGGGTTACATAGCCAATAAGGAAGAGTAAAAGTACAAGGAATTTGACAGGAAAAAGATAAAGTATTTGGAGAAGATTTCAATAAAGTAATTTGGGAAATACATTTAAGGAGTCCTAGTGCCTTTGTTTACAATGGGAAAAAGGTCCACATCCGCCATCACTATGACAATAGTGGAGACCTCTAACAATTTGGTTGGTCGATAGTCTAAGGATCCTAATATTTCTGAGAGGATGGAAATTCATAGTCATCTTGAGTTTGAGTTTTATTCCTAAAATTTTGATTAGTCCACTTATTAAGTCTCCTTTATAGTCTAGCCTTTTTTTAGGATTATGACTTCACATCTTCACCTCCATCGAGAAATCCTTCTAGTACACACTTCCCCTTATTCTGAGATTAAATCTCAAATCCAAAACATCTAGTTTCAAGTATCAAATTCAAACATTTTAAAACCTCAAATCTAAACCTCCAACTTCAAATCCTCATATTTAAATCTTCAACCCTCAAATCCAAACCTCTAACTTCAAATCCTCAAATTCAAATCTTCAACTTTTAAATTTAAACTCTTGAATCCAAACTTTCAACTTTCAAAACTCTAACTTCAAACCCCTAGTTGAACTAAAATTTATCAAAATTATAAGAAGAAACCCACTTAGAAACATATCATCTCAAACTTATCAAATTGTAACAACCTTAACCAATTTAACAACTTTGACAAAATTTAACAAATTTAATCAAAGTTTAATAAACTTTAACAAATTTAACAAACTTCAACTAAATTTAATAAATTTACCAACAAAACTAACTTGAAGAACCAATTAAATTTAACAAACCTCAATCAAATTTTGATAAACCTTAATAAAATTTAACAAGCCTTAAAAATCCTAAATTTAACAAACTTTAACATATTAATGAACTTTAAATAGTGTTAGATTCAACTTTTAACAACCTTAAAATAAATTAAAACAAACTCTTAACAACCTTAAAAAAATTCAAACAATTTTAAGGCAAACATTAAACACATCCATAAACCACAAATAAATCTTAAGAAATCTCCAAATAAAGTTTAAAAACCCTAAAACACCCATTAATTTTAATTAACATTAAAAATAAATTTCAAATAATCTTAATAAACTTCAAACAAATAGATAAACAAACATTAGCAAATAAATTTAAACAACTTCAAAAAATATTTAAGAACACCTCAATTACACTTCAAATAAGCAATATTCTTAACTTAAAATAAATCTTAACGAATCAAAAATAAATTAACTAAAAAAAAAACCATCAAACGAAATCAAATCTAACTAGCTCAAATTTTTAGCTCAAGTGAATCATGCAAGTCACATTCTATTCAACCAATAATCAACCCAAATCAGTCAAACTAAAATTAACAAAATCAAACTCGCTCAAACTAAATCAAAATTTTCAAATAAAAAATCACCCCAGTTCTTAAAAAAGTTGTCAATTTTTAATCTCAGGGTAATTGTTCTTTTAGAGTTGGCTAACTCCTTTTTATGGGTTTTTCCAAGACACATCATCCTTGGACTATAATTTATAATCTTTCAATTCCACATAAATCTTCGAACTTCAAGTTTATCAAATATAAGTTATAAGCATTAAACTCAGAGACAATTTTTGAATAATCAGCACGACAAAAGCCAACACTTTAATTGAGAGTAATTTATGGAGCCATAACTCCTGAAATGTAATTAACTTAGAGGACTTCCCTTCGTTGGGATACCAACCCCCAAAATTAAATAAAACCTATCTTACCCCCATAAGGTAAGGAAAACTCCCATAGTTATATACTCATTTATCTTGAAGATTTTCTTCATTCGAGTGATTAAATCCATTTTAAGGTAATATTTTTATTCTTTAGGGTAGTATATTATTCTTCAAATAAAGCATCCAAACATTTAGATAGAATAATTCTTATATTAATGGTTGGCATCCAATCCAGTAATAAAAAAATCTTCCACCAAGGACTTTTCTGGTGACTCCGCTAGGGATATTGCTCTCTCCATCTCTAGTGTTAGCTTATATTATTTTCATTGATAATATGTTTTTAGACCTCACAGACTTAGATGTCTCATCATTTTCACGTTGGACTTTTCATTCACCAAGTTTTAGAATGAGTCCACTTATTGAACTCCAAGTCTTTTAACTTATCATTTATACCATATTTAATAAGTATGCTTCAGGACTTCATTTAATTTAATTTAATGGTTTAATTGAGTTGTCTTTTGATAAGTTTATTGTTTAAGTCATTAAGATCCAGAGATAAAACCGTTGACTCTTTATTAAAATCCTTCCTTATTTCTTTGTTACAAAAAAACATTGTCCTCTAAGCTAATTTTCTCCTCTAAAAGTGGAAGAAATCTGACACTCAATCCAACTCATTTCGATGATGGGTATGTCATCAAGTTTGGAATGAGATTTAATTAATTCAAGATGACTTGTAGTGACCTCACCTTTTCCATGGTAGATCGTTAAGTTTTTTTATGAGAAAGAACCCCAAATGGTATTCAACCTTAAGTCTGAAGAAGATTTTTCACTCTTAAAGAAGAGACTTATTATAAGTTCCCTTGTAGTGACTGATATTGTTGTTATTGTTCTAAGAATTCAAAACCCTCCTGAGAAAGCAAAAAACTCACCAAGTCATTAAAGTATCTAAAATCTCAAACTTTGTTAAATTGACATGTGAGAAATCAGTTGAAGTATTGGGTGAAGACTATATTGTCCTATCCAAATTTTAATTTGGTTCATCTTTCATGATAAGTATTATATTAACCAAAACTCCATAAAAGATTTATAAGAAGTACATTCGGGCTGATTTATAGATAATAATTGAGAAGAAAGATTCCTATAAAAATAGATTTGACTCACTAATCTAAGTTTCACAATTAATATGCTCAGTGGTGGTTTGCGTGATTTAAGTTGGTGCATTGTAGATTTTTGTCTGAGGTTTGATATTAATTCATGGCTTATTCTATATTTGTTGGTCATTTTGATAATCATGATTTATAGGTTTACATTTGGTTTTCTAAGTAATAGTTCTCTGTTCCATTATATCCTTAAATTCAGTTCTCAGTATTTAGTGTGAAGTTTTACCTTAGAAGTTCTTATGTTTCTTGCAAGCCTGTGTGATTAAATGTTAAGTGTCATTTAAAAAATTTCACGTGGTTTAAGTCTTTTAAGGTATTTAGGTTTAAGTATTTTAAAAATTTTTTTAGTTTGTTCAAATTATTTGAAGTCATTTGGTTTAAAAGTTGGAGTTATTTTAAGTTATTTCGTTTAAGTGTTTATATTGTCTCAAGTTATTTACTTAAAATTTTTAAGTTGTCTTATTCGATTTAAATTCTTAGGTTGCTTTATTTTAATTATTTTTTTTAGGTTGTTTAAGTTATTTAGTTTAAATGATCTAAGATTTTAAGTTATCTTAAGTGTTTAAGTTATTTATCTTATTTATTATTATTATTATTATTATTATTATTATTATTATTATTATTTTACTTTTAGGTTTGAAGTTTATATGTCTTATGATTATGTTCTAAAGTTTTTTTTAAAGGTTTTAGGTTTATATTTCAAAATATTACTTTATGAATTAGCTTATATTTTATTAAAGTTTAAAATAATTTCAAAAGAATATTTTATAGGTTAGTTTAATTTAAAAAAATGTTTTTAAATTGTTTTAAAAAGGTTTAAATTATCTTAAAATTGTTTACTTATTGTAAAATTTTTTAATTATATTTAAATAATTTTAAATTGTTTGAAATTTATTTAAATTATTTTTGAAGTTATTTTAAAAATTATTTAATATTGCTTTTTGGATTATTTTAGACAATTTTAAATTATTTTAAATTTTGTAAAATTATTTTTATTTTTTAATACTACTTTTTAAAATTATTTTGAATTTTCCAAATTATTTATATTTTTTACTTTAAAATTTTAAAATTATTTAAAATATTGTAAATATTTTTATTTTATTATTTTATAAAAATGTTTTAAATCATTTCAAATTGTTAAGTTATCTATAATTTTTTAAAAGTTTATTTTTAATTGTTTTAAATTTTTTATGAATCAATTTAAAATTACTTTTAAATGTTTTAATTTATTTTAAGTTTATTTTTAAATTGTTTTACATTGTTTTTAAATTGTGTTTGAGTTTATATAATATATAAACTTATTTTAATTATTTTTAGTTTATTTTAAAATAGTCTTTAATTTATAAAAAATTAAATTATTTATTATTATTATTATTAATTGTTTTAAATTATTTCATGTTTTTTATTTTTAAAAATTATTTAAATTTGTTTTGTCTAATTTTTTTTAATGAAAAAACACTTTATGTTATTTTTTGAGATTTTAAATTTCATTTTTGAAAGGTTTTAAAGCTCAACGTTTTTATGATTTTTGAATTATATAGAATTGTAAATGAAATTTTTATTTATAATGTTCACCAATAGAATCAACAAAAGAGATATTATCATTCTCCTTTTATTTATATTATTAATTATTTATTTTCACAAGTTTGGACATAATGGAACAACACATGGAATAGAATTCCTAATACCAAGGATAGTTTAGGGAGAAAACATGAAAATTTACTTTGAGGATTACATGGAATAACTAAGTAAGTCACATATAGAAATTCTAATCATAAGAGGAAACTATACATGAAAATTATACACGAGAGTAAACTACACATTAAGATTACACATGGAAGTAAGTCAAATATAGAAAATTACACATGCAAGATACATATTAAGATTACACATACAAGTGGTGAGATAAATATGAAGAGGAAGAAGAAAAAGTAGATTTGAAGAGAAGGAAATGTGAAGAAGAAGAAGAAATGTGAAGAGAGAATGTGAAAAAGAAGTTTGAAGAGGCC
The DNA here is from genome assembly GCA_022702705.1 of Papilionanthe hookeriana x Papilionanthe teres. Taxonomy (NCBI): domain Eukaryota; kingdom Viridiplantae; phylum Streptophyta; class Magnoliopsida; order Asparagales; family Orchidaceae; genus Papilionanthe; species Papilionanthe hookeriana x Papilionanthe teres. The sequence continues at coordinate 71,460,895 of CM040421.1, read as the reverse complement.
AAAGTAGAAGAGAATAGAAAGATAGGAAAAAGAAGTGTGAAGAGAAAAGAAGAACAAGATAGAAGAAAAAGTGCATGAAGAGAAATGAAAGTAAGAAATAAGTAGTAGAAGAAGAAAGAAGAATAGAAAGTAATGTAGTGATAAGGAGGACAAGCTGGAGAACACCAACAAAGAGCACCACTGAAAAAGAAGTTGACAAACAAAAACACCAATGTGGGTGAGCAAGCCAAGGGAGAAAAGAGAATGACATATTTCTATCTCTAGAGGTTTCTTAAAGAGAAAGAGAGTGTACCTCTCCTTTTTTTTTAGGCCTCCTTTTAATGGAGAAAGGTAGCAAAGAGAGTGTACCTCTCCTTTTTGTTGAGGCCTCCTTTTAATGGAGAGATTGGAGGTTCAAAATTAGAGCATGAATGAGAAAAGAGAGGCATTAGTTGGGAGGCACATAGGTGGCTGGTTGGAGGTTCCAAACCATTGGGCCCTTGGTTTGTAGTGCCTAAGAAAGGGAGAGGGGGGAACTAGGAGTCACTTTGAGTGGTGTCAAAGTGCTAGCGATGGCAAATTGGAGCCACTTTAAAGGGGCCTATATGCCTCTTACTCAATTTGGGAATGCCTAAACAAATGGGGATTAAGCCGTTATGTGTCACTTTGAGTGGCTCCAATGTGCTACCCTGCCACTGTGAGTAGCATCAATGTGTTATCATCACCTTCTCTCTTACCTAATCGGAGAGAGAGTTTAGGGCTTAGATTGGAGAATTTCTTGGTTTATTTTGCAGAAAAAAATAAAGAGAACAAAATATTGGTAGTGATTTTGGTCAAAGTGGGCTTCATGGCATGAAAATTAAAGTCAAAAGTGTAAGCCCCATTCTAAAAGAGAGAAAATTAAGATTTTAAATGAAATTTTAGATGAGCTTCAAATTGGTCGATTTTTATTTATTCAACATTATTAGATTATATCTTGAGTTTGGAGACGACGTGAGGTCATTTTTAGAACAAAATCATAATTATTATTCAAATTATCATAATTATCATCTAAATTATCATAGGCTAGATCGGCTCCAAAATGAAACCCGATTTGGATTTGTAGGGGCTCATTTGAGTGGTTTTAAAAACCCAAATGCATTTTTAAAGTACATCATAGAAAATGATGCTCCATTGAAAAAATCTTATGGGAGACGAATTTTCATGCATGAAAGCTCACCCCATAACATTTCATGTAAAAGGTAGTCTGATAGTCATCAAAACTTATTTCATGTCAGTCATACAGTAATAATAGACCAATTGTTGCTCATAACATGTTCCAAGCACCATAATCATTGATCTACCTAAAAAAATACTCATTTTTATGCCTTATTTATGATTCAATTCTTAAGGATATTATGTTTTAATGAAAGGTATTTTCATGTTTTTGGATGTAGATGATTAAAAAAGAGTCCAAGAAAGAAAAAGAAGAAAAAAGGAGCAAAATGGAGCAAAATAGAGCTTATGGAGCAAAGTATTGGAATTATAGGCCTGGCGCCTAGGAGCCAGAATCCGGCGCCTAAGCGCCAACTCGATACAGATGCTGTTAAGATTTTTTGATGATCTTGGGGAGTTATTTTGACGGAGTTAAGCGGTTATTGGAGCTTCTAGAAGACTGGAAGTTACTCCTAATATATAGGACATGTGATACAATGTATTTGGACACAAGAAAATGGTTTTAATCGCGAAGATGTGTGATCCAAAGTGAAGAGGTGCGAAGACCTGGTCACGGAGTCCGACGCCTAGGCGCCAGATCCCAACGCCAAGGCGCGACAGTTACCTTCTAGAAGATGCATTGAATTTGGACGAATTTTGAAGGGGTGTCTTAAGCAACCCCTGGTCAAATTCAGAGCTCTATAAATAGGAGCCCATTCTACAGTGAAAATGCCCCTTAGAGCACCTTCTCTCCCCCTCTAGTTTTACTTAGTTTTTTTAGTCCCTTCCACACTTAGGGTGCCACTTTACTTTGTATTTAGTGAGTTTATTTTGAGTATTTATTGTGTGTTGTTGTTGTTGGAGTCTTTCATCATTGCTTTGGAGTCAGTAGAAGTCAGCGGATCACTTGAAGGAACACTTCAGATAAGTATTTGTACCTTGGTTCAAAGTTTTATAAATATGTTTTGTTGTGTATTTCAATGTGTTCTGAGTAGTTAGTTAACTTTCTCCTTTCAACTACGAAAAGATAATAAATTAATTAAATTTTGTAGAAGAATTAAATTTAAAATATTTAAAACATTGTGATGATATTAATACCTGATCTTAGTTTACTTTTTAAATTGGCCATTTAAATTGTTAAAACCTGTTAAAAAATTTTGAGACATATCAGGAGATAAATTCTTAACTAGTAGATATCACATGAATCCTTGTGTATTCGAAGGCTTTATGCGGGTTATTCAAGGTGAAGTGCAAATAAATAGGAAGATATTATTTATTGGGCGTAAAATTAATTAGTTTTTAGAGTGACAGACTAAATTCTAATAATTTGATTTATAGAAAGGGAACGGGTCACTGGTAGGGCCGACCATAGTCACCCTTGGACATCTAGTAGTGTGAGCCTAGATTAACCCATTCTACTAATAAAACATCCTAAACCGATCTATAGATTAGTCAAAGTTCTTTGCACTTGGACCAAAGGGTAAAGAATATGAATGCTTCTATTTGGCACAATATCATAATATAAATTCTCCATAAAAGATAATTATTCTAAAAATCTTGGATTAGTTGAAAAGGAGAAATTTGTTTTTATACTTGCATTGAATTTTAATTACTGCTTACTTTACTTTATTACGGCTTACTACTTACTTGCTTATAGTAAAAATTGTTAGTAAATTAAAATTGATATATATATATATATATATATATATATATATATATATATATATATATATATATATATATAAATTAGTTTTAATTTGAAAATTTCCAAAATATTTCTTACATTTCTTACTTTTTATAAAAACACTATCCCCAGTGGGATCGATAACCGTAACTCCACTAGAGCCTCGTATTACTTGAACGATACGTATACTTGCGTTTAAATTTCGTGACTTTTACAATAATTATTATAAAATCTAAATATAAATTCATAAGTAAAAGTAAACATCGCATATCAAGTTTTTGAATTCATTTGCCAGGAATTAAATATTCTAAAAAGTGGTATCAAATTCTTGTATTTAAAAGCATATATAAAGTCGCATCGCATCAAGTTTTTGGCGCCGTTGCCGGGGATAGAATAGAATAAAAAGTAAAAAGAAAGATAAGAAAAATAAAAAAAACATAAAAACAAAACAAAAATATTTTAAATTTTATGCGTAGTTCTGGATCTGAAGGATTACTACCTTTTGATTCTGAATTAGAAAGAACAATTAAAAGAATTAAAAAAGGAAAACAAATTTCAAAGCATCAAGAAATGGCTAACTTACATAACAATAATCAAAATCCAATCGAAATTAATAAACAAAATATTTATAAACCATTAAGGGAATATGCAAACCCTACAGCTAATGAACTTCATGTTAGTATTCAAATGCCAGCTGTTGATGCTAATTCTTTTGAGCTTAAACCTTCTATGATTCAAATGGTTCAAAATAATCAATTTGGAGGAACACCTAATGAGGATCCAAATTTACACCTTGCTAGTTTTTTAGAACTTTGTGCTACCATTAAATATAATAATGTTTCTGATGATGCTATTAGGCTTAGACTCTTTCCTTTTTCCTTAAAAAATAAAGCAAATATGTGGCTTAATTCATTCGCAACTTATTCTATTAAAACATGGTCAGATATGGCACAAAAATTCCTTGCTAATTATTTTCCTCCTTCTAAAACTGCTAAATTGAGAAATGATATTACTTCATTTACGCAATTTGATGGAGAAACAATTTATGAAGCTTGGGAAAGATTTAAAGAACTGTTAAGAAAATATCCTCATCATGCTTTACCAGATTGGTTAATCATTCAAACATTTTATAATGGATGTATTGGATCACTTAGATCTATTATTGATGTTGTAGCTGGTGGTTCTTTAATGGCTAAGACATTTGAAGAAGCCTACACCTTAATTGAAGAAATGGCTAATAATAATTTTCAATGGCCTTCTGAAAGGGTTAATCCTAAAAGAATGGCTAGTATTCATGATAATGAAGCCTTTTATATTTTAGCTTCACAAGTGGCTGCGATATCTAAGAAATTAGATAATTTTGCTATTAACATATAGCATTTAAGTAATGATAATTCTGCAAATTCTGATGATTCTCAAACAATGGAAACTTTGCAAGCTATTGCTAGTAAAACTAATAACCCTTATTCTAATTATTATAATCCTGGTTGGAAAATCATCCTAATTTTAATTGGAGTACTGGACATCAACAATAGAATAACAATCAAGTTAATCCAAATTGGAACAATCAAGGAAATTCAAACTATAGACCAACTTACCCTCCTGGTTATAACAATCGACGAAAAAAGTTGTCTCGTAGAAGAATTGATCTTGTAACTAAGCAATCAGCTACAAAGTCAAAACACTGCTATTCGTAATATTGAGAATCAGATGGGTCAAATAACTAATTTTATTAATTACAGACCTCAAGGAACACTGCCTAGCAATGTCGAAATTAATCCTAAAGAATCTTGAAAAGAACATGAACAAGTAAAACTGTACAACTCAGAAGTGGAAAGGAATTAAAAGATAAAACACGGAATGAGATTGAAAAAGAGAAAGAAGTTGAAGAGATGGAAAAAGCTAAAAATACCCTTTCTCCAAGTAAAGATCAGACTGTAGTACCTATTGAAGTGGAAGTTGAAAGACCACCACCACCTTTTCCTCAAAGACTAAAACAGCAGAAGCTTGACCATCAATTTTTTAAGTTCTTTGAAATTTTTAAGAAACTCACCATCAACATTCCTTTTGCTGAAGCTTTGGAGCAAATGCCAAGCTATGCAAAATTTATGAAGGATATTTTAAGCAAGAAGAGAAAATTTGAAGCTTATGAAACTGTTGCATTAAGTGAAGAATATAGTGCAATAATTCAGAAGAAATTACCTCAAAAACTTAAAGATCCTGGAAGTTTTACTATACCATCTGCTATTGGAGAAAAATTCTGTGGAAAAGCCTTATATGATTTAGGAGCAAGTATTAATCTCATGCCATTTTCAATCTTTCGAAGGTTAGATTTAGGAGAGATTTCTCCTACCACTGTAGCCCTTCAGTTAGCTGATCGATCGATCACTTATCCTAAAGGAGTTATAGAGGATGTTCTTGTTAAGGTAGATAAATTTATTTCCCTGTGGATTTCATTGTTCTAGATATGGAAGAAGATAAAGAAATACCTATCATTTTAGGGAGACCTTTTCTAGCTACAGGACGAGCTATGATTGATGTGCAAAAAGGAGAATTAACGATGAGAGTTAATGATAAAGAGATAACATTTAATGTTCTGAAATCAATGAGGTATCTTAATAAAGAAAAATGCTATCGAATGGATATTTTTGATTATATAATTGAAAAACATTATCAAGAAAAATGTAAGGTCATTTCTGATGATAAAGATACAAATCTATGTTATATAATGAGTCATTAAATGAAGAAATTGAAAAATTAAATGAAGAAAATTTATCTGAAGAAATCATTATATTGATGAAAATTGGGAAATTTTAGACGCAGCTAAAAATGATATACTTTTACCCTCAATTGAAAAAGCCCCTGAATTGGAATTAAAGATGTTACCTGCACATTTAAAGTATGCATTTCTTGGAAATTCATTAACTTTACCTGTAATTATATCTTTAGAATTAAACAAAGATCAAGAAGAAAAATTAATAGGAGTTCTGAAGAATTATAAGAAAGCTTTTGGTTGGACTATTGCAGATATAAAAGGAATAAGCCCTTCAATCTGTATGCATAGGATTTTAATGGAAGAAAATTTTAAACCAACTATTGAACCCCAAAGAAGATTGAACCCAATTATGAAAGAGGTTGTTAAGAAAGAGATTTTGAAATTGTTAGATGCTGGAATTATTTATCCTATTTTGGATAACCAATGGGTAAGTCCTATTCATTGTGTTCCGAAAAAAGGAGGAGTAACGGTCATTGTTAATGAAAAAAATGAATTAATCCCAACAAGACAAGTTGTTGGTTGGCGAATTTGTATTGACTATCAAAAATTAAACAACACCATTAGAAATGATCATTTTCCTTTACCTTTCTTGGATCAAATGCTGGATAAACTAGCTAGACACTCATATTTCTGTTTTTTGGATGGATATTCTGATTATCATCAATTACCCGTTGCTCCTGAGGACCAAGAGAAAACAACATTTACAAGTCGTTATGGAACATTTGCCTTTAGAAGAATGTCTTTCGGTTTATGCAATGCACCTGCAACTTTTCAAAGATGTATGATGTCAATATTTTGTGATTTGATTGATAAAGGAATTGAAGTATTTATGGACGATTTTTCAGTTTTTTGAACTTCTTTTGAATCTTGCTTGGAAAATATAACGAAAGTTCTAAAAAGATGTGAAGAAACAAATTTAGTTCTAAACTGAGAAAAATGTCAATTTATGGTCACAGAAGGAATTGTACTTGGACATAAAATTTCATAAATAGGGATGGAAGTTGATCAGGCAAAAGTGAAAATTATTGCTGAACTTCAACCACCTACTACCATTACTGATGTGAGAAGTTTTCTGGGTCATGCTAGATTTTATAGAAGATATATAAAGTATTTTTCTAAAATTGCTAAACCTCTCTGCCATTTATTAGAAAAAGAAGCTAAATTTTAATTTAATGAAGATTGTATGAATGTGTTCAATATTTTAAAAGAAAAATCAATCACTGCACCTGTCATTGTTGCACCTGATTGGAATAAATCTTTTGAATTAATGTGTGATGCAAGTGATAATCCAATCGGAGCTGTATTAGGACAAAAATATGAGATAATTTTCAAAGTTATATATTATGCTAGCAAAACTTTAAATGAAACTCAAATAAATTACACTGCTACTGAAAAAGAGCTGTTAGCAATAGTATATGCCTTTGATAAATTTAGACCATATCTTATTGGAACAAAATGTATCGTACATACTGATCATTCTGGAATTAAATCTTTAATGTCTAAAAAGATGCTAAACCTAGATTGATCAGATGGGTTTTACTTTTACAAGAATTTGATTTTGAAATAGTAAACATAAAAGGAACTGACAACCAAATTGCTGATCATTTATCAAGAATTCAAAATAATAAAGAAAAGAATTATGAAGAAAATATAAATGAGAAATTCTCTGATGAACAGTTATATGTCATTCAAGGATTTCAAATGCTTTGGTATGATGATATAGTTAACTATTTGGTTAGCAATATTTTATCTTATGGGATGAATAACAAATATATTAAGAAATTCAAGAATGATTGTAAATCATATATTTGGGAAGATCCTCATTTATTTAAAATAAGAAGAGATTCTGTGATTCGAAGATGTGTACCATATAAAGAAACTTTTGCAATAATTCAAAAATGTCACGATTCTGAATTTGGATGACACTTTGGAGTGGAGAAAACCACATTTAAAATTTTAAATTCTAGATTTTATTGGCCTACCTTATTTAAAGATGTTGGAAATTATGTGAAAACTTTTGATCGATGTCAAAGAATGGGAAATATATCCAGAAAAGATGAAATGCCTCCAAAATTTATATTAGAAATCAAAATTTTCGATGTATGGGGTTTAGAATTTATGCGACCTTTCGTACCATCATCTGGAAAAATTTATTTTTTATTAGCAGTTGATTATGTTTCAAAGTGGATCGAAGCTGTAGCTTTACCTAACTGTAATTCCAAAAGTGTTTCGAAATTTCTAAAGAAAATGATTTTTACAAGATTTGGAATGCCCAGGATAATTATCACGAGATGGGGAAGTCATTTCAGAAATATAAGAATTCAATCATTGCTGGGAAAATTCAGAATTAAACATAGAATTGCAACTGCTTATCATCCTCAAATAAGTGGAATGGCTAAAGTATCAAACAGAGAAATTAAAAGAATATTAGAGAAGATTGTTAATCCTAAAAAAACTGACTGAGTTGATAGACTTGATTCTGCATTATGGGCTTATAGAACAGCCTATAAGACACCTATCGGAATGTCACCTTATCGGTTAATTTATGGTAAACATTGTCACTTACCTGTTGAACTTGAACATAAAGCTCATTGAGCGATAAAGGAGTTCAATTATAATTTGAATACTGCAGGAGAAAAACGATTATTACAACTGAATGAAATGGAAGAGATAAGAAACGAGTCTTATGAAAATGCAAGAATTTATAAAGAAAGAATGAAGAAATTGCATGACAAAATGATTTCAAGGAAAATATTCGAGCCTGGACAAGAAGTATTATTATTTAATGCTCGTTTAAAACTTTTTCTTGGAAAATTAAAATCTAAATGGATGGGACCATTTATAATTGAGAGAATATACCCTTATGGAGCTGTGGATATTAAAGATCCCAAAACTGGAAAAGTATTTAAAGTTAACGGATTAAGACTAAAGCCTTATATGGGAGAAATGAAATTAAATTACGAAGAGGCTTATGAGCTGAGTCTACCCGATTATTTTAATTAATTAGGTCGGGCTGACGACGTTAAACCAAGCTCTTTGTGGAAGGCAACCCATATTTATTAGTGTGAGTTAAATTATTGTTGTAAGGTTATGCCTTGGTCTTGACTAATTTTGTATATAACTTCTGAAAATAGAAAGCTAACAAGTCTGTATTGGCTTAAGTTAAACATTATCTTGAAGTATATGGAATTTGGACTTTGACCACTCCATGTCAAATGTGAGTAAAAAGGAGATCAAGTTAACCTTCGTTTATGATTGTTTGTGATTTGAATTTTTCATAATTGTGTTTGTGTGTTGATCAAACCCGCTTGTTAGACCTATTTTTACGACTGAAATTTACAAAATTTGATGATAGGCGAATCAGAGTTGATCGAGGTTCCAACGCCTAGACGCCAAAAGTTAGCGCCTAAGCGCCAAAAGTTGGTGCCTAAGCACCAGAATGGCCTGCTTATCGATGATCCGGTGCCTAGGCGCCAGATTCCGGCGCTTAAGTGCCACGGTTACAGATCGTGTAAAAACCGAAAATCTTCAGTTTTTCACACGAAATCTCTTTATATATTGCCTTATCTTCGTCCCCAATCCCATAGAAACCTTAATTTTGACCAGAGCAATCCATTTTGGAGGAGTTAAGAAGGATTTGGAGGCAATGGATAGAGGAAATCATGGAAATGAGGTAAGAGACAAATCTCCTAAAGATCCTCAGCCTTATTTTAATGGTTTTATTGTTGTTAGTATGGAGAAATTGTTTAGTCGAATAGAGAAGATTGAAGTGAAAATTCAAAGTATTGGTAATCATCTCCATGAGATGTACCACCAATATGAACACTTGGAATGGCAAACCAAACTTCAATATGATCATATGGCGGCCTATCATGACGCTCAAGTAGAAATGTACGCGAAGAACAAGTGGGCCGATGAAAAGACAGCTTTGAAATTTCCAAGGGTGTTGGAGTTCTATCCCTTCAGTCCTAGCGAACTTCATTGCGAAAGAAATGGTAATTGAAGATCGGTGTTAAATAGATCTTATATGTGTTTTAGGTGTGATCGAGTCATGTGTTAGTGTGTTGAATATCGAATTTGTGTGTTTGCTTAATTGTTCAATCTGTGTTGTTGGATTTGAATATTTGCTTTGAATATGTTGTTGCTTGTGTTATTTATAAAACGATGAATCTTGATACAGTCTTATACTGAAATTTATTGAATTTGGAATGGTAGTTATGGATTGGAATTGAAAGAATTTGGATGCATTTTTGTGGATCTAAAATATCATTTTAAATTAATTGTGAAATTGTTTGGAGGATATAAGTTGGATTAATACTCTCATAAGAGTAATTTGGAGTCAAATTTGATAAGATTTGGTGGAAAATATAAAATTTAAATCGAATTTTTGGAAAGGCGAGTCTGGCGCCTAGGCACCGGTTCGGCCTGAACCCAAAAACTCATCTTCTTAAACACCCCCCACGCCATTTTTGATGCCTAAGCTTCCTTCTACACTGTGTTTCGTGAAAATACCCCCTATAGATCCCATTTAAAGCCGGATTTTCAAGTTTTTGAGCTTGAAATCACCCGATTTCTTCATCCTGAGGTCAGATTTACATTCTAAGCTCATTATTTTCGATTTCACCATGGATTTTGCTCTCATTGAGAAAAAACCAAAATTTTGAGAAAAATTTTGATTTTTAAGGTTAAATCCATGACATTTTTAAGTTCTTTCAAGTTTCAAAAGCTTAAATTAGTTTATTTTTCTAGATCCATTGAATTTATTTCACGTTTTTATTTCTCGTTTAGATGACACCCAAATCTAAGCGAGGAAAGGAACAAGAAAATTTTGATCATAGTAAGTTCATCACTACTGCTGCACACTTCTGATACAATGATTTTGCTACAACTCGGAAATTTATCTTGGAGAGAAGTTTTTACAATCCTGGAGGAAGAATTGAGGATACAATCGTTGCGCTCAACTGGCAACGATTCTGCTATATCACTGCTATTGCCGTTATCCAGGTTTTTAGAGAGTTTTATGCTAATTTCGTGGATGCTAAAGAATACGAGATTTTCATCAGAGGAGTTGGAGTAGGATTCACTCCTGAATGTATCAATATTTTCTATTGCCTGCCGCTAAACATTGAGTGCTATTACTCTAGATTATCTCCATCTGAGGGAGATTTAGATATGATCATTGCCTACCTGACTGATAGTACTGGAGCCTGGAAGATTCAGAACAGAAAAAGGGTAAATTTTTCATCTTCTAAGCTTAATGGTGTTTCAAAGGCATGACAGTACTTTATTTCTGCTCGTCTCCTTCCATCCAATCATCTGAGTGAGGTTACCAAGATAGAGCTATCCTCAATTACTGCATTCAAGAGAGGAAGCCTACTGCTGTAGGGAGTATTATTTATGATTCTGTAGAGGCTACTGCTCGTTCTATCACTTCTATTGGACTTGGTTTTCCATCTCTAATCTATTCTCTATGTGAAAGTACTAGAGTAGTTACTGAGCTTTCTGAGGAAAAGCTCATGTCGAAAAAGCCTATAGGAAGAGAGAGTGTCAGTATCTATGATCTACTTCGAGGTAAGAGTTCTACTACACCTTTTGGTTCATTACCTACTTCAGGTAGAGCTTCTACTTCTAGACCATCTACTTCTGTTGAACCACCATCTACTTTTTAGGAATCTATGCATGTTAAGCTTATAGAGCAGCATAATGAGTTATTCCTAACTCATTGTAGAGTAGATATGATCGATAAGAAGATCAAACATCTTTCTGAGTATACACAAAGAAAGAGTGATTACGATGCTGAGTATTCTGAGTCTTTAGTGAGATTTCTAAAAGGTGAGCACGATGTCCAGTTCCCTACTTGTCCCATATATTCACCATATGTTGATCCGAAGGATATGGAGTTTTCTTTTGGTGATGATGATGATGAAGCTACAGATAGTGATTAGTAGTTTAACTTACCTCTGGAGATGTGTTTAGTGTGTTTCTTGTTTCTTGTGCTGTTTAGTGTGATGTTATTTGTTAGTGTTGATGTGAACTTTTTATGTTGAAATTGTTTTTAGATTATCTGATTTGTTTTTAAAGACTGAAATATGAATGAATTTTATAAAAGTCTATTTATGTTTCAACCTATTGTTTAGTGTTCATGAATAGTTAGTAATTTTGCATGTTCAAAAAAATAAATAAATAAAAAAAGAGATTTTTTATAAATTAACTCCTGCTCTGCAAAACTTTTCTATATATGCTTAATGACTTCTGTTATATTCATATTAAAGCATGCGTAGAAATAGAAGTTAGTTTTTCCTTACTACAACATTATTGTACTTAGATTAATTCCTGTTTATTTCTTTCTCTCATACTTTAGAAAATTTCATGATTCATATTTATACTAAAGCTAAAGTTTGGGGGAAGGGAAAACATTTATCAAATTTAAATATTATTGGTCCTTAATGAACTAATATTTTCTTTAAAAATATATTAACATAACATAAGGAATGAAAAATCTGTTTAAGATTACCTAAATTTTTGAATTTATAAATAATTTAGTAAACTTAACTAAAATTTCAAAAATTTTGATTGATTTTAAGAATAGAATTATTTAACTTAAAGAATAATAAGATAAATTTTTTTCTATTTATAGTAAAGAGAATTGTATTTTTGAAATACTAAGGAATCAAGATTATTGCTTGAAAAAGAAAAGATTGAAATAAGTTTTGAAAAATAATAAATTTTTAAAAATGTCATATTTATTAAGTAAGAATGTATAAGTTTTTGAAAATAAGTTAAGGATAGTGAAGTTCAAAATCATTAACAGGTTATCCAAAAATAGTAATCCTCACTTGAAAAAAAAAAGAAAAGAAAAAAAAGAAGAAAAAAAAGAAGAAAAAAAAAATAAAGAAGAATGTGAGGAGAAGCTTGAGGAAATGCTTAATCAAAAATTGGCTTCACTTGAATTATCTTATAGGAAGAAAGCTGATTACATTTTTAACTTAATTTCTATGTACAAATATTTTTACTAGAAAAATATTTCATGAAAATCTTTTTCTTGTAAATATTCTATGTGATCTTAATATGATAAACTACAATTATTCTTGAAATAAATGAAAAATTGGAAGTCTTATAATTTGGTAGTTAAATGTTCTTTAATTCTTAAAATTAAACTTAATTAGTGAAATTTAGTTAAAGATTTGCTAAAAAATTTATAAAACCAAAAATTATAAGAAATCTTAAATATTTTAACTTCATTACAATTGTTATCTATTTTATGTAATTAAAGGGTTACTTGAGGACAAGTAACGTTTAAGTTTGGGGAAATTTGATCTACCTAAAAAATACCCATTTTTATGCCTTATTTATGATTCAATTCTTAAGGATATTATGCTTTAATGAAATGTATTTTCATGTTTTTGGATGTAGATGATTAAAAAAGAGTCCAAGAAAGAAAAAGAAGGAAAAAGGAGCAAAATGGAGCAAAATGGAGCTTATGGAGCAAAATATTGGAATTATTGGCCTAGCGCCTAGGCGCCAGAATCCGGCGCCTAAGCGCCAGCTCGATATAGACACTGTTAAGATTTTTTGATGATCTTGGGGAGTTATTTTGATAGAGTTAAGCAGTTATTGGAGCTTCTAGAAGACTGGAAGTTACTCCTAATATACAGAACATGTGATACAATGCATTTGGACACAAGGAAACGGTTTTAATTGCGAAGAGGTGTGATCTAAAGTGAAGAGGTGCAAAGACCTGGTCACGGAGTTCGGCGCCTAGGGGCCAAATCCCGGCGCCTAGGCGCCAAATCCCGGCGCCTAGGCACGACAGTTACCTTCTAGAAGATGCATTGAATTTGGACAAATTTTGAAGGGGTGCCTTAACCAACCCCTGGTCAAATTCAGAGCTCTATAAATAGGAGCCCAGTCTACAGAGAAAATGGTCCCTTAGAGCACCTTCTCTCCCCCCTCTAGTTTTTAAGTTTTTTTAGTCTCTTCCACACTTAGGGTGCCACTTTACTTTGTATTTAATGAGTTTATTTCGAGTATTTATTGTGTGTTGTTGTTGTTGGAGTCTTTCATCATTGCTTTGGAGTAAGTAGAAGTCAACGGATCACTTGAAGGAACACTTCAGATAAGTATTTGTACCTTGGTTCAAATTTTTATAAATATGTTTTGTTGTGTGATTTCAATGTGTTCTGAGTAGTTAGTTATCTTTCTTCTTTCAACTATGAAAAGATAATAAATTAATTAAATTTTGTAGGAGAATTAAATTTAAAATATTTAAAACATTGTGATGATATTAATACTTGATCTTAGTTTACTTTTTAAATTGGCCATTTAAATTGTTAAAACCTGTCGAAGAATTTCGAGACCTATCCGGAGATAAATTCTTAACTAGTAGATATCACATGAATCCTTGTGTAGTCGAAGGCTTTATGCAGGTTATTCAAGGTGAAGTGCAAATAAATAGGAAGATATTATTTGTTGGGGGTAAAATTAATTTGTTTTTAGAGTGACAGAATAAATTCTAATAATTTGGTTTATAGAAAGGGAACGGGTCACTTGTAGAGCCGACCATAGCCACCCTTGGACATCTAGTAGTGTGAGCCTAGTTAACCCATTCTACTAATAAAACATCCTGAACCGATCTATAGATTAGTCAATGTTCTTTGCACCTGGACCAAAGGGTAAAGAATAAGAATGCTTCTATTTGGCACAATACCATAATCTAAATTCCCCACAAAAGATAATTATTCTAAAAATCTTGGATTAGTTGAAAAGGAGAAAGTCATTTTTATACTTGCATTGAATTTTAATTACTGCTTACTTTACTTTATTACTGCTTACTGCTTACTTGCTTATAGCAAAAATTGTTAGTAAATTAAATTTGAAAATAAATAAATAACTATATATATATATATATATATATATATATATATATATACATACATACATACATATATATTACTTTTAATTTGAAAAATTCTAAAATAATTCTTACATTTCTTACTTTTTATAAAAAAACTATCCCTGTGGGATCGATAACCAGAACTCCACTAGAGCTATGTATTACTTGAACGATACGTATACTTGCGTTTAAAATTGTGACTTTTACAGTAATTATTGTAAAATCTAATTATAACTTCATAATTAAAAGTAAACATCGCACATCAAGTTTTTGAAGCCATTTGCTAGGAATTAAATATTCTAAAAAGTGGTATCAAATTCTTGTATTTAAAAGCATATATAAAATTGCATCGCATCAATATATTTCGATTCAACTTAATGATTTGATTGAAGTTAATTATATTTAATTTTCATTTTATATAATTTACTATAAATTTTTTTTAGATATTGGAGGTGAATGAGATTTTGATCAAAAGTGAGATTAACAAACTGACTCACCTCCACCTTCTTTTAAATATGGGTTTCTTAGTAAGGAAAAGAAGAAATCCCATTATTATCATCTCGAAGAGATATTTAAAAGGATAAACAAAAGGGAGAAATGCACTATTACAGAAGTTCTTAGCTCATCTGGGGGTATAGTTTCTCAAAAGGAGAAGAAGAAAATACTGGAGTATGATAGATCCCTAAAGAAGCAATATAAGTACTTAAAAGTTACTATGTACAAATTGACAAAAATCAATAGTATCAAGATTATTCTTAAACAAGAGTCACTTAAAAGTATTATACTAAGTGAGTCCACAAGTCTTAAGGTAGGTCTCCACCCATTTTTCATTGGTGCATCGAGTACATTGTTTATCACCAAAGCACCTCCTTTTATCGCTAAGTCTCTCCGTAAAACCCAAAATGTACATTGTTTATCAAATGAGGCAACGCCTTTTATCTTGATGTTTCTCCAAAAATTCGTAAGTGTTAAGGATGAAAAGAAGATGTTTTATTTAGTAATTAAATTATGCCCCAAAGTTAAAGTGTCACCTCCTCATATAGATGGTGTTTGATTAGATAACCCTTTTAAACTTACTTCACCAACTCAAAGAAAGTTGTCATAACCTCAAGAAATAGAAGAACTCAAACCTAAGATTGTTGGAAGTTGATGTCAGATCTAAGGAAATGGATATTAATGAAGAGCTTAAGTACCTTTTAATTGATCCAAAGTATGTCAGAGGTAAACCAATTGATGAAGTATTAAGTGAACTGGAAGCTAGCATTAAAGAACTTAAAGAAGAAAGTGAATCCTTAACAACTTCAAAAGAAACTACTACTATTATGATGGTTGAAACCAGAGCTTCACCGAGAGAGCAATGAGTTGAGGCCGACTTACAAGGTGTTATGGTTTAGGAAGGTGTTACACCAGATACAACTCTATACTTCTAAATCATTTAAGGTATTGGGATAAACTATCAGAGATATTGGAGAAAAGAATTGATGAGATGATAAATGTTATCCCTATGAATCAGAACCAAGTCTTGATACCAATATCTACATATCACCAAGATGTTGTAATTGAAGATGGTCTTCCGCTTATTACAGCTCAACGTCTATCTAATGAGCTAAGGCAAAGAGATGAGAATATAAAAAGACTAGAAAAGAAGTTGGAGGAAATAATTATTTGTGTGAGCACCCCAAATAAAAAAGAGAACTCTAAATTCAGTGTCAATACATGCAGAAGTGGAGAAACCTAAAAGTGTCCATATAGTTGACAACCCAAAGATAGAAATAACTAAAGAGGAAGTTGATGAAAAGAAAAATATCTGTCGAACCACAAAAATAATCTCAACTTTAGTATTTGTGATAGCTGTGACTACAACATTCCCATAGGTCTAAGAGAAGAAGGATGTCTAGACACTAATTAAAAGAATAGAAGAATCAAGTGTACTCTTTCAACTATAATGCTATAAGAAAAAATTTTAAGAACCTATCCAAGAAATAAAACTTCAAAATCCTAAAGCCCTTGAAACCTAAAGAAGTGGGAGGAGACAGTATCTAAATTGTTGTTCATACCATAGGATGCTTAACCACATCATAGAAGAATTCTTCACCATCAAAGGTTGGTTGGAAACGAACCACAATGAAGGAACTATAGTTATCCCTAACTAATAACTAAAAGAACCAAACCAAGTTCCTCTAAGTGTTATGTTTAGCGAAAACATGGAGCCACTTGACCCCTATGTACAAAAAGATGGCTAGAACACTGTCTTGTCTAAGTACTTCCAGAAGATTATAAAACAACTTCACAAATTCTCCTCACGCACTGTTAAAGGAAGTCAAGCACCTACTCAACAAGGTTCATTTGTATTTTTGAAATGGAGAAAGAAGAAGTCAAAAAAACAATCCAGCCAATAGAACCTGAAGTGAAGACTAACGAAAAAAATAGTGTGTAAGGAAATGATTAATAGTATAGAGAGAAATCCTGTTAGGTTTTTTATTTCGGGCTATAGTCCTAGGACTCTTGCACCACTCATTTTGTATGAATTTTTGGTTCCTAGTGGAACTATTAATGAAATAACTAGTAGTTCTGAGTATGTTTTGTCTCTTTCTGATGAACTCCGTTCGATTCACTAAAGTATTTAAATAGCAGTAAATTTTCTAACATTCCCGAAAAAAATGATTCTCAAGTCATAAGTGAACCCATTGAAGATGCTTTCCCTAGAGACAATTTATATCTTGATAGTGATGTCCCCATTCTCAATTTTTAAGGCATGCCTATCAAAATTGGTACATAATCTTTTGAATAATCTCATGAAATTGTTTAAGAAGACGTTAAATAATTGGTATATGCCACAAATTTTATAAAAGATATTTTAGAGATCAACCTCTGAAGTAGCAGAGTACTCCTATCTTGAAAAATGGCCCTAAAAATACATCAATCATTAGTCCTAATCAAACATCAACACCTCCATAAGATGCTCCTACTTACGATAATTTTGAGGTTCAACCTAAGTTTAATTATAGCATGTCCATTAAAGGAAGATGCCAACTGAACTCAGAATCTATGACTCTCACTGATTAAAGAAATTTGATTAGAACATGTTGCCCCATGAAGAAGTAAATTACTTCAACAAAGTGCCCAAGTTAACCTTCTTTTAAGACCTCATACTAGGGGTATCTGATCATAATAGACCACCACATATCTCTATAAATATGTGATGATTTTGATTGTCCAGAGTTCTTATTGATCCATGTGCGATGGTCAACATAATAAATTTGAAAACCCTTACTTACCTCGACGTTCATAAATTTAAAATCTTATTTGATAATATGTTATTACATGGATTCATTGAGAAAGATGAGAAATCTTTAGAATCAAAAACTTGATGTTTTTCATACCAAAGCAAAGCTTTGTATTATTGATCCAGAGATCACTTCAATGCATTTCTAGGAAGACACTGGCTATTTGAGCACCATATGGTGTCTTCCTCTCTTCATAAATGCATCAAGTACTGGAGAGGTGACATAGAGTATTACGTTAAAGGCAACGTACATCCATTCTCAACCCATGAAGTTAGAATTTAAGAATACATAGTGAACTATGTATCAAAGAATAAAACAATATTTTGAGAGAGATACACACAATTAAAAGCTTGGACGAGAATTAAAGATGAATCCCACAGAAGAAATGATAGAAAATAATATGAAAACAAAATAAAATAATGAAAGGAGAAATGCCAAAAAATTAAAGATTAAAATTGAATTGAAAGTAAAAGTAAAAGATGAAAAGACGAAAAAAAAAGATAAGAAACAAAAAAAACACCAAGTTATACTCCAACGTTCCTATACCTCTCCAAACTATTGAGTTGGTCATAGAACCACAAAATGGTGTGATAATTCAGGGTAAGTACCAAATCATTAATACAAGAATGAATCCACAAAATCTGAACTAAGTTCAGCTCAACGGATAGGTCATGCACCATAAGTTGGTTTGTCACTCCAACAAAAGTAGGAACCCTTTTGGAAGGTCTCCCTAAAAGAAGAAGATGATGAAGAAGGAAGAACCACTAGTCCAAGCCAGGATAAGTACGAGTCTTCCATGTACGAGGAGATCAGCTAGTATGTTCATACTATAGCTCTAACCCCATTATCCTCTAAAATGGTGGCTAGATTGGAAGTTAAATTTCTATCCCAATTAAATGTTTATTAGAGTCAACAATTTTTTAAATGGTCATCATCTTTGATTTTTGAAAAGATGTAAAGCTTGAAGATGAAGTCTTAAATGAATTAATAGGATTTTTTATTGGATACACCTTGCATTAGTACTTTAGCAAAATGGGTTCTAAAACCACATACGTGGTCCAAAAAGCAATCCCACCATTTCAAGAATCTTTAGGATACTTACTGCAATAGAAGTCAAGTCAAGAGTTAGCGTAGGATTTGCCACTGTAGGACCAATTCATGATATGAATATTGCAGATCATCCCTGACTATCTAGAACCGTATAAAATATTTTTTGAAATCTAATCTTTTTTATGATAATATTTGTTTAGAAGTTTTAGATGATCTGGATGACCTCTCAATCACGAATGCACCTCCTAAACTATAGGAATAGATTAAGTCAAATATTGATGAGTTAAGAAAAATAAATCTAGGAACTCAAGACAACCCTAAGCCAACTTTTACAAGTTCACTTTTTAATGAATAAGAAACTAATGACCTCGTTAACTTACTTGTAGAGTTTAAATTTTGTTTGTTTGGATATATGAAGAGATGTAATGAATAGCTCCCAAGGTGGTAGTCCATAAATTGAAAATACAACCTGACGCCATACTAGTGAAGCAAGTACCTTGATGAATGAGGGTGGAGATAAAAAAATAAGTACTTATATAAGAGAAAAACTGATTGAAGTTGGTTTCATTCAAGCAAAAAAGTATTGTTCTTGGATAACCAATTTTGTATCAGTTAAAAAGAGAAAATCGAAAATTTTGTGTGTGTAGAGTTTAGAGTTCTCAACAAGACATATTCTAAGGATGTATTACTTTTATCCATACCAAAGCTAACGGTTGAAGTTGCCTCTTCATGCATAATTTTCTCCTTCTTTGATGGAGCTTTGGGCTATAATCAAATTAAGATGGTTCTTAAAGAAGAGAGACACATACATTTCGAACCTTAATTGAAGTTTATTGTAGCAAAGTTTTTCCTTTCAACCTGAAAAATGATTGTGCCACATACTAATGAGCTATGACCAAAATCTTTGACAAACACATCTACAAGAAAGTAATTGATCTGTCAAAAACCAGGTGGAAAAAAGTAAAGAGAGAGAAGACCACTTATATGGGTTGATAATTATTTTCGAATGTTTACATCTATATTAACTTAAAATGAATCCTCTGAAATGCATCTTTTGTGTTACTTCAAAATAATTCCTAAGGTTCATAGTACTACACCATGGATTAAAATAGATCTAAATAAGATTAAAGCAATTTTATAAATGACACCACCCAAAAGCTTAACCCAATTGAGATCATCCAAGGGTAGGCTGGTATATCTAAGATACTTTATTTCTAATCTTTCTAGAAGGTTTCATATATCAATTTTTTTAACCAAGAAGAATGTCAAGTTCCATTGGGACGATAATTTCCAATAAGCCTTTGAAAGCATAAAACAATATATAATGACACCTCCAGTATTAGAATTCCCCATCCAAAGTCGGCAATTAATTCTTTACATTACAGGTTTAGATGAATCCCTTGGTGCCCTACTAGCCCAAACTAATGAGGCAGGTAAGGATAAAGCATTATATTATTTGAGTTGTTAATATATCCCAGCAAAAAGAAATCATCCTTCTACGAAAAAATATTGTTTGGACTTGATTTTAATATCAAAAATTTATGATATTACATGTTCTCTCTCAAGTTAGTTTTTAGTTCTTTATAATATTTGATGACCCATCCAACTTTATCAAGAAGACAAGGAAGATGGTAGATGATTGTATTGCAATTTGATATAACCATTATTCTTTTGCATGTTACTAAAGGCCAAATCAAGTTTAATTTCTTAGCAACACATCCACCACCTTCTGATGTTCTTCTAATTGATAATCTATTTAACAAAAAAATAATGTTTTGGAAGATTAAGACTAAACATACTTAAAATTATACTTCAATGGTGCTTCATCAACTAAAAAAGAAGTTAATTCAAGGTCATTTATCCTCGAGAAAGCGGGAATAGGATTCGCATTCATAACTCCTAACCATGGAATAATGAGATTCTCGTATCATCCATCAAAGTCATGTACAAACCATGAGGTAGAGTATGAAGCCCTAATTATTGATCTAAATTTAACAATTGTGATGGAAATTTAAGAAGTTAAAGTTTTTGAATATTAAAAATTAATAATCAATCAAATAGCTAGATCCCATAAAATTTTCAAACCACAACTTCATTAACACTACCAGTACACTATGAGTTTACTCAAGCAAATACCAAATGTCACCTTGTATTGAATACCCCATATCAGTAATACCATCATGAATGCTTTGACAAATTTGCTTAAGGAGAAAACCTATTTTGAAATGGAGTTTGTGCTAATTGAAGTTCAAGGTTGTCGAGTCCTCCCTCTAATTTATGTGGAGTACATTCATTGACACAAGGTCAAGGGATAATTTTCCATCACCATAGTCAAAGAGTTAACTAATTAAGACAATCATCTCGCGAGCTTGCTGAAAAAATTTAGGAGTCTACCAATTGTGCAGGAGAATGGTAACGTGGGCTGGGATCACACTATGTTGATGTGTCTTGCATCTTGTGTCTTTCATCACTACGATAACATTAAAAATACATGGGAGAAAAAAGAATGAGATGGTGTTAATGGTGAAATACAATTGGGAAAGGGGCAGAGCAAATGAGGCCAATAGAGCTGATAACGCCGATGATGAGCATGTAATTTTTGAGAGTGATAGGCTTTGTGTGGTTAGTATGTAAATATAAAAATTAAGTATTAATTAAATAAATATTAGATTTATTAGCCATAGTTTTGTAAATCCCTCTAAGAAATTATATACATCATCAAATAATTTCTATAAGCTAACATGAATTTCAAGGCACGACATGAATCTCAAAGCAATGTTTTGAGAAAAAATGATTCAAAATTCAATTAGTACTCATCCATGGCATTGATTTTAGCAAACATACTGTCAAACTGATCAGCTCGATGAGACATACCTAATGGTACCAAAATTGGTCCAATCATAACCAATTCAAGCCCTGATCAAGCCATTAAACTTCTTTTAAAATTATTCCAAATGTATTTGAAAGGTCAAATGAATGTTGAATCTGGTGAGTTTATAGTCGAATCGACGTCTAGGTAGGAGGAATCCAATGAGATCATGATAGCTCAATTCTGACATCATTAGATACTCAAATGTACATAAATAATCTTCCGATTGAGGGAATCTCTAGACCCATCGATTAGAGTGATTCACATTCTTTCATTAGTTACAATTGGGACTCTATAAATAGAGCCCTACACCTCTCTTATAAAGGAAGAGAGTTTGAAGTTGGAAAAAGATTGAAGCTTGAAGAAGAAATTAAAGTCAAGAACCACTTCCACACTGATGATCTATCAAGCACCAGTTGTCCATCACCGCCAACCTTTGATGAACACAACTTGTTGACTGTCACCGATCACAATCAGCTGTCTCCAATCACAATTTGCTACCACCCACTTCTTACAATAAAGCATTACACAAAGCATCTTATGAAGTAACACATCAAGTCAGATGTCATGTCAACCCTGAATATGGTGTATTGAAGCCCCAATGGTTACCACCCATTGCGATCCTCCCTACTATGGGAAACAAGTTTATCTGCACACCAAATTTTTAGCTCAAGAGACTGTGTAATCCTTTGCCACTTATGGGACAAGTGGTTGTAACTGCAATCGCCAATTTAAAGTGGATTTCTTCAACTAAGTCAGGCTCGTGTATTTTTTTACTTTCTAGGTTTTCCACATAAAACCCTCTGGTATCTCTAGTGTTTTTTTTTCTTTTTTATGCGTTTGTGTTGAATCCTTTTATAATACTAGAATGACAATCTGTTACTCTACTACTGTAATTTTTCTAGCATGCATCAGTTTAGCATCGTCTGTAGGAAAAAGGCAATCCCACCACTAAACTACTTGCAAGACTTGCTACATGGCCACTCAATGTAACACTCGCAACAACAGAACACCCCGCTCCAACAGCCATCATTCAAGAGGCCAGTCACGCATCCAAGGGCGCCAGGCCTCTGCATCTTTCTACACTGGAAGGTGTTGCCCTGTTGGGGAAGGTGCATGAGGTCCTTCTCTGGAAGACCAAGTATGCAAAATGTAGGTGTCTCAAATGAAGATTTCATAGCTCCTACGTAGGGCTTGAGAACACCTGATAGAGTTTACTTAACATAGCAGAAAGCTAACCTCTTTACAAGTGGGTGTAGAAAACACCCTTGTCGAGGGACAATAAACTCAAAATCAGCAACTAGCAAATTGTCAAACATCATTCTTGAGTATAGTTGCAATCATTTAAAAATATAGTTTATTGATATGCCTAGTCTTGAGAAATGCAGAGCATCTTTAACATCTCATTTTGTTTTAAACCAATCCCAGGGAGACTCGATTTGATCTCTTCCATCAAATGCTACGATCTTCAAGAAGAAGCTAAGACAATATATGGGTGTTTAACTTAGGAAGATATGCATTTGAATCAGAATTTGGAAATATCAAAAATTGTGCACTGGTGCCTAAGAGTCAATTCCCTGCGCTTAAGCGTCATTTCACAAAAATCGGATTGTGATGGTTTTAATAGCTGAAAACCATCATTTTTCTCCCATTCTTCTTCTTCTTCCTCAAGCTTTCGTGATTTTGGACTTAGCGCTTCCTCAAAAGTAAAGAAAACTTGGTGAAATTGAGCCAAATTTGTTAGATTTCTTCTTCTCAAGGTTAGAGCTTCTCTTTTATGTAAACTTATTTTATTTCAACCATAAATTTGGAGTGCATTATGAAAAATCTGAAATTTACTATTCATGGTGAATATTTGATGAAAATTGATGGATTTTACATGAAAATGTGAGTTTAAACTTTTTGAAGTTAGATCTAGTAAGTTAGGGTTGATATTGGAATTTATTGTGAATTTTTTGTAATCTTTAGAAATGGCACCAAGGATGAAAAGAAGCAAGAGGAAAGCTACTTTCGATTTGAGCAAGTTCATTAGTTCAAAAGCTTTGGATAGATACAATGATGCGATGCAATTGAGAAAATTAATTCCTAAGTGTTGTTTCAAGAATCCGGGCGAAGAAGTAGAAGACTTGATTGTCTGCCGATAGGGAGATCACTTTTGTTGTATTTCTGATGTTGTTGTGATTTTCGTAGTTTAGGAGTTCTATGCCAATCTCCCTAAATCAAAGGATGATCTGGTGATGGTAAGAGAAAAGTCAGTAGCGTTTTAACCTGAGGTAATAAATTTGTTTTACCAACTGCCTTTGGATACTACATGTTTCTATGCTAATTACAATCCCACAGAAGAGGAGTTAGATGAGATCATTTCTTCATTAACTGCTAAAAGAGGATTATGTAAAATTACCAGTGGAATAAGGGTGAATTTTCCTACATCGAAGATGGATGCCATAGCGAAATCATGGCGCTATTTTATTTATGCCCGTATAGAAACCTACGAATCATCTTAGCGAAGTGACTAGAGAGAGGGCTACACTAAACTACTACATTCAACACTAGAAGCTAATTAATATTGGATCTTTGATTTATCAGGTTATCACCAGTTCTGTTAGAGCTGCCACTACTGTATGTTTGAGAATCGTATCCTTAATATTTTCATTATGTGAGCAAGCTAGTGTGAAATTTGATAGTTGGGAGGAGATTTTACAACCTCTAAAGCTCATTATTAGTGTGAATGTCAAGTCTTATTCTGAACATTCTATTTTTGGCTGGAGAGTAGGATTTTCTAGAAGTTCTGGTGCTTCTACATCGCATGCTTCTACATCTTGTGTATCTACATCCCATGGCAGATCTACCAGTCAGGATTCACAGACACAATTACTGCAATGGATGATGGATAACATCAACTATGCTACGGATAAGGTATCGAATTTAGAAAATTATGTAGATCATATTGATACTTACTTGAAAAGGCATAGTGATTATGAAGATAAATACAACACATCTTTGTAGAACTCATTCGAGGTGATCAGAGTGTAGTATTTCCTTCATATCCACAGTATCCTCATTAAGAAACTACAAGTTTATGGGATGATGATGATGACGAAGAGGATGACAATGGTGACAAAGATGAGTAGTGACTGGATTATGTTGGGTTATGATTATATTTTCATTTGTTTTGTTATTTGCACTATTGTGATGTTTTGTTGTTGTGGTTTATTGAGATGTGTTGCTATGTATTGTTGATGTGATAGTAATTATGTGAAATATGTTAGTTCAAATGTATTTTATTGGTTTGTGTTGAGCTTATTCCTATTGGTTTAGGTAAGTTTAAAATAGAGCTAACCTTCATTTAAAATTTTATGATTAAGTTTCAATTTACTACCACGTGTTTTCTTTCTATTGTGGTCGTGATATCATGTTAGTTTGTGTGATTGCTTTTATATTAGCCTTCACTGCATAGAAGTCTTTTAAATTTCATATATGTTAAAATCAAAATGAAATTTGATCATTTTTACTCCTATTTTTAAGTTTTTGTACTTGTATATTAGGATATGAAAATCCATGTAAGCATAATGCTTTAATTTATCTTCTTGTTTATATATATATGATATGCTAAAATGTTTAATATTATTAAAAATTTTGGTTTGGGGGCAGGGGGGGGTCGTGAAAACTCAATTTTCAAAACTTGAAATTTATTTGTTCTCAAATAAACTACAAATAAATTTTATTTTTGATTTGAAAAAAATGATTATGTGTATGAAGTTATATTAGGGTAATAAAATTTTGAATACAGAATTGAGTAAGAGACTTTGGTTAAGACTTTATAGTGATGAAAAAAATTGCAAGTTAAAAATTTTCTTAGTGAAGAGATGTTAAATAAGGTGTAAGAGATATTGTATTTTTGAAAAATATAGAAGAATAAGACTTTTATTTTTCAATAATTAAATTTCTGTTATTAAAAGTAATTTTCAAAACTATTATTATATTTTTTAGGTAAAGGATATATGTCGGGCCTTTGCTTTTGGAAAAGAAGAGTGGAATTCAAAATCATTAAAGGCCTATCCAGATATAGTAATCCTTGCCAAAAATAAAATAAAATAAATAAATAAAGAGGAAAAAAAAGTATAGTATGTAAAAAAATGGGAGGAGAAGCTTAAGGATTACTGCCTAATCAAAAATTCGTTCCACATCTGATCTTTTTAATGCATAAGACTTAAGGATATAATATAGTGAGTATGGTTATTTTTAATAAAAAGTTTTAAGTAAAGAAGATATAATGCCTAAACATTATATTTGGAAAATATATAAATATTTATGAATTAGATAGAAACTCATATTTTCATACTTTTTCACTTTAGAGATTTTCTAAACTTTAAATTGGTCTCTTTCACTAAAGTTCTTTTCTAAATTGGAATAATACCTTTCTAGAACAAAATATTAGAATCTCCTAAAGAAACTCATCCACATAATTTGCTTATATTGGTTTTGAAAGATTGTAGTGTCACTTGAGGACAAGTAACATTTTAAGTTTTGGGAAATTTGATATACCTATAATATATAATATTTTTATACACATTTATATACCTACTTTTGATGATATTACACTTTAATGGAAGGTATTTGTGTGTATTTTATTTCAGGTGAAATTAAATAGACTAAATATATTAAAAGGAGTGAAAAGGGATCAAATTTGGAGCAAAAATGAAGGTCTTAAATTGAATTAGGGCGCCTAAGCGCTCATATTTAGCGCCTAAGCGCCAGCAAATAAAGAAGGTTGCACCTAAGCGCTAGAGGTCCCGCGCTTAAGCGCAGGGTAGTTACTTTACAATTTCAATGAATTTTTGGTGAATTTTAAAGGGGTGTTTGAGGCAACATTTGGTACAAACATGGGTAACTGATCAAGAAGCAAAAAGACATTCAAAAAGCACTTGAAAGGATTCATCTTTTGGGAAGATTCATTGAATATGGAAACATTTTAAAGAGACACCAAGGTACCTTTTGAAAAAATATAAAAAAAGGATTTAAAGCGAATTTGAGAGGCTGTTAGAAAGTTGAATTAGTGTGTGTAGAGATAATAGTTATAGTAAGAAGTTGTAGGATTATTATTTAGGGTTTCTTCACACTTATCTCATTCCTAGTGAAAGTGAAGGAGGCTAGAGATTTCTAAGTAAAAAATCCATTGTTTTGTAAAGATTTTGACCCTTTAGGGTTAGGTGACCATTTCTAGGGAGACTTGTAAGAGAAAGGAAGATATTCAAAAGAACTTCAAGAGTTTAGTGGAGAGGAACTTAAGATAAGTTTTTATTATTTGGTTTTAATTGAGACTTCTTATGTTTCAACGTGATTTCTACTTTTAAAATTATTTGTTGTCGTGTTTTCTCCATGAATTATGAGTAGTTTTCTTTATCTTTGTTCATAAAATGAAAAGTAATTAAGTGTTGGATGGAAGTTGTAGAAGCATTAATCTTTAATGTGGAATAAGTTGTGTTGATTTAATCCTTATACTTCATTTACTTTTTGATTTAGCCAATTAAAATGTTAACATTTGTTGTGAGAACATGTAAGATCCTTGTAGGTATTATCTCAGTCAACTATTGGTAGAAATCACATGAGATTGTATGAATGAGAAAGTAATTCATATAATTTTATTCAAATAAATAGGGAAATATACTTTGATGGGTGTAGAATTAGAGGACTTTAGGGTGACAGACTAAATCTCTCAATTTGGCTTATTGTTTTAGGTTTTGATACGAGATGTTAGCCCCCAGGTGGAGGGAAAGGAGGGAACTCTAAAGTGAGAGCTAGTATCTTCGCTACCTAACCCGTCTTCAAAAGTATTAAACTTTAACTAGCCAATGTTCTTTATAGCATCTCTAGTAAGGGTAAAAAATAATATTGCTCCTATTTAGCACAACACATTTTGAATACTTCCACAACAGAACTATTTTACTTATTATTTATTAAAGATAAGAAAAATGATATTTACATTTATACTTCTTTAATCTTACAAAAATCTTGTTATAGTTAGATAATTGTTCACTTTATTTCATAATATAAGAAAATACCAAAAAGAATCGCATTTTCAAGTTTTTTGTTATCTGAAACTGTTTAAGTGTGTATTTTTCTAAATAAATTTTGTGATCTAATTCCTTATTATTTTTAAATTTCCAAAAGAAATTTCCCTGTGGGATCGATATTTTGGGGCTTGATCAGAAAGTCCTATATTGTTTGATAACGATACGTATACTTGCGTAAAATCCCTAAAATTAAATATAATTATAAATCATATTACTACAAGTATAAATATTAGAATCAGGATCAGTTAACTCCTTCGAGTAGATGCTCGGACTATACAACCTAGGATGGGTGTCATGTCTTTAATGGATTCTCTTTTCAACTCTGCTCCAACACAGGTTAACTTCGTCGAGCATCTCTAGTTATAGAACCTTGGATAGGCCTTCAATCTTTCGTGGATTACAACTGACTTATTCCATTACAAATTGCTTTCATCTAGTAGGCACACACTGACAACAACTAGTAAAAGTCAAATACTCCCAACAACGCCCCAAAAGGAGGGGGGTGGGCAAAAGTATCCTGGAAAAGAGACAATGACAACTCAAAAGGAAATGCAAAAGCAACCTCAAAAGCAATACCAAAAATTTTATCATATCAAATAAAATAAAGTTGTATATATAAACACATTTTTAACATGTACAAATATCACATTAGGTGATTGAAATGTTACAAAGATTAAAAAACAATGTACAAAAATAACAAATATATATATCTTTAAATTATGTTGACACCGCTTCCTCAAAATTCTAGTACCTCAGCTGGTTTCCGAGGAGACGAACTTCTTCAGGAATCATCTCAGCAGTGCACGAAAGAAGATACCGTCGATCGTCTGCTATACAAGTTAGGGATGACTTTCTTTTTTACCATAACACAAAAGAAGATCTCGTTGATAGCCTGCTATGTGGGATGATGAAAATTTCTTTTGCACCACAACATGAAAGAAGATCTTATTGACCATCTTTTACTTAGGAAGGAGACAACTTTCATTTGCACCATAACGCAAAAGAAGATCATGTTGATCACTATTACACAGGTCGGAGATAACTTTTTTCTTTTGGGAAATCCACCTATTGGGTAGGGATGAGGACTTTTCCTCATCTCATTTGTCTATTTACATGCTAAAAATTACTAACATTTATGACAAAAAAATAAATCCAACCATTAAAGAAAAAAATGATTTTTAAAGAAATAAAAGAAAATTGAATCGATGTTAATTTATTCGCACATTTATATACTCATATATATATATATATATATATATATATATATATATATATATATATATATATATATATATATATATATTAAAAAGATTTATCAACACCCGGAACCGTTGATCAACCCTTTGCACTAACTCACGTCAGAACTAGCGGTCGGCACAGTGTAATACTTGAGAACCACGCCTTACACATGGGGAGATTTGAACCCGAGACCTGATGATACTTATGACCTTCAGAGAGGCTGCTCTACCAACAAGCATATATATATATGGTCCATAAAGATGGTCTTGCCAAAAAATATGAGGCAACTAATATGTCATCAAATACTACTATCAACCTGCACAAATTTCAATGCATAATACGGATCTTGAGATGATCTTTTGAACAAGAAACATTAAATTTTTTTTTAAAAGTCATCCAAAGCATCGATTTCAACAAATTTATAGGCATACTGCCCGACTCAATGAGACATAGACAATGATACCAAAATTTGTCTAATATGAACCAAATCACGCCCACGTCAAGCTATTAAACTACTTTTAGAAGATTTTCATACATATTTACATGATCAAATGGATGTTAAATCTAACGAGTTTATAGTCAAATCGAGTATATTGGCAACACAAATCTAACGAGCCGATGATCTCTTAATTCTAGGATCGTTAAGACACTCAAATATCCATAAATATTGTCTAACAAGGGAATCTCTCTAGGCTGTCCGATCAAAGTGGTTGAGATTTTTTTATTAATTGCAACCAAGACTTTATAAATATACTTCTGGCCCGTTCTTAAAAAGGATAGCTTGAAGCCCAAAGAAGATTTGAAGTTTGGAGAAGAAACTAAAGTTCAACATCATTTTCGCACCGACTGTCCATCGAACACCCGTCGCCGACTACCATCACTACCATCAACCTCCAACAACTACCACTTGCTGGTTGCCACCAATCACCATTAACTCGCAGCACAATTCTTACATTGAAGCACCATACCAAGCAACCTACAAAGCAACACGCCATCTCAGACATCTTGTCGACCTCGATGACGGTGCATTGAAGCCTTGATTATTACTCTCCGTTGTGATCCTCCCGACCACAGGGTAAAAAGTTTATTAACACTCCAACATTGTAACTTAAGAGACTGTGTAACCATTTTCGACCGGTGTGACAAAAGGTTGTAACTGTAATCATTAATTTATAATAGATCTCTTAAAATAGGTCAGCCCCTGTGGATTTTTCACTTTCTCAGTTTTCCACGGAAGAACTTCTAGTCTCTACTGATTGTTTTCTTATATATAAATGTGTGCAGAAATCTCATAAAACGCTGAGATATTAATCATGAATTTTTAGGAAACATCAATACTTATGAGTTTCATTAATTTATCTCAATCTGAGCTTGTATCAAAATATATTTTTTTCATTAGCATCACATGAAATCGTATTATTTTAACTATAAATTTATTGAGGTGTCTTTTATGAAAGTATAGTTCTCAAATTTTTTATTACTTTAAGATTTAAAAATTGCATTAAAATAATTTAAATTTAATTGATGACTTTTCATACAAATATCTCATATACTAATTGTATATATGTTGATGGTTTAGCGCCATTAATATCTGAATTTAATAGACGTTTTAAGTTGGCAGTTTCAAATAGGAAAATGAACCTTTTCATACAAGTCATATAATTTTATCTATTTAAACATCTAGCGCATAAATTTTACTTTATATATTTGTCATCCTATTATAACATGTTAAGAAAATTATTATTTAATTTTTAAAAAATGAAATATAAATTTCCATATATAAATAAAATGACATAAAATAAAAATTAAATATAAATATTAGTGATGAATCCAAATCTACCCGGGAGATTGCCCAAAGAATAGAGCACTAAATATCAATATATATATATATATATATATATATATATATATATATATATATATATATATATAGAGAGAGAGAGAGAGAGAGAGAGAGAGAGAGAGTGATAACATGGTATGGAACTGTAAAATCTACCAAATCCCCATTCATAAATAGACCACCTATTTATTGAGGGTTATCAGTCCAAATTTACATCCCATACCACTAAAGCTTATAAGTACAACAGGGTACCCTAGTTTGTTCATAAATTTGGCATGTGGGGCCTGCTTATGAATTCAACCGGTGCCCTTTCGAACCAGAAGGTTGTAGGGTCGGTCAATCGTGTGGTCTAGTAGTTATTTGCCCAAAATCCTATTTGTCAAGAACCTGCGCCGTTCACCCTGGGGTTGAAAGACTTATTACTCCTTTTCAATTTAATATGAATCCGGAGGTGATGGACCTATTTGCATAGGTCTGGCCCATTTGCATAGGCTTGACCCATTTGTTTACTCAGGAGTAATCTTTCTCTATTCGTGAGAGACGCACCATCCTTTAAAGTAATGGAGACTGGCTAGCTGAACATGTAATCACTACTTTCTTTGTTGTTTGTGGGGTGACATCATGATTCGTGTGGCACGTTTTTGATGTACATATTGAGTTCCTCAATTTTCTTGCTTCTTGATAATGACAACTGCAACAAGGACAATGAATACTCCGTAAGAAAAAGATTAACCTTGCGCATACATTCATCATAAGTAAACTCCCAGAAGTTTTGTATTCTAGATTGTCATATATAGGACGGTTATACTACTGCGAATTTGTTGCATTTGTCATGGAGGAGGGACCCGACTCCTTGCTAAAACCGGTTGACAAGACCAGGATGTTGGATGCCCTGGGTATCGGATCATGTCATCCCAAGGGTAAGCCATTGAGGAAGAAGTTAGCCAAGAGATCAAAATAAGATGGAGGAATGAGGATGGAGGGATTGTTATTTTTAGCTCCTGACGCTCTGGAGGGAGCTTTACCCTAGGTTGTGAGAGCAAGGTTGTTCTGATGGTCAATCTGTAGACAAGGTTTCCTAGTGAAGCCCTCATTCAGTCTAATATTGCGAGTTCTCTCCCACTATCAAACACTCATCAAGTTGATGTGTCTTCTTTCTGGCAAGATAGGATCTGCTGATGGCTTCCCATCTTGCAACGCATATGGGTCAACATGGAATGAGGTGAGAGGGATGTTGGGTTTGCAGTTTTCTTTCCTTCTCCCACTTTTTTTTTACAGTATCCTTTTATATATATTTTGAATGGTTGACAGCTTATAAATGTAATGATTTTTCAATGATGAAAGTCATATGTTTCCTTTGTGAAGAGATGCCTCAGTCGTCCTTGGTGACTTATGGTTCGCCCCCGGACCCCCTGATGCGACTTTTTATATGTAAGAAATTATGACCTCAGATTTATATATTTATAATGATTTTGTAAAGTCGCAATTTCAAACGCAAGTATACATATCATATCAAGTAATACAGGGCTCTAATAGAGTCCCGTTTATCGATCCCACAGGGAAGCGAGGTAAGAGGTTCTTGTCAAATTCTAGTCTACAATTATCAGACTTTAGATTGGTAGGTCGATATAAGTGGTTTTTCTAACAAGTACTCCTAAACGTAGACGATCATATGTAAGAATAATAACTACTCCTAAATGCAAATATTACTTCTAAAGATAACCCTTTTTGGATAAATTGGTCTGGTGAATTTTGAGATAATAAAATCTATTATTCTAATGTAATGAATTGGATAAAGTTTAGGAATGAGATGCATTAAATATTGTATTTGCCAAATAGGAGCATAAATGTTTCTTTACCCTCAAAAGAGTACCCCCTCTTCCAAGCATGTAAAGAACATTGACATATCCTTAGTTTAGTCACTAAATCTAAGGCTAGGCTGGGAGGATACCGACTCTCACTACGGAGCTCCCACTCACCCTTCACCTGAAGGCTAACCTTCGAGTTTAGTTACTAATCTTAGGACCAGATTGAGGATCTCAGTCTGTCACCCTGAAACCTCCAATTCGACACCCATGAAATCATATTTCCCTATTTATTTGCACTCAATCCCCATGAACTATACAATTCATTCACATACATTGAATATGGTTTCACTTTGTTGAGAATTACACTGCCTTTTCGGATCAATGCAATTACAACGAATTTTAACAATACAACGAGCTCTTTTTGTAATGTAAATGAAGCACAAGTAAAAACCATCACATTTATAATTAAATTTCTTTTAGCAAGCATCCCAATATCCTAAGCATGAATCCTACTCATTGCAAAAGAAAAGTAGACTGAAAACAATGGCATAAACTCCTTATGCCACTATTTCCATAGAAGAAGAAAGTGTAAGAGAAAGACATCACAAAGCACGAAGAAAACACAACTGGAAACTTCATTTCAAAGCAAATCCACTAGATAAGTCTTTAAAAAACCATAAGATAATAAAGAATACAATACTTAGCTTTTTCCCCTTGAATGAAAGATGAAAATCTCTCCAACAAAGTCTCCCGCGGATCCATGCAATGCTAGAACATTTCCTTAAAGATTCTCTGAAAATCCCCTCACCAATCTCTCAAAAAAGGTAGAAATCTACATTTATACTTCTATTCTAAGATCTCTAAGCATTCTCCAAGTTTTCACTATCATCTCTTCTTCATTTTTAGCTTCAAATTCGGTTTAAAATAGAGTAGGGATGAATTTCCCAAGAGGTGCATGAAGAAACCTTCCAAAAAGTGTCCAGATTCGATGTATTTGGCTAAAAATCGCCCAATATCGCATCCAAGCCGTCTCGGGCGCTGCCAGTGCTGAATAAGGTGCTTCCGGCGCCCTATTTTTGTGCTCTCGGGCTTCTGGCGCCGCCGGCGCCAGTTTGGGCGACCCCAGCGCCCATCCTGCACAGCTCCACTGTTTCGCTCTGTTTGGCTCCGTTTCAGCTCCAATTCGCCCCGTTTCAGTTGTGTTGCGTTCATAACAGATAGCCATACAAAATAAGTATAAAAAAAATCTTTCTTTAAAGTGTAATTTCATTCAAAAATATGCAAGAAGTGTAAAAGAGATTAAACAAAGAAAAACTTATCGAAAAGTGTTAAGCCAAAATTTGCTTTGTTGCTCGTTTTTGCTCCAAATTGCACCCTTTTTGCTTCTTTTTGCTCTAATCACATTTCTTGCACCTAAAACTAAAAAACATACAAAATACCTTCCTTTTAAAGTGTAATATCACCAAAAATGAGTAAAATCATATAGCAAAAAACGTATATATTTTTTGTGCATCAAAATCCCCCAAACTTAACTGTTACTTGTCCTCAAGCAACCCTTTTACTACATAAAAATATAACTCAAGGCAATGTACTTTCCACCTGTAAGACACTAAAATTTTTCATTCAAAAGAATATATTGGTTAGACTTTTAGAAAGAAATTCAGTAACTCAAGTTAACACTAAACGTATAAGAATATTCAGTAATCAAGTCTAAGGGTACTAGTCTTCTATTTATTTCAAGATAAACCATAATTTGCCACATTAAAAGTGCATTGAAAGATTATATGAAAAAGGAGTTCATGCAAACTCCATCAGAATGTAGCCCCATACTTTAAATATAAATTCAGAAATGAAATTAAGTTCTCCCTTTAGAGTGACTCAAGTGAAGCTAATTTTTTATTATACATCTCCTCAAGCTTCTCCTCATAAATATTTTTCTTTCTTTTTATTTTTTTTTGGGATTTTTTTTCAATCCTTCTTTTCTTTTCTTTTCTTTTTCTCTTTTTTCTCTTTTTTTTAATGAGGATTACTATATCTGGATAGCCTGTAATGATTTTGAACTTCACTCTCCTCTTTCTAAAGTTCAAACTTGAAACACATCCTTACTTTATAATTAGGTATGAACTTTATTATTCATCATAAAGTCACAATCTCTTCTTTAAACACAATACTTTAAGTCTCTTAACATTTCAAAAATACAGTTTTCTTTACTTTAAATAGTTAATTATAATCAAATTCTTTCATACCAAATATCTTACCTTTATAAAATTAACCTTTATTACTAAAAACTTTCATCCAATCCTTCCATAATATTCAATGAAATAAAAAGTTTTAGTTATCTCAAGCGAGGTTCAATTGCCAGAAGTTATGCTAATAATTTTTGAAAATATAACAATTGAGAACAAATTAGAGTTAATATTTTTCTTCCCCCCAAACTTAAATTTTAAAATATTTTGCAATTAATTCCATAAAATGTAGCAGGAAGAAAAAGTAAAGGTTGAATCTACTTACTACTACAAAATCCTATCAAATTCATATACATGTATAATCAGGATAGAATGACTGTAGGAGAAAGTAAATCTAACCTAAAACATGCTTGTAATAAAATTACAATAAAAGAAAGTATTTTCACATTAGAATTTTATTTTTCTTCCTACCCCCAAACTTAATTTTTAACATATATAGCATTTAGTACAGAAAATATAAGCAGGAAGAAAAACAATTTAGAAATTCTATCTACCACAAATGTCTATCAAAACTATTTACAAGTATTCATTAGGACAGAACAATATGCAGCAGAAAGTAAATCTAAACTAATCATACCAGAATGAAATTCACTAAATAAAAGTTTAACTAGCATAGCAGGTGTTAGCATAGGAATATAAAAATATTTTCAAGTCTTATATAAAATTGTAACACAAACATAAACACATAAGATAAACGAGGTTAATTCATCCTTTAACTCATCACATCACACTGATTTACATCCAATTTCTAATGGAATCACTACACTAGTAAATTAGGTACTTTTTAAAATGATTTTATAGATTATAATCCCAAAGATAAATTGGTTTCCAGACACCAATCTCAGGCATCATCTAATCTCTTTAATTAAGCACCTTTAACAGTTATAAATCATAGTGTAAGTTCATCCTAATGTTATTCATCAAATAGGTTCATGACTCCTATCAAATGAAAATAAAGTTAGAGAAAGGAAGTAACAAAGTTAAGATGGATCTATTAATGTTTAAATTCATGATGTCTCCTGTAAAGCTCAAGTCCGTGTGAGACACAAATCATAGTGGATTCATCAATCCAACTACTACAAGAGAACATACAAGTCTAACCATAATAAGAAGTTAAGGAATCACCTCCCTCATGACACACAAAGATCAAATCAAACTTCTAACAATCCAAATATCTATCAACAACAATCAAACTGATCAATCCATAATGACACATAAAGATCAAGTCAATCCACTCTAAAGCAAACACCATACAACACTAACAATCATGACTCTCAAGCACACTAAATCAAAGCACATTGATATCTATGAGTTGCCTCCCATAAAGCGCTTGGTTTTAACGTCGCGGGCCCGACAAATGATTCCTCCTGAATCAAAATTCCAATTAGGTAATCCTCGATCAATCGCCCAATCCTTTTCAGATCCAGAAATTCCTACAAAATCCTCAAATTGTAAATTTTCATTCAGTTCTTCCTTTTCAGATGGATTTATATCATTGTTCCTCATATTTCTTTCTAGATCCAATATTTTTCTATTGATTTTCTGAATTTGCATATTATTATCATCCTTGAAATTGATAAGAAATGGATCTATATAGGATAATTTAAAATCTCCCAAATTTTGGATCGGATTCTCTCTAGATAATTCAGATTCAAGATCTAATTCTTCTATGTCACTCTTCTGTTTCAAGTTAACTTCCAATTATTCCCCTTCATAGTTATTAAATGATGGAGAATCTATCTTAGTTGAGAAAATATGTTTTTCTAATTCCTTAGGAATTTCTTCCAATGGTCTTTTAATATCCTTATCCTCTTTTCTCAACTCAATTCTCTTTTGAAATTTATCCTCAAATTCTCTTCCAAGTCGTAGTTTAATAACTTTATCTTGTTCACCATTCAATTCAGATTTTTCTTGTAATTGAGTTGAATCTAAAGATATAAAGACTACTGGTGTAGATGAATTCCCTAAATAGATAGGCTTTAAAATTGTATGGGGGTACATCCATCTTAAGTTCATGAGATTTTTCAACAAATGGAATTACAAGTTTACTATTTTTGGCAGCTTCTATTATTTCACACCTCTCTTGAACATACATACAGTCTTCTTTAGATAATGTTTTCAACTCATCATGAAAATCCATTCCGACCTCATTTGTTATCTTACTCCCAAAACTTTCTTGGAAATGGTCTTTACTTAGATAATCAATTTCATCCATACAAAAACATTCATCATCTTTTCTTTTAGCTGGATATTTTATAGTCTTCAACACTTCAAAAGTAACTTCCTGGTCATTAATGTTCATAATCGACTCTCCTTTTTGCACATCTATCATAGTTTGTCCAGTAACAAGGAATAGTTGTTCATTATCTTTCTCTTTAGTTTTGATCTCAGTGTTTCTAGGAAGTGTTCCTTTGGGTCTATTGCTAAGTGAATTAGCAATTTCTCCCAGTTGATTCTCTATGTTTCTAATCGCAACATTTTGACTTTACAACTGGTTTCCCATTTGCAATACCACTTTGTTTATAAACATCTTCTTATCCTCAAATTGTTGATCAATATTAGAGTCCAGTGGATGTGAAGGCTTATATCTTGTGTTCCCCTGATTATTCCAACTTCCATTAAGATTTGCATGTTTGTTTTCCCATTGTTGGGTTCCCCCCTTAGTAGTATGATTCCAATTAAAATTAGGATGATTCTTCCAACATGGGTTGTAAAAGTTAGAATACAAGTTGTTTATGGTATTTAAAGTCTCATATAAAAAGTTGGAATCAATCACACGCTCTAATGAACTTTTCTCACTTACAGGAGTAAATTGAGGTTGGTTCATTCCAAATTGGTACAACTTCCTTGATATTGTAGTAACCTGAGATGCAAGAATTGCAATCGCATCTATATCATGAACACTAGCTACATTTTTATGATTTACCCTTGTAGAGGGCCATTGAAATTCATTTGTAGCCATTTCTTCAATTAATGCATACGCTTCATCAATTTTTTTTGACATTAATGAACCACCACCAGCAGCATCAATAATGGACATAAGGGATCCTACTAACCCATTATAAAAAGTTTGAATGATTAACCAATCTGGCAGAGCATGATGTGGACACTTTCTTAGGAGTTCCTTAAATCTTTCTCAGGATTCATATATTGATTCCCCTTCATACTGACAAAATGAGATAATATCAATTCTAAGTTGAGTAGTCCTTGAAGGTGGAAAATACTTAGCTAGGAATTTTTGAGTTAACTCCTAATTTTTAATAGAACCAGGTGCTAATGAGTATAACCACATTTTAGCCTTATCCCTTAGTAAGAAAGGAAAAAGTCTTAGCCTAACAGCATCGTCTGACTTGCCGTTATAATGAAATGTAGATAAAGTTCTAGAAAACTAGATAAGTGTAAATTGGGATCCTCCGAAGGAGTTCCCCCAAACTGGTTGTTCTGCACTAGTTGGATAATCGCTGGATTTAGTTCAAACAAGTCAGCTTCTACGATAGGGTTTTGTATACTTGAGTAAATTTTATCTATCGTAGGATTTACATAATCCCTCAATGATTTATGATGATTTTTCAAGTTATTATTATGAATGTTTTCCATTTCCATTTCTAGTTTTTCAAGGCATTTCTGTTTTTTGAATTTTTTCCATTTTTCTAACTCGGGATCATAAGGCACAAGTCCTACAGATCATTTGTTTTGCATACGTAACACAACAAACAATACTTTAACAATAAAACAAATAAAATGAAAAATATATTCAACACAAAAAAACATTTTCCCAAACACCTTGTTTTTCACAAAAACAGTTTTTTCACAACACTTTTTCATACAATAAAACATTTTTCACACAAAAATAATTTTAAGACACTAAAATTTTCCAATTCTAAGCCAAATTACTTTAACTAAAATTCTCCTAAAATTCTTACCGAAGCTTCCCCGGCAACGGCTCCAAAAACTTGATGCGACTTTTTATAAGTAAGAATTTATGACCTCAGATTTATATATTTAGAATGATTTTGTAAAGTCACAATTTCAAACGCAAGTATACGTATCGTATCAAGTAATACAGGGCTCTAATGGAGTCCTGTTTATTGATCCCACAGGGAAGTGAGGTAAGAGGTTCTTAGTCAAATTCTAGTCTAATATTATCAGACTTTA
This sequence comes from Papilionanthe hookeriana x Papilionanthe teres, assembly GCA_022702705.1. Lineage (NCBI taxonomy): Eukaryota > Viridiplantae > Streptophyta > Magnoliopsida > Asparagales > Orchidaceae > Papilionanthe > Papilionanthe hookeriana x Papilionanthe teres. Next base: position 71,421,801 of record CM040421.1, on the reverse strand, counting down.
GATTGGTAGGTCGATATAAGTGATTTTTCTAACAAGTACTCCTAAAGGTAGACAATTATATGTAAGAATAATAACTACTCCTAAATGCAAATATTACTTCTGAAGATAACCCTTTTTGGATAAATTGGTTTGGTGAATTTTGAGATAATAAAATCTACTATTCTTATGTAATGAATTGGATAAAGTTTAGGAATGAGATGCATTAAATATTGTATGTGCCAAATAAGAGTATAAATGCTTCTTTACCCTCAAAAGAGTACCCCTCTTCTAAGCATGTAAAGAACATTGACATATCCTTAGTTTAGTCACTAAATTTAAGGCTAGGATGGGAGGATACCGGCTCTCACTATGGAGCTCCCACTCACCCTTCACCTGAAGGCTAACCTTCGAGTTTAGTTACTAATCTTAGGACCAAATTGTGGATCTCAGCCTATCACCCTGAATCCTCTAATTCGACGCCCATGAAACCATATTTCCCTATTTATTTGCACTCAATACCCATAAACTACACAATTTATTCACGGACATTGAATGTGGTTTCACTTTGTTGAGAATTACACTGTCCTTTCGGGTCAATGCAATTACAACGAATTTTAACATTACAACGAGCTATTTTTGTAATGTAAATGAAGTACAAGTAAAAATCATCACATTTATAATTAAACTTCTTTTAGCGAGCATCCCAATATCCTAAGCATGAATCCTACTCATTGCAAAAGAAAAGTAGAGTGAAAACAATGGCATAAACTCCTTATGCCACTATTTCCATAGAAGAAGAAAGAGTAAAAGAAAGACATCATAGAGCACGAAGAAAACACAACGGAAAACTTCATTTCAAAGAAAATCCACTACATAAGTGTCTACAAAACCATAAGATAATGAAGAATACAATACTTGGCTTTTTCCCCTTGAATGAAAGATGAAAATCTCTCCCACAAAGTCTCCCGCGAATCCATGCAATGCTAGAAGATTCCCTTACAGATTCTCTTAAAATCCCCTCACCAATCTCTCAAAAAAGGTAGAAATCTACATTTGTACTCCTATTCTAAGATCTATAAGCATTCTCTAAGTTTTCACTATCATCTCTTCTTCATTTTTGGCTTCAAATTTGGTTTAAAATAGAGTAGGGACGAATTTCCCAAGAGGTGCATGAAGAAACCGTCCAAAAAGAGTCCAGATTCGATGTATTTGGCCAAAAACTGCCAATATCGCATCGATGCCATCTCAGGCGCCGCCAGCGTTAAATAGGGTGCTGCCGGTGCCCTATTTTTTGTGCTCTCGGGCTTCTGGCACCGCCGGCGCTAGTTTGGCACCCACGGCGCCCATCCTGCGCAGCTCTACCGTTTCGCTCCGTTTCAGCTCTGATTTGCCCCGTTTCAGTTGCGTTGCGTTCCTAACAGATAGCCATACAAAATAAGCATAAAAAACCTTTCTTTAAAGTGTAATCTCATTCAAAAATATGCAAAAGTGTAAAAGAGATTAAACATAGAAAGACTTATCAAAAAGTGTCAAGCCAAAATTTGCTTTTTTGCTTGTTTTTGCTCCAAATTGCACCATTTTTGTTTTTTTTGTTCCAATCACATTTCTTATACCTAAAACCAAAAAATATACAAAATAACTTCCTTTTAAAGTGTAATATCACCAAAAATGAGTAAAATCATATAGCAAAAAACATATATATTTTTGGTGCATCACCCGCCCCCCCACTTTCTCTTTTTTATTTGCTAGCCCTACCTTCTTTATTTTATGGTTGATCTTTTGCAATTTTTAGATTTCCTACGTTAACTTGATGCTATGGCTGATTGCTCTCGTTTAATACCAAGCCGGGTGATTTTATCGCCACAATCCATTGATCTTCAAGTAATGCTTAGCTGGAAAATCATGGTGCCATGGCAAGCTATATTCATTGTTGCTCAGCTAATCGAGCTTGGTACCATGGCTGATTGTGCTTCAAGTAATTCACAAGAGTGTGATCATGAAGCTGTGATTGGCTATCTTCATTTGTTGCTCAGCAGGACGATCATGGCACCATGATTAGCTATCTTCATTTGATGCTTAGTTTGGTGAGCTTGGCATCACGGCCAGCTATTCTTCAAGTAATGCTTAGCCGGACAATCTTGGCGCCATAACTTGCTATCTTTATTCTTTTGGGTTTATACTTTTCTTTCTAGTCTTCTCTCTCAGTTCCCCAAGCATTTTTCCAAACCTAAAAGTTTTGGATCTTCAGTTAGTGTGGGACATACTTATTTCATATGTTTTTTTAAAGGAATGTTATGTGAGCGGTCTAAAAAGAAATGCAAACAATAAATTTCATCTAATAACGTCTACGCAAAAAATACAAAAGGTGGGGAGTAGGGCAAAGAAAAAGGAGAAAAAATATTCATGGGACTATTCATGCGACATGGATGACATTCGTTGGAGCAGGACCGGGTATAGCCTTCAACGCTGACACTTTCCCTTGTCTTTGACTCGGATGCATGTACCCATGAACTCTTTAAGAGTCCTAGCCTCGATTAACTTCCCTATATGGTTCCATAAGTGTTTGCATTCCTCCATGTCATAGTCATGGTCCAGATGGTATTTGTAATATTTTCTTGTGTCTTGGAGAAATCCTCTAGCAGTCATTGGTGTTGTCTCTTTAAAGTATTCTTTGTCTTGGATAGTGTCTACAATTTCTACCATTGACATCCTAAGGGGAGTGGCTTGTAGGCCCTCTAAATATCTGTAAAGTATAAGGTAGTACCGCGTTGGCCTTTCATAGTACCAGGTTAGTTGAGGGTCTCAGTTTCTCATCGATCGATTGTGTTGTTGGTACTACTTCATTCCACCATTATTTCGGTAGGGCTGGCCTTCTTCGAGATGACGTTGGATGGGTGGTCAGTGTTCCTCTCTTCTCTTATGTTAGCCCTACATAGAGGCTTTTCAAGTTGGAGGCCTTCTAGTCCCATCTTGTAGGTTCTTTCTTCAACCAACATGTGTTGGTTGACTCTCTCTAACAAGTCCGTCTAGTCCTGGGGTTCGTTGATACTGACCACAGAAAAATGTATTGAGAAATTTATACCAATTTTATATGAAATTGCACTTTAAAGAAAGGTATTTTCTTTATTTTATTGCAGGAATGACGATTTATAAGTATTGAAAGCAAAAAGCACAAAAGAAGCGGATTTGGAGCAAAAATGACTCAATTAGATGAAAATTGAACTATCCCGCCGACGGCGAGGAAAAGGCTACCGACGGCGAGTTTTTCCCGAAATTTTTGAATATATTATAAGGAGCCCGCTGACATTGAGATCGAGCCTGCCGACAGCGAGATCGGCTGTCGGCGTATATTTTTTTTATTTAGGTTTTTAATTTAAATATATAAATAATTTAGAAAATAGCATTTGATTTTGAAAATAATTTTAAATTTGAAAAATTATAAGATGTGAAATTAAACCGATCTCACATCCCAAATAGTTTATATAAACGAGCACCGCACCACAAACCGTGTATTAATCCTGAAGAATAGATACATTGCTTGATGATGGGGCTCGATTAAATAAACTAGAAGATTGTGACATTCGTTTGGTTTGCGAACCAATTTTATAAGCCGACAAGTTCCCCTGCTTAATATAAAGGAATTAAGCAGGGATTATATTACCTGGGTTCTTAAAGTTCCCTATAAGGGCAAGCCCCTATAGTTAATTACATCTTAAATGACGGGAATCATTTAAGAAAACTCTCGATAATGATCAGTGGTTTATGCTTTCAAGAAATTTCAAAGTTTACGGTTTCAAACAAATTGGATTTTGGAAATTTCAATTAGGAATGGATCAAATTAGGAACAGTTATTTTTCGGAATCCAAAGGAAGAGAAGTGGTGGATGTCACGGATCTGAAGCGAACTTTGATGACTTCCCAACTATCCTACTATTTGGCTTTGATTTTGAGAAAAATTTATTTGATTTTTCATCCTGTCAGTTTTAGTTAATTAGGACTTATATTCGTATGACACAATCATACAAATAGCCTCGAAGATGTGAGGGTTTATGTCGTACCAAACGACTACCTCGACTCCTAAGACCGGTTAGGGCTTAGTCTGCATAACATGATTATGCAAACGCCTAACGAAAAGATTGAGGATTTATGTTGCACTAGGCAAACTACCTCGAAGTCCTATAGTTTGGTTATTTAATTCTAAGGAATGTTTAGCTGAAGTAGACACAAGTTTTGCTGACGAAGATGGTCGTGCTGCCCACTATGCTCCAAGCTCCTTGTTGCTGCAGAGGTTTGGTTTTAGAAGATGAAAATCAAGAGATGAGAGAAGTGTCATGGTTTAGAAATCTTAAAGTCTAAATGTCTTTTAGTGTTTTAATTAAAACAAATCTTAAAGTTGTATAAACATAACCGATTAAGATCCCACGGTTCCGTCATCCCAGTACCGTTATTTTCATCGAATTCACTTAGTCGGAATGAATTTGCTAAACTCAACTGAATGACTTTCACACTTTCATTTAGACCGTGGGAAATCCCGTTAGCAACATGTGGGTTACATCATCCGAGGTATTCCCGATCATTCAACGAGACGTTTTAATTTAGTTAAAGTTGTGGTTTTGTTGTTCTGTTTGTGATTAAATTTTGAGTTGTTTTATATTTTGAAATGTTGTGGCGGTGGATTTTATCTTGTAGTGACTTTTAATTTAGTTTTGGTTTCAATTTAGGGACTATCCTAAAGGTTTTAGTTTTCATGCAACAGTCTTGTTTAACATGCAATAAAAGTAAAGTGCAGTGCAATAAAGTAAATTGCAATAACATAAAAGCGTACCTGGAGAGTCTTCCCGTCATTCCAAGCTATACTTTAAAACACATGTTAAGGCATTTAAATATTTCAACAAGTACCCAGGTAAAGACTAAAGGAATGGTTTTGGTTGTCTACCAGAATCCTAATCTTATAGCTAGTCATTTCCTATGACGTCGAGGTTCTTGATTTTTAGTTAAGGATGATTTTATTCATCAAAGAACAATTAAGTTCAATTGTTCTTTAAAACATCTCACCGTATCGAGGAAGTGCTTAGAACGAATTCTAAACATCTTTTCAATACTTCTGAGATTATTTTGAGTCCAAATAAACTTCATTGTACTAGTGAATTAATCATCCAAGGATTTAGTTAAGTTTTGTTCCTTTGCTCAGTGAACTAGGATGTTTGATTATCCTATGAGTGAGGTGACATTTCACTTAACGCTTCATTTACTAGTTATAATAATTTAAAACTTTCAGAGGCAAGTTAATTTGTTAAAGATTTTTAATGATTTTTACTTTGATGTGATTTAATTATGAAATTTTAATCAATGATTTTAAGTTTAGAATGGTGTTTGATTCATTTAAGTTAAACCTTTTATAAATGATATCAAAATCTTTTGTTAATTTAATTTTTAGATTAACTTAGGTCAAAAGAGGTGTTCAAATTATTTATTAAATTTTGCTGATTTAATTTGGATTAATTTAATTTTTACATTATGTTTTAAGGTAAGTTATCTTAAAATTATTTAAAATTTGCAAATTTGATTTAAGTTTGTTTTGAAATGATTCTTAATTAGTTCCAAATATTTTAATTTACTTTTTAATTATTTAACATTTTAGGTTTTAATCGATTGTTAGATTATTTAATGATGTAGGTTTTAATCAAATTAAGAATTATTTACTTTTAATCATTTAATTATTAATTCCACTTATCCTCTTAAGTTTAAGAGTTAAATATTATTAAGTGATTTATTTAGGGATTTTTAAATTAAGGAATTAATATCCTCTTAAGTTATATCCCTATTTCAATAATCCAATTTTAATTAATCTTCCAAAGTTTAAATCACTCAATTAATTAAAATTTCATTTTTGGGTTTATTAAAGTGATTAATGGGTTCCTACCCTTCAAATTCCCAAAGTTTCAATCATCTAAGAGAAGATCAAAATCAGATATTTTACCCCCATGTTGATTAAACCTATAGTTTTAATTAGGGGGTTAAAATCTTTTATTACCTTTATGCCCCTTTAAGCTTATTTATTTTATAACTCATTAAATTAAGCTTAAATGAACTTAAAATTTTTATGCCACTCTACTCACATGTCAATTAAGACATTAGAGGAGAAAATTTGATTTTTCTGAATTTAATTTATTTATATAATAATTATTTTTAATGGAAAATAGGGATTTTCAAAGAAAATTCATCAACATGACCAAGGTAAAGTTTCTGTTCTTAAGAAAATTATGGGACATTCCTAATGACCAGAGGACCACTTTTACCAATTTTGGTGATTTTTTGAATTATATTTTATTTATTAGGATTATTTTAAGTTTTGGAGTGTTAATTAATTATAAAATAAAAAAAGTTGAAAAAAGGATTTTATATTTTTCAAAAATCCCTCTAACCTCAAGAAAGTCAGAGAAATAAATTTTATATTTTTATGATTTTTCTTTGATTTATTAGAATTAATTTAGTGGAAAGGCTAAATAAATACATTTTTAATTCAAAAAAATTGTTTTAAGGCTTTGAAATTAAATATCTTAACCTAGAGACTTAGGAAAAATATTTGATTGATTCCTAAGTGATTAGGGGACCAAATATAACATTTTTATGATTTTTATTATTTTTATGATTTTTATTATTTTTTAATTATTAAAAATATTAAAATATGCTTAAAAATGAAAATTTTTAGAAAATTCCAATTTTATTTTTCTTAGACTCCTCTGATATCAGAAAAGTTCCAAAATCAATTTGGTGAATTTTTTAAATGTATTTTTAAAGTTATGAATTTTTAAAGTTTAATTTTGATCATGTGGCTTAATTAATTCATTTAATAGGGTTAAACATTTCCAATTGACTTTAAATTTTTATGTGAGGTGCCCCTGATCCTAAAGATCAGTAGAGAATCATTTTCAAGTCATTTTAAAGTGTGATTAACTCTAATTAATTAAAGTTCAATTTTGAGTGATTAGGCCAATTAGGATTATTTTTAATGAATTGACTCAAACCATAATTATCCTAAAGTTCTCTGGTCCTAAGGGATTTCACCAAATTTTTCTGGAATTTTTTGAACAACATGCTAATTTCTGGAATTAAAATGTCAAAAACAGTGACATAAACTTGAAAAATACATAACTTACCACAGGGATGGCCTCTTACCTTGAAAAATTAAGAGAATGTTCCCAAGATCAGAGGCTTCAAAAGCCCTATGGTCTCATGCCATGGTAAAATGTATACATGCATGGAGAATTAAAATGTTCAAAATAGTATTAAATTAATTAAAAATAAAATACTCAACAAAATAGATCAATTCCTTTTCCACATTATTCTCCTCTGTTCACTGAGCAAGAGGGAAATTTTCTTTTATTTTTATGATTTTTCTATGCAAAGAAATCAATTTTTGAAGTTTCAGGTATTTAAATAAATAAGAAAAATCAGATTTTCCTACTTAAACCTGTCAGCGCCGCGTCAACCTCAGCGGCTCCGAAGCTCTACGTATCGCGTTCCCATTCGACGCCGCCACCTGAGTCAGCTGCCACACATTCCGCGGTCCCGCTCCGTCTTCTGGTCTGACTTGATCTCCGCCGTTCAACCGACACACAATCGATCGGACGGCTCCTGGTCATCGTCTACGACTGGTGCGTCCCGTGAGCCGTCGACCTTCTAACTCTAATATCTCCCTCGATTCTCAACTGATTTTCGAGTTCTTATGCTCTATGGATTCGTCTTGAGAAGACAAACACATCCATACGGTAAACAGGCATTAAAATTGACTTAAATAAAATTAAGAATCACTGGAAGCTCGGGAGGAAGAAGAGGCAATACCTTGGCTCTGAGAAGTGAAGACTCTATCAGAGAGGCTCGGCACGTTCGTTAGAGTCCAAAGAGGCTAGGGATGAAGACTGGAGCTGTGGTGAAATGTCTAGGCTTGACTTCCACCAGGCCTGATCACAAAGCTTGGAGGCTGGAACAACTGGGTGGTCTGGAGAAGGGGCTTTCACTGGGGAACTCCTTCTCTACCTCTGGTGAAGGTGTGGGAAGATTTAATTTGGATTTGGTGAAGTTTTAGAGAGTGTCCTGTTTCTGGCCTGATTTTCAGCTGAGAAATTGAGCTCAGCTGGGGGGATTCAGGGCAGGAGAACAGTGGGGTTCTTCTTCTCTAGGCTAGGAGAAGCTCTGGGAGTGATTTGGTGAGGTTTTGTTGAGAAAAACTTCAACACCCTTCAGCAACTTTCTCATGGCCGAGAAGAGGTGTTTAAACGACCAGGGCCATTGGGCTGAGCTAGGGCTCAATTGGTGGGTGGATTCCACTGCTCAGGTGGAGGGCAGAGGAGCTCCAAAGTTTAATTTGGCTGAGGTGGCCAATTGGGTGAGCTTAGGTTTGTTTCACTTGGTGGTGGCTCTCGGTTTTGACTCCCTCCGGCGGCTAGGCCGGCCTGCAAGGACAAGGGAGCCGACCATGGGTCAGGTCAACCAAGGAGTAGGGTTTAATGGTGATAAACCAGGCAATGGGGGGTTTGGGGTTAGGCAAAAGGTGGATTTGTCCATTTAAGGGAAGAGATCCCTTAAAATGGGGAACCCTTGGTCCATGGCTTACTTAGCTTGGGCTAGGTGGATCTAGGGTGGTTCCTAGGGCTCACTTAGTGGCTGTGGATAGGTTGGTTTAGCAACATTTGGTTCAATTTGGTTTGGTTTGGTTATGGGTTCAAATTAGCTCATTTGGGTTTGGGTTGGGCTAACATGAGTTAGGTCTTGATTTGGGTCCAAATGTCTTGAGCAATTTTGAAGAGGTGATCACCATGAAGAAGTTTCATGAAGACATGGGGAGGTATTGAGTTCAATTGGAAGGTCAATTTGGTGGATTTTGGTATTTTGGTTAATTTGGGGAGGGTTGAATCAACTTGGGTCCAAGTTGGGTTAAGGTGGGGTTTAGACCCAATCAAAAGTTTCAAATGGTCTAGGGGAATGTATTGAAGAGTTCCCAACATCAATTGGGAAGAAATTTTAGGGTTTGGCTAATCAATTTGGTAGGTTTAGGGCATGGGTTCACTTTAGGCTAAAATGGGGGTATTGGATATCAAATGGAATTGAACTCAAATGTGAATCAATTTGGACTTTGATTTGGTTTATATTGATATTAATGATGTTGAATTAAAGTTTAGAATTGAAATTAGGCAAAATTGAGGTCAAATGGGTTGGTTTAGTGTGACATTGGGTCCATTTAGGTTAAAAATGGGTGAATTTGGGGATTTTGATAAAAGTGGGTTATTTTTGCAAAATTGGGCTATGGTGTGGTTGAACAAAATGAAATTGGGAATATTTGGGATTTTTTGAAATTTTCTGGGAATTTTTAGAATTTTGTGCCAAAAGGGTATTTTAGGGTATCAAGAGGTTATTTGGAGGGTATTGGGGTATTTTGGTAAATTTAAAAGGTGGGGGTTGTTTTAAAATGATTTTTAGGATTTTTGAGAATTTTGGGTAATTTTTGGGGAATTTTGGAAAATTTGGGGCAATTAGGTAATTTTAGGTAGGTTTGAAGGATCCAATGTCACAACTAGGCATTTGGTAAAAGTTGAATTTTGATTATGATGAAGCTTAAAGTGAGCCATGGACCAAGAAATGTCCACCCTGAACATCTCATGGGTTGTTTCCAACCCTCTTAGCCAAAGAGCTAGGGGTTTGGACTTAGCCACATGAGTGCTCAAATGAACCAGGGGGAGAAATGGGTAAGATGGTGTGTGTGAGAGTTCAGTGTGTGTAAGCCAGACCTCACCAGGATCAGACCACCCAGGGTAGTCCTAAGGCTTGAAAAATCTTATAGGAGCTCACTATTGGTTCCCCATATGGTGGTCTTAACCTTCTAAGGTGATTTAGAGGTTTGCAACCATCTAAGAGGGGTCCCAAGAGGAGTCAAGAAGTAGCTGAATTGCTAAAGGGTGGGTCCCAATTCTAGTCCTCTAGGATAGTCAAGGAGAAAACCTTATGGCTAGATCCTAAGAAGTACTAAGGAGAGAAAAGACCTCACCAAAAATGAGGTCAACAAATGGACCCCCAATAGGTGTGGTGTGCTAACGGAGCACACCGCACGTATTGGCGTTGACCGAAGAGATCAACAAAACCAACACAGATGACTAAGTGACACACTTAGAACAAAGCACAGAAAAAAAATTTCGCTGGGGAGTGTCGGGTAAATCTCCAAGACTGAAGATTCCTGAACTCTCGCTGGGGAAGAAGGAGGTGAATTCCAAATCACAAGACTTGGAGAGATTAGATTTTAGATTCGTTTTATTTTTATTTCAAGTTTCAATTTCGAGTTTCAAATTGATTTGAGTTTCAATTTTAGTTAAAATTTGGTTTAAGATTGATTTCAAGGTGGACCTCGTTGAGATTCAAAATTTGGAATGAGAATCAGAACCTAGGTTCTAACCTCAGAATTTGAAAGAGAACTAGAATTTAGGCTCTAGTCTTGACGAAGAGGGTTGGAATTTAGACTCCAATCTCAGAAAGAAGATCAGAATTTAGGTACTTATCGAAAGGGATGAGGACCGGAATTTAAGTACCAGCCTCGGAGAGAGAATCAAAATTTAGGTAACGACCTCACAAAGGATGAGAATCAGAATTTAGGTACTGATCTCAAAAGAGTGAGAATTGAAATTTAAGTATCAATCTCAAAAAGAGAGTCTGAATTTGGGTACCGACCTCGAAAGGAGAGAACTAAAATTTAGGTACCAGTCTGGAAAGAGAATCGAAATTTAGGTATCGGTCTTGAAAAGAGAGTCAGAATTTAGGTACCGAACGTGAAAAAAGAGAACTGGAATTTAGGTACCAGTCTCGAAAGAGAATCGAAATTTAGGTATCGATCTCGAAAAGAGAATCGGAATTTAGGTACAGACCTCGAAAGGAGAGAACTGGAATTTAGGTACCAGTCTCGAAAGAGAATCGAAATTTAGGTATCGATCTCGAAAAGATAGTCGGAATTTAGGTACCGACCTCGAAAGGAGAGAACTGGAATTTAGGTACCAGTCTCGAAAGAGAATAAAAATTTAGGTATCGATCTCGAAAAGAGACTCAGAATTTTGGTACCGACCTCGAAAGGAGAGAACTGGAATTTAGGTACGAGTCTCGAAAGAGAATCAAAATTTAGGTATCGATTTCGAAAAGAGAGTCAGAATTTAGGTACCGACCTCAAAAGGAGAGAATTGGATATTAGGTACCAGCCTCGGAAGAGAATCGAAATTTAGGTATCGATCTCGAAAAGAGAGTCGGAATTTAGGTACTGACCTCGAAAGGAGAGAACTGGAATTTAGGTACCAGCCTCGGAAGGTGACGATTGATTTGTGAAGATTTCAATGATTAGAAGCGCAGTAGAAGATTGGAATGGGACAAGAAAGTGTTTCACGTCTCGAAGGATTTCATCAAAGGTTGAAAGTTTGGCGAAGGAAGTAAATCCACGCCATCAGAACCAAATCGAGAATCTCGTGGTTCAGTGTCAGTAGACTCAGCGACCTTCTCAAAAGAGGGGAGAAATCGCAGAGAGTCGAAAAGATTTCGAGAACAGCCGGAAGCTGGGGATATCGGATTCGGGAATTTCATTTTCATTATTCATTGCTTTTAGTGATTTGATTTTGTTTTAGTTTCGTTTTCGATTGAAATTTCACATTGATTTGGATTTTAATTGATTTACTTGGTTCATATCTTGAAGTTTTAAGTTGATTTGTTTTGAGTTTTGGTTTGTGTTTTATTCAGACTTTGAATTCAAATTTTGTTTTGTTGTTATTATTTCATTCAAATCGTTCTTCGTCCGACTTTCTTTTTTTTTTAGACCGAGTTAAACTCAGATCTGGTGGCGTTTGCAGTGAATTGCACAAAACTAAAGGTAAAACACAAAGTTCATTTCCACTAAAATGTCGAAGATACATCAGGTGATTCCATCAAAACATTTCTGGTGACATCTTTCTGAAAACAATCTTTGACAAAAGTTCATATATATATATCTGAACACAGACTGCATTGATATCTTCGTGTACTCTAACAAAATTGTCTGTTTGATTCATCCATGTCTGAAAAGTAAACTACATAGGTAATAACATCACCTTCCAAGCCACTTTCCGAAGGAGAATCCCACGTAAGTGTATTTTAGAGGTGTGCTACTACTATGTAGCCTACAGCTCGTAGGACTGTAAATTCTCTAGCTCTGGATCTGGCTGGAAGTAGACTGGAATTTTAGTCTCGTCCATCCTTCTGAAAGTGATGGAGATTCGCTCGTAGGGAACTACCGGTATGCAGTGCTTCGCTACATCTGCACCATTTCCTTATAGTACGAGAACAGGGCCTACCGGTAGAGGTATCTCCACCGGCCCTCGGAATTCTCCGGGACAATTATCCGCAGTTCGATCCCAAACATAATGTTGCATTGGTTGATGAAGGAAACGGTACAAAAGGGCCTTACAAAATCATGATGATCTGTGTGAGGCGGAATGCAATCTCCTTCTGCATAGATGTTGATTATACAACTGTTCGGTATGCAATCAGCGGATAAGACTCGCCAAGCCACCATCCTTTTTATCATTTTCTTAATTAAAACTGGCATTGGATCCACTTCATCGTAGCGGAGTATCTCTGGCGGATTCCCTGTCCTGTCATCAGCGAAGTTGTAACAGCATCCAAATTGGATTGTAATCCTCCCTTTGCCTCGTTTCCACTTCTTTGGCTCGGAGTAGGTCCTGCTACGTAATCGTACTGCACGACGTTGTTTCTTCAGCTCATTGACGTAGTCTACAATTTCACTCTGCTCGTAGTGAGAGAAAACATCTGTATGTAACTCTAGTCCTTCCAGGATGTTGACATATCTGCCTCTGATTCTCTGAAATTATTCAAAATTCTGCTTCTGCACCCTCTGGATCTTCTCCAATTCGTGCTCTGAAATTATCTGCAGCTGTCGTGGTCTAGTGACGTACTATGGGATATATGGCTCCACACCATCACGCTCTCCTGGGATCGTCACTATCTCAGGTGTAGGCTCTGTAGTAACCTTCTCCGGGACAACCTCTGCTATGGTGCTCCTGAGGACTGGCATCCTTGGGGCAACTGTTATGGCCGTCGAGGTTTCTTTTTTGTTCTGCTCTTTTGTTAATTTCTTCAGCTTCTTGGCGATACAGTGAATCTTGTTTCTTCTCTGAGTTGGGGTTAAGGTGGCTTTCCTCTCTCCCTGAATCTTGGTAGGAGAAGCACTGACAAGCTTTCCTCCTGCAGACGTTATCACTGATTTCATCTTGTTTTCCTCAATCATAATGATCTTTCTCTTCTTGTTCGCATCTTGGGGAGCCTTCTTGTTGAGCCTCATCATCGTCTTCCCACGGAATCGTTCGGGATCCACAAGCGAGTCCAGCGGTTTCCTCATATTCCAACTCTAGGCGTGCAAGGTCCGAGCCAACCTCTATCACAGCATCAGCATTCAGCTCTTCTTCATTAAGTGCAAGACTTACGCCATCCTTAAATTTTAGGAACAGCCGCCCGTTCGACATTTCCCTGAAAAGAACATAAGGAAAGGATCAGAGGCTGTACTCAGGACGAGAACAATAAGAAAACTTACTTATTAATGAAAAATTCTTATTTAATTATTTCAAATTTTATAAGAGTAAGAGAAGATAGGAAAAGATCAGGAGTGAGCTGGGCTCGAAAGGAAGAGTTAAAATTTTATTATTATTTCAATTGCATATGTTTTCCTTTAATACATTCTTTTTCTTATGATTTTTTATCATTCATTTTCTTTCGGGTTCGGACCCAGTTATAAGTGATTACTCTATCTGTGCTTCTAGGAATGAAATTTCATTCTTCGAAACATCAGGTTGCGTAATACTTCTTCAAATATCGTCCATTTATCGGAAGCATAAATCGTTCTCCACGGCAATTCACAAGCTGGTAAGAACCTCCTGAATAGACTGTCTCAACCACGAACGGCCCTTCCCAAGTCGGTTCAAATTTACCTCTTATCTTGCGGTGTGCAAGAATAGGCCTTCTGAGAACTAGGACCAAGTCACCAACTTTGAATGTCCTTGGGTGGACCAGTTTGTCGTGGGCCTGGATCATCTTAGCTTGATACAGTTCCAGATTCTGTTGCGCTGCAGGTCGTTTTCCTTCCAAGTTTTCCAATTCTTCCAGCCGTAGTCTGGCATTTTCCTCTGTAGTGATTTTGTTCGCAACTGCAATTCTGAGTGAGGGAGCTGAACTTCCAAGGGTAGAACTGCCTCAGACACGTACACTAAAGCGTAAGGCGTAGACTGAGTAGGAGTCCTGAAAGTTGTTCTGTATGCCCATAAGGCTTCTAACAACTTCTCGTGCCAATTTCTTTTGTTGTCGTCCAAGGTTTTCTTTAAGATTTGGATGAGAGTTTTATTAAAAGCCTCGGCCAAGCCGTTTGCTCTTGGGTAGTAAATTGTTGAATAACGCAAATCGATCCCGTGTCTTCTGACAAAATTGTTGATCTTCGTGCTTCTGAATGCGGACCCATTATCTGAAATGATTCTGCGCGGTACCCCAAAGCGGTAGGCGACCTGATTCTTGAAGAACTGTAGCACGTGATGTGCCTTCACTTCTCTGAGCGGTACTGCTTCTACCTACTTGGAAAAGTAATCTGTAGCTGCGAGAATGAAGTGATATCCTCTTGGAGAAGGCGGTTCTATTGGACCCATTATATTTGTGCCCCAACATTCAAATGGCCACGACACGATTGTCGGATGTAGCACATTTGGAGGTTGATGTAGAACCACTCCATGCGCTTGGCACTGGTGATAACTCTTGGCGACCTTCATGCAGTCGGTCATCATTGAGGGCCAGTAGTACCCTAGTCTCTTAATCTTCATTTTCATCTTTGGACCTGACTGATGAGCGCCACAAAGTCCTGAGTGCACTTCTTTAACAATTTCACGAGCCTCGGACCCGCTCAGGCACCTTAGCCACATCTTGTCAAAAGACCTTCTGTATAACGTATTGTTAATTAATGCGTAAGACAAAGTTCTTTTCTTGATTTGATGGGCTAACGACTTATCGTCCGGTAGGTATCATGTTTGCAAGTAGTCTATTAATGGCTGCCGCCAATCTTCTGTATTTTCTGTTACTGCTACAATTGTTTCTCCTTCTTCTTCTGATTTATGTATCATGTCCATGTCAAGCTGTGAGAGAACCCGTCGTCCCTGAACTGACACTTCAACTCATTCATCTTGTAAGCAGGCAAACTCTTTTGCAAGGCGGGCTAACGCATCTGCAAGAGCATTTTCTTTTCTGGGAATCTTGTAGATTGTTACGTTTGGAATTTGCTCCAATAGTTTCATGGCATACTGGAAGTACTGCTCGAGTCTCGGTTTCAGAATTCTGTATTATCCAACAATCTGCTGAATGATCAACTGCGAATCTCTGTAGATGTTGATATCTGTTATACCCATCTGAATGGTTAATTCCAATCCTGTTATGAGGGCTTCATATTCTGCTTCGTTATTTGTACACGGTTCTGTTAGGTGGTTGGTGTATCTTAACATCCCTCGCTCCGGTGTTATAAAGATTAGTCCGATTCCTGCCTTACCGGGCACTATCGTTTGCGATTCTCTGTCTTTTTGTGCTGAAGATGCTCCATCAAAGTACAATTCCCAACGCTGATCATCGGGGTCTTCTAAGCTCATTATCTTCTCATCTAGTAAGTCGTCATTGAGAGGCGATTCTGCCGGCAAATAATGTGCTGCGAGGAAGTCTGTTAAGACTTGCCCTTTTACGGCATGAAGAGGAACGAAAGTTATATCGAATTGCAATAGTATCATCGACCACCTAGCAAGTCTGCCAGAAAGCGTTGGGCGAGTCATCAAATATTGCAATTGATTGAACTTCGAAATAAGGTTGACCTTATAAGAAAGCATGTAATGCCTGAGTTTCTGAGCGGCGAAGATCAGGGCTAAACAATGCTTCTCAATTGGAGGGTACTTTACTTCCGTCAGAATCAGATGACGACTTAAGTAGTAGAGTGCATTTTCTTTTCCCTCGTTATTGACCTGGGCTAACAGGGATCCAAGGGAGTCGTCTAAAGCCGCGGTATAAAGTATCAACGGTCTACCCGAGACTGGCGCTGCTAAGACAGGAGGTGTCATTAGATATTGCTTAATGTCCTCGAAGGCCCATTGGCATTTCTCTTCCTAACGAATTTGGCGTCATTTTTAACCAATGCCGAGAAGAGCTGACACTTACCTGACAAGTTCGAAATAAAGCGTCGAAGATATGCCAATTTTCCTTGAAAGGATCATAGTTGTTTCAAGGTTTTGGAAGGCGGCATTTCTAAGATAGCTTTAATCTTTTTCGGATCGACTTCAATTCCACGATGTCGAAAAACAAATCCTAAGAATTTCCCAGAGGTGACGCTGAAGGTGCATTTTAAGGGATTCATCTTAAGATTAAATTGTCTTAATTGCTCAAAAATAATTCTCACATCATACAAATGATCTTCCTTCAGTTTGCTTTTGATGACCACATCATCCACGTAGCACTCGACTTAGTTGTAAATGAGATCATAAAAAATCCTCGTCATTGCTCTTTGGTAAGTTGCTCCTGCGTTCTTCAATCCGAAAGGCATTACTGTGTAGCAGTATATTCCGATTGGCGTTCTGAAGGCTGTGAGCTTTTCATCTTCTGGTGCCATCTTTATCTGATTGTATCCTGATTATCCATCCATGAAAGAGAAGACTTCATGTGTTGAAGCGATGTCGATCATTAATTCTGGAATTGGTAGTGGGAATTCGTCTTTTGGGCATGCTTTATTTAAATCTCTGAAATCCACGCAGATTCTGATCTGTCCATTCTTCTTTCTGACCGGTACCACATTGGCTAACCAAGTAGGGTATTGTTCTTCACGGACAAATTTAGCGTCTATTAGCTTCTTAACTTCGGCTATAACTTGTTGTTCAATCTCTAGACGCATTCTACTGGGAGCTTGTCTAACTGGAACGACAGTGGGATCCACTCCTAGTCTATGAACTGCAACCTCTGGAGCTAATCCTGGCATCTCGTCATAATTCCAAGCAAAATAGTCCTTGAATTCCATCAATAGCTTGATCATTACTTCGGAGTCTTCTTTATTGAGTAAGGAGCTAACAAAGGTCGGCCTAGGCTCTTCGCTAGTACCTAAGTTAACTTCCATTAACTCGTCTATTGTAGATTTAATTTCTTCTTCAAATTCTGGCGGAGCATCTCCGATTGGTAGATCTTCAAGATTTTCTGAAACTTCCAAGCAGTCTTCATTAGGCTTACTAGTGACAACCAAGCAAAACCTTGTATCATCAACTGATCCTACTGTGCCGAATCCAAGACCATATTTTGAATTGGGAGGCCGACTGGCATTGTTCCATAACTTTTCAAAGCGCTGTGATTGACCTTTTGACCACTGTTTAGGTAAGACACCACGTTGAATTAAATTTTGAACACAGGGAGAATACCACTCAAACGGCAATTCCATTAATTTAGAAGAAGTAACATCTTCAAATTGTACATCTTTTTCAGTTTTGGAAGAAGAAGCACCACAGTAGAACTTGATTGGTTTAGTACCGCCACCATGTATTTCCTTGACCACCGTACCCTCGATCTTATTAGAATGGATCGGGGTCAGGGTCATAGTATGCACATAGTGGTTAATCTTCTCGTACATTGCTTTGTATTCTTCATTCTTTTCATCTTCGAGAGAGATCTTGAACTGGGGTTTCTTTTGGTTTACTGTTGCTGCTTCTTTCTTGATTTCCTCTTCTTCTTCAGAGCCATTCTCCCAATCGACATTGATGACCGGTTTCTTCTGTTCGATTGTTCCACCATTTCTTCCTCGACCTCGTCCCTGGCCTCGACCTCGGGTGCGAGTTCTGGAGAAACCTTCACCATCTCGTCGTAAGGGAGTGGTGAGTAAGCGTTGAACGAGGATTTCGGTGTTCTTTGTCGTCTCGTGCTTCTTTTTCTTGATTTGGTATGGCATTTCTGGAGAAGATAGTTTTCTTTGGAGGTGCGTAGTAAGCTGCAACTTTGTGGATTCCGATTTCATGCACGGAGAATGGTTGCAAATCACCTTTGATACACTGTTCTTGTCCTCCTTCATAGTACTTTATGCAATGGTGTAGAGATGACGGTACCATCCGGTTCTCATGGATCCGTGGCCGGCCCAGTAGAGCGTTGAATGACGTCTCAGAATCAATTATGTGGAACTTTGCGGTTGTCTTGGCTAATTCATCGATCTTCATTAGCAGTGTTATCGATCCAGGAGCTCTTTCTCCTTTCTGGTTGAAGCCTCTCAGCATCATCTTGTCTGCCTCGAGATCACGGGCGTCAATCTCTAAATAGGCTAGCGTTCAAAGGTTCATTATATTAATTGATGCTCCCGGATCAACTAGCACCCTGGAGATGTGAACTTTCCAATACTGACTGAAATGTACAACGGTCGGTTGTGATCTGCTGTTCCAAGTAGTAAATCATCGTCCATGAAGGTAACACCGCGCTCTCCTTTCAATGAGCAAACCTCGTTGAAGGAATTACCAGCTATTTGAGCTAAGCAAATTTGTGGATCAAGCAAGGCCTTGACCAAAGATTATCTCATCTCCTTTGACAGGATCAGAGTGTCGTAGATGCTCAGTTTGGCCGGTAGCTTCCTAAGATGGGCCAGCACATTATAGTCCAATTTGTTACCAGACTGTTCAATTTCTTCCCGAACGGGCAATTCTTCCACTGGGGTTGGCTCTTCCTGAGCAACCACCTGCTTTCCTTTGTCCTTTGGACCCAATCTCAGAGGTAGGACCTTTCCGCTTCTTAGATTGACTTCAGTAATTTTATCTAAATCTACCGGTGTTTCCTCCTGGATCAGAGCGACTGGCTCTTCTGAAGTTGCCTCGGCGTCTGATAATTCTAACTCTATCGTGATCGGAGCTCCTCAGAATTCACAAATAGACTCATCACTTACTGAACTTTCGTAGCCATCCTTGTGAATGTGTTCCTCTTCGTCGTGGTTATCTAGGTTTTGTATGATTTGAGAATCGTTATTCGTGTCGAAATTGAGATCCGGATTAGGTTGGTTATCGTTAGTTACGTAATCGTTAGAAACAGTCAAAATGTAGTCAACACCAAAACTCTTATCATTATAAGATCCCGCCGGATCGAGCAAATAATCATACAGAGTCAGAGGTTCGAGGGATTTCTCCCCCAAATCAGAAACAACCATCCTAAGATAAGCAGCCCCTAGTCTAGTCTTCGGAGCGTCGGTCTGATTTTCTTCTACGATCTTCTCCTCCTCCTGAGGCGGTCCTTCAATCGCAAGCGATAGTACCGGCTTAACAGGTTTCAAACTCTGAGTTGAAGTGCGCACCGAAGCGGTTTGGATGTGATCCAAAATTCTCTTTGATGACTTCGTCCAGACAGTACTCCATCCATCGTTGATCGTGTACGGGTCGATCGGAACAATAGGCTTTGCCGAGATAACATTGACGGAACCTCCTTTTAGGGTTCCTTCATGTATTCCTTTGGGATCGTTATGTTCCCTTGTCAAAGGTTGTTCTCGAGCCAATTCTTGAAAGTGAAGCAGTCTTCGATTTTATGTCCGATCATCCGATGGTAGGGACAGTAGTTCGGATGATCCTTCTTGTCGACTTCTTCAGGCTTCCTGGGCTCCGTAACTGAAAGTCGGGCGTCTTCATCAAACTGCGAAACATCTTAGCCACTGCCTCAGTCTTAAAGGGGTATTCTTTGTTCAACAGTTCCTTCAGAGGACGGAGCGGACGAGACATCCGTTGATCGTACCGCGGCAACCGATAACTCGGTCGAGGCCGAAGACTCCGGTCGAGGCTGATAATCCCGTCGAGGGTGTTGATAAGTCTGTTGCGGTTGCTCTGGCCATATTTGCACTGGCTGCTTACCTTTGTCCACTGCTGCGACGGTCCCAAATTTCTTCTCGAATGCTTTTGCAGGCTTTTGCTTATCAGTCTTATCGGTGAAACTTAGCTGTTTTGCTTCCTCTTGCAAGCTCCCGGCCTTGCTAAGAAACTTTTCGAAAGTCTTAATGGTGAATCCCTTAAGGAGAAGTGCTATCGAGCCATGGATACTCTTAAGCAAGATACCGACCGCATACTGTTCCTGAAGTTGTGGTTCACACTTCATGCTCAGGTTCCTCCATCGAAGTATGTAATCCACCAAAGTTTCGTTCGGTTTCTGTCGCTCCATCACTAGATCACCGATAGTGATGTGGTGCTGAGCTCCGGCAAACCGCTTAACGAAGAGATTTTCCAATTCTGCAAAATTCTTGACTGATCCATTCGACAATTCCGCATACCAGTCGAAGCCGATCCCTGAAAAACTGCTGACGAACTGACGGAAGAGTAAGGCGTCACTCCCACCGGCATTGCAACAACTGGCACGAAAATGTGCGACATGTTGCCGGGGGTTTCCCGTTCCATCGAAGGTCTTAAACAGAGGTGATACAAAGCCTTTTGGGTATTGGACTGCATCAAATTCTTCCAGGTAAGGTCTACCTGTCTGAATAGATGTTCCATTCTTGGACTGAGCTAAGGCTTCTCGCACCTGCTGTTCTACCAAGCTCTTAATATCCTTTTCGGGAATCATGTTCTATGCAGAATCTTTCTTCAGCTGATCATCTCCGATAACAGATGTAATCTCTTTTCCTCCATCTGTAATATGGATGACCTCCGGGGTATTTCTTTCGAGGTCTGGGCTCGACTCGGAGAGTGGCTAAGGCGGCAGCCATCTCTTCCATCCTTTTCGCCTTCTGGGAAAACGTATCATCTTTTTCTCGAAGCTGTGCTCTCATTAACTCTGGCTCATCTCTTTCTAAAGCTGGCAGAACTCCCTGCGAAGCTGACTATGCTCGTGTTTCAACCATGTTGATCTCAGCATACTCTTCATCCATAAATTCTGACGAATCTACTTCGTCCCTTAATTCTTCTCCTCTTTCTCTTGCTAGCCGTCGGATGTCCATTCTTAGTTGCCCTATGGTATCCTCAAGTGGCCTTTTCTGAGCGATCTCATGGTTGTCAGGAGACGACTGTTGAACTTCTCTTTCAGGAGTTTCCTTTACTGCGGTACTTTCTTCAGATCTGGGATCTTCAGTGAGACTTCTCTTTCCAGAACGTTGTGTTTGCATTGGTTCGGCAATAATAGGTCGCCACACCATCCTTCTTGTAGCAGAAGGCCTAGGACCGGCTGGTCTGTCGGCGGTGCGTAAGTAGGTGGTGTCCTCCCTAATATGGAGACCCGATACCACAACAGGTGAGCCTTCCTCGCTAGCTGACACCTTTTTCTTTGGTCTTTCAGGAACAATAGCAGGCTCTACTCGCGGACCGAGGCGAGACTTAACTGGCACTCGTCCCATTCTTCTCAGAATCTCTGATACAGGACATCCTTCTTTTCTGGCTAATTTCTCCACTACTGCTTGCAATCGAGTGAGCGGTGTAGCCTTGCTCTTTTTC
This sequence comes from Papilionanthe hookeriana x Papilionanthe teres, assembly GCA_022702705.1. NCBI lineage: Eukaryota > Viridiplantae > Streptophyta > Magnoliopsida > Asparagales > Orchidaceae > Papilionanthe > Papilionanthe hookeriana x Papilionanthe teres. The sequence goes on along the minus strand of CM040421.1, from coordinate 71,400,317 downwards.
TTCTTACTGTCACTGTAATATGCAGGCCGGGGTAATGCAGCGATGATCTTTCTGGCATCTACTTCATTAGATGCAGCAGAGAGAGGGTGGAATCTATTTCCTTCCAATAGTGGTGAGTATTCTGGCAGTTCTTCCTCTTTCTCTTCGAGGATTTCTTCAAGACAGGCGGTTTCAGCTTCACTGACCTTCTTGATCTTAGCAAACTTCCTATTTTTATTCCTCCTCTGTGTCCGGGTTAAGGGCCTATACTTCGAACCGGACCCTATCTCGAAAACAGACGGCATCACAGCGAAATCTGAACCCTCCATGGTGACAGGCTCATAACTGACTTGTACCTCCTTTCCCTTTAGTTTGGCAGGGTCCGGGGTAGGTGCAGTAATGACCAGACCGGTGGGGGTAGAGACGACAGTTCTGGGGGTAGCAGTCAACTTTCTGTGAACAGCAGTGTTCCTCTCAGCTGGGACCCTCTGCAGGGGAGGGAATTCTTGAGTTGACTTCAGGTTAAACTCAATCATAGGTTCTTCAGTCTCAGGCACTTTGTTCATCAGTGCAAAAAGAGTAACATCGGCAAACTTAACGTCCGTATTGTCAAACCCTTGTCCGAAGCGGATGATTGCATCGCTAGGCAGCTCGTCCTGGTAGATAGCTAAGTCAAGTCCGTTGGTGAAAGAGAAGATCAGCTTCGGGGCAGGCATCTTCTGCAAGGCAAGTTCCGACTATTAGTCCTGAATTATGCTTCCTTCGTCAGGACGAAAAGAAAGAAATCGAAAAGAGTCCGAACACAATTTATTTAAGTTTGATTAAAAAGAGATTTTGTTTGTTAGGCGGTTAGTTTATTCGTTAAAGACGAGAGGAGATTAGAGAGGGTAAAGGACACAATCCAGAGCTCAGAAAGGAAGGGAAAATCTCGTAGGATTTCCCAACCCGAAGGACCAATCCTAAACTAACACCTATTGGGGGTCTACCTCACCTCTCCGGAGAGGTATCAAAGGAAGATTCTGGAACCTCTCTGTTTAGGGGTGTCTAAATAGTGGCTCCAAAATCCAAAAGGAGTTGACTATACCCGTTTAAGACAGAAATAAGCGAGGTATGCCAACGGAAGAATGGTAGTCTGATCCACTATGGGCATGGACTTACTACCGATTTATGCAAGAAAAACCATCCGATCAAAATGGAGAGAGGAACTAGTCCCTAGCGGAGTCGCCAGAAACATGTCGGCGTATTACTATTATTATTTTTTTTAGGTTTTTAATTTAAATATATAAATAATTTAGAAAGTAGCATTTGATTTTGAAAATAATTTTAAATTTGAAAAATTATAAGATGTGAAATTAAACTGATCTCACATCCCAAATAGTTTATATAAACGAGCACCGCACCACAAACCGTGTATTTATCCCGAAGAATAAATACATTGTTTGATGATAGGGCTCGATTAAATAAACTAGAAGATTTGTGACATCCGTTTGGTTTGCGAACCAATTTTATAGGCCGACAAGTTCCCTCGCTTAATATAAAGGAATTAAGCGAGGTTTATATTACACAGGTTCTTAAAGTTCCCTATAAGGGCAAGCCCCTATAGTTAATTACATCTTAAATGACGGGAATCATTTAAGAAAACTCTCGATAATGATCAGTGGTTTATGCTTTCAAGAAATTTCAGAGTTTAAGGTTTCAAACATATCGGATTTTGGAAATTCCAATTGGGAATGGATCAAATTAGGAAGAGTTATTTTTCGGAATCCAAAGGAAGAGAAGTAGTGGATGTCACGGATCTGAAGCGAACTTCGGTGACTTCCCAACTATCCTACTATTTGGCTTTGATTTTGAGAAGAATTTATTTGATGTTTCATCCTGCCAGTTTTAGTTAATTAGGACTTATATTTGTATGACACAATCATACAAATAGCCCCGAAGATGTGAGGGTTTATGTCGTACCAAACGACTACCTCGGACTCCTAAGACCGGTTAGGGCTTAGTCTGCATAACATGAATATGCAAACGCCTAACGAAAAGATTGAGGATTTATGTTGCACTAGGAAAACTACCTCGAAGTCCTATGGCATTGTTATTTAATTCTAAGGAATGTTTTGCTGAAGTATACACAAGTTTTGCTGACGAAGATGGCCGTGCTGCCCACTATGCTCCAAGCTCCTTGTTGCTGCGGAGGTTTGGTTTTAGAAGATGAAAATCAAGAGATGAGAGAAGTGTTATGGTTTAGAAATCTTAAAGTCCAAATGTATTTTAGTGTTCTAATTAAAACAAATCTTAAAGTTGTTTAAACAGCACCGATTAAGATCCCACGGTTCCGTCATCCCAGCACCGTTATTTTCATCGAATTCACTTATTTCAAATGAATTTGCTAAACTCAACTGAATGAGTTCCACACTTTCATTTAGACTGTGGGAAATCCCGTTAGCAACACATGGGTTATATCATCTGAGGTATTCCCGATCATTCAACGAGACGTTTTAATTTAGTTAAAGTTGTGGTTTTGTTATTCTGTTTGTGATTAAATTTTGAGTTGTTTTATATTTTGAAATGTTGTGGCAGTGAATTTTATCTTGTAGTGACTTTTAATTTAATTTTGGTTTCAATTTAGGGACGATCCTAAAGGTTTTAGTTTTCGTGCAACAGTCTTGTTTAACATGCAATAAAAGTAAAGCGCAGTGCAATAAAGTAAATTGCAATAACATAAAAGCGTACCTGGAGAGTCTTCCCGTCATTCCAAGCTATACTTTAAAACACATGTTAAGGCATTTAAATATTTCAACAAGTACTCAGGTAAAGACTAAAGGAATGGTTTTGGTTGTCTACCAGAATCATAATCCTATAGCTAATCATTTCCTATGGCGTCTAGGTTCTTGATTTTTAGTTAAGGATGATTTTATTCATCAAAGAACAATTAAGTTCAATTGTTCTTTAAAACATCTCACCGTATCGAGGAAGTTCTTAGAACGAATTCTAAACATCTTTTCAATACTTCGAGATTATTTTGAGTCCAAATGAACTTCATTGTACTTGGTGAATTGATCATCCAAGGGTTTAGTTAAGTTTTGTTCCTTTGCTCAGTGAACTAGGATGTTTGATTATCCTATGAGTGAGGTGACATTTCGCTTTACGCTTCATTTACTACTTATAATAATTTAAAGCTTTCAGATGCAAGTTAATTTGTTAAAAAATTTTAATGATTTTTACTTTAATGTGATTTAATTATGAAATTTTAATCAATGATTTTAAGTTTAGAATGGTGTTTGATTCATTTAAGTTGAACCTTTTATAAATGATATCAAAATCTTATGTTAATTTAATTTTTAGATTAACTTAGGTTAAAAGAGGTGTTCAAACTATTTATTAAATTTTGCTCATTTAATTTGGATTAATTTAATTTTTACATTATGTTTTAAGGTAAGTTATCTTAAAATTATTTAAAATTTTCAAATTTGATTTAAGTTTGTTTTGAAATGATTCTTAATTAGTTCCAAATATTTTAATTTACTTTTTAATTATTTAACATTTTAGGTTTTAATCGATTGTTAGATTATTTAATGATGTAGGTTTTAATCAAATTAAGAATTATTTACTTTTAATCATTTAATTATTAATTCCACTTATCCTCTTAAGTTTAAGAGTTAAATATTATTAAGTGATTTATTTAGGGATTTTTAAACTAAGGAATTAATATCCTCTTAAGTTATATCCCTATTTTAATAATCCAATTTTAATTAATCTTCCAAAGTTTAAATCACTCAATTAATTAAAATTTCATTTTTGGGTTTATTAAAATGATTAATGGGTTCCTACCCTTCAAATTCCCAAAGTTTCAATCATCTAAGAGAAGATTAAAATTAGATATTTTACCCCCATTTTGATTAAACCTAAAGTTTTGATTAGGGGTTAAAATCTTTTATTACCTTTATGCCCCTTTAAGCTTATTTATTTTATAACTCATTAAATTAAGCTTAAATGAACTTAAAATTTTTATGCCACTCTACTCACATGTCAATTAAGACATTAGAGGAGAAAATGTGATTTTTGTGAATTTAATTTATTTATATAATAATTATTTTTAATGGAAAATAGGGATTTTTAAAGAAAATTCATCAACATGACCAAGATAAAGTTTTTGTCCTTAAGAAAATTATGTGACATTCCTAATGACCAGAGGACCACTTGGACCAATTTTAGTGATTTTTTGAATTATATTTTATTTATTAGGATTATTTTTTAAGTTTTGGAGTTTTAATTAATTATAAAATAAAATAAAAGTTGAAAATGAATTTTATATTTTTCAAAAATCCCTCTAACCCCAAGAAAGTCAAAGAAACAAATTTTATATTTTTATGATTTTTCTTTGATTTATTAGAATTATTTTAGTGGAAAGGCTAAAAAAATACATTTTTAATTCAAAAAAATTGTTTTAAGGCTTTGAAATTAAATATCTTATCCTAGAGACTTAGGAAAAATATTTGATTGGTTCCTAAGTGATTAGGGGACCAAATATGACATTTTTATGATTTTTATTATTTTTTAGTTATTAAAAATATTAAAATATGCTTAAAAATGAAAATTTTTAGAAAATTCCAATTTTATTTTTCTTAGACTCCTCTAATATCAGAGAAGTCCCAAAATCAATTTGGTGAATTTTTGAAATATATTTTTAAAGTTATGAATTTTTAAAATTTAATTTTAATCATGTGGCTTAATTAATTCATTTAATAGGGTTAAACATTTCCAATTTACTTTAAATTTTTATGTAAGGTGCCCCTGATCCTAAAGATTAGTAAAGAATCATTTTCAAGTCATTTTAATGTGTGATTAACTCTAATTAATTAAAGTTCAATTTTGAGTGATTAGGCCAATTAGGATTATTTTTAATGAATTGACTCAAACCATAATTATCGTAGGGTTTTGTGGTCCTAAGGGACTTCACCAAATTTTTCTGGAATTTTCTGAACAAATGTTAATTTCTGGAATTAAAATCTCAAAAACAGTGACATAAACTTGAAAAATACATAACTTACCACAGGGATGGCCTCTGACCTTGAAAAATTCAGAGAATGTTCCCAAGATCAGAGGCTTCAAAAGCCCTATGGTCTCATGCCATGGTGAAATGTATACATGCATGGAGAATTAAAATGCTCAAAACAGTATTAAATTAATTAAAAATAAAATAATCAACAAAATAGATCAATTCCTTTTCCACATTATTCTCCTCTGTTCAGTGAGCAAAAGGGTATTTTTCTTTTATTTTTATGATTTTTCTATGCAAAGATATCAATTTTTGAAGTTTCAGGTATTTAAATAAATAAGAAAAATTGGATTTTCCTACTTAAACCAGTCAGCTCCGCGTCAACCTCGGTGGCTCCGAAGCTCTACGTGTCGCGCTCCCATTCGACGCCGCCACCTGAGTCAGCTGCCATGCGTCCCGCGGTCCCGCTCCGTCTTCTGGTCCGACTTGATCTCCGCCGTTCAACCGATACACAATTGATCGGACGGCTCCTGGTCATCGTCTACGACTGGTGCATCAACCCTAATATCTCCCTCGATTCTCAACGGATTTTCGAGTTCTTATGCTCTATGGATTCATCTTGAGAAGACGAACACATCCATACGGTAAACAGGCATTGAAATTGACTTAAATAAAATGAAGAATCGCTGGAAGCTCGGGAGGAAGAAGAGGGCAATACCTTGGCTCTGAGAAGTGAAGCTTCTATCAGAGAGGCTCGACACGTTCGTTGGAGTCCAAGGAGGCTAGGGATGAAGCCTGGAGCTGTGGTGAAATGTCTAGGCTTGACTTCCACCAGGCCCGATCACAAAGCTTGGAGGCTGGAACAACTGGGTGGTCTGGAGAGGGGGCTTTCACTGGGGAACTTCTTCTCTACCTGCGGTGAAGGTGTGGGAAGAGTTAATTTGGATTTGGTGAAGTTTCGGAGAGTGTCATGTTTACAGGCTGATTTTCGAGTCGAGAAATTGAGCTCGGCTGGGGGATTCGGGCGGGGAGAACAGTGGGGTTCTTCTTCTCTAGGGTGGGAGAAGCTCTGGGAGTGATTTGGTGAGGTTTTGTTGAGAAAAATTTCAACACCTTTCAGCACCTTTCTCATGGCCGAGAAGAGTTGTTTAAATGGCCAGGGCCATTGGGCTGAGCTAGGGCTCAATTGGTGGGTGGATTCCACTGCTCAGGTGGAGGGCAGAGGAGCTCTAAAGTTTGATTTGGCTGAGGTGGCCAATTGGGTGAGTTTGGGTTTGTTTCGCTTGGTGGTGGCTCTCAGTTTTGACTCCCTCCGGTAGCTAGGCCGGCCGGCAAGGACAAGGGAGCTGGCCATGAGTCAGGTCAACCAAGGAGTAGGGTTTAATGGTGATAAACCAGGCAAGGGGGGATTTGAGGTGAGGCAAAAGGTGGATTTGTCCATTTAAGGGAAGAGATCCCTTAAAATGGGGAACCCTTGGTCCATGGCTCATTTAGCTTGGGCTAGGTGGATCTAGGGTGGTTCCTAGGGCTCACTTAGTGGTTGTGGATAGGTTGGTTTAGCCACATTTGGTTCAATTTGGTTTGGTTTGGTCATGGGTTCAAATTGGCTCATTTGGGTTTGGGTTGGGCTAACATGAGTTAGGTCTTGATTTGGGTCCAAATGTCTTGAGTAATTTTGAAGAGGTGATTGCCATGAAGAAGTTTCATGAAGACATGGGGAGGTTTTGAGTTCGATTGGAAGGTCAATTTGGTGGATTTTGGTATTTTGGTTAATTTGGGGAGGGTTGAATCAACTTGGGTCCAAGTTGGGTTAAGGTGGGGTTTAGACCCAATTGAAAGTTTCAAATGGTCTAGGGGAATGTATTGAAGGGTTTCCAACATCAATTGGGAAGAAATTTTAGGGTTTGGCTAATCAATTTGGTAGGTTTAGGGCATGGGTTCACTTTAGGCTAAAATGGGGGTATTGGATTTCAAATGGAATTGAACTCAAATGTGAATCAATTTGGACTTGGATTTGGTTTAAATTGATATTAATGATGTTGAATTAAAGTTTAGAATTGAAATTGGGCAAAATTGAGGTCAAATGGGTTGGTTTAGTGTGACATTGGGTCCATTTAGGTTAAAAATGGGTCAATTTGGGGATTTTGATAAAAGTGGGTTATTTTGGCAAAATTGGGCTATGGTGTGGTTGAACAAAATGAAATTGGGAATATTTGGGATTTTTTGAAATTTTCTGGGAATTTTTGGAATTTTTAGAATTTTGTGCCAAAATGGTATTTTAGGGTATCAAGAAGTTATTTGGAGGGTATTGGGGTATTTTGGTAAATTTAAAAGGTGGGTGTTGTTTCAAAATGATTTTTAGGATTTTTGGAAATGTTGGGTAATTTTTGGGGAATTTTGGAAAATTTGGGGCAATTAGGTAATTTTAGGTAGGTTTGAAGGACCCAATGTCACAACTAGACATTTGGCAAAAGTCGAATTTTGATTATGATGAAGCTTAAAGTTAGCCATGGACCAAGAAATGTCCACCCTGAACATCTCATGGGTTGTTTCCAACCCTTTTAGCCAAAAAGCTAGGGGTTTGGACTTAGCCACATGAGTGCTCAAATGAACCAGGGGGAGAAATGGGTAAGGATGGTGTGTGTGAGAGTGCAGTGTGTGTAAGCCAGACCTCACCAGGATCAGACCACCCAGGGTAGTCTAAGGCTTGAACAACCTTATAGGAGCTCACTATTGGTTCCCATATGGTGGTCTTAACCTTCTAAGGTGATTTAGAGGTTTGCAACCATCCAGTGGGGTCCCGAGAGGAGTCAGAAGTAGTCGAATTGCTAAAGGGTGGGTCCCAATTCTAGTCCTCTAGTATAGTCAAGGAGAAAACCTTATGGCTAGATCCTAAGAAGTACTAAGGAGAGAAAAGACCTCACCAAAAATGAGGTCAACATCAGCGCGGTTAGCCCATCTTCTAGAAGCCCGCCGACGGGGAGATCAAGCCGCCGACGGTGAGACAGTTGAAAACAGCCAAAATACATTGAACCTGGACGCTTTTTGAAGAGGTGCTTAAGCAACCTTTGGAGATTTGACCCCTTCTATAAATTGAGACGAATTCTAGTCAGTGGTGTGTCAATTTTGTGTCATTTGTGTGGAAGTTAAGTGTAATTTTAGAGTCTTTTTAGTGAGTAGATAAAGTGTTTAGCGTTTTGGTGTGCTGTACTGGAAGGAAGAGTCAAAGGAACTTCAAGGAGTCTGCTTGGGGAGAAGAATTGAGATAAGTATATTTGTTATTTGTTTGTTAACTTTAATGAAATCCATGCTTTGTGTTACTTTTCGCATGCATTCTGAATAGTTTCCTTATTTTTTCTCCTTGTTATTGAGATTTTGTGAAATGATGAATTAAAGTAGTTGTGCCCTAAAAATATAGAAATTGTGCTAATCTTTTACTTAAATCTTAATTTACTTTCAATCTCGCCAATTGATTTGTTAACATATGTTGAATTATCAACTATAGTAAAGATTACATCCAAGATTCAGGGAAGTCAAAAGCCTTGGAAGGAGAATTGAGCATTTTAGTGTGACAGACTAAAATATTCAATTCGGCCTTAATGTTTGGGAGCTAAAGTGTAGATGTTAGCCCTTAAGTGAGGGGAACGTGAGAGCTCTGAAGTGGCAGTCAGTATCCTCCCAGCCTAGCCCTAGATTCAGTAATCAAACATAAGACTAGTCAATGTTCTTTGCACCTGGACCAAAGGGTAAAGAATAGGAATGCTCCTATTTGGCACAATACAATTAAAAACTCATTTAATTCTTCATTCACTTAATTTTCTAAAACAAGGAGAAAGATACTTTTTCTGAAATCTTATATTCAACCTTTAAAGCATTAGTTTATTTTAGTCTAAGTATTCTTAATTTCCGTATACTAGATTAGTAAGTAAGTTTACTTTAAATTGTCTTTTCTAACTTCCCTGTGGGATCGATATCTAGGACTCCATTAGAGCCCTATATTACTTGATAACGATATGTATACTTGCGTAGTATCCACAATATAAATCATAAAATCCATAACAGAATCATCAGTATCTATATATAATCAGTGCGGGATCAAGTTTTTGGTGCCGTTGCTATCTTTTAATATCATAGTTGTAAGTATAAATATCGAAAAGTGGATCAAGTTTTTGGCACCGTTGCCGGGGAAGTAAAGTAAAGTAATTATTAAGATAATTAATAGAATTATTAAAATAATTACTAGAGTAAGAGACTATTTTAAATATTATTTAAAAATTGTATGCATAAATTTGGAAACGAAAATTTAATACCTTACGATTCAGAATTAGAGCGCACAATTAAAAGAATTAGAAAACAAAAGAGAGAAATTATAAATTTAACACAAATGGCAAATAATCCAGAAATTGAAAATATAAACCAATAAAGACCATTAAGAGATTATGCCAACCCTACATTAGATGAAATTCACCTAACTATTCAAAACCCTGATGTAGCTGCTAACTCATTTGAACTTAAACCTGCAATTATCCAAATGGTACAGAATAATCAATTTAGTGGTTCACCTAGATTCTAATTTACATCTTGCTAGTTTTTTGGAACTATGTGCTACTTTTAAATATGAAGGAGTATCTAATGGTTCTATTAGACTTAAGCTTTTTCCTTTTTCTTTAAGGGATAAGGCTAAGATGAGGTTAAATTCATTAACACCTGGATCTATTAAAACTTGGGGAGAATTATCACAAAAATATCTATCCAAATATTTTCCTCCTTCGAAAACTGCAAAACTTAGAAATGATATAACATCTTTTAGTCAGTTTGATGGAGAATCCATATATGAAGCTTGGGAGAGATTTAAAGAACTTCTTAGGAAATGCCCACATCAGGCATTACCAGATTGGTTAATTATACAAACTTTTTACAATTGATTAGTAGGATCTCTTAGATCAATCATTAATGCTGCTGCTGGAGGTTCATTAATATCAAAACCATTTGATGAAGCCTATGCATTAATCGAAGAAATGGCTACTAACAATTTTCAATGGCCTGCTGAAAGAATAAATCCTAAAAAATAGCTAGTGTTTATGAAAATGATGCAATATCTATGTTAGCATCTCAAATTGCTGTTATATCAAAGAAATTAGATCATTTTGGAATGAATTACTCTCCCACTATGTTAGAAGAAAACTCATCTGGAAAAATTATAGATTCTCAATCTCCTTATGAAACTATAAATGCTATTAATAATAGACCCAATAATCCTTATGTGAATTATTATAATCCTGGTTGGAAGAATCATCCAAATTTTAATTGGAATAATAATACAGCTAATCAACAATGGATGAACAACTCTATAGGAAATCCACCTAATCAAGGAAATACAAATTATAAACCTTCTTATCCACCTGGATTTAATAACAATCAATTTAAAGAAAAGAAGTTATCTATAGAAGAATTAATATTGAGTTTGGGTCAGCACTTGCAAAATCAAGGAAATCAATTACAAATTCAAGGAAATCAATTACAAAATCAAGGAGCAACAATTAAAAATATTGAAACTCAACTTGGACATATTGCTACCGCGCTTAACAATAGAATTCCTGGAACTTTTCCTAGTAATGTGGAAATAAATCCTAAAGACCAAGGGAAAGAACAAATTAAAGTGATACAATTACGAAGTGGAAAAGAGTTAGAAACTAAAATTCAGAATGAAACAAAAAGTAAAAATGAGGAAGTGGAAATCGAAAAAGAAAAGGATCAGCAAGATAAAAACTTAGAATATCCATTGATCCCTATGAAAATATCTATAGAAAAACCACCACCACCATTTCCTCAACGACTAAAACAACATAAAAAAGATAAACAATTTGCTAAATTCCTTGAAATTTTTGAAAAATTAACGGTAAATATTCCTTTTGTAGAAGCATTAGAACAAATGCCTAATTATGTAAAATTTATGAAATATATTTTAAATAAAAAAAGAAAATTTACAGATAATGAAACTGTTGCACTTAGCGAAAGAATGTAGTGCAATTATTCAGAAAAAACTTCCTGGAAAATTAAAAGATCCTGGTAGTTTCACTATACCTTGCGCTTTTGGAGAAAAATTTTATGAAAAAGCTTTGTGTGACTTAGGAGAAAGCATAAATCTAATGCCTCTATCAATTTTTAAAAGATTAGAATTAGGAGAAATTTCACCTACTTCAGTAACTCTTCAGTTAGCTGATCTTTCTGTGACTTATCCTAAGGGAGTTATTGAAGATGTGTTAGTAAAAGTAGATAAATTTATCTTCCCGGTAGATTTTATTGTTCTAGATATGGAAGAAGACAAAGAAATTCCCATAATATTAGGCAGACCCTTTTTAGCCACTGGAAAAGCTATGATTGATGTTCAGAAAGGAGAATTGACTATGAGAGTAAACGATCAAAAAGTAACTTTTAACATAGCAAAATCAATGAAATATCCTGCTTTAGAAAAAGATGATGAATGTTTTCGAATGGAAATACTTGAGAATTTGCAAAATGAACATTTTAAAGAATATTATGAAGAAAAATTAGAAAAAGAAAATACTGAATTAATTGAAGAAGCAGATAATGAAAAATTGGATTATATACAGGAAAAATTTGAAGTGTTGGATAATACTAAAAACGCTGAAAAGAATATAGTTCCATCAATTATTAGACCTCCTGAACTCGTGTTGGCATATGTTTAGGTTAAGTGTTTTGAAAACGGGGTCGCCTAACAGAAATTGTCGGTGAATTTTAGATTTTAAATTTAATTTAAATATATATATAATTTAGAAAGTAGCATTTGATTTTTGAAAATAATTTTTTAAGTTTAAACATTTTTAGATATGAAATCAAACTGATCTCACATCCCAAATAGTTTATATAAACGAGCACCGCATCACAAACCGTGTATCTATCCCGAAGAATAGACACACTGCTTAATGATGGGGCTCGATTAAATAAACTAGAAGATTTGTGACATCCGTTTGGTCTGCGAACCAATTTTATAAGCCGACAAGTTCCCCTGCTTAATATAAAGAAACTAAGCAAGGTTTATATTACCTGGATTCTTAAAGTCCCCTATGAGGGCAAGCCCCTATAGTTAATTACATCTTAAATGATGGGAATCATTTAAGAAAACTCTCGATAATGATCAGTGGTTTTGCTCTCAAGAATTTCAAAGTTTAAGGTTTTCAAACAATTGGATTTTGGAAATTTCAAAAGGGATCGGATCAAGTTTGGAACAGTTTATTTTGAGAATCCAATGGAAGAGAAGTAGAAGAAGCTGAGGATCCAAAAAGAATCTTAGCAACTTCCCAAACTATCCTATTGTTTGGCTTCAATTTGAGAATTTATTTAATGTTGTAATCCTACCAATTTAGTTAATTAGGACTTATACTTGTATGATATAATCACACAAATAGCCTCGAAGATGTGAGGGATTATGTCGTACCAAACGACTACCTCGGAGACCTAAGACTGGTTAGGGCTTAATTTGCATAACATGATTATGCAAATGCCTAACAAAAAGGTTAAGGATTTACGTTGTACTAGACAAACTACCTCGAAATCCTATGACTTTGTAATTTAAAACTAAGGAAAGTTTTGCTGAAGTAGACCCGAGTTTTGCTGATGACGATGGTTGTGCTGCCCACCATGCTCCGAGCTCCTTGTTGTTGCGGAGGTTTAGTTTTAGAAAGTGAAAATCAGGAGATGAGAGAAGTGTTTTGGTTTAGAAATCTTAAAGTCCAAATATTTTTAATATTTTAATTAAAACAAATCTTAAAGTTGTTTAAACAAAACCGATTAAGATCTCACGGTTCCGTCATCCCGACACCATTATTTTCATCGAATTCACTTAGTCCAGATGAATTTGCTAAACTCAACTGAATGAGTTCCACACTTTCACTTAGACCGTGGGAAATCCTGTTAGTAACACATGGGTTACATCATCCGAGGTATTCCCGATCATTCAACGAGACGTTTTAATTTAGTTGCAATTGTAGTTTTATTGTTCTGTTTGTGATTAAATTTTGAGTTGTTTTATATTTTGGAATGTTGTGGCGGTGAATTTTATCTTGTGGTGACTTTTAATTTAGTTTTGGTTTCAGTTTTGTGGCTATCCTAAAGGTTTCAGTTTTCATGCAACAATCTTGTTTAACATGCAAGAAAAAGTAAAGTGCAGTGCATGTAAGTAAATTGCAATAAAGTAATTGCAATAAAATAAATGCGTACCTGGAGGGTCTTCCCGTCATCCCAAGCTACACTTAAAACACATGTTAAGAGCATTTAAATGTTTATAACAAGTGCCTAGGTAAAGCTAGGGCTGTAAACGAGCTGAGCTTAAGCGAGCTCAGGCTTGGCTCGTGTTCGGCTCGTTCGAAATTAGCTCGGCTCGAAATCGGCTCGTGTTCGAAATGGCTCGTGAAAGGTGTGTTCGTGTTCGGCTCGAATTAAATATTCTTGTTCGTGTTCGGCTCGTGTTCGGCTCGAAATTGGTTCGTTAAAATTAATTGCAAAATTATATGTCTAGCGACGGATTCGAACCTGGACCAAATGAATGGAAACAAGAAGCATAACCACGCTACCACACAAGCGAGTTATGATTTAAACTTAAATATAAATATATATAATATATTAATATATAATAATATATATAATAAATTATTATATAAATAATTATATGATTTTTTTTTATTTCGAGCCAATTCGAGCCGAACACGAGCGAACAAACAGTTGTTCGTGTTCGGCTCGTTAACATTTCAAGCTTAAAAATTTGTTCGTGTTTGGCTCGTTACGCTTAACGAACGAGCCGAACACGAGCTACTTAACGAGCCGAACACGAGCTGTTCGCGAACAACGAGCCAAATTGCCCGCCCTAGGTAAAGCTAAGGGAAGGTTTTGGTTGTCTACCAAAAATCCTAATCCTATTGCTAGTCAACTCCTATGACATCTAGATTCTTGTGTTTTGTTTAAGGATGATTTTCTTCATCAAAGAACAATTAAATTCAATTGTTCTTCTAAAACATCCCATCATATTGAGGAAGTACTTAGGACGAGTCCTAAACATCTTTTCAATACTTCTGAGATTATTTTGAGTCCAAGTAAATTTAATTGTACAGGTGGATTAATCATCCAAGAGTTTAGTTAAGCTTTGTCTCTTACTCAGTGAACTTGGGCATTTGATTACCTGATGAATGAAGTGACATCTCACTTAATATCCTATTTAAGAGTTATAATAATTAATGCCTTTAGGGGCAAGTTGATTGGTTGAGAATATTAATCATTCTTAATTTGAAGTTTGAATTAATGGTTTAAAGTGATTTAGTTTAATTATGAGGTTTTTATTAATTATTTTAAGTTTGGAATAGTGTTCAAATTATTTTTGGTTTAAATCTTTATACTTTAAGTGATCTTAATATTTTAAATTTGTTTTACTTTTATTATTGAATGGTGTTAATTTAATATAATTTAAATTTAATTTAATTGAATTTAACTTAATTTAATTAAATTTAAATATTTTAAATTTAATTTAACTTAATTGTTAAAATGTAATTTAATTTAATTTTAATTTTAATTTAATTTTTACTTAATTTAATTTAATTTAATTTACTTTTAATTCAATTTAATTTAATTGTTAAACCACTTGATATTTTGAGCTTTCCTTTAATTTAAGGGTTATATATATTTTTTTTAATTTTAATTTTACTTAGTTTGGATTATCATTTTAATCTTAATTAAGAGTTAAACATTATTGAAGTGATTTATTTAGGGATTTTTTTTATTAAAGAATTAATATCCTCTCAAGTCATATTCTTATTTTTAATAATTCAAATTTTCATTAATCTTCCAAAATTTAAATTGTTTAAATAATTAAAGTTTCATTTTTGGTTTATTAAAAGTGATTAATGGGTTCCTACCCTTTTAATTTCCCAAAATTTCAATCATCCAAGAAAAATAAAATCAAATATTTTACCCTCCATTTTAATTAAACCTAAAATTTTAATAAAGGGGTTTAAATTCTTTAATTACCTTTATGCCCTTTTAGGCTTATTATTTCATAACTCACTAAATTGAGTTCAAATGAACTTGAAATGTTTATGTCACCTCACTCACATGTCAATTAAGACATTAGAGGAGAAAATGTGATTTTTCTGAATTTAATTTATTTATATAATTATTTTTTAGTGAAAAATAAGGATTTTAAGGAAAATTCAACAACATGACCAAAGCAAGGTTTCTGTCCTTAAGAAAATTATGGGATGTTCCTAGTGACCAGAGGACTACTTGAACCAATTTTGGTGATTTTTTAAATTATATTTTATTTATTATAATTATTTTGAGTTTTGGAGTGTTAATTAATTATAAAATAATATTAAAGTTGAAAAATGGATTTTATATTTTTCCTAAATCTCTTTGATCTCAAGGAGTTCAGAGAAACAAATTTTACAATTTTCTGATTTTATTTGATTTATTGGAATTAATTTAGTGAAAAGGTTGGAAAATACATTTTTTAATATTAAAAATTATTTTAAGCATTTAAAATTCAATATATTTACTTTGAGACTTAGGAAAAATATTTTGGTTTGTTCTAAGTGATTAGGAGTTAAAATATAACATTTTTATGATTTTTATTATTTTTGTGATTTTTATTATTTTTTAATTATTTAAATATCAAAAATATCATTAAAAATGAAAAATTTTAGAAAATTTCATTTTTAATTTTTATAGACTCCTCTAATATCAGAGAGCCCACAAAACCAATTTGGTGAATTTTTAAAATGTATTTGTGGAGTTATGAATTTTTAAAGTTTAATTTGGATCATGTGGCTTAATTAATTCATTTAGTGGGGCTAATCATTTCCAATTGGCTTCAAATTTTTATGCAAGGTTCTCTTTATCCTAAAGATCAATTTAGAATTAATTTCAAGTTATTTTAATGTGTGGTTAACCTTAATTAATTAAAGTTAAGTTTTTAGTTATTAGGTCAATTAGGGTTATTCTTAATGAGTTAACTCAAAATATAATTATCATAGGGTTTTCTGGTCCTAAGAAACTTCCCCAAATTTTTCTTGAATTTATTGAGCAATATGCTAATTATTGGAATTAAAATACCAAAAACAGTGACATAAAATTGAAAAATACATAACTTTCCATAGAGATGGCCTCTGACCTTGAAAAATTTAGGGAATGTTCCCAAGATCAGAGGCTTCAAAAGCCCTATGGTCTCATGCCATGGTGAATTGTCTATGCAAATGAAGAATCAAAATACTGAAATGAGTAAATAATTAATTAAAAATAAAATACTCATCAAAATAACTTGATTTCTTTTCCACATTATTCTCCTCTGTTCACTGAGCAAGAGGGTATTTTTAGTTTATTTTTATGATTTTTCTACACAAAGATATGGATTTTCTAACTTCTGGGTATTTAAATAAATAGAAAAATTCATATTTATCTACTTATCCGACTCAGCGCCGCGTCAACCTACGGCGGATCGAAAGACCACGCGGCGCGCTCCCATTCGAAGCCGCCATCTGAGTCAGCCGCCACGCGTCCCGCTGTCTCGCTCCTTCCTCTGATCCGACGCAATCTGAGTCGTTCAACCAATACACGCGCGATCTGACGGTGCCTGATCATCGTCTACGACTTGTGTGCACCCGTGACCGTCCACACTAAAACCCTAAGAACTCTCTCATTTCTCAACGGATTTTCGTGTTCTTGTGCTCTATGGATTCATCTTGAGGAGACGAACACATCCATACGGTTTACATGCCATGAAATTAACTGAAATGAAATGGAGAATTGCTGGAAGCTCGGGGGGAAGGAATGATCCATACCTTTGCTCTGAGAAGTGTAGCTTCAATCAGAGAGTTGTGCCACCTTCGATTGCACCCAAGGAAGCTTCAGATGAAGTCTCTAGCTCTGGGGAATTGTCTAAGTATGAAAGTGTCCACAGCCGATTTCAAAGCTTGGAGGCTAGAGCAACTGGGTGGCCTGGAGAGGGGGCTTTCACTGTGGAACTCCTTCTATTGGTCCTGTGCAAGTGTGGGTGAGTTTAATTTGGATTTGGTGGAGGTTTGGGAGATGTCCTGGTTTTGGGCTTGACTTTGAACTCAGAAATTGAGCTCAGCTGGGGGAAATTGGGGCTGGAATCCAATGGAGATCAAGTGCTCTATGTGTGGAGAATGGTCTGGAACAATTTTGACAAAGTTTCAGTAGGATTTGGTTAAGCACCTTCTTTGGCCGAGAGGTGGTGTGGTTTAAATAGAGATGGCTGGAGGGCTTCCCAGGGGGGTTTAATGGCTTGGATCAACTGGTCTGGTGAGGAGAAGAATAGCCATGGTGGCCATTAGGCATGGGGCAAGTCAGCAAGGCAGAATTCAAAAATTAGCTCACATGGGTGCTCTCGGCACAGTGGTTTCCGGCGGGCGTGGTGTACGGCCGGCCGGGGTCGGAGTCTCCTCGAGGTCGCGGAGGTCGGGGCTGGGGTTTAGTACGATCAATTGGCCATGGACATGTGTAAAGGAGTTGAATTGAAATGGAATGGGGGAAGGCTATTTTGGGTCCAAATGAGTCAACCCATGGTTTTGGGCTAGGTTCACCACCCGAGGCCTGGTTTTGGGCTGAAAAGAATCACTTGGGTCGGCCAAGAGAAAATGGTGTGGTCTCCATCCATGGTGAGGTGGCTAAACTTGGTTTAGTGTGTAGCATGAATGGGGTTAAAAGTGCTTAAGGAAGGCTTAAGAAAGGGGCCCCTCCTCTTGCCATTAATGGCTTGGTGAGGTGGAAAGGGGCTTCCAAGGCTTGCATATGGCTTATGCATGGCTCCATGGCTCCATATGGCTTAGGGATGGCTTGGCTTGGTTTCATGAAAGTGGGTCTTAAGGATTTAGGATATTTAGGGGTAATTTGGCACATGGCTTAGTTTAGAAAAGTTTAATGATGAATTTGAAACTTAGGGAGTGATTTAAATCAAAGGGGATGATGAGGGGAAATTTCATGTGGGCTTTAGGATAGATTTTGGGTTTTTGGATTTGTTTTAGATGGGCCTTTAGAAAGGTTTAAGGAGGTGGGCTTTTAGGTTTGGAAACAAATTGGTAAATGGAAGTTTGGTAAAAGATTGGGCCAAAAAAATGTTGGGTTTAGTTTAGGGATGTATCATGAGTGATCTAGAATAGGTTTAAAATAATTTGGAGTTGAATTGGGTTTAATTTGGGATTTTTTGGTAAAGGGGTCAAAGTGGGTTAAATTGAGCTAACTTGGGCTAAGGTTGGGCTAATGTTGGATTTGATGTAAAATTAATGTTGATAAATGTTTATGGGGGTTCTACAAAGAGTTTTCAACTTTGGTTGGGCTTTGATTTTGGGATTTGGGCCCATTTGGGTTAGGTTTGGGTTTAGGCCAATTTAGGGGATTTTGGTTTTGGGTTAGGTTTGGGTGGAGTTTAGGTTCAAATTTGGGGCAAATCTTGTTAGTGTTTTGTTTTTGGGGATATTAGGAAGGTTTAGGAAAAGATTTGGGGTTAATTGGAGTTGAATTGGGTTGGTTTGGGCTAAGTTTAGGTCATGGGCCAAGATTGGGCTTTATGCTTCAAATTGGAATTGGATCCAAATTTCAATCAAATTGGGCTTGAATTTGATCTAAATTGATATTGGGGATATTGAATTGAAGTTTAGAATTGAATTGGATCAAATTTGAGGTCAATTGGGTTGATTGGGTTTGACATTGGGCTTACTTTGGTTAAAATGGGTCAAATTGGGGGTTTTGGTAAAAGTGGGTTAAATTGACAAAATTGGCCTATGGTGTAGTTAAACAAAATGAAATTGGGAATATTTGGGATTTTCTAGAATTTTGTGGGAATTTTTGGAATTTATGGAATTTTTGGTTAAGAAGGGCATTTTGGGTATTTGGAGGGTATTGGGGGTATTTTTGGAAATTTTGGTATATTTGGCTAAGAATGATCAATTTGAATGGTGGGAAATGTTTAGGAATGATTTTGAGGAATTTTGGGTAATTTAGGCAATTTTGCAAATTTTGGATAGTTTCAAGGACATTTGGTAGGTTTGGTGGGTGTAGGGCCTCGAGGTCGAAAATTGAAATTTTGGAAAAATGAAGATTGATCAAGTTTGAGTAGAATGAAATCACTTTGGTTGAGCCATGAAGCCATATCAAGCCCATAAGAGCCATGAGAGGACTCATTTGAGGCATTCATCTATGTTGTTCCTAACCCTCTTGCTTGATGGCTTAGGGGTTGAGGACCATCCATATGGATTACCTATATGAGTCAAGAAGTCAAGCTAGGTATGAATGGTTTTAGGATTTGGAATGTGTGTGAAAGTGTAATGTGTGTGCAAGTTAACCCTCACCAGACCAGGCCACCCAGGGTAGTCCTAAGGCCAAAGAGTCTTATAGGGAACTCATCTTTTAAACCTCCACATTTGATCTTAACCCTCCAAGTGACTTGGGGGTTTACAATCAAACTTATGGGGTTTGTAGGGAGTTAAGAGGTGTTTAAATTTCTAAGTGGTGGGTTCCATTTCTAGTCCTCTAAGATAGTCAAAGGGAAAGCCTAAGGCTAGATCCTAAGTACTAAGGAGAGAGAAGAGAAAAGACCTCATCAAAAATGAGGTCAACAACTCGAATTAAAAATTTTACCTAATCATTTAAAATATGCTTACTTAGGTAACCATTCAACCCTACCAGTTATTATATCAGCTGAATTGAATGAATCACAAGAACAAAAACTTTTAGACATATTAAAAAAATATAAGAAAACTTTTGGTTGGACTTTAGCAGATATTAAAGGAATTAGTCCTTCAATCTGTATGCACGAAATTATTTTAGATAATGAACATAAGCCAAGAGTAGATCCTCAAAGGAGATTAAACCTAATAATGAAAGAAGTAGTCGAAAATAAATATTAAAATGGTTAGATAATGGTATTATATATCCTATTTCGGATAGTGCTTGGGTAAGCCCAATTCACTGTGTTCCTAAGAAAGGAGGAGTGACCGTTAAAGCTAATGAAAATAATGATTTAATACCTATAATACAAGTTACTGGATGGCGTATTTGTATTGACTATAGAAAATTAAATGCGACCACCGAAAAAGATCACTTCCCATTACCATTTCTAGACCAAATGTTGGATAGATTAGCCAGACATAAATATTTTTGTTTTTTAGATGGATATACCGGTTATCATCAGATACATATTGCCCCTGAGGATCAAGAGGAAACTACATTTACTAGTCCTTATGGAACATTTTCTTTTCGAAGAATGCCTTTTGGATTATGTAATGCACCTGCAACATTCCAGAGATGTATGATGTCTATATTTAGTAAATTAATTGATGATGGAATAGAAGTATTTATGGATGATTTCTCTGTATTTGGAACGTCATTTGACGCATGCTTGAATCAGCTTGAAAAAGTATTAGAAGTATGCGAGAAAACTAACTTAGTTCTAAATTGGGAGAAATGTCAATTTATGGTTGCAGGAGGAATTGTATTAGGGCATAAAATTTCAGAAAATGGCATGGAAGTAGACCCTGCAAAAATTCAAGTTATAGCTAAATTATCACCTCCAACTATAGTAAAAGGGGTAAGAAGTTTTCTTGGACATGCTGGATTCTACAGACGCTACATAAAAGATTTTTAAAAAATTACTAAACCTCTATGCCAACTTTTAGAAAAGGACAAGAATTTTGAATTCACAACTGAATGCCTAAATTCTTTTGAATTATTAAAAGATAAATTAATCACAGCACCTATAATAGTTTCACTCGATTGGGAGAAATCATTTGAACTTATGTGTGATGCTAGTGATTATGCTTATAGGAGCAAGTACTTAGGCGAGAGATATGATAAAATTTTCAAAGTTATATACTATGCTAGTAAAACTCTTAATAATGCTTGAATTGAATTATACAATTACTGAAAAAGAGCTATTAGCAATTGTTTATGCTTTTGATAAATTTAGGCCTTATCTAATTGGAAATAAATGTATTGTGCATACTGATCACTCTGCTATTAAATATCTAATGCAAAAGAAATATTCCAAACCAAGATTAATTAGATGGATATTTCTAATGCAAGAATTTGATTTTGAAATTATTAACAAAAAAGGAACTGATAATCAAATTGCAGATCATTTATCAAGACTAGAATATAATGAATTATCTGACACTGATAATGAAATTACTGATAGTTTTCCTGATGAACAACTATATAATATAAATGAGTGGAAAATACCATGGTATGCTGACATAGTAAATTATATTGTAAGTGATATTTTACCACCTATGTTAACTTTGCAACAACGAAAAAAATTCATTCATGATGTTAAAACATATTTTTGGGATGAACCATATTTATATAAGCAATGTAAGGATCTTATAATTAGAAGATGCGTGCCTTATGAAGAAACAGAACAAATCATTCAGAAATGTCATGATTCTGATTTTGGAGGACATTTTAGAATAGATAAAACTGCTTATAAAATTTTACAATCTGGATTTTATTGGCCTACTCTTTTTAGAGATGTTTATAGATATATCAGAACTTGTGACAGATGCCAACGAGTAGGTAATATATCTAGAAGAAATGAAATGCCTCTAAATTTTATATTAGAAGTTGAGATTTTTGATGTTTGGGGATTAGTTTTTATGGGACCATTTGTTCCTTCATTTGGAAACTCATATATATTAGTTGCTGTTGATTATGTTTCTAAATGGATTGAAGCACAAGCTTTACCTCGATGTGACGCTAAGAATGTTTCAAAGTTTCTAATGAAAAATATTTTTACTAGATTTGGAATGTCGAGAGTGATTATCACTGACGGAGGATCTCATTTTAGAAATAAATATATTCACAAACTAGTAGAAAAATTTAACATTATTCATAAGATATCAACTGCTTATCATCCACAAACTAGTGGATTAGCTGAAGTTTCTAATCGAGAAATTAAACGTATTTTAGAAAAGACCGTAAACCCTAATAGATTGGATTTGTCTATAAGACTAGACACTGCATTATGGGGATACAGAACTGCTTATAAAACTCCGATTGGAATGACTCCTTACAAGCTTATTTATGGAAAGACTTGCCACTTACCAGTTGAATTAGAACATAAAGCTTATTGGGCAATTAAAGAATTTAATTATAATGCGAAAGAAGCTTGGTGAGAAGAGATTATTGCAATTAAATGAATTAGATGAATTAAGAAATGAATCTTATCATAATGATAGAATTTATAAAGAAAAAATGAAATTATGGCATGATCGGAATATTAACCTGAAGAATTTTGAGCCAGGACAAGAAGTTTTGCTTTATAATACAAGATTGAAATTATTTCCTGGGAAATTGAAATCACAATGGTTAGGGCCTTTCATTATAACTCAAATATTTTCATACGGAACTATAGAAATTAAAGATCCAAAAACTGGGCATAAATTTAAAGTAAATGGACACAGATTAAAACCTTATTTTGAAGGGAGAATACCAAATTTTAAAGAGGTTTTAATGCTCAATCAACATGATTACTAACTAAATTAGGTCGGGATGACGACGTTAAACCAAGCGCTTTATGGGAGGCACCACATAATAATTATTAATTATGATCTATTAATGTTATTGAAAATTAAAATATAGAATAAATTCTACTACTCAATTTTACTTTTTAGAATCATCACAAATTTGAATCTATACGAAGAAATCAGAAAATATTCGGACCAGAACGAAAATTGGGCAATTTACCTAATCTCGCCGACGGCGAGATCGATCCGGCCGACAGCGAGATCGGTGCGCCCAAATTCAGTTTAAATATATTAACTATCCCGCCGACGGCGAGATCGTTACCGCCAACGGCGAGATAGTTAAAATGTGGTTTTTGTGAGTTATTTTGCGGTTTTAGACGGTTCTAAGGCTATTTCTCTATAAAAAAACATTTAAAACTTCATTTTTACATTATCTTCTTCCTTATAAACGATTAGAGTCCCTCCAAAACAATCTATTATGGCCTCTAAACCACTAGAAACCACGAAATCTAGAGTTTTTAACTGAAGAAAGTTCGTCAGTTCTGAGGCTCAGCGATTATTCAACAAGGTTCTGATGCAGAAGCGCCTGATTAAAGAAAGACGGTTCGTAAACAAAGGAGTGGAGAATTCAACAACAACAATTGAAGAAATGATTGTTCAGCGACGTTGGGAGGTATTCTGCTATACCACATCTGCTGTAGTCATTCCAGTAGTCAAGGAATTCTACTCTAATCTTCATGCGATCCATAATGGAAGTGTTTACGTAAGAGGCAGATGGGTAACTTTCACTCCTTCTCGAATCAATGAATTATACTCAATTGAAAATACCCCTGTTTTCCAATATTCAAATTTTGTTCCTACAAGATACAACATGAATGAGATATACGATATCTGACCGACGAACCTGATGATTAGGAATTACGAGAAGACGGGTACGTTAGTTTTTCTGTGTCACTTCTTAACCCCGTCTCAAAGCATTGGCATTTCTTTATTTCATCAAAGTTATTACCCACTATGAGGGTAAACAAAGTCTCGAAGGAATGCGCAATCTTAAATTACTGTATTCAATTAGGATTGCCTATTGATGTTGGATCTATCATTGTGAAGTCTGCATAAGAATTAATTGTGCATAGGTCCATTCATGGACTTGGACACCCTTCAACTATATTTGCTTTATGTAGTCAGTACCAAGTTTCCTACGAAGCTTGGGAAAAAGTGCTATTGCCTTGAAAACCACTAGATCTAATAGATATGTTTCCTTCATTGGATAACAATGATGAAACAGTAATTGTTTCTAATCAAGCATCACAAATCAATCCTTTAGTTAAGCCCCTGACTAATAGAACAAACCTCATTTTATGGAAACTTAAAGGATTGGAGAAGGAACTACAGAATATGATGAATTCTATTGATAATATCTCTGATTTATTTGATCACATCGATTGGAGAATGAAGGAGCACTTTGACCATACGGGACATCCGGGAGGCAAGTTTTATACGACTATTGAGACAGAAAGGGTGGATTGAAGAAGATTCTACTGCAGAATTCTCTTTCAGGCCTTTCTATAATTTGTTTGTGCACCTGCGTTCAATTGGAAACATCAGAGAAGAAATCAGATCAGATTCCGATGAGTAACAGAAATTTCTATTCATATTTTATGTATGTGTGTTGATTTAAATTTAGTTTTTGATTTAGTTTGAACTTTACGTAACTAACCTCAGTTTAGATGAGATTGTATGTTGTTTGTTTAGTCTCAGCATTTAGAGTATCGTGGTGTGGATTGCAATGCTAAGTTAGATGTGTTTGGGTTAATTTGATAAGTCAATTATAGTTTTATGGTATTTGAAGTTTGTAAGTTCATGGATTTCATTTATAAAGTTATAATGTTTGTGTTTTGTGAATTTATGTGTTAATATATAATCTAATCTTAAAAAAATATATCAAATTAAGTGACCGGAGCAATGAACAAGGCTTAATCTAAGTAGAATATAATTGAAAAGTTAAAAAATATTAAATTTTTGGAAACCTCACCGACAGCGAGAGAGATCCCGCCGACGGCGACATTTTCCCGAAACTTTGGCCTTAGTGAATTAATTAGCTCGCTGATAGCGAGATCGCGAAATGTACTATATTTTGACCAGTCAACCGACACTATTCATCATCCCCTTCCTCAAAACTTCGAAAAACCGACCTAGGGCTTGTGGAATCTTGGATTTGAAGCAATTTCAACACATTTTGACGCAGTATTTCATCTTCCCTTAGTAAGAGCTTCACTCATATGTAAAAATTTTTTATTTTCACCATGAATTTCTTCTACATTGAGGATTTCGGAAAAATGTTGAAATGTGAAGAAAAGACTTGGAAGAAATTCATGGGATTTGATTTAGATTGATTTTAGTAACTTTTGGAAGCCATCTTAGTAATATTTAGAAGTTTAGTTAAGATTTTTGTGAAATTTCATAGATCGAAAAATGGCTCCATGACAAAAGAGAAGAATGGATTACGACAAAACTCACTTTGTGAATGCAAGGGCACAATCAAGATATTTTCACAATATTCAAACCAGAAAATGCATTCAGGATCGAGTTTTCAAAAATTCTGGAGGTGAAGTAGAGCGAATAATTAAAGAAAGAGGATGGGAAAACTTTTGTTACATAACCAACAGAGTCGCTGTGGAAGTGGTAAAAGAATTCTATGCCAACCTAACTGCTATCAAAGATGCACCAATCAAGGTGAGAGGATTTTTGGTAGATTTCAGTGTTGCAAGGATTAATTCATTTTACAAAGTACGAGATGTATACACCAGTGAGTACGATACCTTTGGAACTATGGAAGGACCACTAGAAGAAGTGATTAACTTTCTCACTGACGGGAAAGGAGTTTGGAAGCTTAAGCATCGTGAAAGGGTAAACTTTCCTCTCTCTATGTTGAATGCACCATCTAAAGTCTGGCATTATTTTATTTGTTCTACCTTGTTACCCACTTACCACCATAGTGAGGTAACAAGAGATAGAGCAGTTTTGAATTTCTGTATTCAGAACCAAAGAAGTATTAATGTGGGAAGTATAATTTATAAGAATATATTAGCCACCGCAAGAAGTGAAAGTGGAGGAAGACTAGGACACCCTGGTCTGATTTATGCACTCTGCCAATTATCAGGGGTAGAGGCAGGGGATGATGAGGAATGGGTGGAGCCTATGAAACCCATTACTCTGGCTAATATTAAGAAATATGAATCCCAAGAAGAATGGAGATCTGGGACTAGGAGCTATGTACCTTCTTCGAGTAGGGATATTCCCTCTACCAGTTATGACCCTCCTCCCTATAGTACTCCTACCCTTCAGGATTTGATGAATGAGATGACTCTACAGCGGAAAAGTTTTGAGAAAATAGAAGAAAAACTGGAGCATATTGATCAGAGAATTGGAGGCTTAGAGAGAAGACATGATTATGACAGCGAGTATCTCTAGAGACATTCAGAGTATGAGATAGCCTATTATGATGCTGAGAATCGTTATAGGAGAGGAGAGCTCGATGTTGTATTTCCTGAGTGCCCCCGATATACTCATTACCAGCCTAATCCACCCACTGATCAAGGAAACGACGATATAGTTTGGGACTTTGATGCGGAAGATTAGATGTTATGTTTATTTGTTTAGTTATAGACTCTGATGTTGTGATTGTTTGTTTGTTATTTTAAATTTTAGTATTAATGTTTTAATATATGAACTTGATTATGATGTAGTGTAGATTGTTTTAATATTGTTGTTAAAGTTATATAGTTTTTAAATTTTTAATGTTTTTAGACTGCTATTGTAACCTTGGATTGAATTGTAAATGTATGTGGATGTAGTATAATATGTTAGTATAAAATGTGGTAGTATTGTGTTAAACTTCTTTACCCAGCACTTTCTTTAATATTTTGTGTGTAGAAAAATACTAACAGTACAGGTTAATTAAGTAATGGAAAAAGCCTGCAGAATTTCAAAAAAAAAGAAATACCTAAAGCTCGAAGGTATGATTTAAATATTACAGTTTATTTCCTTTTCACCCTATATAGATAGATAGAAAAACTTAAGTTTGGGGGAGGGAAAAATACAAATTTAATTATTAAATTGTTCTCAATTTATATTTTCAAAATTATTATAAAAATGAATTTTTGTAGTAATTTTAATTCAGTAAGCTAGAATTGATCTATTTAATTATTATAGAAAGTTAAGAGAAATACTTTTAATGATTAACTATTTTTTTTAGATTAAGGATATTTAGTATAAGAGAATAAGAATATAGTTAACTATTTATAGTAATGAAAACTATATTTTCAAATATAAAATTCTTAGGTATTTAGTTGAGAAAGAAAAGATTGAAACTCAATAAAGTAAAAACTTTGAAATATATATAAGAGAAGTAAATGTTTCCAGTTTCAAATTTAAGAAGAGAAAAATGAAGTTCAAAATTATTAATAAGCTAAACAAAAATAGTGATCCTCACTTAAAAAATAAAAGAAAAAGGGATTGAAAATCAATCCAAAGAAAAAAAAGAAAAAAGAATATATATATATATATATATATAATGTGAGGAGAAGCTTGAGGAGATGCCTTATCAAAAATTGGCTTCATTTGAATCAACCTAAAGGATAAACTTCAATTAAATTTCTGAACTTATATATATGGATTAGTATTTTACTAAGTAGTGCTTTCATGAAATTCCTATCATCTGAATATCTTAAGTAATTTAATATTTGAAAAGTATAGTCATTCTTAAAATAAATAGAAGACTAGAAATCTTAAATTTGAAAACTAAATAGCCTTATATCTATAGAATTAGTTTAATTATTTTAAAAATATTTCTATTAAACTTTACTATAATACTTATTTAAATCAAATTCATAGTATTTCTGAATTAAAAATTTACTAAAAATAATCGTTACTTTTATGTAGTATTTAAATTACTTGAGGACAAATAATAGTTAAGTTTGGGGGATTTTGACCACAGAAAAATGTATTGAGAAATTTATACCAATTTTATATGAATTTGCACTTTAAAGAAATGTATTTTCTTTATTTTATTGCAGGAATGATGATTTATAAGTACTGAAAGTAAAAAAGCACAAAAGAAACAAATTTGGAGCAAAAAAGACTCAATTAGATGAAAAT
The DNA here is from genome assembly GCA_022702705.1 of Papilionanthe hookeriana x Papilionanthe teres. Taxonomy (NCBI): domain Eukaryota; kingdom Viridiplantae; phylum Streptophyta; class Magnoliopsida; order Asparagales; family Orchidaceae; genus Papilionanthe; species Papilionanthe hookeriana x Papilionanthe teres. The sequence continues at coordinate 71,372,642 of CM040421.1, read as the reverse complement.
TGAGCTATCCCGCCGACGGCGAGGAAAAGGCCGCCGACGGCGAGTTTTTCCCGAAAGTTTTGAATTTATTATAAGGAGCCCGCTGATGGCGAGATCGAGCCCACCGACAGTGAGATCGGCACGGTTAGCCCATCTTCTAGAAGCCGGCCGACGGCGAGATAAAGCCGCCGACGGCGAGACAGTTGAAAAGAGCCAAAATACATTGAACCTAAACGCTTTTTGAAGAGGTGCTTAAGCAACCTTTGGAGATTTGACCCCTTCTATAAATAGAGATGAATTCTAATCAGTGGTGTGTCAGTTTTGTGTCATTTTTGTGGAAGTTAAGTGTAATTGTTGACCTCATTTTTGATGAGGTCTTCTCTTCTTCTTTTAGTGCTTAGGATCTAGCCTTAGGCTTTTCCTTTGACTATCTTAGAGGATTAGAATTGAGACCCACCTTTTAGAAATTCAAACCACTGCTAAACTCCCTGCAAACCCCACAAACTTAACCGTAGACCCCTAATCACCTAGAGGGTTGAAATCAAATGTGGAAGTTTAAAGGATGAGTTCCTATAGGACTTTTTGGCCTTAGGACCGCCACGGGTGGCTCAGTCGCAGTGAGGGGCTGACTTACACACACACTACACTTATACACTACACCTACACACTACACTTTCACACACCTCCTAAAAAACACACCCATACCCGACTTGACCTCCTGACTCATGCAGGTGATTCACATGGATGGTCCTTAACCCCTAAGCCCTTGGCTAAGAGGGTTAGGAACAACATAGTGAATGCCTCAAATGAGTCCCTTCATGGCTCATGTGGGCTTGATATGGCTTCATGGCTCATGTGGGCTTGATATGGCTTCATGGCTCAACCAAAATGATTTTATTCCACTTACATTCACCTAATCTTCCATTTTCCAAATTTTTAATTTTTTGACCCCCGGGACCCTACACCCGCCAACCTACCCAAAGCCCTGAATAGCCCAAATTTTTCAAAAATTTCCAAATCACCCAAAATTCTCCAAAATCATTCCCAAACATTTCCACATCACTCAAATTGATCATCCATACCCAAAAATATCAAAAATTCCAAAAATACCTCCCAATACCCTCCAAATACCCAAAATACCCCTCTTGACCCAAAAATCCAAAAAATTTAGAAAATTCCTAGAAAATTCCAGAAAATCCCAAATATTCCCAATTTCATTTTGTCCAACTACACCATTAGCCAATTTTGTCAATTTACCCCACTTTTATCAAAACCCCCAATTTGACCCATTTTAACCCAAAGTAAACCCAATGTCAAACTAAACCTACCCAATTGACCCAAATTCTGGTCCAATTCAATTCTAAACTTCAATTCAACATCCCCAATACCAATCTAAACCAAATCCAAGCCCAATTTGATTGGCATTGGGATCCAATTTCACTTTTGGCCTTAAAGCCCAATTTGGACCCATGACCCAAACTTAGCCCAAACTCACCCAATTCAACTCCAATTAACCCCAAATATTTTCTAAACCTTCCTTAACATCCCCATAAACAAAACACTAACATGATTTGCCCAAGATTTTGACCCAAACCCCACTCAAATTCAACCCAAAATCAAAAAGCCCAATTTTGGCCTAAACCCAAACCTAACCCAAATAGACCCAAACCCCAAAATCAAAACCCATCAAAGCCAAAACCTCTTTGAAACACTCCCATAAACATTTCCCAACATTTATTTTACATCAATTTCAACCCTAGCCCAACATTGGCCCAAGTTAGCCCAATTTGACCCAACATTGGCCCACTTACCAAATAAACCCAAATTCAAACCAATTCAAGTCCAAATCACACCAAATTGACTCCAAACCACTCATGACACATCCCTAAACCAAACTCAACAATTATTTGGCCCAACCTCTTTACAAAATTTCCATCCATAAATTCATTTTTAAACCTAAAAGCCCACTTCCCTTAAACCTTCCTAAAAGCCCACTTCCTTCAAATTCAAAAGCCCAAGCCTATCCTAAAGCCCACATGAAATTTCTCCTTATCATCCCTTGATTGAAATCATCCCTAAATCCTAAATTCATCATTGGATTATTCCAAAATTAAACCTCATGACAACTCTCACCAAAATGCCAAAAGTCACAAAATCCATTTCCATGAAATTGAACCAACTTTTCCCTAAGCCACATGGAGCCATGCATGAGCCATTCACAAGCCATATGAAGCCATGAAAGTTTGGCATGTGACCATGCCATTAATGGTAAAAGGAGAAGCTCCTTTCCTAATCTTTCATTAGGCCTTTTTAACCTTATTCATGACACACACTAAACCATGTTTAGCCACCTCATCATAGATGGAGACCACACCATTCTCTCTTGGCTGACCCAACTGATCCTCTCAGCCCAAAATCAGGCCATGGGAAGGTGTACCCAACCCAAACCAATGGGTTGACCAAATTGAAGCCAAAATGACCCCTTCCCCATTCCATTTTAAATCAGCCACTTTACACATGGCAATTGCCGATTGCTTGCACCAAGTCCCAGCCCGACCCACCCGACCTCGAGGGTGACCCATACACGGCCGGCCGGCCACCCGGTCGCCGGAAAACGCCATGCCCGAGACCTTGGGAGAGGCCAAGCTTTGGAATTCTACCTTGCCGAGCCGCCCCATGCCCAATGGCCACCATGGCCGTTCTTCTCCTCACCTAAGCAGTCGATCCAGCCCTCAACTCCCCCTGGGAGGCCCTCCAGCCTCTCCTATTTAAACCCCTCACCCTCTCGGCCAAAGGAGGTGCTGAACCAGACCATACCAAAACTCTGCCAAAATCACTCCTCACTCCCCTCTAGACTTAGAGCAATTGATCCCCACTGTTCTCCTGCTCTAATACCCATTGATTGAGCTCAATTTTGGAGCTCAATTCTCAGGCCAGAACAGGACATTCCTGAATCCTTCACCAAAATCAAATTAAACTCACCTACACCTTCACCAGGCCAAGAGAAGAAGTTTTCCAGTGAAAGCCCCCTCTCCAGGCCACCCAGTTGTTCCAGACTCCAAAGGTTGTGATCGGCTCTGGTGGAAATCATACCTAGACAATTCACCAAGCCAAGGGACTTCATCTGGAGCTTGCTTGGACCCAATCGAACGTGACACAACCCTCAGATCGAAGCTTCACTTCTCTGAGCAAAGGTATGAACTCCCTCTTCGCCCGAGCTTCGATCAATTCTCCATTTTGATTGGCTTAATTTCATAGCATGTTCACCGTATGGATGTGTTCGTCTCTTCAAGACGAATCCATAGAGCATAAGAACACGAAAATCCGTTGAGAATCGAGTGAGTTCTTAGGGTTAGAGTATGGACGGTCACGGGATCGCACCAGTCGTAGACGATGACCAGGAACCGTCGGATCGCGCGTGTATCGGATGGACGGCTTGGATTGCGTCGGACCAGCAGATGGTGCGTGAACCGCGGGGCCCCGGGCAGCCGAGTCAGATGGCGACGTCGAATGGGAGCGCGCCACGCGGCACTTCGGAGATGCTAAGGTTGACGCGGCGCCGACTCGGATAAGTAGAAAATTAGGGATATTTTCTATTTATTTAATTCCCTAAACTTCAAAAATTCATATCTTTGTGTTGAAAAATCACAAAAATAAAATAAAAATATCCTCTTGCTCAGTGAACAGAGGAGAATAATGTGGAAAAGAAATCATTTAATTTCATCAAGTATTTTATTTTTAATAATTTATTTATTGTCTGCATTGTTTTAATTCTCCACGCATTCATACAATTCACCATGGCATGAGACCATAGGGCTTTTGAAGCCTCTGAATTTGGGAACATTCCCTGAATTTTCCAAAGTCAGAGGCCATCCCTATGAAGAGTTATTGATTTTTCAAATTCATGTCACTGTTTTGAGTATTTTAATTCCAATAAATAGCATGTTGTGAAATAAATTCTAGGAAAATTTGGTGATGTTCCTTATGACTAGAGAACCCTAGGAAAAATAGGTTTTGAGTTAGTTCATTTTAGACAACCCTAATTGGCTTAAACACTCAAAATAGGTCTCTAATTAATTAGAGCTAGCCATACATCAAATTGACTTGAAATCAATTCTCCACTGACCTTTAGGATCAGAGGAACCCACCATAAAAATTTGAGGTCAATTGGACTTGGTTAGCCCTATTAATTGGGTTGATTAAGCCACTTAGTCATTTTAAACTTTAAAAATTCATAACTTTCAAAGTATCTTTCAAAAATTCACCAAATTGGTTTTGGAGCCTCTCTGATATCAAGGGAATTTAAGAAAATTAAAATTTCAATTTTCTAAAAAGTTGATTTTTAATATTATTTTAATATTTTTAATAATTAAAAAATAATAAAAATCACAAAAATAATAAAATTCACCAAAATGTCACATTTTGAATCTTAATCACTTAGGAACAAACCCCATATTTTTCTTAGGTCTATTTGGTGAGATATTAATTTTTTAAAGCTCTAGGGTAATTTTAAAATTAAAAAAATGTATTTTCTAGCATTTTCACTAAAATAATTATAATAAATCAAAGAAAAATCAGAAAATTGTAAAATTTAGTTCTCTGGAATCCTTGATATCAGAGAGAATTTTAAAAATTATAAAATTCATTTTTCAACTTATATTCTATTTTTTAAATTAATTAATACTCCAAAACTTAAAATAATTATAATAAAAATAATATAATTCAAAAAATCACCAAAATTGGTCCAAGTGGTCCCCTGGTCATTAGGAATGTCCCCTAATTTTCTTAAGGACAGAAACTTTCCCTTGGTCGTGTTATTAAATTTTCCTTGGAAATCTCTATTTTCTACCAAAAATAATTATATAAATAAATTAAATACAAAAAAATCACATTTTCTCCTCTCATGTCTTTATTGACATATGAGTGAAGTCACATAAAAATTTCAAGTTCATTTGAGTTCAATTTAGTGAGTTATGAAATTATTAAGCTTAAAGGGTAAAGTGGTAATTAAATTTTTTTTAATCCTTAATTAAAACTTTAGGTTTAATAAAAAATTAACAAGTAAAATATTTGATCCTAATCTGATTTGGATGATTGAAATTTAAATAATTGAAGGGTAGAAACCCATTAAGCAATTTAAAATGATTAAACTTTAATTAAATAATTGATTAAATTTGGAAGAATAATAAAATTGGAATCATTAAAATAGGGATATTATTAGGAAGAGATTTATTCTTTAATTTAAAAAATCCCTAAATTAATCATTTCATTAATGTTTAATTCTTAATTAAAATGATAATTCAAATTTAAAACATTAAAAGACTTAATCATTAAACTAAAATTAAATTATTGAACTCTTTTAAAATTTTAATTAAAATTAAAATGAATAAAATTAAATTAAAAAATTAAATTAAATTAAATAAATTAAATTAAATTAAATTAAATTAAATCAAATTAAATTAAATTAAATTAAATTAAATTAAAAATTTAAATTAAATCAAATTAATTTAATGTAACATCAAATCAAACTAAATTGAATTAAATTGAATTAAATTAAATTAAATTAAATTAAATTAAATTAAATTAAGTTGAATTAAATAACATCACCTAAGACATAAAGAAATAAGCCTAAAATAACTTGAACACTATTCCAAATTTAAACCCTTCAATTGAAATTAAGCTAAATCACAAACCATTTGAACACCAATTTACCCTCAAAAGCTTTAGTTATCATAACTCCTAAACAGAATATTAAATGAAATGTTACTTCACTTATAGGACATTCAAATATCCTAGTTCATCGAGCAAGTTAACAAAACTTGAAAACCTCGGACGATCGATTCATTTACATAATTAAATTCATTTGGACTTAAAACAATCCTAGAAATATTGAAAAGATGTTTAAGATTCTTCTTAAGCACTTCCTCAATATGATATTTATAAGAACAATTGAACTTAATTGTTCTTTGATGAAGAAAATCGTCTTCAAACCAAAAACACAAGGAACCTAGACGTCATAGGAAATGACTAGCTATAGGATTAGGAATTTGGTAGAAAACCATAACCCTTACCTTAGCTTTACCTAGGAACTTGCTTAAATGTTCTAATCGTGTTTTAAGTGCAGCTTGGAATGACGGGAAGACCCTCCAGGTACGCTTTTATTTTATCGCAATTTACTTTCCCGCAATTTACTTTCTTGCAATTTACTTTATTGCAAATGCACTTTACTTTTCTTGCATGATAAAACAAGCTGTTGCATGAAAACCCACACCTTTAGGATAGTCCCTAAAACTGAAACCAAAACTAAGTTAAAAGTCATTGCAAGATAAAATTCACCGCCACAACATTTCAAAATATAAAGCAACTCAAAATTTAATCACAAACGGAACACAAAACTACAATTACAACCGAATTAAAACGTCCCGTTGGATGATCGGGAATACCTCGGATGATGTAACCTACGTGTTGCTAACGGGATTTCCCACGGTCTAAATGAAAGTGTGGAACTCATTCGAGTTGAGTTTAGCAAATTCATCCGGACTAAGTGAATCCGATAAAAATAATGATGCCGGAAGGATGGAACCGTGGGATCTTAACCGGTGTCGTTATAATCAACTTTAAGATTTGTTTTAATTAAAACACAAAAAACACTTGGAAATTAAGACTTCTCTAAACCAAAACACTTTTCTCATCCCCCGATTTATGATTTCTAAAACTAAACCTCTGCAACAACAAGGAGCTCGGAGCATGGTGGGCGAGTACGGCCATCGTCGTCGGCAGAAACTTGAACCTACTTCAGCAAAACTTTCCTAGAATTAAACAACAAAGCCATAGGACTTCGAGGTAGTTTGCTCTAGTGCAACATAAATCCTCAACTCTTCGTTAGGCATTTGCATTGCAAATTAAGCCCTAACCGGTCTTAGGATTCCGAGGTAGTCGTCCGATACGACATAAACCCTCATATCTTCCAGTGCTATTTGTATGATTCTATCATATAAATATAAGCCCTAATTAATTAAAATTGGCAAGATTAAAACATTAAATAAACATTAGGACTTTCCTAAATCCAAGCCAAACAATAGGATAGTCGGGAGATTATCGAAGTTCACTTCGAATCCGTAATTTCTCCTACCTTTCTTCCTTCGGATTCCCAAAATATAATGCTCTAAATTTGATCCATTCCCTATTGAGATTCAAAAATTCAATCCTTTGAAAACTTAAACATTGAAATTCTTGAGAGCATAATTATTGATTATTATCGAGAGTTTTCTTAGGTGATTCCCGTCACTTAAGATGTAATTAACTATAGGGGCTTGCCCTTATAGGAATTTTAAAGAACCTGGGTAATATAAACCCCGTTTAATGTTTTCATATTAAGCGGGGAACTTGTCGGCTTATAAAATTGGTTCGCAGACCAAACGGATGTCACAAATCTTCTAGTTTATTTAATCGAGCCCCATCATCAAACAATGTGTCTATTCTTCGGGATAGATACATGGTTTGTGATGTGGTGCTCGTTTACATAAACTATTTGGGATGTGAGATCAGTTTGATTTCATAAAATTTCCAAATTTAAAATTATTTTCAAAAATCAAATACCACTTTTCAAATTACTTATTTAAATTAAATTTAAAATTCGCCGACAGTAATTTAAGAGTCTTTTTAGTGAGTAGATAAAGTCTTTAGCGTTTTGGTGTGCTGTACTGGAAGGAAGAGTCAAAGGAACTTCAAAGAGTATACTTGGGAAGAAGAATTAAGATAAGTATATTTGTTATTTTTCTGTTAACTTTAATGAAATCCATGCTTTGTGTTACTTTTTCCATGCATTCTGAGTAGTTTCCTTAGTCTTTCTCCTTGTTATTGATATTTTGTGAAATGATGAATTAAAGTAGTTGTGCCCTAAAAATATAGAAATTGTGCTAATCTTTTACTTAAATCTTAATTTACTTTCAATCTAGCCAATTGATTTGTTAACATATGTTGAATTATCAACTATAGTAAAGATTACATCCAAGATTCAGGGAAGTCAAAAGCCTTGGAAGGAGGGTGCAAATAAATAGGGAAATATTAACTATAGGGCGTACAATTGAGAATTTTAGTGTGACAGACTAAAATATTCAATTTGGCCTTAATGTTTGGGAGCTGAAGTGTAGATGTTAGCCCTCAGGCGAGGGGGATGTGGGAGCTCTGAAGTGGCAGTCGGTATCCTCCCAGCCTAGCCGCAGATTCAGTAATCAAACATAAGACTAGTCAATGTTCTTTGCACCTGGACCAAAGGGTAAAGAATAGGAATGCTCCTATTTGGCACAATACAATTAAAAAATCATTTAATTCTTCATTCACTTAATTTTCTAAAACAAGGAGAAAGATACTTTTTCTGAAATCTTATATTCAACCTTTAAAGCATTAGTTTATTTTAGTCTAAGTATTCTTAATTTCCGTATACTATATTAGTAAGTAAGTTTACTTTAAATTGTCTTTTCTAACTTCCCTGTGGGATCGATATCTAGGACTCCATTAGAGCCCTATATTACTTGATAAAGATACGTATACTTGTGTAGTATCCACAATATAAATCATAAAATCCATAACAGAATCATCAGTATTTATATATAATCAGTGCGGGATCAAGTTTTTAGTGTCGTTGCTATCTTTTAATATCATAGTTGTAAGTATATAATCGAAAAGTGGATCAGACACTAGGGCCGTAAGAGAACCTCTCAGATTGCAGAGCATAAATTAAGGTGGCCACTATCTCGTTGACTTTTAGGTCATTTACCTCCAACATCTCTTTGATGCAAGAAGACTCTCGTTCTTTCCTTGCTTGAGCTACCATAAGTACTAAACTCTTTTGGTAGTCTCCGAGAGCTGGCGAATTGTGCCAAGAACGTACCTCTTGAAATCAACAAAAAAATTGAGTCTTCTAGCCAAAAGTTTGTGTGATAGCTTCAAAGGTGAAGACCTGAAGGTGGTAAAAAACATACGACACTTTAAATGCATCTGAGATTTTGATTAAGCACACAACCAACTCGAATGCAACAATATGGTTGTTGGGGTCTGACTTACCCCTGCAAGCTTCCAAAGCCAGCATTTTGAATTTTTTTGGAGGTTCCACCTCAGATATTTGGAGCAAGAAAGCATTCTCTAGTTTTTGTGACACTTTGGTGCGACTAGCACTCTACTTCTCTACCTGTGTGGATCCCACGCTATCTTGGTATTAGGAGTCACTGGCTCCCCCTCGGCTGGGGTTTACCTTCAGACCATTGTGCACTGGCAGCACCTCTTAAGGTCAATCTTGTTCTTGATGGGTTGGTCCTTCTACTATGGCTACGATAGCTCTCAAGACTTTAAAAATCTAGCCTTTCACCTGCTCCATGATTTAACTCCTTATCTCCTACATTATGTTGTGTATGTTTTTCCTCGATGTTGTCTCATGAGGTTTCTATGATAGCTACTATTCCTTAGTCATTCCATTCTCTCTGAGATCTATGCGCTCCTCTTTTTATTGATGACATGAATCCACACTCACTGTAACTTTTAGGATGTTGAATCCAAATTTGTTTGGGAGACACGCCCAAGGAGTAGAGCACCGGAGATCAAGAATGAGAGAGAGAGAGAGAGAGAGAGCAAAGTATGGAACCGTAAAAATTACCTAACCCCCATTCATAAAATGGACCCCCTATTTATAGAGGTTTATTAATCCACATTTACATCTTGTACCCCATTTTTTTTTAGGTACGGCAGGGCACCCTAGTATATTCACAAATTTAGATTGTGGGACACGCCGGTGAATCCAGCCTGACCCTCTTGAACTGGGAGCATGTAGAACTGGTCAATTGTGTGACAGGTGGTTATTTGCCAAGAGCCTGCACCGATCGTTCTAGTATTGAAAGATCTATTCCCCATTTTTGATTTGATATGAATATGGAGGTGATGGATCTAGTTGTAGAACCTGACCCATTAGTTTATTAAGAAGTAATCATTCTCTTATCGTGAGAGATGACCCATCATTTAAAGTATGGGAGGCTGACTGGTCGAACATGTAGCCACTGCTTTCTTTGTTGTTTGTGAATGTTGGTTTTATTTTTATATTTTTTTTATATGGAAAGAAAAAGTTTTGATATTAAAAATAAGACCAAACAAATCTCTATATTTAATTGTTTAAATAATCAACTGTGATATTATAAATAATATGTCATATTAAAGGATGAGAATATCACTTAATAATGTGTTCAATTATTCAAACTAAGAAATTTATAATAATTGTTTGTTCTACAAAAATACCAACAATCTTTCCCTATCAAATCTAAATATTAGATTAGGTTTAGATTATCTGGGTTACTAATTTTCTATAAGGGCAAACCCTATAGTTAATTACATTTTGAACAACCAAGGATACTTAAGAAACTCTTGATTAAGATTAGAGTTGTGTCTTCGAGAATTCAACGTTAAGCTTCCACAATTGAATATAGGAGGATCAACTGGGAAAGTCTCAATGTGGAACAGGTATTTATGGAACCCAAAGGAATGAAAACTAAGAGATGTTGAGGATGCTGAGCATACCTCAGTGACATTCAAATAATCTATGGTTTTGCTTTACATTTTTTGAAAGGGAAGTTATTTAATATTTCAGTCCAGGCATTTATTTAGAAATTAAGACTTATATTACACGGCATACAATCATGCAAAAAGTCTAAGAAGGTGTAGGGATTTACATTGTACCAGGCGAACTACAGCTGAATTCTAAAAGATTAGGATTTATATTAACCAAAACCATCCAAAATAACATTGAAGGTTTAGTGAGGTTCATCCTTTGCTTCGTGATTCATCTTCTTCTAGATATATCGAAGGTTGATGGTTGATATAAATGTAACACTATGAAATGACTAAAGTAAAGAACAAACAATGTTTTGAAAGGCCTATCCTAGGTTCTTATTATTTACTCATAATAGTCATTTAAAATAAATTCATGCAAATACTCATTATTATAGAAATGATTATGGAAATGATTAATTGGAACTAGTACTATTTTATTTTATGTAACACCAATCAAGATCTCATGGTTCCGTCATCCTGATACTACTATTAGTTTTGGGTTTGCTTAGTCTAAAGAGCTAATTAAACCTGATTATACCGGGAGACTTTTGTTAGCAACCTTGAGTTACGTCATCAGGAAGTCTTCGTAAACCCCATGAGTTAATAGTTACTGTATTGTTTGTTTTATATATATATATATATATATATATATATATATATATATATATATATATATATTAAACTTATTATATGCTTTTTGAAAATAGAGATTAAGGTTTAATATTATTACAAATTGTATGATGGAGTAAATCACCTAGTAAAGTGAATATGATTCTTATAAACTCAATCATAACATTTTTTTTTTAGAAATTTTGGTTATTTTGCAAATTTTTATGAATTATTTTGTTGAACATCTTTGTAATTTTTAAGAGTTTAAATTTTTTTATTCAAATGACCTCAAAAATGATATGAAATTATTTTTGGAGATGTTGACCTCACTTTTTGTTGATGTCTAGTCTTTCTTTAGAATAGCCTAGGGTCTAGCCATAAAACTCTCTTGGTGACTATCTTAGAGGACTAGTGATGGAACCCTTACCCCATAGAAAATTAAAAACTTCTTTTCTTCACTTGAAGTTTTCAAATGCTTAAAATCAAAACTCTAACTGCTTAGGAGGATGAGACCAAGCATTAAGAAGCTCAAGAGGAGTCCCCTATAGGATGCTCAAGCCTTAGGACTTACCCAGGGTGGTCTGGGTGAGGCTCACGCACACACTTACACATCACACTCTCACACACTATCTCATAATCCTAAATCAAACTTCTCCACACTTGATCCCCTACTCCTTTGGAAACTCATGTGGGTGGTCTCCCCAAGCTTTTAGCCCCAGGCTAGGGTTTGGTTAGTACCAGTACATGGAGGATCTAAATGAGGAATTCCCTTGGTCCATGGCTCAAATGGGTTATCAATCCCTCTCAACCCCAATTTTGCAAAAAAATTCCAACTTTTGACCCCTTAGCCCTAAACTCTACCAAGTGACCAAATTACCCCTAAAACTCTAATTTTGCCCAAAATTCCCAAAATCAACCAGAATTGCCAAAATCTCCCAAAAATCATCCCAAAACATTCCTCACTACTCAAAATCTCCAAAATACACAAAATGACCAAAATGTCGCTCCTAGCCTAAAATTCTCAAAAATTCCCAAAACCCTCCAAATATTCCCAATTTCAATTTGAACCACTTTGTTTAACCAAATTTGCCCAATTTGACTAAAAGACCCAAATTGCCCTTTAAGGCCCAAAATGCCCAAATCACCCCCAATGTCCACCAAATTGACTTCAATTCTCTCCAATTCCAATTCCAAACTTTAATTCAATAATCAAAATTCCAATTAAGACTAAATCCAAGCCCAATTTGACCCACATTTGAACTTAATTTCAACCCAAACCAAAAAGCCCCTATGGCCCAATCTCCCTAAATTTGACCCAATGTCACTCAATTTCCCCCAATCTTGAATTTAAACTCTTCATGACATCCCCTAAACAATATTGAACCATCAATTACCCCCAATTGAGCCTAAACCTCACCCATGTCTAACCAAATCCAAAAAACCCAATTTTGCCCCAAATTGGTCACATGTTCAAAATCCATCTAATGGAATGCTCTCACCCCAAAATTGATACCCAACTAATATTGGGAACTCTTTATAACATCCCCATATACCATTTGGAATCGTCAATTGGCCTTTGATCCAACTCTAGCCTAAATCAAACCCCAGTTAACCCAAATGTCCCAAAATGGACCAAATACCCAAATCAAGCCAAATTAACCCCCCAAACCAATTCAAAAACACTTCAATCCCCTCCCAAACACTTTATGAAAATCATACACACATTATTGAACAATTAATTGGATCTAACCTAAGCATTAACCCAAGCTAGCCTAAATTTAACCCAAATGACCCAAATTGAAACCATGAGCGAAATTGACCAAACATAGCCAAATTGATTAAACAAAGCCATCCACAGCCACCAAGTTGACCCCATGAACTACCCTAGGACCAATTAGCCCAACCTATATGAGCCATGGACCAAAGGTCCCCTAAATTAGGGGATTTAACGCCATTTATGGCTAAACCAAGGAAGTTCTCTTACCCAAAACCATCACCAACTTAAGTACTCACCATGATGGCCTGACCCTGGCTCATCTAACTTCTGGCCACCACCCCTGGCCTGACCGGACGACCTAGTCACCGGAGAAGCCAAACTGAGAGCCACCCCACTTGATTCTTCACCAAATTAAGCCCACCTGATGTGTCAAGCCTTGAATGGCCATTGGAGCCTTACTGCCCTCCACATAAGTGGCCTAATGCAACTGAATTGAGGCTCTGAGCTCCACCCCAGCCATGGCTACTTAAGCCCACCCTCTTCACGGCCAAATGAGGAGATGAACATTTACATTAGGGAAACTTTGCCAAATTGCCTCCAACGTTTCCTCTAGCCCTCCTAAGCTCAAGCAAACCAATTTCCAGCCATCATCCCCACTGTCTGAGTTCAATTTTTGAGCTCAAAATTAAGTTGAAACTAGGACACACTTGGCCACACGTCCACACTCCACCAAAGTTCAATTAACTGCACCCACACCATCCCCACACTGAATGAAGAAGATCCCTCACAAAAGCCCCATCACAGAGAGCCTCCACACCAGACTTTGATCAACACCTGAAATCGACCTTGGTCGAATTCAGGTCTAGACATTTCACCAGGGCAAGTGGCTTCATCTGGAGGTTTGTTGGGACCAATCGAAGCTGCTACAACCATCTAATTGAGGCCTCCCCTCTCAGACAAAGGAATTGAACTTTCTCCCTCCCCCAAGATATTCTTTGTTCTCCATACATGTATACTGTATTTCATACCATATAAGCCATATAGATAGGTTCGTCTTGCTTAGATCAAGCTCTAGAATCAAACCCCATGCTATTTGGTTGAGTCTAGCTCGAGTTTTTAAGTCTAGAAGGTGGAAGGCTCTCAGGATGAACCAGGTGAATACGATGACCCGCAACCATTCGATCAAGCTTGTTTTCAACAGAGAGCTCTGATTGCACCAGATAGAACTGTGGGACATAAAACGCGTGGTGAATCAGATGGTGGCATCGAATGGGAGCGCGTCACGTGTGCCTTCGGAGCTGTTAAGTTTGTCGTGGCGCTGAGTCACTTAAATAGAAAAATATGGATTTTCAGAAATTATTTAAATCAGTCCCCCTTTAAAAACCCATAACTTGGTGTACAAAATCAGAAAAATAAAAGAAAAATACCCTATTGCTCAGTGAACAAAGGAGAACAACGTGGAAATAGTTTCAAGTTTATTTGATGTATATTTTATTTTTAATTAATTAAATGCTATTTTGAGTATTTCAATTCTCCATCGCATAGACATTTCACCATAGCTTGAAACTTAGGGGTTTTGTTCTCTCTGTCATGGGAGATCTTCCCTGATTTTTTCATGGTTAAGGGAGATCTGTGTGAGGAGATCTCTATTTTTCAAGTTATGTGAGTCTACTTGGATATAAAAATTGTGATAATTAAAATACTCATGAGAAAAGTATAAAATTATTTTAGTAGGTTACTTATGACTAGAAGAACATAGGAAAAATGTAAACTTGGTTTAACTCATTAAGTATAAACCTAATTGTAATTAAACCATAAATGTTAAATAAAAATAAATTAGATTAAATATAAACAAAAAGAATCCAAAAAACATTCTCCAATGTAATTTGAGGTCAGAGAAACTTACAATAAAATTTTCAATTCATTTGGAATTAATTTAAACACTTAAATGAATTTTTTAAGTTAAATATCACATTTGGCATTAAAATAATTCTAATAATTAAAATACACTTTAAAAAATCACTAAATTAATTTTGGGAGTTCTCTTTGATCAAAGTTCTTGAAAAATAAAACTATAATTAAAATAAAATTTTCATTTTTAAGCATTATTTCAATATTTAAATAATTAAAAATCAATAAAATTCAGAAAATTAACAAAATTGATGGAAATGTTCCAAATTGTCTCCTAATCACTTAAGAACAATTGGAATAATTTTCCTAACACCCTAATTAAAGATATTAAAAGTTAAAGGGCTAAAATTATTTTTAAAGGCTAAAAATAGAATTTCCTTAATTTCTCACTAAAATAATTCTAATAATTAAAATATAATCACAAAAAACATAAAATTTAGTCCTCTGGGTTCCCTGACCTCTGAGAGATTTATGAAAAATATAAAAACACTTTTTCAATTAAATAATATTTTGATTGTAATTTTGAATAATTTTACCTTAATCAATATTTAAGCTTAATTAAAGAGGGAAATGGGTAATGAATAATCTTGATTAACTTGTTTGAATTATTGAAACATAAAGTGGTAGAAACCAATCTCATTTTTGTCATATTAAAAGATAAGCTTGTAGTTTCTTTACTTATATTGATTTGGAAGATAGTCAAAATTAAATGATAAAAAATTAGGAGTTTCATCTTTGGAATGTGATGTTTAATGATCTAAAACTCTTGATTAATTATTCAATGATAATTCAATATTTTGATTATGATCATAAAAGTTAACTTAACCTCTTTTTCTGAAATCGCAAATATACCCTCTAAAACCATAAAGGCTTAGTATTAAGCTAGGCTTAATTAAAATTTGACTAATGAGGTTTAGAAAAGAAAACACAGTTAATTTTAAAATATATTCGAAACACGACAAGCCCATCAAAATTGGTTAAATTCTTTTATAAATTAAATTGCATCTAAAGGCCTCCTTACATAATTCATAAATGAAATACCAAGTGATATTTATCCCACCTTTTGGGATAATTAAAACATCAGTTCATTAAGCATAAGGGTATGAAATGGATGAATCATTTAGTAAGTATGATAAGTTCAAAATGAACTCGAGAAAGTTCAAAAGGGTTGTGAAATATCTTGGTATTACCTGGACCTTCTCACAAGTCTTCTGGACACTTTGTAGGGCAACTGAACCTATCATACTTATTAAAAAAAGGCATCTCTCAAATGAATAAATAGGACCAACTAAGTTATGACATAGAATTTGTTAGGCTTATGATGAAACTATCTATAGGCTTTTACTTTCCTACAAATTATAAATGTTTACTGCAAAATATACTAAATTTTCAGGTGGAGGAACGAGAAAACTCGCCGGTTACACTTTTACAAGTTTATAGCACATGCTTTTCAGTGCTTCATTTACTGTATTTTTCTTTCTTATAAGCTTGCATGTTAAACAACAATGTCACACTATATGAAAACTAAAACTTTTAGGGTAGTCACAAAACTGAAACCAAAAATCAAAGTTTTAAAACAAAACAAGATAAAATTCACCGCCACAATAGTCAAAATATAAGACAACTCAAAATTTAATCACAAACAAAATAAAACTACAATTACAACTAAGATTAAAACATCTTTAACGGATGATCGGGAATGCTCTCAGAGGATGCAACCTACGGCCACTAACGAGATTTCCCACGGTCTAAATAAATGTATGGAACTCATTTAGTTGAGTTTAGTAAATTCATTTGGACTAAGTGAATATGAAGAAAATGGTGGTGTTGGAATGAGAGAACTGTGGGATCTTACCCCTAATAAGACATTAAAACACCTCAATTTAAACATTTCTAAAACATAACACTTCTCTTCTCTTCAATTGACACTTATTTAAACTGAACCTGCTATGACGAGAAGCTTGGAGTACGCATAGTGGGCAGCACAGCCATCTTCAACGGCAAAACTCCTTAGAATTAAACAACAAGTCATAGGACTTTGAGGTAGCTTTCCTAGTGCATCATAAATTCTCACTTTATCTCTTTAGGTCTTTGCATAACCGTGTTATGCAATATAAGCCCTAACTCATCTTAGGATTTTGAGGTTGTCATTAGATATGACATAAATCCTCCCATCTTCTAGGCTATTCACATGATCGGTATCAAGTGAATGTAAGCCCTAAATAATAAAATTGACATGATGAAACATTAAATAAATATCTCAAATTGAAGCCAAACAATAGGATAGTTTGGGAAAACACCAACATTCTTCTTGGATTTATGTTCTTCCCCTAGCTTTCTTTTCCTTCGAATTCCTGTAATAACTGTTCCAAACTTGAGCCAGTCACCTATTGGGTTTCCCATTATCACATTTTCTTGAAGAAACCTACCTTTTGGAAGTCATGAGTATAAACATTTCCTGATCTTTGTTAAGAGATTTCTTAGGTGACTTCGGTTATATAAGATGTAATTAACTATAGAGGCTTGCCCTTATAGGAAACTCAAAGACCCCAGATTAATATAAACTCTATCTAATTGCTTTATACTAGATAGGGGAAATTGTCGGTCAACATAAATGGTTAGCAGATCAAACGGATGTAATTAGTTTTGTAGTTTATTTGATTGAGTCTTATCATCAAGTAGTGTGTTTGTTTCTTGGGAAGGTGCATTGCTTGCGATTGTGTGGTTGTTTACTTAAACTACTAAATGAATGAGATCCGTCCATCTCATTTTTTTTCAAATTTAAAATATTATTTTCAAAATCGATATATATATATATATATATATATATATATATATATATATATATCTATATATATTTCCGAAAGAAACTACTTTATTAAGAAATCAAATGTTTACATCTGATATAAGATAGGGTCATATTATCCGCCCTTACAAAAAAAAATCAAATCTACTAAAGGCAAATTATTAATCAAGGTCACCCCAGATAACGCTCCTTTCCTTGCAAGCCAATCCGCGCACCTATTGCCTTCCCTTGGAATAAAGCTCCACAGAATCCTCAATTTCAAAGCCAGCGACCGAATAGTTTTAACCAGGTAAAGAAGAAACCAAGATGAAACATGAATTCCATTAATAATATCCAATAGTTCTTGAGAATCTGTTTCCACATGAATATAATTCCATCCGATTTTAGAAGCAATATGTAAAGCCCAAGCAATCGACTGAGCTTCAGCATGTAACGCATTCACCGCATCAATGGGAGAAGAAAAATACAAAACACAAGTACCTTCATGATTTCAAAAAATACCACCCATACCAGCAGCTCTATTATTAAAGCTACCATCCGTATTGACTTTAATCCAAGGATAAATCGGTTTCCTCCAAAACACCTTTTGAACCAATAAATAATAATCCTTTTTCTGAGAATTCTTATATAACCAATCCTTATTATTAGCATTATAATTCATGAAATTAATAATCTTGCTAATATAGGACAGACAATTCTTGCTGATTTGAGATGTCAATACCTCCATTTCTTCAAACCGAATTTTATTCCTTGCCATCCATATAAACCAAGTGATAATACAAGGAATTATTTCCGATTTGATATCCTTCCAACTTCTCCATCAATCAATAAAGGAAGACCAAGTAGGATTGATGTTTAACCAAAAATGAGCAATAACTGTAATCCATACTTCTCGAGCACCTTTACAAGTGAAGAACAAATGTGTTAAAGTCTCCTCCTCATTGCAACATATGCTACATTGTGAAGGACCTTTAAGTCCTTTTAATTTTAAAATATTATCTAATGGAAGAATATGATGCATACATTTCCAAAAGAAAAAGGACATTGATGGAATAAGATATTTAACCCATATAGAACTCCCCCAATCAGTAGACGGCCACTGAAAAAATTTCTTATAAACATACTTTGTAAAGGAACAATAAGAAGGATTTTTTGGGACAACATAATCAGCCCTATTACTCTCAATCGGCATATGAATGATTTGTTGAGTCTTCATACTACCAACTAAATCAGTAAGCAGATTCTCATTCCACTGATTGCCATTAATCCAACAACTTCTAATTGGTAGAGGCTCTCTATTCAAATTACCATCAGAAATTTTGCCATCAAAAAGCCAATTATCAAACCAAAAATCCACCTCTCCTTTACCAACATCTCATATGAAACAATCTTCAGCTTCATTACGAATATCTAATAGCGCCTTCCAGGTCCTCGAGTCTCCTAACTTTTTCTGAATTAGCATAGGATGCGAAAACTTGCAATATTTCATCTTCAAGAATTCAGCAAAAAGAGTATCTTGAGCTCTAAATTTCAACCATAGTTTACAAAAGAAAGTCTTATGTAAATGATTGAATGATTTAAAACCCAATCCACCAGTCGAGATTGGTATACATAGCTTCTCCCATTTCATCCAATGAATATGATTGTTTTTACCTTCCCAAAGAAATCAGTTAAGAATTCTTTCAAGTGTAATTTGCATGGACTTCTTCATTTTCAACGTTTGCAGCATGTACATTGAAATAGAAGATAATATGCTTCGAATAAGAGTGATCCTTCCACCTGTTGAGAGAAACACATTTGTCCAACAAGAAATCTGTTTTAAAACTTTAGCAATATTGTCATCAAATTGAGTTTGCTGCTTCCTTCCTTTGATTAATTGAATCCCCAAATACTTCACAGGTAGACTAGCAGCTTTGAAAGAAGTAAAATCTTTAATCCAATTCTGGTTAGCAATCTTTATTTTATTACTAAAAATAATATGACATTTTTTGTTATTAAAAGAAAGCCCTGAAACCTCTTGAAAATTATTCAATAAATGAAAAATTCTTTTTATCGCAATCTTAGACGCATTGGTGAATACAATCACATCATTAGCATAGAAAAGATGTCCAATGTTGAAATTTGCTCGATTAGCGAACCGAAGATAATCATGAGAAATAAATACCTTGTTGAGAAGTTTGGAGAGATAATCCATAGCAAAAATAAAAACTGTTGGAGAAAGAGGATCACCTTATTTTATTCCACGAGAAGCTTTAAAAAATCCGGCAGAAGACCCATTAATGAGGATAGTATAATAATTTGAATTTAACCGATGACTAATCAACTCGCAGAATTTATCATTGAAACCCTTAGCCTTGAGAACCGCCATAATAAATTTCCAATTGATTGTATCATAAGCTTTGGATAGGTCTAATTTAAATATTACATTACCACCTCTACAAGATCTATCCAAATCTAACACAAGTTTTTGTGTTAAAAGAACATTATCAATTATGTTCCTTCCCTTTACAAATGCTGATTGGTTAGAAAAAATAATATTTGGTAGAAGCTTTTGAATTCTGAAAACAATGATCTTACTGATAATCTTTGAAATCACCGAAGTAAGAGCAAAAGGCCGGAATTTCTCCCAACTACTTTTAGTCTCTTCTTTAGGTATAAGAGTAATTGAAGATAAAGAAAAATACTTAGGCATATCCTTACCTTCAAAAAAACTTTGTACCGCATCTATCACCTCATGCTTAACAATTGACCAAGTTTTAATATAGAAAGTAGATGTATATCCATCCGCTCCAGCAGCTTTCTCGCCATCAATAGAATTTAATGCTTCCCAAATTTCTTTCTCCGTAGGAATGAAAGTAAGATCCTTATTAGAAAGATATTGAGCATCTTCAACAAACAAAGAATCATCAAACTTCTCAAAATCCAAAGCTTGATATTCATTCATAAATTTTGAAAATATTGAACGGCAAAAAGAGGCTCCAAAATAGAATTTTTGCGATAATTAAATCCTGTTAATATTGAAGGCTCCAAAATAGAATTTTTAGTAATACAGTAATAGAATCAACAAGAAATAGTAATACAGTATTTTCTAAAAATAGTAATACAGTATTACCAAAATAGACTCAACAAGAAAATACTGTATTACTAAAAATAGTATCCTGATTAACAAGAAATACTGATTAACAAGAAATACTGTATTTTGGAGCCTCCAAAATAGTATTTACTAAAAATTCTGTATTTTTGCTTGAGAATATTGATAATTATCCATCCATCTAAGATTAACAAGAAATCAATCCAAACGTTCATGTAAATTTCCTCTTTTCCAAGTATCCAAAGGACCTTGGAAAGGCAGCTCCACCAAACTCAAAGAAGAAATGTTATCAGGAAAAACATTCATTTTAACAATATCGATAGGACGCCCACACCATTTTTCATTAGGATAGGCAATACTATTAAAGTCTCCACCAATCAACCAAGGTCCACTGATAGTGCTATGAAGAGTTTTAATATTGAACCATAATTCCTCTTTAGCTGCTACAGTACTGCCAGAGTAAATAAAAGTAGCCATAGTGTCTAAGAAATCCCAACAAAGATGAACATGAATAAACTGGGTATGATTAACAAGGATGTCATATTTAACATCCTTTCTACAAACAAACCAAATCTTCCCATTGATATTTGAGATAATATCAAACTGAGCAAAAGTTCTTTTGACCAGCAAAGAAATATTTAAAGTTAGAGGCTCCAAAATAGCAAAACAAGTAAGTTTGTGAATTTTATTTAAATTTTTAAGACGCATCAGGAAATTAGAATCAACGATTCCCCTGATGTTCCAACACATCATATTAATCATTTAGAAGGAGATTAGGAGATCCTCGATGATCTCCCAATTACCTGATCACGATCATTTATCAGATTTCTCAACTCCATTTGGCATTTATATTTGCGTTTTCCCTTTTGAACTTCCCAATTTCCTTCCATAGCTTGTTGAATGGGAGGAGTTAGTAATTCAACATCAGGTACATCAATAAGTAGATTTACCTCTGGATATAACATGACTTCCGGTACCACATCTACTGAAGGAATAACAGAAGCTTCCAATCCCAACACAACATTATTATTAATGTCTATATCTGCGGTATGACTAAATAACGCAATATTTGCATTTCCCTCTTTTCCAACTTCAGATATATAATCACCCTTAAATGATGGATGATCAAATTTTGCTTCCACTTGAGCACCAATTTCAATCGAATTCATAACTTGTCCAATTTCGAAATCTTCTACAAGAATATTCATTTCCTTCTGCTGTGTCGTAACTGCCGCAGCAGCAGGAGTAATATTTTGTAAATTATTAACAGTTTCAGCAACTTTAGGAACCAACATCGTAGCATTTTTGGCTGGCTTTAAATATGGATTAAGTCTGTAACATCGATCCAGTGTATGCCCGAACATCCTACAATGTTGACAATAAAACAGTTTTTGTTCCATTACAATATTTTGTCAGTACCCATTGTGTTTTGTTCCCAGCCAAACTTCATTTATCTCAGGGAGAGTAATATCTCGTTCCACAAGAATCCTCGCAGCCGAAGGTCTAGAAAGATTGAACGTAGACATATCCAATTTCATCGGTCTTCCAAGTACTGATCCAATCGAAAACAAAACTTGATGATTAAAGAAAGGTAACTTTAACCCTGGTAATTTAAACCAAATAGGGATAGTAGGTGGTTCATGAGTTGGATCGAAATCCAAAGACCACTTCAATATTTTCATTTGCATTCTAGCAATCATAATGAATTTCTTGGAGAAAATTTGAGCATAATCTTCTTCTCTTGATAAATGAATCATAATATGCATAACATCAAAAAGCCCAATTTTCCAATATCCCACTAATTTGAATTCATCAAATTCTTTTCTAAGAAGTTCCATTCTTGGATGACCTAATTGGAATTTACCAATTAGAGTGAACTTATAGCTTTCAGATAGCTTTTCCATTTCATCATCAAAGAAAACAATTGCATTTTTCCCTGCCTTTTTCGACCCTTTCTTCACAAAATTACAATCTGCTTTCCCAACCAAAGAATCATGATAAATCTGTGGAAAGATTAACTTATCACCCAAAGAACTACTTGCCAAATTTCTTCCTACTACATCAACAAATGAAACCTTCCCATTAGCAACGAGAATACCCGCAGTAACCTCTTCAGCCATGGAAACAGAAATAAACCGTAAGAAGTTCAAAAACTTGCCTTGAAGAACAAAAAAAATTGTCCGAAATCGCAAGAAATCCAACGTTCAACCAATTTCAGAGATGAAAACGGATGAACAAATACGTCAACAGATCACCATAGAAATAAGAAATTAAAGATCGAAAAGGAGAGCATTGACTAAGACGAAATCCAAATCTTCTTCTCGGTAGAGATCCAAACCCTACTACAGAATCAATCGAAACAGGGAGAAAACCAGAAACGCTCCAAGAAAACCAAGAAACGCTCCATCAACTATATGTTAATATATATATATATATATATATATATATATATATATATATATATATGGATTAAATTAAATCAAAATCATATATTTTTCACATTTCTCATTTCTTTTCAAAAGTAAAGTCTTACACATTCAACGACCGACAGGAGACTTATATTGTCTTGATAAAGTTTCTCCAATTTTTTTGTGAATTTTAAATTTTATTTGATTTATTAGAATTATTTTAATTTTTAGATTTTTTTATTTAAAAATTTATAATAAAACAAAATAACCTCCAAAATACATGAAATCTTACTAAGATGTTTATAATATGATTTCAAACAATTGCAAAGTTTCTAAGTTATTTCAAGTTTATATTAAAATTTCTATGAATTATTGAATTTATTAATGAATTTATTAATGAAAAATTAAGAAAAATTATTAAGTTAAAGTGACTTTTATATTTTTTAGTTTATTTTAATCTGATTTACTTATGGGTGGAAAAATTCATTCAATTTGGAGTCCTATATAAAAAACTATTCAAGTTTTAGTAAGAAAGGTATATTTGTAATTCCTTTTTTATATTTTAACCGCTTCTATCTAGGTTGGAAATAGTTTTTAAAGATTTATCTTTAGCTGGTTAACAATTTGATTTAATTATTTGGATCTCATTACTTCTATTTCTTTCACTTAGTGAGTGAAATGAAATTGGGGTATTTTTGCATATTCAAAAAAACTTACAAATATACCTCAAAACCAATTTTAAATTTATAAATATTTGTAGTGGTATGTTATTTTATGTTTCATTTAAGGGTTTTTTCTTAAAATTTTAGGGATTTTTAATTATATATACTTCATTTTGAAGTTTGTAAAGTAATAAGGAAACTTTGCAATTTCTAAGTGAATAACAAAACTATCCTAAATTGTTTTCATAATTAATGTACTTTTCACTTATTTTATTAGTTTTTAGACTTCAATAATTTTATTTAATTGAATTTAGTTTAGTATTAGTTAGGGTAAATTTGTACTTTTACTAATTTGATTAATTTTAATGTAAATTATTATGCAAATTCAATTAAATTGTAGTGAAAGGTTTAATCAGTAAGTTAACCAACTCCAAATAATATTTTGCACCAATAGATCATCCAAATACTTTAAGGTCTTTAATTTATCACAATTTGGATTTTACATTTATATACCCTTTACAGGTTTTAGTGACTGAACTGAAATTCTGATTAACCCATTATATTCCATTCATCTCAACTGCATTTTATTATGATTTTCAACTATTTGTCCTTGATGTGACTCAATTTCAATTAGAAGAAGTTTTAATATTTACAAATATACACTTCTTAAAAAAAATTTAATAAGCTGTCACATGATATCCAAAATCACTACCTAACTGAATGAAATGATCACTCATAAGTTAATTAATATTTCAAAAGTTATTTCATAAATTTTTAAAATATAGTTCAATTTCTGATATTATTTATTTCAATAAATGCAAAATTACTAGAAAATTTCAATTAAATGGCTGAACAACATCTTCTGTCTATGAGAAAATTACAGAGATATCGTATAGCCAAGAGGACCAATCAAGTGTAATTTCAGCTCATTTTGATTTATTTAAACATTTTTCTAAATTATTGTTGATTGAAGGATTTAAAACTCATTCAAAATTTATTTCAAGTGATGAGTGTTTGATTTTATTTTTCTTAATTTCTCCTCTCTTCTCTGAATTTGTAGCACTTTATTCTATATTTTGATCATTTTTCTCAAATTTATTATGAATTTTTAAAGTTATCTTATATTTTCTTTGGATTTTATTAACTTATTAAATAAGGATTTTTTTTATTGAACCACGCGTTGTCCAGTCAGCCGCCAAATCCGCCTCCCTTTCCACATGGCGCGCTACCATTTGTTAGCTAATCATCACTGCAGTCTGCGTCAGCTCCTCTATCAGCATTCCATGTGCGATCTCGAACACCATCGCATAAAGTCTCTGTTTTCAATAGAATAAAATTGAGGGTATCGTTTATCATCCCAAATGAACTAGGAACCGCGTACTCTCCGCACAAAAATGCATATATCTCCTTCGTTTCTCAATGGATTTTAATATTCAACGCTTTACACGTTCATCTCATCAAAGCCTATCTATTTAACAACTAAGATCATCTAACATGCATATTTGTTTCACAAAGGTCCAAAATTGAAACAAATTTAAGCAATTTTAAACAAACCTTGATTCGACAATGATCTCCTCAATCCAATGGCTTTGATAGCTTCGCAGTGATCCAATCAGCATACTCCATGCTCCACTTTGGATCCCAAAGCCTCTGTCTAGGAAATTGATCAAACTAGTGTGCTCCTTCATGAAGCAACGATCTCCAGAGCTCAGAGCTTTTGCAATTTGTTTGGGGAAGTGGTTTTCTCACTCGAGGATGCTAACGGAGATGTTGGTCGGTGGAATCAAATCAGTGAAAGTGGTAATTAAGTATGTTCTGGTTCGGGAAAACTTGATTAATGGTAGAGTATGGATTTGGGGTGACGAAACAATGAGCGAGTGATCCTAAGGCTCTAAGGAAGAGGTTAAAAGTAAAATTGATAGGGCTTTGCCAAGGGATGGTGTGATGCTTTCTCAGCTGAGAATTCAAGCCTATTATTAGGCTTGGCTAAGGGGTAGGGCTAGCTAGCTGGTTGGCTCAATCCATTAGCCACGGATTAGTGAGGTGGCAGGGTCAAATTTTGCTAACCAATGAGGGAATGCCAAGTTGGATGGTGAACTTTGGCGAGCTTCCATTCAATGGGTGCCATATGAATTAGGTTGGGGTAGCTTGCTATGGAAGCTTAGAGATTGGGTTAGCTTCAGTTTAGTTCACTGTTGGGTTGTTAGGACAGTTGGGAATTCAGTTGGGGAGGTTTGAGAATGGGCCAATAAGAAGTTGACACTTTGGGAAGATATACCAATAATTGGTGCCGAGAGGCATGGCTTGAAAAATGGCTTAACATGGCTTCCAAAATGGTAAAAAAACTGCTTAGCAAGTGAGTTTTAAGGCAACAATTTGGGTTTTTTTTTTCGAAATAGATATCAACAGAACATAAATGTGATTTTTTTTCCAATACACCCTAAGCCATTGAGGGCAGATGAGCACAACTAGGGTTCAAGCAGGTCGACCGAGAAATCGCTGAATTTGGCGTGCATCGAACGATTGGATTTGATGGAGCAGAAACACTCTTTATGGGGACATCTGCAGCTGCTTCTGCAGTCTAGTTCCTTGGAGTCAGTTGAGTACATTCTGCAGGCACTCTGGAGGACCCGGCGGACTGGTCTCGACGAAACCGACCGCAAAATCATACGCGAAATGCTGGACATCTCCTCAGACTCCGATCTCGATCCCGTAAGACCCCCGCTCACTCCTTCCTCTTTCTTAATTGTGTCAATGGAAAATTGACTCTCTTTTCAATCAATAGAGTATTTATAATCTCTGTATTTGATAGACTATT
The DNA here is from genome assembly GCA_022702705.1 of Papilionanthe hookeriana x Papilionanthe teres. Lineage (NCBI taxonomy): Eukaryota > Viridiplantae > Streptophyta > Magnoliopsida > Asparagales > Orchidaceae > Papilionanthe > Papilionanthe hookeriana x Papilionanthe teres. The sequence goes on along the minus strand of CM040421.1, from coordinate 71,346,045 downwards.
GAAAATTTCAAAGGGTTTTGTATAAACCATACCCTTTGATGGGTGGTTAAAGCTTTGTTAATATGCACTCTTTGCTAACATAGGCTTAAACCGTAGCTGTTCTACAGTTTCATTTTCTGTAAGCTGTTTGGTTATTCCTGTGTGGATAGCAGTACTACGTAGATGGTAGTGTTTTTTAAATGACTGTGTCAAGGCAACCTTAGTGTCTATCAAATGCCGTGAATTTGATCCAACATGATCTTACATAAAAATAAAATAATATCATATAGACTGATCGATAATCGTTGTGACTTCTATTTGTTTTGTTTTAATTTTTGTCCTTCGTTTAAAGCCATAAATAGCTTTTGACCGACATCTATCATAAAAGGAACTCTAAAATCCAATTTATGAAATTATTTAAATATATCAGCAAACTAAACTAAAATCAAATTATTAATAACATAGCTTTACATATTAAATGTCAGTAAATGAAATAGTTAATATTTTTATTTTATCATTTCTCTCTTGTAATGAATCAAAGTATCAGTTTATCAACAAACACTACTCTTCACTATTGTGCAGAAATTATTTCAGCTAATCCGATTGGGGAAGTTTTACGAGATATTAATTTTTTTATAAGTTAACCGTGTGGCGTTAGCAAACCCCTTTCACGCTAAGTCAACTTAACTTTCACGAACACCATACTAGATACTAAGAACTACAGAGGTGATAATAACTCTAAAAGAGAAACCTAGAATGTATTACACATTAGAGAATTCTACAAGGTAAGAGTGCTTGTGCTTTTCTTGAATGAATTTCAAATGAGATGATGGTTTCTATTTATAGGCCTTCACCTCCTTGTTAAAGTTTCTAAATTGCATTATAATATTTATATATATAAATAATTCTATTATACTCTGCACTACACTTAAACATCCAAAGTACTGTAGAGAATTTTAGAGGCATTCAGATTATTGAAGAAGTATCTAGAAGGTTCTAGAGAACTTCAAAAAATTAAAAAAATATTCTTGCAACATCCAAAATTTCCCAGGTCTTCTATGCTTTTTGAATGAATCCAGGCTTGCTAAAAAATTTTTAGAACCTTTTCGAACAATATGGCTCCATTTTAAGATGATTGTTGAAGATTTTTTTGTCCATGCTTGTCATTTTTGTACTCACGAGAGTTTGATCAATCTCATTGATCATTAGTAGAGTATGACATTCTCATCCACATAAACCCGTGATGCTCTTATCACATCTTCTCTTAGTATAATGCTTGATCTCATTCTTGCAGTTCCATTGATCATCCTCTGACTTCCAGCTATCTCTCAATTAAAATAGTCCCTTTCACTTAATTCCATCCATTATGAACTAGGAACTGACAAGTTTGTTTGTTGGCTCTGTTCCTCTACTACCGCATTTGTCTCTTTTTGTGGTGGTTACACAGACAACTCCTTAAATTCATTGATGACTACTGTTGCCTCCTTCTTTAGTATTTGACTCATCATCAACTCCATTTGGGGTAGCTAAGTAACTTTTCTCATCTCTCTTCAAGACTTTCTTGAACTGCATAGCTCATAACATCTTTACTGCATAAGTTTGAGCCCTATCTTAGATGTACATTGTTTTGGCAAATGGAATAGGAAAGGCTTTGAATTGATCGAGGAACTCTATTAAAGATGATACTTTGAAGTCGTACAATAGAACTATGAATAAATCTAAGTAACCCAACCATGTGCTTAGGGTGGTCTTCATCCCTTGAACTATAACTTAGATTTGTCTCTCGATATTCATCATTTCGTTTTCACCATTTTAAGATCCAATTGTTTGATTTCTTCTATGTCGATGAAGTTGTGTGTTGACATGTGTCGATTAATATGTTTATGTTCCTTCTATTACGGGTGGCATCAACAAATAGTAATCCCTTGACCTGTAGTTTTGGCGAACTTTGAATATTATTGAGGAGATGTAAAGCCCTATATTAAGAATCATTCTTTGTACTTCCCGCCCCTTGTATTTGGTCACTCCCTTGTCAAACGAGGACCACCACATTAGAACTAATCCCTTCTTAGAATAGACCGATCAGAGTTCTCTTTTTGCTTGCCTTTGTTTTTGGATTTGGAGAAATTTTTGTTGTAGCCACCTTGATTATGTTCTCCCCCACTTTTGTTGTTGCCACTTTTTCTCTTCTTGGGCTTAGACGACTCCTAGTTGGAGTAATCTTAGTTAGCTTTCTTCTGTACTTGTAGATGATAGATCACATTTTTTTAAATTGATAGGTGCTTACTTGCATACTTTTAACTTTTTTTCTAACCGGAGTAACCAATTATGCTTTTGACAGTAGCAATGGCAGTGGGAAGGTTTTGTACACCATGATGCTTTAGTATTGTTTCTGCCCATGTACGTGACCCATGAATGGAAAAGAAACAAAAAAGAGAAAATCTTTGTCTCACATTTTGGGTATTTTTAGCATAAGATTAGTGCAGTCCTTGAACGAATAAGAACATGACACTTGGTATTAGAGATAGGTTCACATGACAAGGAGTGTTCAAGATTAAACTAGTCAAGTCTGAGGTCACAAATTTTGATATATAAAAAATTATGGAGTCGAAAAGAATAACACTGTATGATATCACCAAACTACAAGTCAAGTCCAATGACAAACTTTCTAGTTTGGAGGCATGTATAACCCAAGTGGAGTAAGATAAGGGTGATGTGGATAAGCATATGAAAAACCTAGGCGAACAAGTGGAATGCTTAGAGATGGACTTTGCCAAAATTCATTTTGGGATGCATGAAGCTCTAACTACACTAGAAAAGCCCAATATGGTAGACCGAAGCATACTTAAGGACGAGTTTATGACATAGGTAACTCAATTGTGAGAGACTCAACAAGACAAATTCAATAATGTGATCTCTTAATTGAATGTATCATCAATAGACTCGATGCAACTAAGGGAGGCACGAGGGGCCTTAGCCTTATGTAAAAAGACGGTCTTAAATAGCTCAAGTATACCCATGATGGAATCTCAACACTTGACACCTCGAAACTATAGGATTTTGTGGGTACCAATAATGCTTAGGAAGTGGATAAATTTTTATGTCGGCTAGAATAAAATCATGACACTATTGGCATCTTGGAGGACAAAGCTAAACTAAAGAATGTAGTGTTATATCTCACATACACTGTTAGATATGATGGCGATGGTGAAAAGAAGATATAAGTAGGGAAATGTACTTCATTAACATATTTGTTGCCATAAAAAATTAATTAAAAGATTCTGATACTCAAATTATGCTAAAGTGGCATGTAGCCACTTATATAGACTTAAGTAGCATAGGAGCATTCAAGGTTGTCAAGTCATCACGATTTCGTCATAGGTGTGTGTGCGTGTTCTTTTTTGAAGGGTGTGCTTTTTTACATTACTTCAAAATCAAAAGGTACAAAATGTCAACAAAATCTATTGCATCTTGCATCAGAAGTGTGGGCCCTATCTTGCTCAAGTAAATAAAAATGATCCGTTGAGATTGGTTTCGAATAAAGCAAAAAACTATTAGTCAAGGCATGCTTAACACAAAAATAAGTAGCCTTGTTACAAGAGCTAGGAACAAAAATAAACAAAACTTGTCTAAAAGAAAAGCAATGTCCGAACTTTTGGGTGGTCATGGACTCCAGGTCTGTTGCTTCATGCTATTCCTGAGGAACTTAATCACATTCTTGTTGTCACCTTCGATAATAATGCCACAGACCTCCAACATCCCAGGCTCAACCCATTTTTTGAATGAAGGACTAGCTCAAGCTGCACATGTGTACTGTTCAAATTCTTCAAATGTATTCCTGATAGCCTTATACAACGGCCCGTATCGTCTCGAACCACTATGCCAAGGCCGGCGACATAGGAGGGAAGAGGGGCCCATTAATGTTCACCTTTAGCCAACAGTCATAGGTGTGTTTGGGTTAGTTAGGACTGCCTTCTTTAATAGGGCTAAGTCCTAGTATGTTTCGTCTAGTTGTGTCAACACCATGTTCAACTAAGAGAGTACCTTGTTAAATTTTTCTAGACAAGCCTCTCGAATCCGAGTTACCTCAGTCATAATTTTGTATTTAAGGTGACGTATGTCTACCATGTAGGATTGTTCTGTTATTGCTAGAGCTTCATATATCTCGTCATGGATTTTTGTAAGGTCTATCTTTAGGTTTTTCACCCGTTGGCCTAATTTATGTATGCATGCTTCCATATCACACTTATCTTGTTCTAATCTCGTCAAACATGCATTCAAACTAAAAGTTATGTCTTCAGACTTAGTTTGTGGCTTAGTTGCTGTCACGTTGTGTTCTTCTTCACCACTTTGAACTTTTTGAGATGATTCAACATTTGTGACATTAGACCTGATTGTTTAATCTTTAGCACTTTGTCGTGCCTAACTTGACTTTGATACCAATGATCATGGACTAATTTTTCCTAAGTAATCGTGTGGTCTGGGCACACCCTTCTTTGTGCTGAATCAACATAACTTTCATGAATACCATGCTAGATGCTAAGAACTCGAGAGAGGATAAGAACACTTAAAGAGAAAAGTAAAATGGGGGATTTACATACATACCATTCAAATCTTATTAATGTTCATATCTAACACCCAAAACTTTAATATTACATGCATACCACTCAATTATCCCCAGTTTTTTAAATTTACTACTTTATTAAATCCATTAACAATTTCCATCCAAACTAAGATAGGAAAGTCAATGCCGAGATCGTGGTAAACTGGGAGGGCGGTGAAAGGATCACAACAGTGAAAGTCTCCAAAACTCCCATCTCACTCCTTCTAATTGCGGCAAGCTTGGAGGGCAGCGGTGGGATCGTAGCCTAGAAAGACCTTTGAAACTCTATTAGCCCTGTTCAGGAAGGTAAGACTTGTTTCTTTCACACTTACTACCCCCTGCCTTCGTGAGGTTCAACTTTTCTAATCTAGTACCTCCTGCTCAACTCCTGCTACGAAATAGCTTATGTTCATGGTGGAGCCACTATTGCGGTGACGCACTGGAGGTGAGGTGCAACATTTGTAGATTGGATAAAGAGTGGTAGATGTGTGAAATCGGGGAGAATTGAGTGATGTAATACTAAAGTTTTAGGTGCTAGATATGAAATTAATAAGAATTTGGTGGTATATATGAGAAAATCCCTTGTAAAATCAGTTGCACTTTAGACAATTCTATAAGGCTAGAAGCTCTTTGTTTTTGTTGAATGGATTCAAATGAGATGGTGATTCTTATTTATAGGCCTCCACCATTATATAGAAGTTTCTTGATTATAATATAATATTTATATATGTAGAAAATTTTAAAATACTTTATACTACTAAGCATCCATTTTTATAGAACTCCAGATTATTCACGAAATATCTAGAAAGTTCTACAGAACTCCAGAAATCTATAGAATATTCTTACAACAACCAAAATTTTCTAGGGTCTTCTAAAGCCTTGCGGATGAATCTAGGCTATTGTAAAACCTTTTGGAATATTCTAGAACAATATGGCTTGATTTTAAGATGATTTTGGAAGAACTTGTTAATGCTTGCCATGTTTGATTAGTCTATTGATCATTAGTGGGGCATGACTTATAGCAACAAACATGGTTAGCTCGTGTACCTCTTTAATTGAAAAACTAATGAACACTACTTTTGGCTTTATGAAATACATTAGTGATGAACAACAAAAACAAAAATGAGCCTTTATTCCACTAAGTAGGTTCAAGCTACATGAGTCATTTTTTTTATTATGTCCTCTTGAGTGTCATATTTTCATTTAGTTCTAATAAATTAAAATAATTTTTTGTACAATATGCTCAGTTTTCTAGATCTATGACTTCCTTTCTTAATATAAGATAAATCTAGAACATATATTCTCATAACTGAATCATCAGATGACTGACATTTAATTTGAATAAACCATCTAAGGCAATTCACTCTAATCGTGTTTGCCACTAAAGCTACTCCAACCATTTCATGAATAAATTTGTTTCACATTTCTCTAATTGTAAAGCCACTCTACTACTTGAGTATTCCCATCTCAACAACAACAACAACAACAACAACAACAAAGCCTTAATCCCACTAAGTGGGGTCGGCTACATGAATCCTTTTTCTCCATTGCGTCCTATTAAGTGTCAAATTTTCGTTTAATTCTAATAAATTAAGATCATTTTTTATGCAATAAGCCCAAGTTTTCCTAGGTACGCATCTCGCCTTTCTTAACATAAGTTGTATTTAAAACATCTACTCTCCTAATCGGATCATCGAGTGGTCGACGTTTAATGTGACCAAACCATCTAAGGCGACTCTCTCTAATTTTATCCGTCATCGGTGCAACTCCAACCCTTTTACGGATATATTCATTTCGCATTTTGTCTCTAAGTGTAAAGCCACTCATCCACCTAATCATTCTCATCTCGGCAACACTTAACTTAACATTATGCTTCTCTTTTAAAGGCCAACATTCGAGCACCATAGAGCATTGAAGGTCTCACCACCATCTTATAAAATTTTCCTTTCGATCTAAGCGAAACTTTTCTATCACACAATAGGCCGGACGCATTCCTCCACTTCAACCAACCAACCTGAATTCTACTATTAACATCCCCATCTATATCACCATCGCTTTGAACAATGGACCCGAGATATCTAAATCGTTCACACCTTTTAATAATTTGAACACCCAAAGTTACACTGCTTGTCACTAGACCTACGATTACTAAAATTACATTCCATGTATTCGGCTTTAGTTCTACTCAAACGAAGACCTTTAGACTCCAATGTAGACCTCCATAATTCAAGTTTTTCCTGGACTTTTTCTCTTGTCTTATCCACAAGGAGGATATCATCGGCAAAAAGCATACACCAAGGTACATCCTCTTGTAAATGCCCAGGTAAGACCATCCATAAATAAAGCAAAAAGATATGGGCTTAAAGCCGATCCTTGATGTAAACCAACAGAAATAGTAAAATACTTGGTCAATCCTCCTTCAGTTCGAACACATGTAACAACTCTAGCATACATATCTTTAATTACTTGAATATAAGTCATATCAACACCTTTCTTCTCAAGGACTCTCCAAAGAACATCTCTAGGAACCTTATCGTAAGCTTTTTCTAAATCAATAAAAATCAAATGTAGATCCTCCTTATTATCTCTCGTACTTCTCCATCAAACCTCTCAATAAATGTATAGCTTCCATGGAAGACTCGCCCGGCATAAATCCAAATTGATTATGAGAAATCTTCGTAATACGTCTTAACCTATGTTCAATTACCCTCTCCCATAATTTTAAAGTATGACACATCAATTTAATTCCTCTATAATTTGCACACTCTTGTGCATCTCCTTTATTCTTAAAAATGGGAACCAAAATGCTCTTTCTCCACTCCTCAGGCATCCTTTTAGTTTTTAAAATAATATTAAAAAGTTTAGTAAGCTAGAAACTCCCAAATCACCTAAACATTTCCACACTTCAATTGGGATATCATCGAGTCCTACGGACTTTCCCCTGGTTTTCTTTAAAGCCTCATCAACTTCTTTTTACTTAATGCGACGATAAAAATGAAAAATTTTATTATTATTAACGATCTTAAGATCACTAAGGTCAATCGTACTTTCAGCATCTTCATTAAAATGTTTATCAAAATAACTCACCCACCTATGTTGAATATCTTTTTCTAAGAAATATTTTTTTATTTTCATCTTTAATACACTTTACTCAAGTTAAATCTTTAATTTTCTTTCTTTTTGTTTGGCTAGTCTATACATATATTTTTCACTCTCCTTAGTATCTAACATGTTATAAAGATCACTAAGCGAATTTTTAGCGTCATGATTATTCTTTTACACTTCACTGCGGCCGTTTTATATTTTTCCCGGTTCTCTACGCTTTTACATTTAAACCAATTTTTATAACATAACTTCTTATATTTTATCTTTTTCGCACATTATTATTCCACCACCAACTATTTTTATTTATGTAAACTTTTCCTTTGATTCTCCAAGTACATCTTTAGCCACTTGTTTAATAAGTATTAGTTAATTTTTCCCACATAATATTCGCGTCTTCATGAACATCCCAAATATTTAAATCTTGAATTTTACTCATAAAAATAATTTTATTTGTTTCTTTTAGGTGCCCCCATCTTATTCTACGATGTTGAATCCTAGTATTCCCATCTCAATAACACTTAATTTTATGCTTCTCTTTTATAGGCTAATAATCTATGCCACAAGACATTTCAAGTCTCACCACCATCTTATAAAATTTTCCCAAGTCTAAGTGGTACTTTTGTATCGCACAATAGGCTTGATGCAATCCTGTACTTCAACCATCCTATTTAAATTCTACTGATAATATACCCATCTATATCACCATCACTTTGAATAATAGACCCGAGATATCTAAAATATTCACTCCTTTTAATGACTTGATTAACTGTTCTTACAACCCCGCTGGTAGATCTACTACTATTAAAATTACATTCAATATACCGTGCTGGTTGTGATCTGCCCAAGGACAGCAGCTCTGTGGTCTTCTGCAGCCCCCAAACCTTTTTCCTTGCCATTACCAACCGCCACACACAGCCCACGTTTGTGGTTTTGATCTGCCCTTCCAGCTGTCCCACCCTTTGCCCATCCCTGCCAGCACCCCTATGGTATTCACGAGTGTTCACTACTACTACTCTTCCATCCTACCAAAACCAGCCACTCTTTCCCACCACCAATCCAAATCTCCAGCTGCTCAGAACCTGCTCCCATGACTGTTGCTGTAACAATATCCCTTCCAACTGCAGCCGGCCTGGGTTGCAGCCATCCTTGATCACCCTTCGGCCCTCCTTCTGTCGCGTTGCTTAAACCGCAGCACCACTGTTTTTGGATACATTTATTTGTGCTTGTTTGTGCTCATTGCTGTATTTCTTTTTCCAAGTGTGTTTGGTGTTAATCCTATATTTAAATTCAACAATAATATTTGTTGTATGAATGTTGTGTTGGTTAACTCGGCTATCACTGAGGCCTCTCACTTTCCCATTTTTTCACTTCTTGTATATACAGTTAGGCCTTAAAGCAACATTTTGGAGGGGATAGTCCAGAAGCTAAAAAGAGGAGATTGGGTGCTTCCTTTTAGAGTATGTGCTTGGGAATTCAAGGATTGAAAGAATTCAATGATTAACGTTATATAATGAAGATATTTAAAATTGAAATCCATTGCAAAGAAATTGAGGGTGAATATTTATGAAGGAAAAAAAATTGATCTCAAACTTGAATGTAATAATGGTTGATGGTAGTTGATTGTGATGAATAAAGTAAGATGGGATACTTCTTATTTTTTAAATTGAATTATAGAGCTCTGTGAAGTGTAGAAAATGAGATAAAAATTGTGAGTAATTCAATTTCAGGCACATGTCATTTTTTTTGGATTAGAATCTATCATAGAGATCAATCTTTTTACTCTATTAATTGTCTTTACTTTGCAATTGACTGTTATCTATACTGGTATATATTTACTTTGCAGCTTTTTGTATGCCTTCGGATATTGATGCGCAAGTGTGTCTATGAAAATATCTGTAAAGATGAGATTCACAAATTGTTTCCCAAAGAGGTGCTTCCAGAGTTGCAAAGGTGCCTTACCTTGCTTTTGCAGAAGTTTCAGCAAGGATGGAGAGAAGAGGTTCACAAGGATAAGGTTAGTTACCTTTTGTTTTCACTTTATAGTATTTCTCCGTATAAATCTGAGAGAATAACATATAATGAAATACAAATTCTTGACTTGTTCAATGTTGTAGGTTTCACAACCTGAGCTCTTGTTAATTGTTGTATTATTTTGGCCTAACAAGCGTCATTATTATATCATCTTGGTGAACTTCTCGAGAATATCACCCATCATAGGAGTGATAAGTATGAACAAGTTTAATTTTGGAGTTTCTAATTAAAAACAATTGTTGACAAAAAGTGCCTAGATATTTAAGAGTTCAAACGATGTTAAAAAGTACATTCTCTGTGATGCTCCTTAGAGAGGTGTATGCACAACACCCTCACTGGGAAAAAGAGGCGCATGCCTCAAATAATTTGGGGGTGAGATTAGGTGCGTATTGTTGTGTTTTTCAAAGGTGTTTATATCTTTTTTTTATATTTATTTTTCTTGATTTTTTGGTTTGAAAAGGCCATATATCCTTTTTTTACTATTTATTTTTTGGGTTTTCTGGTTTGAAAAATAAAATAATGTCCCAAAATCCAAATTGGCTAAGTGGATTCTTTATTAGAAAAAAAGGAAACTTATTTCTGCTCTTCTAAATGTTGTAAATTAAACCTTAGGTACTCAAAATAGAGGAAAAAAAAAACAATTGCACCACTATTGTGTGGGCGAAGTGAAAGCCAAAGCCAAAGACTTGTGCTAGTGTGGGAGAACCTATGCTTGTGCTTTATTGCTGCTGTGCCTAAGATTCCTTTGTTGTTGCTATGCCATTTTATTTTATAACCCTCATCTCCTTCCTCCCATTCAAAAATTGGTTTAAATGTAGAAGCGTAGAGAACTGGGTAAAATATAAAACGGCCCGCAGAGAGTCTAAAAAAATAATCTGTGACGCAAAAAATTATGCTTTTAGTGATCTTTATAACATGTTAGATACTAAAGAGGGTGAAAAATATATGTATAAACTAGCCAAACAAAGAGAAAAAAAAGTAAAGTTTTAACTCAAGTGTATTAAATATGAAAATCAAAAAGTGCTTTTCTTAGAAAAGATATTCAACATAGGTGGGTGAGTTATTTTGATAAAATTTTTAATGAAGATGCTGAAAATACGATCGACCTTAGTGATCTTAATATAGTTAATAATAATAAAACTTTTCATTTTTACCGTCACATTAGTAGAAAAGAAGTTGAGGAGGCTTTAAAGAAAACCAAGGGTGGAAAGTTTGTAGGACCTGATGATGTCCCAATTGAAGTGTGGAAATGTTTAAGGTGATTTGGGGGTTTCTTGGCTTACTAAACTTTTTAATATTATTTTAAAAACTAAAAAGATGCTTGAGGAGTGGAGGAAGAGTATTTTGGTCCCCATTTTTAAGAGTAAAGGAGATGCACAAGAGTGTGCAAATTATAGAGGAATTAAATTGATGTGTCATACTTTAAAATTATGGGAGAGGGTAATTGAACATAGTTAAGACGTATTACCAAGGTTTCTCATAATCAATTTGGATTTATGCCGGGCAGGTCTAATATGGAAGCTATACATTTATTGAGAGGTTTGATGGAGAAGTACAGAGATAATAAGGAGGATCTACATTTGATTTTTATTGATTTAGAAAAAGCTTACGATAAGGTTTCTAGAGTGTTCTTCGGAGCGTCCTTGAGAAGAAAGGTGTTGATATGACTTATATTCAAGTCATTAAAGATATGTATACTAGAGCTGTTACATGTGTTTGAACTGAAGGAGGATTGACCAAATATTTTACTATTTTTGTTGGTTTACATCAGGGTTCGGCTTTAAGCCCATATCTTTTTGCTTTATTTATGGATGGTCTTACTGGGCATTTACAAGAGGATGTACTTTGGTGTATGCTTTTTGCTGATGATATCCTCCTCGTGGATAAGACGAGAGAAAAAGCTCAGGAAAAACTTGAATTATGGAGGTCTACATTGGAGTCTAAAGGTCTTCGTTTGAGTAGAACTAAAACCGAATACATGGAAGTAATTTTAGTAATAATAGCTCTAGTGACGGAAGTGTAACTTTGGGCGATCAAATTATTAAAAGGTACGAACGATTTAGATATCTCGGGTCCATTGTTCAAAGCGATGGTGATATAGATGGGGATGTTAATAGTAGAATTCAGGTTGGTTGATTGAAGTGGAGGAATGCGTCCGGCCTATTGTGTGATAGAAAAGTACCGCTTAGACTGAAAGGAAAATTTTATAAGATGGTGGTGAGACCTGCAATGCTCTACAGTGCTGAATGTTAGCCTTTAAAAGAGAAGCATAATGCTAAATTAAGTGTTGCTGAGATGAGAATGATTAGGTGGATGAGTGACTTTGCACTTAGAGACAAAATGCGAAATGAATATATCCGTAACAAGGTTGGTGTTGCACCAGTGACGGATAAAATTAGAGAGTCTCCTTAGATGGTTTGGTCACATTAAACGTCGATCACCTGATGATCCGATTAGGAGAGTAGATGTTGTAGATACAACTTATGTTAAGAAAGACAGAGGTAGACCTAGGAAAACTTGGGCTTATTGTATAAAAAATGATCTTAATTTATTAGAATTAAACGAAAATTTGACACTAAATAGGACGCAATGGAGAAAAAAGATTCATGTAGCCGACCCCACTTAGCGGGACTAAGGCTTTGTTGTTGTTGTTGTTGTATCTCCTTCCTCCTATTTTCTATTGCATTCTTTTTTATTTTAATTTGCTGCCATTTTTTTTTTTGCTCTCATTTATTTTTTATTTTTCTTCTTTCTTTTCTATTTTGTGCTGTGGCTTTTTTCAAGATTTTGTTTTTTTTTTTTTGTTTTTTGTTGAAAATTGTGTAAACATGATAGAAGAGTTCAATGAAAAATTTGGGTGCAACAGAAAATATCTAACATAAAAAATGGTGTTCTAATGAAGGATTTAGGGAGGGGGAAGACGGTTTGAAGGCTTATATCCATTTGAAATGTAATTATTGTGAGAAAAAAAGTTAATGGAGATGTTACAAGAATTGGCAAATTTTTATGCAACTCTCATATAAATATTTTCAATATATATCAAAATACAAATAAAAGAGAGTAATTCGTGCTGAAGAAAAATCAAACAAACCAACCATTTCAAAGCATTCATCACATATTATTTGTTTATATTTTCCGTGATAGTTTCTATCATGGTAACAATCATTTTTTTTCTAAGGTATAAATCTCCAATAGTGATATTATGGGAACTATAGGTGGATATTTGATTAATGTGAATGAAAAGAATGACAATACTTGTGCAGCCTTTCGATTAACTCCAAAAAATATCAAAGAGGCTTATAATTGTGCTTTATGGACCTTAAGATATTCTTCTTTAAGAGTGTTCTTTCAATGTGATAATTTCTCCATCCTATTTTAATTTGTGTTGTTATAAGGTTCGTATGATTGAGCCTTAAACCTTCTTTTATATATGAACTTAGAACTTAGATATTGAAGAAGGAATTGAACATTACTTGAGTGATCATCGAATAAATTAAGAAGGCATGGCCATAGAGTTTCAATAATGTTAGATGGTTGATATGATACAAAAAATAAGAGCTTGGCTATTATTTTTGCTAATAAATTTTGGCCCCATCTTTTTATGGTCTACCGAAGCATCAAACTTAGTGAAATATATAGAGAATTATTTTAAATTACTTGATCGAGTTAAGTAAATTGAAAAGCTTCATTTGCCTAAGTTGGAACTGACAATACAAATGCATATAAGGCAATAAAGTAAATTTATAGAAAACATATTTTTATTGGATTTCATGTGCCATATATTGTATTGATTTAACATTTAAAAATTTTGGGGAGTTGCTCAACATAAGAATAGTCTAACATAACAAAAGAAGATAATCAAGTTTCCTTTTAATTATAATTGAATTTTAACCTTGATTAGTTTTTTTTAATTTTTATATTTTTTTAATAACTTACTAAACCTGAAACTATTGCATTTTCCACGATGTACTCAACTTTTATGTTCACTTTTACATAGTTAAGTTATAAATGGGCATAAAGATAAAATGTAAAGATGTGATGTATATTATTTTAAATGAGTTCTCAGTTAGATGCATGTTATGCTATCATAACTATAAAGCTCGTAGTTTGTGTTTTGAGAGTGGTTGATGCAGAGAAAAAAATCAATGACTTTCATTTATTATGTCATTGATGAGCAAAGTAGTTGATAGTATATGGCTAAGCTGGAGACGATGGAAACTTTAATTATAAAAGAGAAATGGGAGCTTCAATTACATTGATATTTGCTTGTTATCTTATATTATCAAAATCCTCAATATTAATATGATGAGAAGAGATTCACCAACCTAGAGCTTAAATTTTGTTTGTGCTATTATATAGATAGAATAATTTTTAATTCAGTAGAGAGGGGAAAGGCTAATCTCCAACCTGTATTTTATATAGTTTAAAAACAAGGATTATTTGGGTTACAAGAAGCTAAAGGCACTATAGCCAAGCATTTTTTTTGACATGTACAATGCTAATTACTATAGATACTGCTTTTGATTTGTCTTAGTTTAGTATTTAAAATTTGTATACATTGTGTTTTTTTTTTTTAAATTTGTTGAGCAGTGGATTCCATTGGAGTTGATACTCCCAAATTACAATGATTTGTGATCAATTTATTAGGTCTCATACAAAAGTTTAAAAAGGTGAAATTGTTAATTGAGGCATTTTGCTCTAGTGAGGTGAGGCGTAAGCTTAGAGGTGGATCATTGCGCAAGTCTAAAAAATAATAGAAACTCATAAAATTAAAATAATTCATAAACATGATACGAACAATTAATATGCTCATATTGCTTATATCATAAAAACATAAGCTGCAAATCATAATCTTAAATATTAATATGAAATAGAAATTTGAAATGTGACTATAGATAAACATTCATTTATAATATAAATATTTCATGAGGTTCATGATTCATGACAGACTCATTCTTATTTTAATCATCTTCAAAAGAATTATCATATTTATATTTATTTAATCATGTCTCATTTGTAACTTTAAAATGTTTTTATTCACTACAATTTTTTTTAACTATTTATTAATCTTTATTTTGTTATAGTCTTTTACTTTATACCATAGCTTATTTTGATAGTTGGATGTTGTATAACCCTTTTTATTACATGTACTATGTCACTTCTTATTTTGCACAGTTTGTTACTTTTATTTTGTTGGCATATTGATATTTTACTTTTTTATATGTTAAACTATTAGGATGTAAATGTTATTTCTTATTTCACGCTTTGAGTTTAGACAACACGTTTTTCTTTATGTAATTTTTGAACAAAATGTCTTAAAGCTTGTGTCTTGCCTCGTGTATGAAAAACACTTCAATACCTTGTTGCATAATTCTAAACCTTGAGGTATATATCACTTCATCAGAAAAGTGGAGAGCAGGCTTGCCTTGAAAAGATGAAGGTTATTTATGTTGTTGGTTTGCTAAATTCTGATTAAAGAAAAGCTGAGAATTATTTTGTGGTGATGGAAGACTTCCATTACATTTGAACCACAAACCATATTTGTAAAAGTGCATGATTGTTAAAATGGAAGATGCTCAACCATCAAATAGGGTAGAAGAGAAGCCTCAGAGACCTTGTTGGGTTCACAAGGGGGAGAAGATGGCGACCTCATATGGGGTTCCACTATGGCCCTAGTAGGGTTCATTATAGTATGTGGGATTCAAAGTGGCTTTGATGATTCAAGGAATTTCAAAGAGCCATTAACAATGATAAATGTAATAGATTAGACATGACTTTGAATTTGAGGAAAAAAAGAGCAAAATTCTATATTGGTGAGAAAAAAAGGGCATATGAGTGCTGCATAGATAACATTAAGATTGAGAGTGAACAAGACGTCAATGCTATGTCTTTGCATGTACTCCAAACACAATCCACATATTCGACAACTAGAAGCAAAGCCAAGTGGCTACTAGAAGAAGGAATGAAGGAGGATACAGTAAGAGTCACACCAGCTAGAAACCTGACATGTCTTCTCTAACAACCGGAGAACTTAATATCTAGCCGCTTAGGAAGAGAGAACTTTTGGGATCATTCTTTGTGCAATCATCGTTTTTGATACATGTGATTGTCGCACGCGATCATGTTCATGCAACCCTTGCTCCATAGTTGCCTCCATGCATCTGAAGCACTTGATAATAATGTAATATAATACTAGGGTGAGCCCATAAACTTCCTACCAGGGATCTCTTCTTCTTAAGATTGAAGCCCTTGAGTGCATGGATGAACCAGGGAAAGCTCACAACAAATTAGGGCCACCCTCTTATATTGGACGAACTAGTTATTATTGACTTACGGCTTTTGAAACCACCAAGCCAGGGATATTTGAGGATTTGAAATGAAAATGATCTCCAGTGTTTCTTTTCATGAAATGGAAAAAGTACTCATTGTGTATATTGTCTCAACTAAAATTAACCATCCACATTATATTTATACCTACTTATAAATGAAGACCTAGGAGCTCTAGTTTGGCTTTGAGAAATAGCTGTGGCAACAATTAATATATTAATTTTAAGTTCTCAATACTTTTTAAAATTCATGTGGCTGTAGTTTGATTGCTTAGATTCGATAATGTGGAATTTCTTTTTTGTTGGGTGGCTAAACCATAGGCCTTATGGACCCCACATGTTCATTCTGTGGAAACTATTGGAGGGAGTTTCTTATTTCAGCTTTATTCTTTTTTATTCTTTTCTTATTATGTTGTATGTCTTTCCTTCTTTGTTTAATGGGCTTAATTCTTTTTCACCTAATAGTTACACCTATAATAAGTGAAATATTGTAGTATGATTACAATTGAATAAAAGAATATAGTTTCTCCACTTTTCTTCTAGGTATCAAAGCTCCAGGCTCGGTTTGGTTCAGATTACGACATATTTCATTGTCCAATTTTGATTGGATTGCTTAGATGGATCTCGATAGTCGCTATCAAATGCTTCAACTAGATCAGCGTCGTCTTCTACACTCATTGTTCAAATCGGTCTTTCAAATTGTTTGTTCGTTTGCTCCGTATGCGCCATCTGTATGTCATTGTCTGAATTGCTCGTCGACTTTGTTTGACTACACCGTTCAAAGCTTCCACAATGACAATCTAATCATTGAACGTGCTTCTTGACTTCGACTTTGAAGCTCGTCTCACTAATAATGTTTCTCCTTTCATATCGATCCAGTTCCTAACAATGATGACCGATTGTCGAATGTACTCGGCTCCGACTTCAAAGCTTCCACAACATCATTTGAAACTTCCTTCTGTTCCATCTCGCCATCTATGTCGATCAAAGCGAGGAAACAAATTTAGCTCTTCTTCAGGCTATAAGCCCTTTTCTGCTTGGTCTTATGGCCGCCAGAGCCTCTCCAACAGCCATCCAACAACCAAAATCCCTCTGTAAGTATTGGAATCTCTCTAGCCAGCTTGTCGGTCCATCTCTGGTTCTTATCATAGTCGCTGGACTTTCTGTAGCAAGCAACAACCTGCTTCCTTATCTAGACCTAAACTTGCATGGGGTTTATGACCAAGTACGGATGAAGTCGTCTTGTTATACTCCGGATGTTAGTTCTTAATATGATACTAGAAATTCTGTCCAAACATCCCCTGAATTCTCTTCCTTTATCACAAATCATAAACTTAATGGCCATAACTTCCTTTAATAATCTGTCTATATTTATGTACATTTATGGAAAATGAAAAAGTAAAATCTCAGGAGAGAGAACATTGTTCAAGAGCTCATTGATCATCACCATCGCTCAAGGAAGATCAATGATCATATGGTCATGTCATAGTTGATCAAGTCTATGACCACATAATTTGGACAAATTTTCTTTTCTAACAGGATAACACAAAGATTTGAGAAGGCTCGTGAGACTTATTCGATTGTTGAAACACTGCAAAATTATTTAAAATTGAGATAAAACTGCATAAGCTCTGACAAGAAGAGTTGAGTGATACTCAATACTTCAACACACTATCGAGGTGTTGGATTCAATTAAATATGTATGATACATATGTATGGAAGTTTCCGCAAGATGCTATAATATATAAATTAATAGTGGAGAAGAAGAGGATTAATTTCTTATTGGGTCTAAATAAAATCTTAGATTAAGCCAAGTGAAGATTCATGGGATGAAGCATCTCTCTGTCACTAGGGAAGCCTTTGCTGAAGTTAGAAGAGAAAAAAGTAGGAAGATGATCATGATGGTAAGAAGTGTGGGTTCATATAACACTGAAAGCTTAGCTTTGTGTACACACAACTCCCATGATTCAAAGCCAAAGAAGAATCGTCCCTTACGTAAATAATGTAAGAAATTTAGTCACACAAGAACTAAGTGTTGAAAACTACATGAAAAACTTGTAGATTTGAAAGCTGGACAAGGGAGGAAAGATCAAAACAGCAAGACCCATGCTGCTATCTTTTTGAAGGGTTGGCTCACCCTAATCCAAGGAACAACTAGAGGTGTTGAAGAAGCTTCTTACTATCACGATTGAGCAACCTACCAGCTTGATGATACACTAAGGTTTCATATCATTCTATCTTGTTAACAATAGATGATTTCAACAATAGATAATAGACTCAGGTGCTTTTGATCGGATGATTGGAGTCATTCAGGCTCTCATCAACTACGAAGAAATTACAATCTCCAAATTTTTGACTTGCCAATTGATCTCACTGCAGGATTGTCGGGAAATGAGATGTGAAGGTCATCTACCTTATTAATAGAATGCCAAGTAGTGTCATTGGACTCAAAGGCCCTCTCCATATTTTGATGGAATTATACCCTCATTTTAGAACTTTCTCATCCGATCTTTTAAAAAGATTTGGTTGTCTACTTTTTTCACATTCACCAACCAAATCGCACAAAGCTTGATCCAATATTCATCAAATGTATATTCCTTTGTTTTGCTCTTAACAAAAAGGTGTACATGTGTTATTCTCCCATAGTTAAAAAACACCATAACTCCATGGATGTTACATTCTTTGAAAAATAATCCTACTACCCCAAATCTGAAATTCAGCGGGAGAGTCTTGGTGTATATCAAATTTGGGACACTACTTTGGTTACCCGCATTCAACTAGAGTCACCACAATGTATTCTACTTCCATTTAATCTTTCTATCTCTCAGTTCCACCACTTGAGGATATCCAACCTGAGATTGATAACAAGGAATTTCGTGTACAAACTTGGGGAAAGAATTTTTTGAGCAAGATAAAGATAATATGCAACCATAGGATTGTTCACAACCAAACATGAATCCACACACTATTGAAGTTCCAGGGGAGTTGGTGCAGTGGAGAAGATAGGGAAAGTTGCCCAAATAATCTTATCCAGGAGTGTTGACTATGAGAAATTATCATCTAATAAAGCTTTTGTATCTAATCTTAATTATGTGCAGATACACAAGTATATTCTTGAAGCACTTTAATGCTTAGAATGGAAAAAGGCAGTGAAGAGGAGATTCAAACACTTGATCAAAATAACACATGGACCTTTACATAGCTTCCTCCAGATAAAAGACCCGTTGGGTGCAAATGAGCATTCTATGTCAAGTACAAAACAAATTGGAGGATTAAGAGGTTCAAGGCTAGGTTGGTGGCCAAATGTTTCTCTCAATTTTATGGGATATACTAATAAGACACCTTTGAACCAGTGGCTAAGCTAAACACTATACGGGTACTTCTTTTCTTGGTTGTGAACAAAGAATGAGAACTACATCAGCATAATATCAATAATTCTTTTTTGAATGGAGACCTTGAGCAAGAAGCATATATGGAGATCCTACCAAAAATGAAAAATGGCTCGGATAAAAATCTGGTTTATAAACTAAGAAAGTCATATTGTGGCCTCAAACAATTTCCACAGGCTTGGTTTGACAAGTTTTCCAAGACTATAAAATCTAATGGTTCATCCAATGCAAAACTAATCTTACAGTTTTCATAAAGCATGCATAGAGAGGTAAGAAAGCTATACTTTTTGTCTATGTAAATGATAGGATCCCAACTAGTGATGATGAGAAGGAGATTGAGAAGGTTAATGAGGTTCTTGCCACTAAATTTGAAATCAAGGATCTAGCAACTATGTGATACTTTATGGGCGTGGAAGTAGCAGATCCAAGAAGGGAATTGTGATATCTCAAAGAAAATACATCCTAGACACTACTAAAAGAGATATGAATGTTGGGGTGTAAAACTGTCGAGACCCTATGGATTTCAACAAAAGATTATATTCAGGTGGAAAAACAACACCAGTGGAAAAAAGTAAATACTCGAGATTGATGTGAAAGTTGATCTTCCTATCACACACTAGACTTGATCGCTTATTTTGTTAGCATTGTGAGTCAACATATGAATAGTTCAAAATAAAGAATATTTGGAGGTGGTTTATGGAATTTTAAGGTTTCTTAAGAAGACTCATGACAGATGATTATTATTTAAGAGATCATAAAATAGGGAGGTAGAAACTTACAATAGTGCTTGTTGGGCAGGGAACTCACAAACAAATGATTCACATATAGGTATTATTCCTGTGCTTGGAGAAATCTTATCACATGGAGGAGCAAAAAGCAAGTAGCGATCTCTAGAGTAGTGCAAAATATGAGTACTGGGCACTTGCCTTGGGAATTTATGAGGGAATGTGATCAAAAGGTTACTAAATGAGCTGAGCTGTTCCACGATTAATCCCATAAATATGTTATGTGAAAACCAACTCATTGTTAGTATTGCAATGAACCTTGTGCATCATGAAAGGACCAACACATTGTGATGGATGGACATTTTATCTCTGAAAAGATCAATGGTGACATTGGACACTTGATCTACGTTCCAATTTATTTTCAAGTCGCTGATGTCTTCATGAAATCTTTACCTCCAAGCATCTTCGCCGATTTGAATATCAAACTTGGTATTTACAACATTTATAACCTAGCTTGAAAGGGAGTATGAAATTTCATCCTTGTTAGGTGGCTTTGATCACCAACCATATGGGCCCCACAAGTTCATCCGTGGAAACTACTTGTCGGAGTTTCCTATTTCAGCTTTGTTTTTTTAATTCTTTTTTTGTTATGTTGCATGTCTTTTATTCTCTGTTTATTGAGCTTAATTATGTTTGCCCTAATCGTTCTCCCTATGATAAGGGGAAACGTTGTAATTTGAATACGATGGAATAAGATAATATAGTTTATTCACCTTTCTTCCGATAATCCCCCTATGTAGCAGGAAGCTTATGTTATCCATTCAAAGAGCATGAGACGTCTGATCATATATAGGGTGTGTAGGTCGATATATCATTCTGAGGTAACGCGATTTGATGCACCCTTTTCTTTAACCATGAGTCATGCCTAGCAGCCTACCTCGTGCACCTGGCTAAATCCTCCTGTTCACACAATCAATACTCATATGAAGGTTATGCCATATTGTCTGCTAGAAAAGCTTGAAGCATCTGGTTTTCCTTAGAAGGTTTTCGAGTCAATGCATTCTTCTTGGCAAAATTGAGTAGATACATCTTCCACCTCAAGTTTGCTCCTGGTCAATGGGAAAAGTACATCCTCTACTTACAGATCTTATGACTGAAGTATCTAAATCTCCCTAAAGTAATTACAGTGGTTCATCTTCTATTCAATTATTAGAGACATTCAATCACTTCCCTCATTCTTCGGAAACTACTTAATGAGCTTGCAGTCAACTAAACCCCTTTTATTGGCCTGGACTCAGATTGAACCCAAGATCAAAGACTTAAAAAGGTGGGTATGAGATGATTAAAAGTATCAATAAAGCTTACCCTTGTACATTGCTTGCTTAGTTGTGAAAACTTATTGCTCGCTATTTTGCATCTCATGCTCTTTTGAACAAGAGGAGGTTTGCTATATTCTGACTTCCAATAGATGAATTCAACAATAAAGAATTTCCTTTTGCTTGAATAACTGAGATGGATTGCTTGTTATTTTGCTTTAGGTTTACTGTATACATCAATTATAATGCTCTCCATTTCCTGTATAGTCAAGTAGGTGGCTAAAAAGATTATTACTTATAACTGTAAGAATTATTTATTTTTTATTTTTTCCTTTTGCCTTCATATTTTGAGCCATAACAGGCATGAGCAACATTGCCAGTAGTGGCTGGCAGTAATAGGGATGTTGGTAGAGAAGGACCAGTTGATGCCTTGGAGGGCTGTTGGAGGCTAGCAATTTAGGGGAGAGGGAGAGAAGTAGAGAGATTCTGGGGAGATTTAATGATTTTAATTGCTAGATTCGGTTTATTTATAAGCAATTTATAATATGTTTTATGCTATATAATTCTAAATCATCTCAACAACCCATGTTTTATTAACAAATTTGATCCTCAAATTGAAAGCAAATATAACAAATTTATCCTAATCCAACCGTATTCTAAATTGATTGGTCTAGATAAATGTGTTGCTCTAGTTAGTTGACACTCTGTGTGTTGGTCCTACAATCTTCAATCAATTAGCTTGTTTTATGGCCCTTGATCTTTATTTTTTATTTTTTTTATTTTTTATGTTGTTTTGTGATATGATTATTGTGTCATTTTGTCCCTATTGAAATATGCTTTAAGAAGAATTTTATTTTCTTCTCAGAATATACTCCAATAATAATTTTCCATTTATTTGTATTTCCTATTTTTATTTCTTCATATATGTATGTGTGTGTATGTATGTCTGTGTGTGTGTGTCTGTGTGTGTGTGTATTTGTGTGTGTGTGTGTGTATTTGTGTGTGTAATGTTTAGAACAAGATAATAGAATTACTTTTCTAGTTTCTTCATGGTATCAGAGCCTTGTCTCTATCGTTGGAATCATTCATCAATGTCATCTGTGTGGCCTAAATCACGCGTCTAGATCGCTTGTTTGTTTGTTGACATTGTCTGAATCCGTGTCTGGGCCGTTCGTAGGCTCTGTTTGCTTCCTAAGATAGGATTTGGGCTTTGTATCTTTGTTCACATTGTCTGTGTTGACCGGTTCATGCGTTTGGACCACTCATTACCCCTTTCGGCTTCCTGCGATGGGGTTTGGTCTACATTCCGAGCACCTTATCTCCCATTACATTTCGTTGTGGTATTCTTCATCTTCATTCCAAGCGTCATTTGCTTCATTCTGCTTCATTGCTTTCATCGGCTTTGTCTACTTTGGTTGATGTTGTTGGTTGTTGGTATTAGAAATTCACATACCTTAGCTCTCATTCAGCCTCCAGAGCCCAATAGTCGTCCAACAGCTTGAATACTCCCAGCGGCCGCCAAAATCCTTTCAATTGATCCGCAGGCCCTCCACAAGTTGCCTTTTTAGCCTCTGGATCGTGAGATTGTGCAAGACTCGGAACTCTTCCATTGCTGCAGCAAGGAACAACCTTATCTAACCCTAAATATGCATAGGGTTTATGACGACGTATGGAATGATGACGTTTAGTTCTACTCTAGAGGTTAGTATTGAATTAAAGACCAGGAATTTTGTTTAAACAACCCTGGAACTCTATTCCTTTCACAATCCATAAACTAAATGGCTATAATTTCCTTTAATAGTCTCAATCCATGTTTATGTACCTGTGGAAAAGGAAAAAAATGAACATCTCATGGGAGAGGCCGCAACTCTTCAGCCCACTGATCTCATCGGTTATAGAAATCAACGATCATATGTTCATGTATTGGTTAATCAACTTTAGGACCACATAAATTGGAGAAATCTTTTTTTACTTTACAGGACAATATAAGAGATTTAGGAGGTAACTCATGAGACTTATTATAGTACTGAAAATACTACAGAATTGTTTGAGATTGAGACATAACTGTATGAGCATGAATGTCTCCAGTTTTAGTAACACAATATCAAGGTACTGGTTACAGTTAAATATGTATGATACATATATATATGGAAGTGCCCACAATATGCTATAATGTATAAAACAATAGCAGAGAAGAAGAGGATGATCAAGTCCTTAGTGGGTCTAAATATGAACTTAGATGAGATCATAGGCAGAATCATAAGGATGGAACCTCTCCCTATAACTAGGGAACCCTTTGCTGAAGTTCGAAGAGAAGAAAGTAGGAAGAAGCTCATGATGGCAAGAATTGTGAGTTCATTTAGTAATGAAAGCTCAGCTTTGTACACACACAACTCCTCCCATGATTCAAATCCAAAGAAGAGTCGTCCCTTGTGTGAATTTTGTAAGAAATCTAGTACCACGAAGGACAAGTGCTGGAAACTACATGGAAAACTTATAAAATGGAAATCTAGAAAAAAGAGAGGAAGGAACAACATAACAAGGCCCATGTTGCTGCCTCTTTCGAAGGCTTGAACGGTCCTAGTCCCTTCATTAAAGAATAATTGAAAGTGTTGAAGCTTCTTACTAGCACTACTGAGCAATCTACCAGCTTGATGGCACACCAATTTATCATATCCTCTTATCTTGCTAAGAATGAAAAATCTTAACCTTGCATACTAGATTTAGGTGCTTCTGATCAAATGATTGGAGACATTTATGCTCTCCTCAACTACCAAATGTCACAACCTCCAAATTTGTTAGATATGCTAATGGATCTCACTCTAGGATTGTTGGAGATATAGTAGCGAGTCTCTAAAAATATTCATTTTTCTTTTGTGTTATATGATCCATAACTAGATTGCAACTTTCAATTATCAAGCTTACTCATTCCTCGAATTGTGTTACTAAATTCTTTTCTAACACTTATGAATTTCAGGTGGTGGATTCAATTAAGGTGGTTGGTAGTGTTGAATTGCATTAAGGTCCATATCTACTCAAGGAGAGCTATTCTATTAACACACAAGTGTTTTCTTCAGCGTCGTCTTCTCATGTTTCTAAGTCTGTCATGCCTGAGCCTGTTAGTTTTATCAGTGTGGACCTGCTAATTGGCTAAGCATACTCATCATGTATATCTCCTATCTCGGTATCCTCACACTTTTTTAATCATCTACAGTGTTATTTTGGGATCATCAAAATTGAAAATCATCAATAGAGCCAGATGGTTTGCATTCTTCATTGATGATTTTGTTGTATATTTCTCATGAAGGAGAAAATGAAACTATACAAATCTTTCAGTCCTTCCATAACATGATTTATACTCCATTCCAATGCAAATGAATACTTCAACTCAATCCTTAGACCTTACTCTACAAAGAATGGCATCATCCTTGTGATTTCCTGCGTTGAGACTTCACAACATAATAGAATTATTGAGAGGAAGGATAAACATCTCATCGAGATGTCTAGGTCTATTATGCTTTCCCACAATATCTCATAAGTTTTTTTGGTAGATACAATGCTCATAGCTACCTATCTCATTAATAGACCGCCAATCATGGCCCTTGGATTCAAAGCCCTTCTCCATATTTTGATGGAAATATATTCTCATGTTAGAGCTTTTGAATCCAATCTTTCTCTAAAAAAATTTGGCTCTCTTTTGTTCATATTCATCAACCAAATCGTACAAAGCTTTAACCTAAAATCCATCAAATGTACCTTCCTTGGTTATGCTTTTAAAAAAAGTGGATACAGGTGTTATTCTCCAATTACTAAAAAAAATAATATAACTTCATTTGAAAAACAATCCTACTATAAATTTGAAAGTCAGGAGGACAGTCAAGGTGAATATCATATTTGGGACACTACTCTGGATACTCATACTGAACTAGAGTCTCCATAACTTATTTTACTTCCCTCTAATCATCTTATCTTCCAAATTTCACCACTTGGGGATATCCAATCTAAGATTGACAACAAGAATTTTGTGTATACATTAGAATAAAGAAATCCACTGAGCAGGATAAAGCAACCACAGGAATCTTCATAATTAGACTTGTGAAATCACACAGGTATGAAGTTCCAGATGATGTTGAATTTAGTGGAAAATACAAGAGAAGTTGCACAAATTATCTTATCCATAAGTATGTTGCCTATGGGAAGTTATCATCTTATAAAGCTTTGTAATCTAATCTTAATAGTGTGCATATACTCAAGTTTGTTCATAAAGCATATTAAAGTCTAGAATGTTAAAAGACAGTTGAAGAGGAGTTTCATGCACTTGATTTAAATGGCACATGGACCTTTACAAAGCTTCCTCCAGAGAAAAGACATGTTGGGTGCAGATGGTTGTTAAATGTCAAGTCAGAGCAGATGGGAGCATTGAGAGGTTCGAGGTCAGGTTAGTGGTCAAAGGTCTCACTTAGTCTTATGGAATAGATTATCAAGAGATCATTACACTAGTGACCAAAATAAACACTATAAGAGTACTTATTTCCTTGGCAGTAAACAAAGAGTGGAACTACATCAACTTGATATTAATAATGTCTTATTGAATGGATACCTTGAGGAAGAAGTGTATACGGAGATCCACCAGGATTGAAAAATGACTCAAATAAATATCTAGTTTGAAAAGTAAGTCACATTATGGCCTCAAATAATCTCCATGAGTTTGGTTGGACGATTTTTGCCAAGGTTTTTAAATCTAACGTGTAAATCCAATGCTAAGTGTATCCTTATACAAGGGGGTAAGGAAACATACTCATTGTTTATGTAGATGATATGATCCTATAGGTGACGGTGAAAAAGAGATTGAGAAGATTAAGGAGGTTCTTTCTACTCAATTTGACATCCATAATGTGTGAGCTATAAGGTACTTTCTTGGTATGGAAGTGGCCCAAGAAGGGAATTATGATATCCAAAAGAAAGTACATTCTTGACTTACTAAAAGAGACAACAATGTTGGGGTGTAAAACTGTTGAGACTCTTATAAATTTTAATAAAATGTAACATTCATGTGGAGAAAAGACAATTGTGGAAAAATGTAGATATCATAAATTGATGGAAAAATTTATTTCTGTCATACACTAGACTTGATATATTTTATTCCGTAGTATTGTGAGTTAACATATGAATAGACATTTTATCTCTCAAAAGGTCAATGATGCCGTTATACACTTAAGTCTACATTCCAGCTCATCTTCAAGTCATTGTACTAAATCCCTCCCTCTAGGCAACTTCATTGAGTTGAATATCAAGCTGGGCCTTCACAATATCTATGACCCAGCTTGAGGGGGACGGACGGACGGACGGACGGACGGATCTCTATCAAGAAATCCAATGGTCTAAAATCAATTGAATGAGTCTTTTGACTCCTTTACAATCACTTGTCCAAATTATGAAGGAAGCTTCCTCTTATATGCTTCCTTAGAGTGGATAATTGGATTTTCTCTTTCATGATCAGATTCCTAGATATTCAAAGTGCACAATTTTAGGCACTTTTGAGGGTTGCCGCTAGGTATGGCTCACCTAGAGCAACTTAAGGCTTATGCCTCACAATGTGATAAAGAGGCTTATATTTCAACTAATTGAGATATGTATTGAGATATGCTTTCAACCTCATATAATGAGGTATACATTTCTATTTTTGTGTTTAATAATTTGCAAACAATTTTAGGCGCTTTTGAGGTTTGCCACTAGGTATGGCTCACCTAGAGCAACTTAAGGCTTATGCCTCACAATGGGATAAAGAGGCTTATATTTCAACTATTTGAGACATGTATTGAGATACACTTTCAACCTCATATAATGAGGTATATATTTCTATTTTTGTGTTTAATAATTCGCAAGAGAATGATTTCAATATTGATTTTTTCAATGAAGAAACAATAATAACGAAAGTTGATAAGAAATTAGTAACAAATGTTGGTTTAAAGCTTTATATAATAGAAATTATAGAAGGTCAATACAGTCATTGTTTTAAATAATATTATTATTGGATTTTAGTAATTAGAAAAGAGGAAGATAATTGAGATGCAGATGATGGAGAATATTGGAGAAAGTGGATACACATGAGGTTGAGTGAGGTAAGAAGATAATCGATTATGATGATTTGAAGGAACATCTTTGAGGTAATAGGAGTGGTAGAGACTTAAATTTGGAATCCTAAGTCATAACTAGTTTATTTTAGGACATATTTGTTTATTTATTTTAGACGTCTTGGTTATGCTTGCTTTTTAATCTTTAGACTTTTTGTTTATTATATAGTGATCGTATGAATTTTATGATTTTACTTACCAGTTGAACATTTGACTATAGTGTCAAAGAATACTTTTCTTGAGATCTCCCCTTAGGCCCTTTAGGTTATGGAAAACTCTCTTTATGTAATTTGAGTTTTAAATATAAAATGAGATTTCTTTTATGTGAGTGTTCACTATGATTTGGCGTGCCCAAGAGCTTTCTTGATTTATCATTCTACCTTATTTCAGTGTTGTTGTCTTAAATGATGTGAGGTCTAATTGGAGTATGGTGCCTGCCTAGATTGTATAAATATATCAGAAGGGGGCCAGCGTGCTCAGTATCTTAGGAAAGATTTCGTCATTATGGGGGTCAAACAAACTTATGGTTTGATCTAACACACCTCAGAGGTTTTTCATCAATTTTACCCTCATCTTCCACATAATCGAATCAAAATGAATAGGTTTTTGGTTGTCCCATATAGTAGAACCATTAGGATTCAATGTCAAATAAATGTCAACCTTAGTGCGGTCCTTTTTATTAGAAGCATCTGCCGACATTGCTTCATTCCTTCAAGATTATTCAAACTTGGCCTCTAAGGGCCGATGGCATAGACTCTGATAGAGGGAAGAATGATATCTTTGACTCAAGAAATGGTGGGAGTGCCCTTTAATGCATGCACTCTTGGAAAAATGAGCGGCATCATCCTTCCTACCTTCTGCAGTTGAAGGAGCAATTCCCTACCTTCCATTCTGTTTTAGCAAACTCTTCATTCATTGCCAGCACAACTTGTTTGGGAAAGGATGGATTGCGCCCCCAACAGGCATATTGACAATGTAATAGTAAATAAATAAATCCAACGCTCTATTAAATTCAATTTTCCCGCATCCCGTGTTTTTGTTCTCGTATTCCTTCAGGCGTAAGTCCAGACTTGGTAAATCCGATTGCAAGCCGGATTTATTCTTCCGTCGATCCGAACTCTTCCATGGCAGTGTGTGGATTTGATAAATCCAGATTTATCAAATTTGATATATCCTATTTAACATAAAACTAAGTTACAGTCAAACACCCCTTCATTTGGCAAGATTTTGACATTCGAAAGAGCTGCATTCATTTTCTAAATAAGGGTAACATCTTCATATCAAATTACACACCTAATTCAGGTTTGTCTTGTTAGTGATCACTCGAGAAAGACGTTTGGAAAATATGAAGTCTAGGCGAGATCCTAGTTATGCTTTAGGATGGCCAATGGTGGAATGAGATGAAAAAATGGCAGTCCTCTATCTTCTGGTGGTATTTAGGGTTTAGTGGGTGGGGCATTAACACGTATTGAGAACCTCACCACTCGTATTTCAACTAGCGATGGCTGCACCGGAGGGGATGTGGCATCAGTTGGTCATCACTAAATCATTACTAAATGCTCTATCCTCCAAAACACACCACCAGTCATTGAAAAATTCTATTGTATTGCTCTCTATCTAGTGAATTCACTTATAAGGTTGATAATTTTGTTGAGTGGGTGGGGCAACACACTAATTAATGCTTGGATTGGGAAGTCTTTATAAGCATCAGTCTAAGGCCTCCTTAAAGTGACATTTTTTATCATCTTTTACAATCATCTATCATCCTCTTGAAACTTTTGAAAAATCTTTTGGAATTAGGGGAAGATAACACTGAGGCCATTGTGGTCACTCTTGATATTTCCCGCCTACTTCATGAATCTCCTACTCTGCTCACAAGAAGGCGTGTCCCAGGTTAATTCTCTCTCTACGGAGACTCTGCTCAAGTTTATGCTTCTTGGCTTGGAAGTTTGGATGATGGATTCCCTATTTTCTAAACAAATTCTGTCTCTCCCCATCGCTGTCAAGTTTGAGGTTTCTTCATTGTAATCATTTTTTTGGGAAGTCATGATGATATAAAAATTTATTATCACTATGCCAATCATTTTTGCTAGGCTTTCTTTGGTCTCAAACTCATTGATTGCTAGAATATCTCGGGTACAAGATCCAAGTCTCACCAGGCTTCAACTGCAGAATTTATTTCAGCGTTTGTAATTCAAAAAAGAAAATGAAAATGCTATTCAGTCTCTTTTTCGGATGCCAAAACATTTTGGGGCATTTACATCATACCAACCAATTCTTATATATTTACATATCAAACACCTGAATTTTGCTTTTCACATTTTTTGCTACCCAAAACATTCATGTCACAAAAAATTCCAGTATTTTAACTTTTAAAAAATAAAATAAACATTTTCCTGCATAGGTAAGGTTTGATATATTTAGAAGTTAAAGTTTAGGTGTTAGATATTTAAATATATAAGAATTGAGTGGTATGTATTTAAATGTTGCGTAGGTAAGGTAAGGTGGGATATATTTAATAATTAAAGTTTAGGTGTTCGGTATTTAAATACTAAGAATTGAGTGTTACGTATTTAAATATTCCAAACATTCTAGTTAATACAATTAATCCATTTGTTCCATAAAGTAAAATATGCGTATATATTTTTCTTTTCATTGCTCGTGTATTTCTTGCAGCAAAACTTTCTGTAATTGATGACCATTTTGTTTATCATTCAATCTATGGACCATAAGATAGTTGCACAACATAATTCTTCTTCATTGGACTCGTTTGTCTTGTTTTAGGTTTCTTTACCCCGTTTAAAGGCAATGACATGGACTATGGTCAACCAGAGTGTGGACGCTGCAAATCCTATTGCGGTTATAAATTTGAAGGTAGAATTCAAACTTTCTTTGTTTTATAATCTTTATAGCTATAACTGTATGATTCTCTGCTTTTTACCCAATCTGAAGTTGCCTTAAAAGAAAGAGAAATTTACATATGTATCAAAAGAAAGAGAAATTTACATATGTATCAAAAGAAAGAGAAATTTACATATTTATCAAACAATTCTTATGAATTCACATTTCTAACAACTAAGGTTTGACATTTACATTTATAACAATTTGGTGCCGTAGAACCATGTATAAAAATATGCATTTGACTTTTAAAAAGTTAATAAAGTGGTATTTCTTTTGTGATGCTAAAGATTTGAGTGTTATGAATGTAAATGTTGAAGTTTAGGCCTTAGATATGTAAATGCATAAGGATTGTGGTGTATGCATGTAAATGTTCCTAAAAGAAAATTAGTCAAACGAAAAAAAAATAAAAAGAAGAAAACAAAAAAGACTGTTCACTTGAAAACGCTCTCGCATCTGATGAGAAGGGCAAAGTAGGAACTGATAGAGCATGATTCTTTCTTGTTCACCAAATCACCCATCATCAATTTATGAGTGGTTTGAAAGTGGCTAGATATTTTTACTATACAAAATTGTATAACTTTTTCTACCAGAGCATACGTAGCTTCGTATGCATAAAATTCATAGAAACATAGCACAGTCAGCTTTAACCACTTTAATCAGAGCTGGAAAAATAGGGTAATTGAAACTAGGTAAGTCGGAAGTGACACTGCTTTATTTGTCTTCGTTCTCCGTATTAAGAAGCTTCTCTATTTAAGGGGTTTGAAAATTCTTTTACTCTGCAAAATATTAAGGCACTTTTGGGATCAGTTTTATTTTTTACTTTTGAAAATATGTTTGTTCAGTTTGTTAACGGCTTTTGTTTTAAAAATTACTTTTTGTGCTGTTAAAAATAATAATTATTGTTCTCCATTGCCATTTCCTCCACATAAATAAATAAATAAAATAATTTTAAGATACTAAATATATTTTGTTTCATATTAAAATAGAGACAAAATTAAATAAAAAGGAAAATTTAAAAAATAATAAAAGTGATGTCAAAGAGCCCGTAAGTTTTTTAACCTCAGCTTATGGAGCTCCACACCATAGCATTTGAAGGAAGTAAATTCAAATTTAGAGAGGGGGATTTGCATACATACCATACAATCCTTCTGTATTTATATATCTAACATTAAATTTTAATATTTACTTATATAAACTTTTAGAGTCATAATTACATCACATCATATACATAAAATGGTGCATTTACTTTGGAAAGTTAATATTAATGGTATTTTTATATGTTGTCAAGAATTTTTCTGTTACATTAGCGAATAGGAAGTTTTGGTGTACATAAGAATTGTGTGTGTGTATCCTCGAGTAATTATTACACAGCATTAGACCTTTTAAGTCATGGAAATAAAAGTGGAGCAGGATTTTCCTGTGGTTCTCTACAAATCACGGAACATTACTGCTTGAGGTGGTTGGAAATGCTAGAAGAATTTTTTTTTTTTCAAAACACTGAATTTAAGTGCTTTGATTTCTGCTTTTAAAATTATTATGCATAACATGAAGAAGCATACTTTTTATGTTTATTGTACCGCACCTCTTCATCTCCTGTAATAGACTGAATAGAAGAAACAGAAGTAGGAGTGGAGCAAAATTTTCTCTGCTTCTTCGTATCTTGAAAGATTACCGCTTGAAAGGCTTGAAAATGAAAAAGAACTAATTTAATTTATGGTTATCTTCGTGTTTTTTTGATGTGATGTCATATATAACATAGGAAGAAGCATAATTATGTGCTTATAGTAATTTGCAGCTTCAAGATGATACTCGGTCTATATCAGAAGAAACTGAAGTAAAATTTCAACTATCAAAGGACACATTGGGAACAATCGTAAAGTCACTTTACTTGATAAGGGAACAGTTATCAAGTCCTGTAAGTTCTGCGACCAAGTTTATTTTTATAATGTTTGGAGTGTTTATGTGATTGGATCAGCTAGCTGACATATATCAAATGATTGATATTATCTCAGGATGATACTTCAAATGAACACGAACAACCACCGCATGCTGGGACAACATAAAACATTATACATATTAGGATGCTACTGAAATAATATTAACTTGTTTAATGCAAATGCACTTTTGTTGATGAAATCTGAATCGTCAAGCTTAGTATCTTATAGATTATGTATGCTTTCTTTTATAGAAGTAAGGTTCTTGTTAAAGCGGATTTACTGAATTGTTCTTTTTTTAAGAAAGTGCAAAATTTCACTTTATATGCTTAATAATAGCATAAATTGGAGAAATATATAATTGGGAAAATATTTTCGAATGTTTATTTTAGGCCAAAAAATATATATATTTTTTATTTTTACAACTAGAGATGAAACTCTATCTGCATGTGCAGTTGAAACTCTCACTGCATGGCAGTTATTTGACTTCTTATTTATCTAACTTTCCAACTTTTCAACACCTCCATTTTTAGCTATTACAAAGCATTGTTCAGGTTGAGGCAAAGTTCCATGTTGCTAATCTCTTCATCGTCATTGAAAGTTAGTGATGTTATACATTTGATTATTTAGGTTTGTATTTGCATTCTAAGGATCTGTTTGCTCTAGCTGCAACTATTTGAAGAAGTAACTTCAAAAGTAGTAGTTCATTTAGCTACAGTAGCTATTATATATTTTTCAAAAAGTCACACCGTAACTTTCTAACAACCACCACGCTTGGTCATGTCCGGTTGCAAAATGCAGCTGCCAACTGCAACTTTTTGAAAAAGTAGGCAAAATGCAGTTTTGCGAAACACAATATAGTGCGGTGTGGTTTCACTAACATGAGTCAATTTTACATGATTTTACCTCCATTTTATCTGTTATTTTTACTTATTTATCACATATTTATACTTGAGAAAGACTTGTTGATGTTGTGTAGGTTATTTGTGTTGAATACGAGTCATTGGAATGAGAAAAACCAACGAAAATACGGCCTAAAGTGGCGTGAACACGCCTGAAAGCGTTGTTACCATCCTAAGTGACCGATAGTTGCGGTGGACAATGTCCATGCCAGGACTCGGCATGACCACGCCAAAATTTCAGATCAATGGCGTGACCACACCGCTTGATTTAGAAGCCTGGTGTAACCACACCACATTTTGATGTGACCACACCAACGAAGCGAGAAAACATTTTTGAAAGAAATACTCTTGCCATATTCGTAGATTCAGATATAAGAATGATTCTTAGGGCTTACTAAGAGGAGGGAGAGCTAGGACGGCTGGAGGCAGAGAAATGTTGTGTTTTGCTTAGAGATTCTTGTTCCCTTAGGTTTTCCTTCTCTCGTTGGGGTTGAAACTTTGAAGGTTTGAGTTTTCACTTTGTATTCTTGTGAGTTTGAGAGTCTCTTGTAGGAGAGGGAGGAGTGCTACTTCTATAGAGAGGACAAGCCTTTATTGTAAGTTTTACTTTCTGTTCTATCTTGCAATAAACATTTGCATGGATTTTCTGTCTGTGATTTTCTCGATTATGCGTGGCTAAACTCTTTCTCGTGTCTCTGTGATGATTGGGTAGTTGTTTTTATAATGAATTTTTGAGATGTTTTCCTATAGTGTTTTCTGTGTTTTCATGACCTATGTTGTTGGTTAATCTCTGAATTTCATTTACTTATAGTCTGACCAACTAGGATGTTAAAATCTTTCGTGAAGCTTTGACCTCTAACTGTTGCGTAGTGGAAACGAATGAGTTAACCACAGAATCCTGAGATGATAGAAATATTCCAGTAAGATTTTGCAACATTTTCTGGGGTATCGGAACATTCCTACAGAATGCTATGGGGATAGAGAAAACTTCAACTTTATGGATTCTAGTTTTCTTTTGGCCTAGACATGGGTATAAGGAGAACTTTCTATCATCAGTTGACTGCTATCACTTAAGAAAACATTTAGGAGCATCACGATCCATCACGATCCCTGAATCATTGAGACACGAGCCTCGTCACTCTTGAAGAATTTTCAAGATTTTCTCCATTTTTATGCTTTTTATTGTCTGCGATCTGATTTACTTTTGTTAGAGTTTTATGACACCTTTTTTGCAATCACGCTCAGCTAGGTTCACAAGATGAATTAACTAGAGATTTTTTTGCAAGAATAATTGTTAAACATATCAATATGCGATATCGTAAACCATATATTACTTAGTACGTATACTTGCGTTGTACGATCTACTTCACAGTAAGTGTTGGCATGCCAACCGTATCGCCACCACAATCATTGTCCCAAACATACCCCAAATTCAAAATATAGAATTTGATTAAACATCAAATTATCTAGTATGAATTTGTTAGATTCATTTATGAACCACCTTTATTTTCAATTTATGATTTAAAAACAATCAAAATTCGTTTAATCATAATTTAATAATGATTAAGCTATCATCAAACTTTCTTCAAATCATGATCTAGTCATATTTGATTTATTTTGAATCATACTAAAACCATCTTCAAATCTTATTTGGATTCAAGCAATGATTGAATATATTTAAATATTTAAACGGGGTTTGGATAAGATTTGCATAATTTTCGATCACGGTTTGAAGAATTTATAAAATTGTTCAATCATATTCGAAGATGGTTAGTTTATGGTTCAAAGATGATTCAACCATAAATATATTGTAATTAGATATACAATATTTATTACCAATCTTGTGAAGGCATCTTAAATTGGAAAATTGTATTGATGCTCCATGGGGAAAAATCACGGAAGGAAATGAGATGAAATATCAATATTATCTCATGAGTAAAGATTGTTGCCATTATTGATGAATAAAGACATAATGCATAAGTGCAATAGTTTGTTTTTTCTATAGGCTCAATGTTTATTATAAATTAATTTATAAGTCCTTTTTTTTTGTTTGCAGGAAAGTGTCTATTATGTACGGATGTACAGAGTTGATGAAAACTTCTAAAAGTCAATTGTAGATATCTGTAGTAAACCTATTTCAATTAGAGCTATTGAGAAGTAAATGTTTACATCTGTATTTTAGAGAAAGCAGATGAGATAATGGAAGCGTAGTTAGTTGCAAGTTAGTCAATGCATACCATAAAAGGTTCAAGTTGTGTTTTATCATGTATATGAATTTCGGCGTGGTCATTTTTTGTAGAGTAATTGATGCAGGAGTGTTGCGTACCGAGACACTTCTGCGATCCCACATATAGGAACAGGATGTCGAAAGCCTGTGGGTATCATTTTCACGCCGAGACCGTTCCTGTCCATGTTTTGTTGCAATTGAGGAGTCTGCCATTCCTGTTGGGCCACTCCTCGCTTTACTATTATTATATATTTATTTTTCTGTTGTTTTTGGTTTAGTTTTTCATGTGTTATGTTTATGACAATTGTCAATGTCCGTTCTTCTCCCCTCGAGGGTTGTATTTAAGGGATTGTGTGGTGCTCTAATTGTATCTCTCTCATGAGGTGGTGTTATGTTCCCTACCCTCTTATGCATCTTGCCCACAATGCTCTCGACCATCCTCCCTCCTTGCGGTAGCCCCAAAAAACACTCGTTTGCTATTTTTCATTGCATTCTTCTCATTCCAGCCCTTCTTGTTTGCCACAACCTCAAACATTTGTTCTTTCGTGCCTTGCAATCTTCTGCTTCACCCATTTGCTGTTGTCATCTAGAAAACAATAAACCTGCTGTTTTCGTGTTGTCCCTTAGCTGTTCTAGCCTTTCTCACCGCGCCTTGCCACTCTGCTTGCCACACCTTTTACTGTTCTCACTATCATAGCCCTTTGCTTTGCTGCCAACATGGTTTCATTCCCTCTTTTTGTTGTTCCAACCACTCCCAACTCATTTCAGCCACCTTCCTCCGCCTCCCAACCATTTAGCCGACGTTAACCACCAACGAATCAAACCCTAGTGTGAGTTTCTATTGTGTTTGTTGTAAGTTTCTTTTCAAATGTGTTTGGTTATACTGTCTTTTTCTATTAATAATGTATTTTTTTTTCTTTTTGTGTTTTGGTTAACTCCAACATCATTAATAAAAATAAGGTTGGATCATTTCATGTTCATAGTTTTGTACATGAGGAAAAGAGAGGAAGGTGAGATGCAACACCCTCTATTAGCTCAATGATTCACATAGTTGAGAACGGATTTGGGTATAAAAAGAAAAAAAAAAAGATGCATTACGATGTGGAGACCAATTTTGTTATTATTGACTCGCCAAAACTTACCTCAAAGTAAATTGACCTTACAACGCAAGTGCACATGTCCAATAGTATGCAATCTAAGAGTCCACATATCGATCCTACGATGAATGGTTTAACAATTTATTTCAATTGAAGAATCTCTAGTTTACTAATTTAGTGAACCCAACTTAGTGTAATTGAAAAGAAAGTTTAAGTTCTAAAATCTTAATAAAAGCAGAGTAGATAGCAGAGAGCAGAAAACAGAAATGATGGGAAAATTCTCGAGAGTTCTTTTAAGAATGATGAGGCTCGTGCTTTTGTGATTCAGAGATCATGATGAGTGAATATTTTTTATGTGATTGTTATCAATCGAGAATACATTACTTATTATGCTTATGTCTAGGCCAAAAAGAAGCATAGAATCTATGATGTTAAGGCTTTCTCTACTCCCATGACATTCCACATGAATGTTTTGATCCCTGAAAAATTGTAGAATCCCACTAAAATATGTCTATCTACTCGAGATTTGGTTGTTAACCCTTTATTTTCATTACGTAGTGGTTAGAAGTTTTAGTTTCACAAAATATTTTAACATCTAGTTGGCCAGACTAGTAATAAATGACGTTCGTATACGTTAACCAATATAGACCATGAAAGTACAAAGAAAAATGCTAACTAAAAATCTTTCATAAAAATCACGATAAAATCCACCACCTCTAAATCCTAGTGATACTAAGGAGAGATTAGCCATATCGTTGAGAAAATCATAGCAAAGAAACTATGCATGATTTCATTGCAAGACATATAAGCATGTTAAACTTATAATAAATTGTCTTCTCAACAACATTAGCAACCCTTTCTCTCATATAATATTCTCTCGCAAGAAAAGGTGGAGAAATCTTCGTAAAGGTTACAACCTAAGGATAAAGAAAACCTTATGAGGAAGCACACAAAATCGCCATAAACTCTACCTCGATCCATCTCCAACTCTTCTATGCACTAGAAGTTCTTTCAAGAAGACCTAAAAATCTTTCTTATAGCAAAATTTGGGATTTGACAAGCAAATTTCCTTTCAAAAATGATTTCCCACTTCATCGGCATGGTCATGCCGAAAACTGGTGTGGTCACGCTTGGCCTCTAAAAAGGGTGGCATGGTCACGTTGATAGTCTAGAATTGTGGCATGGTCATGCCACATTTTGGTGTGATCACGCCACTTCATGTTCCTTTTTCACTGGTTTTTCTCATTCCTAATTACTTTTATTAAATTTCTGTAACCTGCACAACATTAAGGAAACTCTTTCTCAAGTGTAAATCTGTGATAATTAATAATATGTAAAATACAGGGAAAAATATATGTAAAATCACAAAATTGACGCATGTCAATACCCCCATACTTACCCTATTACTTGCCCTTAAGTAATCTGATAGTTCAGTTAAAATCGTATGAGAATAATAGGTTCTCTTGTATGGTTCTAACTTCTTCAACTTATTTACCGAAGTGAATTAAAAGTGTTTAAATATCATTTTAGGATTAATTATGTTTAATGTTTAATAACTGGACCTTTTCTTCAATTCCCTTTGCTTTGCCTTTAATGATTCATAGATTCTCAAATTGATATTATTTGAATAAATTTCACTTACCTCGAATGTCTTTAAAGTCAATTTTTAATGGATTTAACCAACTTATTATTATTAACTTTTTTCGTTTTGAAGATAACTTTAAAGAAGGTTCATCAGTCACTAAAGTCCCACTAGAAATTCTTTCATCTTTTTTTTTTCCTTGAATTTTTGTTGTGCCAACCTCAAACTTCTTCTTAGGGCTTTTCACCTTTTGACTTTTTTTTTCATTTTTTTCTTCTTTTCTTTTTCTCCCATGAAATACTATTTCTGGTTGACAACCTTTGTTTTCTCTGTCTTTTCTCATTTCAAATATGATGAAATGTAGTGTTCCATAAGCAATAATTTTCAATCATGATATTTTAGCGCCACACCTCTAGGTTATCCACTCAGTTAAAAATTAAGACAACATAAAATTGATTAAAAATAAACTTAATAAGATCTAAAAATATTTTTTGTTTGCTGCTTAATATTTTAAATTATGCCTTATTTAATACTTTATAGATTTCTGCAATTAAAGATTAAATTTGTTTAGTTCATAATCTTATTATTAAATTAGTAAGGTTATTTTTTCCTAAATGACATTTATACTCTTTTTAAAAGATATTGATGAGCAGTTTGAATAAATTAGAATTTCTAGCTAGTGTCTTATAAATATTGAATCTTTTACTGAGCTATGTGAACTACTTTTAGGTTTGTAAAATGTACAATTTTTCTCCCCCAAACTTGTAAATTAAAAAAACAAATAAGCGCAGGAAAAAAGGTAGATGCAGGAGTCGTCACATGAATCTTAAAAAATAAAAATGTGAAATATGTAGCAATGCATAAATCACCCTGTGCTAGGATAAGGCTTAAAACTAATTCAAATGAAAATATAAATAATTTCAAAGTAAATTTTGAAGTAAATTTTAAAGCTAATTGAAAAATAAATTTCGAAACAAATGTGAATAGTAATTAAGATACATGCTTAACATATCAGATAACATTTGAGTTACCTCCAAAGATAACTACTAGGGTTATCATCTTGAGTTTGACGAAAAAGTCATCCTCCAAAATCAAATTTTAAATTTAGTAATTCCTAATCAATCACTCAATCTTTTGTTGGCCTTGGAATTCTTACTAAATCTCCAAACCTCAATTTTTCTTGTAACTTTTTCCTCTTAGTTCAATAATAGTCATTATGAAGGTACGTAAGGGATTGATTTAGATTGTCATTCCTTAGGGTTCTTTCTAAATCCATAATTCTCCTAATTAATTCCCCTTTGTACAGATTAGTATTTTCTCTGATAGTTGCAAGAAGTTTATCCATAAAAGGTAAATCAAAGTCAACTAATTCTTGGGTTGGGTTCTCCTTAGATTTTCTAGGCTTAAGATCTAGTTCTACTGGGTCACTCTCCTACCTAGGGAAACTTCCAGCTCTTCCCCTTGTTCCACTCGTATGGGTGATATTATAGGCTCAACTCCCTTACAAGGGGGTGCCTTGAAAAAAAAGAATAGATTCTTCCTCAGTCATTGTCTAACAAACTTTATCCAGCTCAACATGTTTTTTAAGATTCAACTCTTCAGATTCAATGTTATGATCCTCTACAACCCCTGACATCCCTTTGGGTTCATTAATTAATATGTTATCTAACTGCCTAACTTGATTTTCTATCTTTTTAAGGGCATCAACTTGGATTTGTAACTCCTTCCTTAGATCTATCACTAATTTCTCTAAATACTCATTTTCTTCAGGGTAGTCACATTCCTGGTTATTTCAACTTCCTACATCATCGACTTGGGGGCTCTCCCATTGTTATTTGTCTACACTAGGGTTATTATTGTTCCAATTGAAGATTAGGTAGGTCGACCAACTTTGGGTGTTTGGATTCATTCCTAAAATTTACTATTAATTCTTTTAACGACATATTATCTTCCCAAAATTGGGGTTTCTGACCCGACCCGCAATAACACAGTAATATTCACTTCCAAAAGATGACCAAAAACTTGACCCAATTTATAAATAGCGGCTAGTGTATAAAATCAAAATGTTGTAAAATTTTAGAAAATATTTTACACACTAGGAGTACTACGCAAGTATACGTATCGTTTCAAGTAATATGAGGTTTTCTTTTATAACCCCAGTATCGATCCCACAGAGAAGCGAGGTAAGAAATTCTTTAGGCTAATTCCAGTCTATTTCTATAAGGCCTAAATATGGAATGTTAATTTAAATGAGTTTTCTAATAACTAATCCTAAATTAAAATCTTAAATAAAAAATTAACTTATGGATAAATTGGTTTGGAGAAATTCGAGATATTAAAAATTACCTTTCTCTTGCAATTACATAGATAATGTGTAAAAAAGATATGCTTAGAATTAATGTAGTAGTGCCAAATAGAAGCATTCCTATTCTTTACCCTTTGGTCCGAGCATAAAGAACATTAGCTATCTATAGATCGGTTCGGGATGTTTTATTAGTAGAATGGGTTAATCCAGCTCACACTACTAGATGTCCAAGGGTGGCTATGGTCGGCCCTACCAGGTGACCCGTTCCCTTTCTATAGATCAAATTATTAGAATTTAGTCATCACTCTAAAAACTAATCAATTCCGCGCCCAATAAACAATATCTCCCTATTTATTTGCACTTCACCTCGAATAACCCGCACAAGGCCTTCGACTACCCAAGGATTCATGTGATATCTATTAGTTAAGAATTCATCTCCTTCTAGGTCTTAGAATTCTTCAACAAGTTTTAACAATACAAGTGATCAATTTGTAAAGTAAATGAAGATCCGGTATGAATATCATCACCATAATTTAATAAGAGAATATCTAAGCGAATCTTAATTCCTAAACATGCATCTATTTCATTACAAAATAAAAGTAAATGAAAATAATGGCATAAGAAGTAAAAGAATTGATAGAACTATATAATAAATTAAGTGTCAACAAGGAACTTATTTTATTAGTATTCTATTATATTTATGCAACTATCTATCACCTAGAAGCATCTAATAGATAATTCTATCATAAAAATGATTTTCCTACGCATGCCACTACTTCATATTAAAATAAAGAGTAAAGGAAATCACTTACGAAACATGGATAATTCACGACGTAAAAACTTGGTTTAAAACAAATAAAATCCACTAGAAAGTGTTTACAACAATTACAAGAGAATGAAGAACACAATACTTAGCTTTTTTCCTCTGAAGGAAAGAAGAAGATCTCTCCACCAAAGTTTCCCACCGATCCATGCGACACTCGTACATCCCTTACATAAATATCTTAAAATCCCTCACCAATCTCTCCATAAGATGTAAAAATCTACATGTTCATAACTCTAAATGACTAAAATGACTAAGGGGGAAGAAAGAGACTATAGGGTGCGATTTTCTCTGAAGGAGTGACCTCCTATAGGCACCACTTCAAAATGTGTCCATGTTCAATGAATCTTCTAGAAACCAACTCTGGCGCCTAGGCGCCGGAATCTGGCGCCTAGGCGCCGGACTCCATTGACCAAGTCTTTGCACCCCTTCACTTTGGGTCGCACCTCTTCGCGATTAAAACCGTTCCAATGTGTCTAGATACATTGTATCACATGTCCTATATATTATGAATAACTTCCAGGCTTCTAGATGACCTAGAAACTACTTAACAACGTCAAAATAACTCCCAAAGTCGTAAAAAATTCGTCACATAACCGTTTCTGGATGATTCTGGTGCCTAGGCCTTGATTCTGGCGCCTAGGCGCCGTTTTCTCGTCGTCACTGGCGCCTAGGCGCCACCCTGTGCGCAGCTCCACCATTTTGCTCCGTTTGGCTTCGTTTCAACTCCGTTTCACCCCATTTCAGTTGCGTTGCGTTCCTAACATCTTTACCTACAAGATAGACATAAAAACAACCTTTTTCAAAAGTATAATTTCATCCAAAACATGTGAGAAATGTAAAAGATATTGAGCATAGAAAGACATATTGATATGTGTCAAGTTAGAGTTTGTTTTTCTTGCTCATTTTGGCTCAAAATTGCATAGTTTTTGCTTCATCTTCTCTAAAATCATATTTTTATACTTGAAAAGAAAATTATGCAAAATACCTTCCTTTATAGTGTAATATATTTAAAAATATGCATAAAGTAGGCATGAAATGAACACTAAAAATAGGTACTTTTTTTTCATGGATCGGTTTCAATGTGACTTCTCAAGGTTGAGTTTGACAGATCTGATCACTGCCCCAGTTATTCCAATTTTATACAAGGTTGGCTTGAGTTCTCCCCCAATGTTGGTTTTTACAATAATGTCATTAATGTTCCCATTAGAGTTTGGTTAAGTAGTCCAGTTAGGTTTGTAGCTATTGGAAGAGGAGTGATCAAACCTAGCTCCTACTATAGTCATCAAATGATCTAAAATAAATGTTCTGACGGTTTGTCATCACAAAGTGTTGGAAAAATTTTTATTGGTTTTTTTGGATTTTTTAACTTTTTTCAACATTTTTATTTTTAGCACCTGTAAGAAAACAAACAGTAATACATATGCAACAACAAATAGCAATATAAAAATTAAAATAGGAGAATAAAAAGTGTCAGACGTAGATACTAAGCTTAGCAACTAAAGTTCTCTTGAAAAAAACATAATTATTAACGTCTCACCGGAAATGACGCCAAAAAATTGACCCACCAAGACGTAATGCTAAGTAAGTTGGTTGTACAATTCAAGTGCACGTGTTAAGTAGTATGTGGTCTAAAAGTCCGCGTATTGATCCCACGAGGAAAGGTTTAACAAGTTATTTCAATAGAAGAATCTCTAGTTTACTAGTTTAGTGAACCTAGCATGGTGCGATGCAAAGAAGGTTTAAGTCCAAAAATCCTAATGAAAACAGAATAGTTAGCAGATAACAGAAAATAGAAACGGTGAGAAAAATCTTGAGAGCTTTTTCAAGAATGATAAGGCTCATGCCTCTATGATTCGGGGATTGTGGTGATCATGGCTTTCCTAAATATTTTTCTATGTGATTGTTGTCAATTGAGGATACATTACTTCTTATGCCTATGCTTAGGTCAAAAAGACACCTAGAATTCATGAAGTTGAGGCTTTCTCAATTCTCAGGACATTCAGCATAAATGCTCTGATCCCTTCAAAAGATTGCAGAATCCCATTAGAATATTTCTATCCTTTGGGATTCTGTGGTTAACACTTCGTTCTCATTACACAAAGTCAGTTTCATGAAATATTTTAACATTCTAGTTGGCCAGGCTATGAGTAAATGACATTCATAGGTTAACCAACAACATAGGTAATCACAGAAAAATATGTTAAGAAATTCATACTTATTTTTTATGAAATTGCACTTTAAAGAAAGACATTTTCTTTATTTTATTGCAGGAACTAAAATTTATAAGTGATAAAAGCAAAAAGCATGAAATGGAGCAAATTTGGATCAAAAAGGAAGAAATTCATGCAAAATGAACTATGTCGCTGACGGCGAGATCGATCCCGCCGACGGCGAGATTATTGAGAAAATTTCTGAAGGATTTATAACTACCTCGCCGACAGCGAGCCTGAGCCCGCCGTAGCGAGATCGCGCGGTTTGGAGACCTTCTAGAAGCCCCGCCGACGGCGAGATTGTTCAAAATGTCCGATACATTGAACCTGGACGCTTTTTTGAAGAGGTGCTTAAGTCCCCTTGGACCTTTGTCTACCTCTATAAATAGAGGACGAATTTGTGTGTCTAGTGTGTCTCTTTTTGGTGTCTATTTATGTGTGTGTTTATTTAGAGAGTATTAGTGTCTACTTGGTGTTTATTTTAAGAGTTTGTAGAGTGCAATTAGTGAGTTTAGAAGTGTCTTGTCATTGGAAGGAAAAGTCAAAGAAACTTCAAGGAGTCCGCTTGGGAGGAAATTAAGATAAGTATCTTTGTTTATTGTTGTTAACTTTAATTGAAATCCATGCTTTGTTTAATTCTCATGCATTCTGAGTAGTTTTCTTAGTCTTTCTCCTTGTTTATGAA
This sequence comes from Papilionanthe hookeriana x Papilionanthe teres, assembly GCA_022702705.1. NCBI lineage: Eukaryota > Viridiplantae > Streptophyta > Magnoliopsida > Asparagales > Orchidaceae > Papilionanthe > Papilionanthe hookeriana x Papilionanthe teres. The sequence continues at coordinate 71,301,768 of CM040421.1, read as the reverse complement.
ATTATGTGAATTGATGAAATTAAATAGAAGTGTCTAAAATATTAAAATAAATTGTGATAATTTTTACTTAAAACTTAATTTACTTTCAATCTAGCCCATTGAATTGTTAAAATATGTTGAATTATCAACTATAGTAAAGATTACATCCAATATTCAGGGAAGTCAAAAGCCTTGGAAGGAGGATGCAAATAAATAGGAAAATATTATTTATCGGACGCAGAATTGGACATTTTAGTGTGACAGACTAAAATATTCAATTTGGTCCTATTGTTTGAAGCTGAAGTGTAGATGTTAGCCCTCGAGTGAGGGGAACGTGGGAGCTACGAAGTGGCAACAAGTATCCTCCCACATCTAGCATGCAGATTCCGTAATCAAACATAGGATTAGTCAATGTTCTTTGCAACCTGGACCAAAGGGTAAAGAATAGGAATGCTCCTATTTGTCACAATACAATAAAAGAAATTTATTTAAATTCATCATTCACTTAATTTTCTAAAAACAAGGAGAATGATACTTTTTCTGAAATCTTTTAAATCAACTTTATTTTAAAGCATTAGTTTACTTTAGTTTGCTTTAGTTAATTATTCTAAATTTATGTATATTATATTAGTAAGTAATTCCTTTAAAGTTAGCTGATACAAATCTGTTAAAAACTTCCCTGTGGGATTGATAACCAAGACTCCACTAGAGCCCTGTATTACTTGATACGATACGTATACTTGCGTAGAATCCACATTATACATTCCATCATAAAATCAAATATATATATTAAAACGGGATCAAGTTTTTGGTACCGTTGCTATTAACATAAATTGCAATCATATAAAAAGTGGGTCAATAGGCTATGAAAGCACAAAGAAAATGGTAACAGGAAAACGTTTCGGGAAAACCATGATAAAATCTACTACCCCTACATCATATAAACACGAAGAAGAAATTAGTCACGCCTCATCAAGAAATCCATAAGAAAGAAAACTATGTAAGATTTCATTACAAGAAACAAAAACATGCTAAACTTATAATAACTTGTCTTCTTCACAGCAGTAGCAACTATTCCTCTCAGAAAATATTCTCTCACAACTCACAAGATAATGTGAAAATAGCCCTTTAAAGGTTTCAACATAAGGAAGAAGAAAACCCTAAGGGGAAGCACACAAAATCTCCCTCAACTTTGCCTCCAGCAGTCTCCAACTCTCCTCTGCACTAGAAGTTTTTTCAAGAAGATCAAAAAATCATTCTTATAGCAAAATTATAGATTTGGCTAGCAAATTTTCTTCCAAAAATGACTTTTGGCTTCGTCGCCATGGTCACGCCGAAAACTGGAGTGGTCACACTTGCCCTCTAAAAAGGGCAGCATGGTCATGCCTATGGTTTGGAATTGTGGCATAGTTACACCGTTGTTATCAAACATATGATCTGGTTACACCGTCCTCAGTTGTAGTCACGCCGCTTTTTTGCTATTTTTTCTTTTTTTGAATTGCTCATATTAAATACATGTAACTTGCACAACATTAAGACAAAACTTTCTTAAGGTTAAATTTGTGATAATTAAGTGGAAATAATATGTAAATGCCGGAATAAATAAGGGTATAATCATATAAAATTGACGCATGCCAACTATATATATAGAGTTCGACAAGATAGCAGATCTTTAGCTCATTTCTTTTCATTGTATATGAGAGTGATGCATAGTTATTATGTTAGAAGAAAGAATTAGAAGAGTTAGAAGTATTTGATTGAAATTTTACAAATTCATTGAGGAGGAGATAAGCCAATAGATTCAGTTGTTATTGATTCTCTTCACCCTTTCGAATGGGAACGATTGTCTTTGAACTCTTATATGTTAGTACTAGTTGACAACAAAAAGTAGCTAGTAGTGGGCTATGGAAGCATAGTTTGGTTTTAATAGGAATACTCTCATAATATTCCTGAATAATAAGGTAAAAAAAAAAACTCATTATTTCATAATGTTTCTTAATAAGAGAGTCAAACTGGCACTATCAAAAGAACAATACATTTATTTTTATTGTATTTGATAAATTATTTGATTAGTATTGTAGAGAAACCCTCTTTAGGTGTCTATGGCTAAAGAGGAAAGAACTATTTAAGTAGCTCAAATAAACCCTGCATGTACTCTATTAGTGACATATTGTAGTAATGGGTTGATATATAATTTATTTGTTTTCGAATGAACTGGAATAAATTTCATTGAATGATACGTAAGATCTCACAGTTTGTGAAGGCTATGATGTATTTGATCTCTCTTTCTTCTTAGGACAGATCTTGTGGGAAATGATGAGTTCTTCATGCAATTATTTTTTAATTTGCGTTAGATGTTAGAGTTATTTGAATGAGTCGTGGCACAAGACCGCTGATCGAATGAGCAGCGCAAGAAGCTATTGGTGCTCTAGTGTCGCACGATGAGGGCGCTCTATTGATTACAATGTCCGAGTTGGATTGATTTCTTAGTATGAAAAGTCTGAGTCTTACTTTTTAGAGTTCTATTTTTTCTGAAGTCTTTCTTTTTTAAGGTTTCTTTTGGTATAAAAGACCTAACTCAAATAATCTTTAATGATAACTTGCTTCCGACATACATGGGTGAGAATTCGACCACGGTGCTTGTGGTGTCTATTCAGGCACCAATGCAGGAAGGCCAACTCATAAGCAAGGATGGTGGGGTTGATTGCCTAGATGGCCTTCCCGAGACCCGAGAGCACTAGACATCTCCTGGATTGTTGGCTAGATGAGATATAGAACTTCTTAGCTCAATCGAAATGGATCCAAGAAGGTGATGAGCCGTGTGAGCTATTGGCTTGTGTGGAGAAAATGGGAAGGATGATGGCTACTCTTTGTTAGCCAACTTTTGATATCCAAAAGGTACCTTGATAATTCAGGCTCTAGATTAGACTAACCGGCTGAATAAATTTAGGTATGGGGGAAAATTTTTCTTTAAGAGGCTGCTCCTGCTGGGGAATTTCTCGGCTGAAGCGGTGACAGGCCCCGTAGAAAAATATTTCAATTCAAGTTGGCTTTGAGTGCCTTTTTTAATAAAATTTATTTTTCCGTCTCGTTTTCTTTATTGATGCGATCCTTTTTTAGTGTGTTGCAAAGTTATTGTAGAATTATGTTTTTACCCCATTGTGATAATTCAACTTCTTTTGTCTTTCTTTACATAAAGGGCATGGGGTAGGTGAATTTTCGCTTTATTCTGTAATTACTCTTCTAATTTCTCATTGTTTTTTTAGCTTTCTTTTTTTTTTGTGCTTTGCTCGATGGGTCCAAATTATTTTTTAAAGGTCTCTGGATTGGTCATAGTGAATGAACGATTGTAGATGACTTCTAGGGAGGTGGATCAGTTGCAAAAGACTTGTGCCTTCGATCCCATCATTACGATTTGGATCCTTGAGAGAATAACCAATCCACTTCCTTGTGTGGTGTCGACCTCCTCTTCTATAAGAATCAGCTTCGCTTCGTTCTATGAATGCTTTTCTACTGGGATTTGTTGGCTATATTCGCCAATTATGTGGTCATTTCTACACGATACTGCCCAACTCCATAACGACCGCAATGACCTTCATCATGTTCTGCTGTCGGTCTGGGATTTCATCGTCGACTGAGCTCTTTAGCTAGTTGTTTGCATTCCCTGTTGGTACGGATAACAACATTAATTTTTTCTTTGTAGACAATTTCTAGCTACTAGAACTGAAAAATAAAGTGAAGGACTGGAAGCTCTATTTTTGTCTGGGCTCTTACCCTAAGGGGCAGTACACCCAAACTTTCCTATCCAGCGATGCTTTGGTGAAGGCAAAGAAGGTGTCATACAGAATGTTGGTGGAGGCTAAGGACATTGAAGGGCATCAAATGAAAGTCCATTGATATCTCAAAATATCATTTGTCAACTAGGTGCTACAGTTAGAGATTTTAGTCGGATGACCTAGCTGTCGGTCAATTTTTGGGAATCCTGTAGGTTGCATTAAAAATATAATTAATTTAATATTTATATAATTTTGATTTGATAAAATAGTATTTTTTTTATTTTGAAAAATGAGACAGGATATATCTCATATATTTAATAGTTTAAATAGTTGAGCACAATACCATAAATAATACACTACCTTGAGAGATAAGTATATCACTTGTTAGTAGGTTCAACCATTTAAACTAAATAATTCATGACATCCGTTTGGTCTGCAAAACCTTTTGTGTGATCGACAATTCATCTGTCTAATATAAAGATTATATAGGGTTTATATTACCTGGATTCCTAGTTCCCTTTAAGGGGAAGCCCCTATAGTTAATTACATCTTAAATGACCAAAGTCACTTGAGAAAACTCTCGATAATGATCAAATGTTTCATCTTCAAGAATTCAAAATTAATTCTTCACGGTTGTTTGTAGAAAAATTCAAGTGGAAATGGATCAAATAGGAATAGTTATTTTTGGAATCCAAAAGAGCGAAATGTAAGGGATGTAACGGACTTTGAGGCAAGCCTCTGTGACTTCCTAAGCTATCTTAATGTTTAGCTTTATGTTTGAAAATGATGTTATTTAATGTTTACTTCAGCCAATTATTTATATTATGGCTTACACTCGCATGACATATAATCATGCAAATAACATAGGAAGATAGGAGGGTTTACATCGTACTGAATGAACAACGTCAAAATCCTAAAAGAGTTAGGGTTTATATTGCACAACATGGTTATGCAAAAGCTTAGAAAAAATGTGAGGATTTATGTAATACTAGACGACAATCTCGAAGTCCTAAGGTTTTTTTTTTTGTTTAAGACTAACGAAAGTTTAATTGATTATCATCCTTTGCATCAGGTTTTATCTCAAATGCAATCTGAAGTTGTCCTTCGTTCGCTTGCATAGTTGCCTCATTCTGTAGATTAGCTCACCCTATTTTTTGTTGTAGCATTGTGATTTTGGTACATGTATTTAAGTTGATTTTCGTTGTTATTGTTGAGTCAATAAGTTATGCTATAGGGTTTCTCCTAAACGAGTGGTCTACTATCCTCTACGCTAAGAGTCTTATACAGGTATAATAAGTAACAAAATAGTATTGTAACAGGTATGAACAAAATATACAGAGTGAAATGTAGTAAAAGAGAAAATTGTAGTACGTACCTGCCGCATCTAATGTTGCTGCTAAACGGTTAAAAAAATTAAAGGTAAAGCATAAGAGTACTGCTGGAAATTAAGTAAACAAAAAAACATTAGCGTATGTATAAAAGATCAGGTGGCAGGTTATATGAAAGATCAAAGCTGGGTGTAAGAATTTTTGGTAAAGGTGGGCTCGAAATCAGGACCGAATCTCTGATAATTCTCAAGGGTCATTCGTAGGAAATCATCAGCATCATGTATATGAGACCCAACATAGGATAAAAAGCTATTAGCCAGGCAATCAAGAGAGGGTAACTCTTAGCCCAGTTTATGTGACTGACACATGAACTTGTCAAAATTAACACTTAAAAATTCTTAATTTGTCATGCATATAAATAGTTTAAACTTTTCATTCAGTAGGAAAAATATAAGTTTTTCTTGAAGGATGTTATATTATATATTAAGACATTTTTGTAAATCAAAAAGTTCATGAGTCAGTCACATCGTTGGACTAGAACCACCAACAACCCATGAGAGCAAGGGGAACTCTTTACCAAATATTAGAGGATAGTAATGCCAATCATAAACTCTCTCAAATCATCAGGTTAGGAGATACAATACTATTTCATTATCCTACATACTTGGATGCCTTTCTCATCATTGCTCATACCACCAACACCTCCAACTTACACCGGCCCGATGATCCGTATGTGGCCATGTTTTAAATATCCCCAGTTGCTAGAATGGTTTGAGCACAATGCATAAGACTCATACTCGGGCCATTAGGTGTTATTGTAGTTTAAGTTGTAATGGGATACTTTCTTAGTAACATACTATAACTTAAATGGGCTTGAATCATACCTTGGTGAGTTCTTATGTTTTGAGGATGATTTTTCTCAACAAATCATAGTAAGCCCAAATGTCTTATGAAATATCCAAAATCTTACAAAGGTATTCAAAGAGTGACTCTGAACTACTTTAGAATCTCTTGGACTATTTCAAGTTCATTTGACCTTGCTAAACTGTTGAGTTGATCAACTCACTTGCATTTGGAATATTCCATGTTTTAAATTATGCTCAGTGTTTTATATCTTAATTAACCCACGAGTAAATGCATTGGTCAATTCTTGTTATTATAATAAGGGTCATGCGAACAAACCTTAAGGGTACATCTACAAAGCATTGGGGTGTTTTAAATTGTTTTATTATTGCTAATGTTTTCTTCTTTTAAATTTCCCTCAAATGATATTAAGAAACCTAATTCACTATCAAGCTCTTAAGTATTAGGGGTAAACTTATAATTTTGAAAATTTTTATAAAATGTGTTTGACCTTTATTAAAAGAATTAAACTTTGTTGGACCTTTGATCGGGGTTTCAAATTAGTGAATTATGAGGTTCCCAATCCATTCCCTCACCATTTTAGCATTCAAACTCTCATATCTTCTTATATGCGATAATTCAAACAATTACCATTTTGCCTTTTATAAAAGGTGTCATGAGTGGGTTACTACCCTATTTAACCCTTATGTTTCAATCATTTCAGTGAATCAACCATGATAATTTAATACCCTTTCCCTCTAGTTTAACCTAAAAGTTGGTTAAGGTTAGAGTGTAAAATCTCAAATTACCATTATGTCCCTTAAGGTTTATACCCCTTAACTCCTACATTTTTAATTAAATGACCACGAAACTTCACTGACTTCTTACACAAAAGCTAATTAGAGCATCAGAGGTGAAATTATATTTTTTTGAGATTTAACTATTTTCTATATTTATTTAAACACATAATTATAAATTTTCAATGGTAATTAATTTAATTCCCTAACACATGTCCTCTGTCCTTATAAAAAAATTTAAGATGTTACTTAAAATCATAGGACCAATCAGGACCTTTTTCATAATTTTTTGAATTATATTTTAATTTTTATAATTTTTAATTTCTTTTGATAAGAAAATAAATAGAAAAAATATTCTTAATTTTAAATAAACTTTCATTTTTCTTCAATCCCTCTGTCAATGGACTCACAAAACTTGATTTCATATTTTTCTGACTTATATTTTATTTTTTATAATTATTTTAATCAAACAGAGGTGAGTCCAATAGAAAATTAAGGCTTTTAGGGTTAGAGGTGCCCTCCGACCATAAAAAATTATAAAACATCCCTAATTACATGATTAACAAACCCTGAAAATTTCATGTCATTATGATATATATATATATATATATATATATATATATATATATATATATATATATATATATATATATATATATATATATATATATATATATATATATCATATTTTACAATTTAATCAAGTTCTAGGGTATTTAATTAATTAAGAATTAAATGTAAAAACAATATTTTCAATTTTTGGTCCATTAGATTCTCATATGTTTAGTGGGCACAAGGGCTTTTTATTTATATTTTTTCTACACCAAAATATGATTTTTAAAATTTATATTTAATTTTCTGTATTTATCTGAATAAAAAATCTTACATTTATCCACTTAAATTGACTGAGACTTAAAGAACTTCAAATATGAAGGCGTATCTAACGATGCTATTAGACTTAGAATTTTTCCTTTTTCTTTGAGGGATAAGGCTAAAATGTGGTTAAATTCGTTAGCACCTGGATCTATTAAAACTTAGGGTGAATTATCACAAAAATTTCTATCCAAATATTTTCCACCATCTAAAACTGCTAAGCTTAGAAATGATATAACTTCTTTTAGTCAGTTTGATGGAGAATCAATATATGAAGCCTGGGAGAGATTTAAAGAACTTCTTAGGAAATGGCCACATCATGCATTACCAGATTGGTTAATTATTCAAACTTTTTATAATGGATTAGTAGGATCTTTAAAATCAATCATCGATGCTGCTGCTGGAGGATCATTAATGTCAAAACCATTTAATGAAGCCTATGCACTAATCGAAGAAATGACTACCAATAATTTTCAATGTCCTGCTGATAGAATGAATCCGAAAAAGATAGCTAGTATTCATGAAAATGATGCAATATCTATATTAGCTTTGCAAATCGCTGCTATATCTAAAAAATTAGATCATTTTGGAATGAATTACTCTCCAACTATATTAGAAGAAAACTCATCTGGACAACTTATAGAATCTCAATCTCATTATGAAACTATAAATGCTATTAATAACAGACCCAATAATCCTTATGCAAATTACTATAATCCTGGATGGAAAAATCATCCTAATTTTAATTGGAATAATAATACAACTTATCAACCATGGATGAACAACATAACACAACCAATAGGAAATCCCTCTAATCAAGGAAATTCTAATTGTAAACCTAATTATCCACCTGGATTTAATAATAATAACCCACAATTTAAAGATAAGAAATTATCTATAGAAGAATTAATATTAAATATGGGTCAACATTTACAAAATCAAGGAAATCAATTACAAATACAAGGAAATCAGTTACAAAATCAAGGAACAGCTATTAAAAATATTTAAACTCAACTTGGACATATCGCTACCGCGCTTAATAATAGAATACTTGGAACATTCCCTAGTAATGTGGAAATAAATCCCAAAGACAAAGGAAATGAACAAATTAAAGCGATACAATTACGAAGTGGAAAAGAATTAAAACCTCGAATTCAGAAAGAACTTGAAAGTCAAAAAGAGGAAGTGGAAATCGAAAAGGAAAAGAATCAACAAGATCTAAACATAGAAAATCCTTTAATACCAATGAAAATTTCTGTTGAAAAACCTCCACCACCATTTCCTCAACGACTAATTCAACATAAAAAAGATAAACATTTTGCTAAATTCCTTAAAATTCTAAAGAAATTAACAATAAATATTCCTTTTGTAGAAGCTTTAGAGCAAATGCCAAACTATGTAAAATTCATGAAAGATATTCTAAATAAAAAAAGAAAATTTACCGATAATGAAACGGTCGCACTTAGTGAAGAGTGTAGTCTTATTATTCGAAAAAGCTTCCGAAAAATTAAAAGATCCTGGTAGTTTCACTATACCCTGCGCTATTAGAGAAAAATTCTATGGAAAAGCTTTGTGTGACTTAGGAGCAAGCATCAATCTAATGCCTCTATCAATTTTTAAGAGATTAGGATTGGGAGAAATTTCACCTACTTCGAGTAACCCTTCGATTAGGCGATCGTTACGTTACATATCCTAAGGGAGTTATTGAAGATGTTTTAGTAAAAGTGGATAAATTTATCTTCCCTGTAGATTTTATTGTTTTAGATATGGAAGAAGATAAAGAAATTCATATCATTTTAGGAAGACCATTTTTAGCCACTGGGAAAGCTATGATTGATTTTCAGAAATGAGAATTAACTATGAGAGTAAATGACCAAAAAGTAACTTTTAATATTGCTAAATCAATGAAATATCCTGCACTAGAAAAAGATGATGAGTGTTTTCGAATGGAAGTACTCGATCATTTACAAAAAGAACATTTTAAGGAATATTATGAAGAAAAATTAGAAAAAGAAAATACTGAATTAATTGAAAAAGCCGATATAAATGAAGAAATAGATTATATTCAAGAGAAATTTGAATTTTTGGATAATACAGAAAACTCTGAAAAAAATATTGTTCCATTGATTATTAAACCTCCTGAACTTGAGTTAAAAATGTTACCTAATCATTTGAAATATGCTTACTTAGGTAATTCTTCAACTCTACCAGTTATTATTTCATCCGAATTAAATGAATCTCAAGAACAAAAACTATTAGATACCTTAAAAAATATAAGAAAATTTTTGTTGGACTTTAGCGAGATATTAAAGAAATTAGTCCTTCAATCCGTATGCACGAGAATTATTTTAGATAATGAACACAAGCCTAAAGTAGATCCCCAAAGGAGATTAAACCCGATAATGAAAGAAGTAGTCAAGAAAGAAATTTTAAAATGGTTAGATAATGGTATTATATATCCTATTTCGACGATGCTCAGGTAAGCCCAATTCACTCGTGTGCCTAAGAAAGGAGGAGTGATCGTAAAAGCTAATGAAAATAATGATCTTATCCCTATAAGACAAGTTACTGGATGGTGAATATGTATTGATTATAGAAAATTAAACACAGCCACCAAGAAAGATCACTTCCCTTTACCATTTCTAGACCAGATGTTAGATAGATTAGCTGGACATAAGTATTTTTGTTTCTTAGATGGATACACCGGTTATCATCAAATACAAATTGCTCCTGAGGATCAAGAGAAAACTACATTTACTAGTCCTTATGGAACTTTCGTTTTTTGAAGAATGCCTTTTGGATTATGTAATGCACCTGCAACATTCCAGAGATGTATGATGTCTATATTTAGTAAGTTAATTGATAATGGAATAGAAGTATTTATGGATGATTTCTCTGTATTTGGAACAATATTTGACACATGCTTAAATCATCTTGAAAAAGTATTTGAAGTATGTGAGAAAACTAATTTAGTTCTTAATTGGGAGAAATGTCAATTTATGGTTACGAAGCGACATTGTATTAGGGCATAAAATTTCGGAAAAGGGCATGGAAGTAGACCTCGCAAAAATTCAAATTATAGCTAAATTACCACCTCCAACTACGGTGAAAGGGGTAAGAAGTTTTCTTGGACATGCTGGATTCTACAAACGTTATATAAAAGATTTTTCAAAAATTACTAAACTTTATGCCAACTTCTTGAAAAGGACAAGAAATTTGAATTTACAACTGAATGCCTGAATGCTTTCGAATTATTAAAAGATAAATTAATTACATCACCTATAATAGTTTCACCTAATTGGGAGAAACCATTTGAGCTTATGTGTGATGCTAGTGATTATGCTTATAGGAGCGAGTTCTTGGGCACGGATATGATAAGATTTTCAAAGTTATATATTATGCTAGTAAAACTCTAAATGATGTTGAAATAAATTATACGATTCTTGAAAGAGAATTATTAGCGAGTTGTATATGCTTTTAATAAATTTCGACATTATCTAATAGGAACTAAATGTATTGTGCATACTGATCACTCTGCTATAAAGTATTTAATGCAAAAGAAAGATTCTAAACCAAGATTAATTAGATGGATATTATTAATGCAAGAATTTGATTTTTAGATCGTTAACAAGAAGGGAACTGATAATCAAATTGCTGATCATTTATCAAGATTAGAAAATCATGAATTACCTGATACTGAAAATGAAATTTTAGACAGTTTTCCTGGTGAACAACTTTATAATATAAATGAGTGGAAAATACCTTGGTATGCTGATATAGTAAATTATATTGTAAGTGACATTTTACCACCTATGTTTACTTTGCAACAACAGAAAAAATTCATTCATGATACTAAAACATACTTTTGGGATGAACCATACTTATATAAGCAATGTAAGGATCTAATTATTAGAAGATGCGTGCCTTATGAAGAAATTGAACCAATTATTCAAAAATGTCATGATTCGATTTTGGAGGACATTTTGGGATCGATAAAGCTGCGTATAAAATTCTACAATCCGGATTCTCATCGGCCTACTCTATTTAGAGATGTATACGGATATATAAAATCCTGCGATAAATGCCAAAGAGTAGGAAACATATCGAAGAAATGAAATGCCTCCGAATTTTATATTAGAAGTTGAAATTTTTGATGTTTGGGGATTAGATTTCATGGGACCTTTTATTCCTTCATTTGGAAACTCATATATATTAGTAGTTGTTGATTATGTTTCCAAATGGATCGAAGAGCAAGCTTTACCTAGGTGTGATGCTAAAAGTGTTTCAAAATTTTTAATGAAAAATATTTTTACTAGATTTGGAATGCCGAGAGTGATTATCACTGACGGAGGAACTCATTTTAGAAATAAATATATTCACAAACTAGTAGAAAAATATAATATTATTCATAAGATATCAACTGCTTATCATCCACAAACTAGTGGATTAGCTGAAGTTTCTAATCGAGAGATTAAGCGGATTTTAGAAAAGTTTGTAAACCCTTAGATTGGACTGGTCTATAAGACTAGACACTGCATTATGGGCATACAGGACTGCTTATAAAACTCCAATTGGAATGACTCCTTACAGGCTTATATATGGAAAAACTTGCCACTTACCAGTTGAATTAGAACATAAAGCATATTGGGCGATTAAAGAATTTAATTATAATATGAAAGAAGCTGTGAGAAGAGATTGTTGCAATTTAATGAATTGGAAGAATTAAGGAATGAATCATATGATAATGATAGGATTTATAAAGAAAAGATGAAATTATGGCATGATCGGAAGATTAATCGAGAGAAATTTTGAACCGGGACAAGAAGTTTTGCTATATAATACTAGATTGAAATTATTTCCTGGGAAATTAAAATCTCGATGGTTAGGACCTTTCACTATAACTCAAATATTTTCATATGGAACTATAGAAATTGAAGATCCAAAAACAGGACATAGATTTAAGGTAAACGGACATAGATTAAAACCATATTTCGAAGGTAGAAGACCAAATTTTAAAGAGGTTTTAATGCTTAGTCAACCTGATTACTAACTGAAATTAGGTCGGCTGACGACGTTAAACCAAGCGCTTTATGGGAGGCAACCCATAGTAGTCTTTTATTTTAATTATATACAAATTAGTGAGTTTGTATTATTAAAACAAATCTTACTACTCAATTTTTTTTAATTAAAATCATCACAACTTTGAACCTATATGATGAGATCAGAAAATAGTCGAATTAAAGCGAAATTGGGCAATATTACAAAATCTCGCCGACGGTGAGCTCGATCTCGCCGACAGCGAGATCGGCGTCTTATAACATTTCAGTTTTACAACTATCTCGCCGACGGCGAGAAACTTCCCGCTGACGGCGAGACAATTGAAAATTTGGTTTCTTAAGAATTTTCGTGCGGTTTTGGACGGTTCTAAGCCATTTCTTTGTAGGAAACCATCCCAAATTCAATTTTACACTGTTTTCTTCCTTAGAAACGACTAGAGATCATTCCTTTCAATCCAAAATGGCCACCAAACTCTTAGAAACCACAAAAAATGGAGTTTTTAACTGAAGAAAATTCGTCAGTTTGGAGGCACAGCGTATCTTCAACAAAGTCTTGATGAAGAAACGACTTATTAAAGAAAGGGGATTTGTCAACAGAGGAATAGAGAATTCCACCACAAAAATTGAAGAAATGAACGCGTAGCGGCATTGGGAGGTATTTTGCTATACGACATCCGCTGTAGTTATTCCTGTAGTTAAAGAGTTTTACTCTAATCTACATGCGATCAACAATGGAAATGTCTACGTCAGAGGAAGATGGGTAACATTTACTCCTTCAAGGGTAAATGAATTATTTTCTATAGAGAATACCCCTGTCTGTCATTATTCAAACTTTGTGCCTTCAAGATACAATATGAACGAGATTTATAGATACCTGACCGATGAACCTGATGATTGGGAGTTGCGCGAAGACGGGTATGTCAGTTTTTCTGCATCACTTCTTAACCCTGTCTCGAAGCATTGACATTTCTTCATCTCATCAAAATTATTACCCACTATGAGGGTAAATAAGGTTTCAAAGGAATGCGCTATATTAAACTACTGTATTCAAATTGGACTACCTATCGATGTTGGATCAATTATAGTAAAGTCTGCATTAGGATTGATTATGCATGGGTCAGTTCATAGACTTGGACACCCATCAACTATATTTGCTTTATGCAGTCAGTACCAAGTATCTTATGAGGCTTGGGAAAAGGTACTTTTACCATGGAAACCACTTGATCCTACGGATATGTTTCCAACTTTGGATAACAATAATGAGATTACCATTATTTCTGATAGAGCATCATAGAACAATCCTTTAGCAAGGCCCCTTACTGATAAAACAAATTTTTATCTGAAAAAGATTAAAGGATTAGAGAAAGAGTTGCAGAATGTGATGAATTCCATCGACAATATCTCTGATATGTTTGATCACATTGACTGGAGGATGAAGGAGCACTTTGATCATACTGGACATCTGGAGGCCGGTTTTATTCATTTACCGAGACGAAAGGGTGGATTAATGAAGAAACCGTCGTGAATTCCCTTTCAGGCCTTTCTATAATTTATTTGTGCACCTACGTCGCATCGGGAATATCAGAGAGGATGATAGTTCAGACACTGAGGAGTAGGAAAGATTTTTATTTTATGTCATATATTTGTGTATATATGTGTTGATTTGGATTTAGGTTTTATTATGAGTCGAACTTTGATATGATCATCTCAGATTTGATGAGATTATATGTAATTGTTATGTCTCAGCATTTAGAGTGTTGTGGTGTGGATTGCGATGCTGAGTATTATGGATTTGGACATTTAAGTTAAGTATGTTGTTAGTTGTTAGTGTGAAGTTTGTAAATCTCATGGATTTCATATATAAAATTATGTTGTTTGTGTTGTGTGAACTTTTTTTGAGTATAAGTATCTAATCTTCATACTAAATTATTAAATTAAGTGATCGGAAGATTGATTAAGGGCAAATCGAGGTTAAAAATGATTGACGAATTTCAAAAAATTTAAAATTTTGGGATCTCACCGACGGCGAGAATTATCCCGCCGACAGCGAGGGAATTTCCGCTGACAGCGAGAACGAGCTCGTCGACGACGGATTTTTTCCCGAAACTTTTGCCTATGTCAAATTAATTAGGTCGCCGACGGGGAGAAAAATCCGCGAAAAGACCTATATTTAACCAGTCAACCGACACTATTCATCATCCCCTTCCTCAAAACTTCGAAAAAACCAACCTAGGGCTTGTGAGATCTTGGATTTGAGGCGATTTCAACACTTTTTGACACTGGATTTCATCTTCCCTTGGTAAGAGCTTCACTCCTATGCAAAAATTTTTGATTTTCACCATGGATTTCTTCTACATTGGGAAATTTTGAAAAAATTCGAAATGTGGAGAAAATACTTAGAAGAAATTCATGGAAATTGATTTAAATGGATTTTCGATGTTGTAGGAAGCCTTCTTAGTAATATTTGAGAGTTTAGTTAAAATTTTTACAAATTTCACAGATCGAAAATGGCTCCATGACAAAAGTGATGATTGGATTACGACGAAACTCGTTTTGTGAATGCAAAGGCACAATCAAGATATTTTCACAATATTCAAGCCAGAACATGCATTCAAGATCGAGTTTTCAAAAGTCCTGGAGGAGAAGTTGAGCGAATCATTAAGGAACGAGGATGGGAAAATTTCTGTTTCGTGACCAACAGAGCCGCTATATAAGTAGTTAAGGAGTTCTATGCTAATTTGACTTCAACTGAAGATGCGACAGTAAAAGTTAGAGGATTTTTTGTGGAATTCAGCGCTGCAAGAATAAATGCTTATTACGAGGTACGAGACACCTATACCAGTGAGTATGATACATTTGGAACTATGGAAGGACCACTGGAAGAGGTGATTGACTTTCTCACTGATGGGAAAGGCGTATGGAAGATCAAGCAGCGGGAAAGGGTAAATTTTTCTCTTTCTATGTTAAATGCAACATCAAAAGCCTGGCACTATTTTATTTGTTCTACTTTGTTACCTACCTACCACCATAGTGAGGTAACAAGAGATAGAGACGGTTCGAATTTACGTATTCAGAACCAAAAAAGCATTAATGTGGGAAGTGTAATTTATAAGAATATATTAGCCACCTCAAGAAATGAAAGTGGAGGAGGACTAGGACATCCTGGTCTTATCTATGCACTCTGCCAATTATTTGGGGTAGAGGCAAGAGATGATGAGGAATGGGTTGAACCTATGAAACCCATTACTCAGGTTAATATAAAGAAATATGAATCCCACGAAGGATGGAGATCTGGGACAAGGGATTATGTACCTTCTTCAAGTAGAGATATACCCTCTACTAGTTATGAACCCCCTCAGTACACCACTCCTACCCTTCAAGATCTGATGAATGAGCTGACCCTGAGTAGAAAGAGTTTTGAACAATTTGGAGAGAATATGGAAAGAAGATTTGAGCATATAGCCACATAATTGATGGATTGGAAAGAAGACAAGATTATGATAGCGAATATCTCCAGCGACATTCAGAGTAAGAAATTGCATATTATGAGGCTGAACGTCGATATAGGAGTGGTGATTTAGATGTTGTCTTTCCTGAGTGCCCCCGCTACACACGATATCGACTCGCTCGGTCTTCTCGGCACTGGAGATTAGGGAGATGATATAGCCTGGGATTTTGATGTGGAAGATTAGAGACTTTGTTTAGTTTAATTAGATTAATTGTTATTTTGAAAACTTGATTGTTTTGTATGTAATTATTCTGTACTTTCTGTGGACTATGACTTTGATGTGTTTGTTTGTGTGCTTATTCTATAATGTTAGACTTTTTATGTGTGTTAAGTTAGTTTGCAATTTTTTTCTTTTAGATAGGATGATTAGTTTTTAATTTAATATGTTGTTTAAGTTTTTATAAGTTATGAACTTTTAATATGTTTAGATTGTTTTAATTTATTTAAAGTAGGTTAGTTGGTTGTATGTGTAGTAATAGATTAAGTTTTCATTTGTTGTGTTTTATACTTATTAAAAATTTCTTATCCCAGCACTTTCTTTTAAATATTATATATGTGGAAGAATACTAACAGTACAGGTTCTTTAAATAAATGAAAAAGCCTGCAAAATTTCAAGGAAAAGAAATACCTAAAAGCTCAAAGGTATGATTCATTGTATATTTTCCTTTTCACCATTTAGAAATAGATAGAAAAATTTAAGTTTGGGGGAAAGTAAAAATACAAATTTAATTATTAAATTGTTCTCAATTTCTATTTTAAAAAACTATTATCAAATGATTTTTCTATAGTAATTTTTCAATTCAATAAACATAAATTACTTTATATAATTATTATAGAAAGTTAAATAAAATGTTTCTAGTAATTCAATTATTTAATAAAATGAGATATTTGGTTAAAAGAAATAAGAATATAGTAAACTATTTAAAGTAAGGGAAACTATATTCTAAAATTGAAATTCTTAAGTATTTAAATGAAAAAGAAGAGATTGAAACTCAATGAAGTAAAAGCTATGAAATACATATAAGCAAAGAAATATTTTAAGTTTCAAATTTAGGAAGAGAAAGTTGAAGTTCGAAATTATTAACAGGCTATCCAGATATAGTAATCTTCACTTGAAAAAGAAAAAGAAAAAGAGAAGGATTGAAAATCAATCCAAAAAGAAATAAAAGAAAATAAAAGAAAAATATAAGTGAGGAGAAGCTTGAGGAGATGTCTTATCAAAAATTAGCTTCAATGGAATCAACCTAAAGAGTAAAACTCAAATATATTTCTAAACTTATATATATGGATTAGTATTTTACTAAATAGTGTTTTCTTGAACTTCCTATCATCTAAATATCTTAAGTAATTTACTCTTTTTAAATATAGTCTTTCCTGAAATAAATAGCGAGCTAGAAATCTTAGATCTGATAACTAAATATTCTTATATCTATAAAGTTAATTTAACTACTTGAAAATATTTCTATTTAACTTTACTATAGTATTATTTAAATTTAATTCATAGTATATCTAAAGTTCTATTACAAAAATCATTATTTTTATTTAGTACAAAAATTACTTGAGGACAAGCAATAATTAAGTTTGGGGGATTTTGATCACAGAAAAATATGTTAAGAAATTCATATCTATTTTTTATGAAATTGTACTTTAAAGAAAGGTATTTTCTTTATTTTATTGTAGGAACGAAGATTTATAAGTGATAAAAGCAAAAAGCATGAAATGGAGCAAATTTGGATCAAAAAGGAAGAAATTCATGCAAAATGTAGTATGTCGCTGACGGCGAGATCGAGCCCGCCGACGGCGAGATTATTAAGAAAATTTCTAAAGGATTTATAACTACCTCGCCGACAGCGAGCCCGAGTCCGCCGACAGCGAGATCGCGCGGTTTGGAGACCTTCTAGAAGCCCCGCCGACGGCGAGGTTGTTTCTCGCCGATGGCGAGATTGTTCAAAATGTTAGATACATTGAACCTGGACGCTTTTTTGAAGAGTTGCTTAAGTACCCCTTGGACCTTTGTTTACCTCTATAAATAGAGGACGAATTTGTGTGTCTAGTGTGTCTCTTTTTGGTGTTTATTTATGTGTGTGTTTATTTAGAGAGTATTAGTGTCTACTTGGTGTTTATTTTAAGAGTTTTAGAGTATAATTAGTGAGTTTAGAAGTGTCATTGTCTTGGAAGGAAAAGTCGAAAGGAACTTGAGAGTTACGTCAGGGAGGAAATTAAGATAAGTATCTTTGTTTATTGTTGTTAACTTTAATTGAAATCCATGCTTTGTTTAATTCCCATGCATTACGAGTAGTTTTCTTAGTCTTTCTCCTTGTTTATGAAATTATGTGAATTGATGAAATTAAATAGAAGTGCCTAAAATATTAAAATAAATTGTGATAATTTTTACTTAAAACTTAATTTACTTTCAATCTAGCTCATTGAATTGTTAAAATATGTTTAATTATCAAATATAGTAAAGATTACATCCAATATTCGGGAAGTCAAAAGCCTTGGAAGGAGGATGCAAATAAATAGGGAAATATTATTTATCGGACGCAGAATTGGACAGTTTAGTGTGACAGACTAAAATATTCAATTTGGTCCTATTGTTTGAGAGCTGAAGTGTAGAGGTTAGCCCTCAGGTGAGGGGAACGTGGGAGCTCTAAAGTGGCAGCCAGTATCCTCCCAGCCTAGCCGCAGATTCAGTAATCAAACATAGAATTAGTCAATGTCCTTTACACCTGGACCAAAGGGTAAAGAATAGGAATGCTCCTATTTGTCACAATACAATAAAAGAAATTCTATTTAAATTCATCATTCACTTAATTTTCTAAAAACAAGGAGAAGGATACTTTTTCTGAAATCTTTTAAATCAACTTTATTTTAAAGCATTAGTTTACTTTAGTTTGCTTTAGTTAATTATTCTAAATTTCGTATATTATATTAGTAAGTAATTCCTTTAAAGTTAGTCGATACAAATCGTTAAAAACTTCCCTGTGGGATCGATAACCAGGACTCCACTAGAGCCCTGTATTACTTGATACGATACGTATACTTGCGTAGAATCCACATTATACATTCCATCATAAAATCAAATATATATATTAAAACGGGATCAAGTTTTTGGTACCGTTGCTATTAACATAAATTGCAATCATATAAAAATTGGGTCAATAGGCTATGAAAGCACAAAGAAAATGGTAACGGGAAAACGTTTCGGGAAAACCATGATAAAATCTACTACCCCTACATCATATAAACACGAAGAAGAAATTAGTCACGCCTCATCAAGAAATCCATAAGAAAGAAAACTATGTAAGATTTCATTACAAGAAACAAAAACATGCTAAACTTATAATAACTTGTCTTCTTCACAGCAGTAGCAATTATTCCTCTCAGAAAATATTCTCTCACAACTCACAAGATAATGTGAAAATAGCCCTTTAAAGGTTTCAATATAAGGAAGAAGAAAACCCTAAGTGGAAGCACACAAAATCTCCCTCAACTTTGCCTCCAGCCGTCTCTAACTCTCCTCTGCACTAGAAGTTTTTTCAAGAAGATCAAAAAATCATTCTTATAACAAAATTATAGATTTGGCTAGCAAATTTTCTTCCAAAAATGACTTTTGGCTTCGTCGCCATGGTCACGCCGAAAACTGGAGTGGTCACACTTGCCCTCTGAAAAGGGCAGCATGGTCATGCCTATGGTTTGGAATTGTGGCATAGTTACACCGTTGTTGTCAAACATATGATGTGGTTACACCATCCCCAATTGTGGTCACGCCGCTTTCTCGCTATTTTTTCTTTTCTTGAATTGCTCATATTAAATACTTCTAACTTGCACAACATCAAGAAAAAACTTTCTTAAGGTTAAATTTGTGATAATTAAGTGGAAATAATATGTAAATGCTGGAATAAATAAGGGTATAATCACATAAAATTGACTCATGCCAACTATATATATAGAGTTCGACAAGATAGCAGATCTTTAGCTCATTTATTTTCATTGTATATGAGAGTGATGCATAGTTATTATGTTAGAAGAAAGAAGTAGAAGAGTTAGAAGTATTTGATTGAAATTTTACAAATTCATTGAGGAGGAGATAAGCCAATAGATTCAGTTGTTATTGATTCTCTTCACCCTTTCGAATGGGAATGATTGTCTTTGAACTCTTATATGTTTGTACTAGTTGACAAGAAAAAGTAGCTAGTAGTGGGCTACAGAAGCATAGTTTGGTTTTAATAGGAATACTCTCATAATATTCCTGAATAATAAGGTAAAAAAATAACTCATTATTTCTTAATGTTTCTTAATAAGAGAGTCAAACTGGCACTATCAAAAGAACAATACATTTATTTTTGTTGTATTTGATAAATTATTTGATTAGTATTGTAGAGAAACCCTCTTTAGGTGTCTATGGCTAAAGAGGAAAGAAGTATTTAAGTAGCTCAAATAAACCCTCCATGTACTCTATTAGAGACATATTGTAGTAATGGGTTGATATAGAATTTATATGTTTTCGAATGAACTGGAATAAATTTCATTGGATGATACGTAAGATCTCACAGTTTGTGAAGGCTATGATGCATTTGATCTCTCTTTCTTCTTAGGACAGATCTTGTGGGAAATGATGAGTTCTTCATGCAATTATTTTTTAATTTGCTTTAGATGTTAGATTTATTTGAATGAGTCGTGGCACAAGACTGCTGATCGAATGAGCAGCGCAAGAAGCTATTGGTGCTCTAGTGTCGCACGATGAGGGCGCTCTATTGATTACAATGTCCTAGTTGGATTGATTTCTTAGTATGAAAAGTCTGAGTCTTACTTGTTAGATTTCTATTTTTTCTGAAGTGTTTCTTTTTTAAGGTTTCTTTTGGTATAAAAGACCTAACTCAAATAATCTTTAATGATAACTTGCTTCCGACATACATGGGTGAGAATTCGACCACGGTGCTTGTGGTGTCTGTTCAGGCACCAATGCAGGAAGGCCAACTCATAAGCAAGGATGGTGGGGTTGATTGCCTAGATGGCCTTCCTGAGACCCGAGGGCACCAAGCATCTCCTGGATTGTTGGCTAGATGAGATATAGAACTCCTTAGCTCAATCGACATGGATCCAACAAAGTGTTGAGCCATGTGAGCTATTGGCTTGTGTGGAGAAAATGTAGAGGATGGTGGCTACTCTTTGTTAGCCAACTTGATATCCAAAAGGTACCTTGATAATTCAGGCTCCAGATTAGACTAACCGGCTGAATAAATTTAGGTATGGGGGAAAATTTTTCTTTAAGAGGTCGCTCTCGCCTGAGGAATGTCTCGGCTGAAGCGGTGACAGGCCCCGTAGAAAAATATTTCATTTCAAGCTGGCTTTGAGTGCCTTTTTTAATAAAATTTATTTTTCCGTCTCATTTTCTTTGTTGATGCGATCCTTTTTTTAGTGTGTTGCAAAGTTATTGTAGAATTATGTTTTTACCCCATTGTGATAATTCAACTTATTTTGTCTTTCTTTACATAAAGGGCATGGGGTAGGTGAATTTTCGCTTTATTCTATAATTACTCTTCTAATTTCTCATTGTTTTTTTAGCTTTCTTTTTTTTGTGCTTTGCTCGATGGGTCCAAATTATTTTTTAAAGGTCTCTGGATTGGTCATAGTGAATGAACGATTGTAGATGACTTCTAGGGAGGTGGATCAGTTGCAGAAGACTTGTGCCTTCGATCCCATCATTACGATTTGGATCCTTGAGAGAATAACCAATCCACTTCCTTGTGTGGTGTCGACCTCCTCTTCTATAAGAATCAGCTTCGCTTCGTTCTATGAATGCTTTTCTACTGGGATTTGTTGGCTATCTTCGCCAATTATGTGGTCATTTCTACACGATACTGCCCAACTCCATGGCGACCGCAATGACCTTCATCATGTTCTGCTGTCGGTCTGGGATTTCATCGTCGACTGAGCTCTTGAGCTAGTTGTTTGCATTCCGTGTTGGTACGGATAACAACATTAATTTTTTCTTTGTAGACAATTTCCAGCTACTGGAGCTGAAAAATAAAGTGAAGGACTGGAAGCTCTGTTTTTGTCTGGGTTCTTACCCTAAGGGGCAGTACACCCAAACTTTCCTATCCAGCGATGCTTTGGTGAAGGAAAAGAAGGTGTCATAAAGAATGTAGGTGGAGGCTAAGGACATTGAAGGGCATCAAATGAAAGTCCATTGATATCTCAAAATATCATTTGTCAACTAGGTGCTACAGTTAGAGATTTTAGTCGGATGACCTAGCTGTCGGTCAATTTTTGGGAATCCTGTCGGTTGCATTAAAAATTTAATTAATTTAATATGTATATAATTTTGATTTGATAAAATAGTATTTTTTTATTTTGAAAAATGAGACAGAATATATCTTATATATTTAATAGTTTAAATAGTTGAGCACAATACCACAAGTAATACACTACCTTGAAAGATAAGTATATCACTTGTTAGTAGGTTCAACCATTTAAACTAAATAATTCATGAAATCCGTTTGGTCTGCATAACCATTTGTGTGATCGGCAATTCATCTGTCTAATATAAAGATTATATAGGGTTTATATTACCTGGATTCCTAGTTCCCTTTAAGGGGAAGCCCCTGTAGTTAATTACATCTTAAATCACCAAATTCACTTGAGAAAACTCTCGATAATGATAAAATGTTTCATCTTCAAGAATTCAAAATTAATTCTACACGGTTGTTTGTAGGAAAATTCAAGTGGAAATGGATCAAATAGGAATATTTATTTTTGGAATCCAAAAGAGCGAAATGTAAGGGATGTAACGGACTTTGAGGCAAGCCTCAGTGACTTCCTAAGCTATCTTAATGTTTAGCTTTATGTTTGGAAATGATGTTATTTAATGTTTACTTCAGCCAATTATTTATATTATGGCTTACACTCGCATGACATATAATCATGCAAATAACCTAGGAAGATAGGAGGGTTTACATCGTACTGAATGAACAACGTCAAAATCCTAAAAGAGTTAGGGTTTATATTGCATAACATGGTTATGCAAAAGCTTAGAAAAAATGTGAGGATTTATGTAATACTAGACGACAATCTCGAAGTCCTAAGGTTTTTTTTTTTTGTTTAAGACTAACAAAAGTTTAATTGATTATCATCCTTTGCATCAGGTTTTATCTCAAATGCAATCTGAAGTTGTCCTTCGTTCGTTTGCATAGTTGCCTCATTCTGTAGATTAGCTCACCCTATTTTTTGTTGTAGCATTGTGATTTTGGTACATGTATTTAAGTTGATTTTTGTTGTTATTGTTGAGTCAATAAGTTATGCTATAGGGTTTCTCCTAAACAGGTGGTCTACTATCCTCTACGCTAAGAGTCTTATACAGGTATAATAAGTAACAAAATAGTATTGTAACAGGTATGAACAAAATATACAGAGTGAAATGTAGTAAAAGAGAAAATTGTAGTACGTACCTGCCGCATCTAATGTTGCTGCTAAACGGTTAAAAAAATTAAAGGTAAAGCATACGAGTGCTGCTGGAAATTAAGTAAACAAAAAACATTAGCATATGTATAAAAGATCAGGTGGCCGGTTATATGAAAGATCAAAGCTGGGTGTAAGAATTTTTGGTAAAGGTTGGCTCGAAATCAGGACCGAATCTCTGATAATTCTCAAGGGTCATTCATAGGAAATCATCAGCATCATGTATATGAGACCCAACATAGGATAAAAAGCTATTAGCCAGGCAATCAAGAGAGGGTAACTCTTAGCCCAGTTTATGTGACTGACACATGAACTTGTCAAAATTAACACTTAAAAATTCTTAATTTGTCATGCATATAAATAGTTTAAACTTTTCATTCAGTAGGAAAAATATAAGTTTTTTCTTGAAGGATGTTATATTATATATTAAGACATTTTTGTAAATCAAAAAGTTCATGAGTCAGTCACATCGTTGGACTAGAACCACCAACAGCCCATGAGAGCAAGGGGAACTCTTTACCAAATATTAGAGGATAGTAATGCCAATCATAAACTCTCTCAAATCATCAGGTTAGGAGATACAATACTATTTCATTATCCTACATACTTGGATGCCTTTCTCATCATTGCTCATACTACCAACACCTCCAACTTACACCGGCCCGCTGATCCGTATGTGGCCATGTTTTAAATATCCCCAGTTGCTAGAATGGTTTGAGCACAATGCATAAGACTCATACTCGGGTCATTAGGTGTTACTATAGTTTAAGTTGTAATGGGATACTTTCTTAGTAACATACTATAACTTAAATGGGCTTGAATCATACCTTGGAGAGTTCTTATGTTTTGAGGATGATTTTTCTCAACAAATCATAGTAAGCCCAAATGTCCTGTGAAATATCCAAAATCTTACAAAGGTATTCAAAGAGTGACTCTGAACTACTTTAGAATCTCTTGGACTATTTCAAGTTCATTTGACCTTGCTAAACTGTTGAGTTGATCAACTCACTTGCATTTGGAATATTCCATGTTTTAAATTATGCTCAGTGTTTTATATCTTAATTAACCCACGAGTAAATGCATTGGTCAATTCTTGTTATTATAATAAGGGTCATGTGAACAAACCTTAAGGGTACATCTGCAAAGCATTGGGGTGTTTTAAATTGTTTTATTATTGCTAATGTTTTCTTCTTTTAACTTTCCCTCAAATGATATTAAGAAACCTAATTCACTATCAAGCTCTTAAGTATTAGGGGTAAACTTATAATTTTGAAAATTTTTATAAAATGTGTTTGACCTTTATTAAAAGAATTAAACTTTGTTGGACCTTTGATCGGGGTTTCAAATTAGTGAATTATGAGGTTCCCAATCCATTCCCTCACCATTTTAGCATTCAAACTCTCATATCTTCTTATATGCAATAATTCAAACAATTACCATTTTGCCTTTTATAAAAGGTGTCATGAGTGGGTTACTACCCTATTTAACCCTTATGTTTCAATCATTTCAGTGAATCAACCATCATAATTTAATACCCTTTCCCTCTAGTTTAACCTAAAAGTTGGTTAAGGTTAGAGTGTAAAATCTCAAATTACCATTATGTCCCTTAAGGTTTATACCCCTTAACTCCTACATTTTTAATTAAATGACCTCGAAACTTCACTGACCTCTTACACAAAAGCTAATTAGAGCATCAGAGGTGAAATTATATTTTTCTGAGATTTAACTATTTTCTATATTTATTTAAACACATAATTATAAATTTTCAATGGTAATTAATTTAATTCCCTAACACATGTCCTCTCGTCCTTATAAAAAAATTTAAGATGTTACTTAAAATCATAGGACCAATCAGGACCTTTTTCATAATTTTTCGAATTATATTTTAATTTTTATAATTTTTAATTTCTTTTGATAAGAAAATAAATAGAAAAAATATTCTTTATTTTAAATAAACTTTCATTTTTCTTCAATCCCTCTCGTCAATGGACTCACAAAACTTGATTTCATAATTTTCTCGACTTATATTTTATTTTTTATAATTATTTTAATCAAACAGAGGTGAGCCCAATAGAAAATTAGGGCTTTTAGGGTTAGAGGTGCCCTCCGACCATAAAAAATTATAAAACATCCCTAATTACATGATGAACAAACCCCGAAATTTCATGTCATTATGATATATATATATATATATATATATATATATATATATATATATATATATATATTTTTTTTTTTTTTTTTTTTTGATGAAAAGTTACAAGTGGTGAGAGGGAGCAATAGTCCCCAATCAAAAATACCAAAACATCAAAAAAGTAGAGAAAGGCCTAATGGGGGTAGTTCTCCCATCACAATAAAACAGTGGAGGGAGACCCCCTGGTAACTTCCTAAGCAAAAATAAAACATCTAAGCTAATCTTAGGTAGGGGCCTTGAGTAAATGCCTCAATCAGGAAATCCAACTGGGGAGGAAAGGAATCGAAACAAACACTTCCATAGTTTCAATCCCTCTTTTAGCTAGCCAAATTGCCGGCCGGTTACCTTCTCTATGAATAAAGGAGAAGTGGACAGAGGCAAAGAGTAGCAAGATTAAGAATTTTGCCCACCCATTGAGAGTGATGCCAAGGGGTGGTAGACCCCAAACTGTGTAATTGATTAAGGTTTGGCGATCAACCTCCACCGACAGTGAGTCCACTTCCATAACTTAGCTAAAGAGATAGCCCGTAAAAACAGCCATGAGTTCGGCTTCTAAAGGATCAAGTAGGTGCGACGAGGGCGTAAAAAGACTTAAACACCGCCCATTGGAGTTTCGAATAATCCACCAATCCCAGCCCCAAACTCGAGAAGGCACCATCGGTGTTGACTTTAATAAAGGGGGGATGGGGGGCCTCCACCGATTTCGTTGAATTTTAGCCTTCAAAGGAGGTTGACTGGGAGAAGTGAAGTTAAGAATGGAGGGGAAATTTTTAAACCCGATAAGTTTGGATGTATAGGAGAGACAGTTACTCACCACAATCTGAACACAAGGTGGCTTGGCCTCAAACTTTATGTTATTTCTATGCATCCACAGAAACCAGGACACAATGAAAGGGATGCTGCTTAATTTAGTTGGGTGCCAAGATTTCCAGCAGGAGCTGAAGTCAGTCCAATCCAGTTGGATGGTGTTGATGTTAAAAAACTTGGTAAACTCTTTCCGGACTTGAATGAAAACTTACACCCGAAGAAAAGATGAGATATGGATTCCTCATTCGAGCAACGAAAGCACACATTTTGAAGGACCCCTCGGTCCCTTTAACTCGAGGATGTCATCGGTTGGGATACGAGTTGTTGAAGACTCTCCAATTGAACCATGACATGGAAGGAGTTAGGAACTTACTCCGGATCGGGTTACCCCAATCAAATTTAGTCCACCGATGAATGCCGAGGTAAATATGCTTTGTTAAGCTGTGAAGATAATTATTATGGCAGTTGATAAGATCGGGTTTATTCCTGCTGAAATGGATTTTGGAAACTTGGGTCACGAATTCGTCGAAGAAGTTGCCCTGCACTGGGAATGGACCGAGAGTCACCATCCCGAGCAATCGAGACAGGAAAGGAAGTGATTGGGATGTTAGGTAGAGGAATAAGCATCTCGAGCAGGACACCATTTCGTCCCGCGTAAAAGAATCTCACCTTTACCCGAGTCCCAATGAACAAATTTTCAGCCGACTTCGCATTTTAGCATTTGTTTCCACACTCTAGAAGAGCCATGAGTTTCCGGACATCGATTGGATAATGATCCCTGCAGTATTTGCCTAGTAAGAATTTGGCCCGGAGGGATTGTTGATTTCCGAAGTTGATCCGCAGTTTACAAAAATTGGTTTGTTGCAGTTGGATAAGGCCTTTGAATCCCAAACCACCAGCTTGATAGGTCTTGCCGCCTTTTGCCACTGGCCCAATGAAGTTGCTTTCTCTGCCCAGCCCACAGGAAACGATTAAAACTCCTTTCCAGTTGGATTCTGGCACTTTTCTTAAGACATGTCATTTGAAGTAAATAAGAGGGGAAAGAAGTAAGGATGCTTTTGAGAATAGTGATCCTACCCCCAGAGGAGAGAAAGGAATGCACCCGAGCTAGCCAGCTCGAGCTTGGATCTTAAGGATGATATCATCAAAATGCACTTGCTTCATTCTACCTTTAATTAAAGGTATACCCGTGAACTTCAAAGGAAGGGAGGCTCTAGAAAATCCAAGATATCGAAGGGTCCAAGTGGATAGCCGAGGAGGAACATTTTTGGGGAAGAGGATGGTGCTTTTGTGTGAACCGAACCGAAGGCCGAAACTTGTTGAAACTTCTTAAGGCAGTGGAAGGTTTTCTTCACAGCATTCTTACTAGCTCTAGAGAAAAGGATTATATCATCTGCATAAATTAGATGGGTGATTTGTATGTTGGACCTATGATGATAATTAACATAATGATAGGGGGATAAATGCAGCTCCAACAGCCTGGAGAGATAATCCATCCCAATAATGAAAATAGTAGGAGACAATGGGTCCCCTTGTTTGAGGCCCCTGGTAGCAGTGAAACCTCCCCAGCTACTACCATTAATAAGAATGGAGTGGTGGTTGTGTTTCAGCCATCTTTTAATTATCCAGCAGAACTCTGAAATGAAGCCCCTGGCATGTAAATTGTCTAGGATAAAGTTCCAATCAATGGTGTCATAAGCCTTCATGACATCCAATTTATAGATAAGATTACCACTTCTACGGTGGCCCGTCCGCATCCGAAGCATTTCCTGGGCAAGGAGAGCATTATCGGTGATGGACCTTCCATGGATGAAAGTCGCTTGATTGGGGGCAATAAAGTGGGTCGTGGGGTTGCAATCTACCCACCGAATCTTACTAATCACTTTACTAATGACGAAGTCAAGCTGATAGGTCCGTACCGATTCCGATCCATAGAGTTTGTGGATTTTGGGATAAGAACAATATTGGAAGAGTGAAAATACCGAGGCAGCTCCTGCACTGGAAAAATCCTTGAATTGCAAGGATAACCTCACCTTTGCAAATAGCCCAGGTCTTCTTATAGAAATCAGCAGTAAACCCATCAGGGCCTGCAGCTTTGGATCCATCCATGGAGTTGATAACAGTCCATATTTCTTCCTCTGAAGGAATAGAAGTCAACTGGAGGGAGCCAATATACCTTTGTTCAGCATTAAATAGGCTGGGATCAATGGGAAGACTGGGACAGTTGTCATGAGTTAACAGCTTCCCCGAAGAAGTTCACGGCATCGCTGGCAATCTCCTTCCCATCATGCAAGGTCTCCCCCTGCTCATTTCTAATGGAATGGATAGCATTGCACTTTCTTTTGTATTTTATGTAAGCATGATAAAACTTAGTGTTCCTATCCCCATGCTTAAATTTATTAATGGCAGCTTTTTGACTGAGGAATTGCTCTTGCATCTCCACAAAGAAGGAGCAATTTTTCCCGGCTAGCAATCGACTCGTAAAATCTGTCTTGATTTGAAAAGCACTCCAATTCCTTAGCAGCCTACCTCCTTCTCGACCATTTCCACATTTTTAAATATGTCCCCAATCTTATTCCAGCTCCAAGCTTTAAGGGCCTTCCCAACTTTGATTTGCAGAAGTTGCAGCTGGATAAGAGGGTTAATATGATGACACCCATTCCAGTGAGAATTGATAACTTCCAAAAAACCAGGTTGGGTAGTCCAACAATTTAAGAATCTGAAGGGAGGGGGACTGCTGGTAGCATCAGCTGCAGTGACAGTGATGAGGAGTGGTCTGTGATCTGACCCTGCAAAGTTTAAGTGGGAAACATAGGTATGTAGAAAATTCTGGTGCCAAAGACTATTAGCTAGAAATCTGTCCGGACCTCTCCCGTGTTTTCCCCTCCTCCAAGTGAATGGGGGCCCAAGAAAACCCAAATCAAACGGACCGGCAGAAAGGATGTGATCATTAAATTCAGTGATAAGTAGAAAGGGCAGGGGGCCTTCCCCGGACTTTTCGACAGGAGATCCCAAACAATTAAAATCCCCACCAACAATCCAGCTAGAGGTGGTAGTAGAGTTGATATTGTGCGACTCGACCCGTAGCTCAGCCTCGGACACCCTGGTACAACCTGCATACACAAAAGTGGCAGCAATCTCATGACCATAAAATTTAAGAGACAGATGGACAAATTGAGGATGATCCCTCAATATGGTCCAATTAATCTCCTTTCTGAGAACAATCCAGATTTTATTGGAAACATTAATGTAATTAGAGCATCCGAGAGAACTTGGAAAGATATTTTTGAGGGTTTTTGTTAACAATGGGTTAAATAATAGCTAAGCACCAATGTTGGTGTTTCTTAAAATGGTAAGTTATTCTTTTAATGGAGGTGGGGTGGGCAATCCCCCTAATATTCCAACAAAGGAAGTTAAACATCGGGGGTGAGGGGGGAGGGGGAGGGGGTGGGGTGATGGGTGGAGAGGAGGGATTTGGATCCGGTTCTAGTCCCGCTCGGTGCTATAGGAGGGTGTAGAAGAGGGGTTACAACTCGAGGAGGGGGAACTGCAGATTGGATAAAGGTTAAGGGATTTTTCTTTTTTGCTTTCCGAATTTGCCATTCTTCCTCCATTATATCCTTTCCCCGATTCGAAGAACCTGGGTCGGAGCCTCAACCCGAGCCAATTCTCCAAAGGTGTCAACCTCCAACCTCGCCAAGTGTACCGTGGGTGGGTCTCCCCAATGGTGGAAACATTACCGAATCTGGTTTACCTTCTGCTACTGTTTTCTCCATGTTAGGAACACATGTGGGCTCCACCACCTCTTCCCCTATACCTTGGGTACCAGGGGGGATGGGTGCAGCCAAACTAACCCCAGGGGCAAGAGATGGCAACCCTGCCCCAGTGGGTTTCTTGATGAAAGGCCTTAATCTGTAACATTTCTGTTTATCATGGCCAAACATCCTGCAGTGTGGGCAGAACAAAGGCTTATGCTCCAAAACCACCTGTTGCCGTAAACCCTCTCCGTCATCATTAGTGATAATCCATACCTTGTCCAGTATCCGGAAGGGTTACATCCCTCTCAACCAAAGACTTCTAGCAGCTCCAAGCATCGCTCATATCATGGGTGGGAGAGTCCACCTCGAGTGGGGTACCTAAAGCTCGCCGATTTGAAAAAGGGTATTGGGATGATATAAATGAATTGAAGTTGAGGGAACTTAAACCATAGAGGTTTAATCAAGGGCTCTTTATTAGGATCAAAGTCAGGTGTCCACTTAAACACCTTCATTGGGGTTCCAGCTATCACCATAGCCTGCTGGCCTGCGAATATTGGCATAGTCCTCCTCCCTTGAGAGCCTGATTAGGAGGTGTCTCCCATCCATCAAGCTTAGCTTCCACTGACCCACCAAGTTCAAATCAGCAAAACTCTTCCTAACCAATTCCATTTTAGGGTGTCCATATTTAAATTGGCCCACTATAGTGAGTTTCACAGCTTCAGTTAAGGAGAGCATTTCCTGGGTAGTAAATCTGATAGCAGGCATTCCCTCCTTTAAGCCTAACGGCTCGATGAAAGGAGCTTCACTCTTGCCAGCTGCAGCATCATGCAGGGACTGAGGGAATACTAAGTGTTCAAAATTTCCGGTATTGATAATACCATTAGTAACCGCCTTGGCATAAGAACCAACGAGCGAAAAGGGAAGAATCCCGGGGTGGCGAGAAGAGTTGCTAGCCATGGGAACCAAGACACCACCCCGACAGAGAGACAGAAAACAATCAAGCCCGGGGCAACTCACAAGCCACAAGCAGACAAACAAGCGGGCCTCACCCAATGGAACAAGTAACTCAATTGGACTTGAACCCGGGAACACCAAAAATATTCCCAAAGCACCCGTAAACCACCACAGCAGCCAAGGGGAAGAAGAACAAGACTTACCAGCACCCAACTCCGACCAGCCACCCAGAAACCAGTCCAGCCGCCAGCAGGGAACTCCATCAAAACCCTAGCAGAGCACTTCCCTCCACACCCATGGCTTTTTATATATATATGTCATATTTTACAATTTAATCAAGTTCTAGGGTATTTAATTAATTAAGAATTAAATGTTAAAAAAATATTTTCAATTTTTGGTCCATTAGATTCTCATATGTTTAGTGGGCACAAGGGCTTTTTATTTATAATTTCTCTACACCAAAATATGATTTTTAAAATTTATATTTAATTTTCTGTATTTATCTGAATAAAAAATCTTACATTTATCCACTTAACCACGCGACATCCACGTCAACATAGGCTGCTCCGAAAGACAATGTGTCTTCCCGTGGTGGTTGCATTTCCACGTATGCTACCCCGTCACCCTGCGGTCTAGGGTCTTAAGTTGCTTTGATTCCTAGTCTAAACCAATCCGCGTCGTTCGTCTTAAATACACGGGAATGAACGACATTCATTTATCGTCTCCAATGTGTTATAACTTGAGAACTGTCCTTGTTCTAGAGCTAAGAACTCTGACCCAAGGAAAAAAAGTTAAGATTTTCAGGCCTATTTTATACTAATTTTGATGATATTGCACTTTAAAGAAAAGTATTTTTGGTGTTTTTCTGCAGGTATGAAGATTTAAGGACAAAGGAGCGAAAGTATGCAAAAAAGAGCGAATTTGGAGCAAAAAGGACCAAATTATGCAAAATTGACCTAGGGCGCCGACGGCGTGATTTTCCCGAGATTTTAGAGTTAATTGCAAGGAAGGCCGCCGACGGCGGAGATCGAGGCCATTAACGGTGGGGCCTGTATAAAACACTATTTCTAGAAGGCCGCCGACGGCGGGATCGATGGTTCTTTCCAGAAATACGTCGAATGTGGACAATTTTCGAAGGGGTGCCTGCAAAACCTTTAGAGACTCTTCTACAACTTTAGAAAGAACCATTTTAGACCGAAAAAGCAGTCTCCTACGTGTTTACTAGAGAGTCCAAAGTGTCAATTAGTGTTGTTGTTTAGTGAGTAGTGAGTTCAAATAGAGATTTTGTGAGGAATTCTTCGAGGGATTGTAAGAGTGGAAGGAAAGTGAGAGATCTCTTCTGCGATGCTGTTTCAAAGGAGAATTTCGTGTGCTATAAGAAAGGAAGAAATCCAGTGGAACTTCAAAGAGTTTGCTTGGGGAGGAATTTGAGATAAGTAGTGTTTATTTACTATAGTTTGTAGAACTTTACTTTATTATATGAAATCCAAGTTTTATTGCATCCTCTTCATGAGTTCTGAGTAGTTGTTCTGTCTTTCTCCTTGTTTTGATGTTTTTGTGAAATGATTATATGAATTAGTGTATCAAACCTATTATAAAGAAGTTGTGATGATACTATACCTAAACTTACTTTACTATATGAATTGTCCATTTGTATAGTTAAAATCTGTAAAGAATTCTTAAGACCTGACTGTGGGCTAGGGATTCTTAACTAGTATGTATCACATTTCTCTTTGAAAGGTAGATGGGTAAATCCTTGAAAGGAGAAGTGCAAATAAATAGGGAAATAATATTAATCGGGCGTAGAATTGGAGATTTTAGAGTGACAGGCTAAAATTCTCAATTCGGTCCTATCGTTTGGGTGCTGAGATGTAGATTGTTAGCCCTCAGGCGAGGGGAATGTGTGAGCTCCGAAGTGAGAGCCGGTATCCTCCCAGCCTAGCCGCAGATTCAATAACCAAACATAAGATTAGTCAATGTTCTTTATGCCTGGACCAAAGGGTAAAGAATAGGTATGCTCCTATTTGGCACAACACATGTCAAACTAATTCTAATTATCACTTCACTTAAATATCTTAACAAAGAAGAAAGATTCTTACTATTATATATTTGAACTTAACTTTAGTAGTATTAGTAATCTGTTAATAGAACTAGTTTAGATATAATAACTTTATTATTGATTGTGTATTAATGACAGATAGGCAAATTCAATTTAGTTGTAATTCTAACTTGGTTTATATAATCTTAGTCCGTAGGCTTTAATATATTTCCCTGTGGGATCGATAACCAGGACTCCACTAGAGCCCTGTATTACTTGAGCGATATGTATGCTTGCGTTTAAAGGTAACTCAGCGATTAAAAGATTATAATATTTTATTGTTACTAAAATTAAAATTACGCTCCAAATCAAGTTTTTGGCGTTGTTGCTAAGAATTTATATCTTTTAGTAGTGGTGTCAAATTCTTATATTTATAAGTATATTTAAAATCATGGGAGCAAGTTTTTGGCGCCGTTGCCGAGAAAACATAATTAAAGTAACGGACAACTTAGGACTGTTAGAAAACCTTAATAAAATTGCAACTTATTTAGTTAATTGTTTTATTGTGTGCTGATTTCGATTGTATGCGAAAATTTGGTTCTAAAAATCTTATACCCTACGATTCGGAATTAGAACGCACTGTTCAGAGAATTAGAAAAATGAGAAAAGAACCTATAAATTCTGAAACAATGGAAACAACATAAATAACCAAAGAATAGAAAATGAACATCAATCTAGACCATTAAGAGATTACACTAACCCTACATTAGATGAAATTCACTTAACTATCCAAAATCCTGATGTAGCCGCTAATTCATTTGAGCTTAAACCTGCAATTATCCAAATGGTACAAAACAATCAATTTGGTGGAACTTCAAATGAAGATCATAATTTACATCTTGCAAGTTTCTTAGAACTTTGTGCTACTTTTAAGTACAACAGAGTGTGATGATGTTGTCAGACTTAGACTCTTTCCTTTTTCGTTAAGGGATAAAGCTAAGGCTTGGATAAATTTGTTAGCTCCTGGATCTATTAGAACTTGGGGAGAACTTTATCGAAATATTTTCCACCATCTAAGACTGCTAAGCTTAGAAACGATATCACATCTTTCAGTCAGAATGAGGGAGAATCGATATATGAATCTTGGGAAAGATTTAAAAAACTTCTTAGGAAATGTCCACATCATGCTTTACCAAATTGGTTAATTATTCAAACATTTTATAATGGATTAGTAGGATCTCTTAGATCTATAATAGACGCTGCAGGTGGTGGATCACTAATGTTTAAACCTTTTGAAGAAGCCTATGCGTTAATAGAAGAAATGGCTACAATAATTTTCAATGGCCTGCTAAAAGGGTAAATCCTAAGAGAGTAGCCAATATTCATGATTCTTATGATTTAACTATAGTAGTTTCTCAAATTGCTGCTCTTTCAAAGAAAATAGATCAATACGGAATGAATCGTTCTCAATCACCTCCAGTGTTAGAACAAAATACATTAGGAAAAATCTTAGATGCTCAATCTTCATATGAAACTATAAATGTAATAAATAATAGACAAAATAATCCTTATTCAAACTATTATAATCCAGGTTGGAAGAATCATCCAAACTTTAATTGGAATAATCAAAATAATAATGTTAATCCTCAGTGGGGGAACAATCTTGTAAACCCATTAGGAAATATAAACAATCAAAGTAATTCCAATTATAGACCTTCTAATCCACCAGATTTTTATAATAATTCACAATTTATGGAGAAGAAGTTGTCTATGGAAGAATTAGTTTTG
This sequence comes from Papilionanthe hookeriana x Papilionanthe teres, assembly GCA_022702705.1. Taxonomy (NCBI): domain Eukaryota; kingdom Viridiplantae; phylum Streptophyta; class Magnoliopsida; order Asparagales; family Orchidaceae; genus Papilionanthe; species Papilionanthe hookeriana x Papilionanthe teres. The sequence goes on along the minus strand of CM040421.1, from coordinate 71,266,607 downwards.
AATATGGGTAATTAATTACAAAATCAAGGAAATGCTATTAAAAACATAGAAAACCAATTAGGGCAAATTGCTTCTGCATTAAGTAATAGAACTATTGGAACTTTACCTAGTAATGTTGAAGTAAATCCTAAAGATCAAGGAAAAGAACAAATCAAAGCTATTCAATTAAGGAGTGGAAAAGAGTTGGAAACAAAAGTTCAAAAAGAAACTGTAATTGAAAAGAAAAAAGAAGAAACTGAAGGAGAAAACGAAAGTTTATATCCTGATTTTCCTCTGAAACCTATGAAAATTTACTGTTGAAAAACCACCTCCACCATTTCCTCAAAGATTAAAGCAACAAGATAAAGGATAAAGATTTGCTAAATTCTTAGACATTTTGAAAAAAATGTCTATAAATATTCCTTTTGTTGAAGCTTTAGAACAAATGTCTGATTATGTTAAATTTATGAAGGATATACTCAACAAAAAGAGGAAGTTACTAGATCATGAGACTGTTGCACATAGTGAAGAGTGTAGTGTTATAATTCAGAGAAAACTTCCGGAAAAATATAAAGATCCTGGTAGTTTCACTATCCCGTGTGCTATTGGTGAAAAATTTTATGGGCGAGCAATATGTGATTTGGGAGCTAGCATAAATTTGACGCCTCTATCAACTTTTAAAAGGTTAGAAATTAGAGAGATTGCACCAACTTATGTAACTCTACAGTTAGCCGATCTATCTATCACACATCCTAAAGGAGTTGTAGAAGATGTTTTGGTTAAGGTTGATAAGTTTATTTTTCCTGTGAACTTTATCATTCTAGATATGGAAGAAGATAAAGAAATTTCAATCATTTTAGGAAGACCATTCCTAGCTACAGGAAGAGCAATGATAGACGTTCAAAAAGGGCAATTGACGATGAGAGTAAATGATCAAGAAGTAACCTTTAACATCTCAAAGTCAATGAAATATCCATCAATAGAAAAAAGATGATAAATGTTTTAATATAGATATATGTGATTATCTAAGAAAAGAATATTTCAAAGAAAATTATGAAGAAAAAGAAGATATATAAAAATATAATTATGATGAAATTGAAAGCGAAAAAGCTTATTATATTCAGGAAAAATTTGAAACGCTCAATTCAACAGCACCAGAAAAAGAAATATTAATTTCATCTGTTGTAAAACCTTCTAAACTTGAATTAAAGAATCTTCCAATTCATTTGAAGTATGTATTTTTAGAAGAGTTTTCAACATTACCAGTAATTGTATCCTCAGACTTAAATGAAATTCAAGAACAAAAATTAGTGGCTACATTAAAAAATATAAAAGAGCTTTTGGTTGCACTCTAGCTGATATTAAAGGAATTAGTCATTCGATTTGTATGCACATAATTTTATTAAATGAAAAACATAAACCAAGAATTGACCCTCAAAGGAGACTAAACCCTATTATGAAAGAAGTAGTTAAAAAAGAGATTTTGAAATGGTTAGATGCTGGAATTATATATCCTATTTCGTATAGTACTTGGGTAAGTCCAATTCATTGTGTTCCCAAAAAAAGATGAGTAACTGTTGAAGAAATTGAAAATAATGAATTAATACCTATCAGATAAGTTTCTGGATGACGTATTTGTATTGATTATAGAAAATTAAATGCCGCCACCCGAAAAGATCACTTTCCTCTTCCTTTTCTAGACCAAATGTTGGATAGACTTGCTGAACACAAGTACTACTTCTTTCTGGATGGATATACTGGTTACCATCTGATACCTATTGCTCCCGAGGATCAAGAGAAAACAACTATTACTAGTCCTTATGGAACTTTTGCTTTCAGAAGAATGCCTTTCGGACTATGTAATGCACCTGCAACATTCCAGATGTATGATGTCTATTTTTAATAAATTAATAGACATTGGAATAAAAGTATTTTTGGATGATTTCTCTGTGTTTGGGACATCATTTGACGCGTGCTTAAATCATCTTGAAAAATTTTTGGAGCTATGCGAAAGAACTAACTTAGTTCTAAATTGGGAGAAATGTCAATTTATGGTTGCTGGAGGAATTGTATTAGGGCATAAAATTTCAAAAAATTACATGGAAGTAGACCCTGCAAAATTCAAGTAATAGCTAAATTACCACCTCCTACTACAGTGAGAGGGGTAAGAAGTTTTCTTGGACATGCTGGTTTCTACAGGCGCTATATTAAATATTTTTCAAAAATTACAAAACCTCTATGCCAACTTTTAGAAAAAGACAAGAAATTTGAATTTACTGAAGACTGATCAAATGCCTTTGAGTTATTAAAGGAAAAACTAATCACAACACCTGAATAGTTTCACCTGACTGGGATAAGCCATTCGAATTAATGTGTGATGCTAGTGATTATGCTTTTGGAGTTGTTCTTGGTCAAAGATATGATAAAATTTTTAAGGTTATATACTACGCTAGTACAACTCTTAATGATGTTTAAATTAACTATACAGCTACTGAAAAAGAGTTACTGGCTATTGTGTATGCTTTTGATAAATTTAGATCATATTTAATTGGAACTAAATGTATTGTGCATACTGATCATTCAACTATTAAATATCTGATGCAAAAGAAAGATACTAAACCAAGATTAATTAGACGGGTACTTTTAATGCAAGAATTCGATTTTGTGGTGATTGATAGAAAAGGAACTGAAAATCAAATTGCCGATCATTTGTCGAGACTAGAATATAATGAATTATCTGACATCGACAAAGAAATAATAGATAGTTTCCCTGATGAAAAACTTTATAATATTAATGAGTGGAAAATACCTTGGTATGCTGATATAGTTAATTATTTAGTAAGTGATATTTTGCCACCTATGCTAACATTGTAGCAACATAAAAAATTTGTTCATGATTCAAAATTATATTTTTGGGATGAACCATATTTATATAAACAATGTAATGACCTTATTATTAGGAGATGTGTGCCTTATGAAGAAATTGAATAGATTATTCAAAAATGTCGTGATTGTGATTTTGGAGGACATTTTGGGATTGACAAAACTGCATATAAAATTTTACAAGATGGATTTTATTGGCCTACTCTTTTTAGAGATGTTTACAGATATATCAAAACATGTGATAGATGCCAACAAGTAGGTAATATATCTAGAAGAAATGAAATGCCTCTGAATTTCATATTGGAAGTTGAGATTTTTGATGTTTGGGGATTAGATTTTATGGGACCATTTATTCCTTCATTTGGGAACGTATATATTTTGATTGCGATTGATTATGTATCAAAGTGGATTGAAGCACAAGCTTTACCTCGTTGTGATGCTAAAAGTGTTTCAAAATTCTTAATGAAAAACATTTTCACAAGATACGGTATGCCAAGAGTGATTATCACTGACGGAGGATCCCATTTTAGGAATAAATATATTCAAAGATTGGTAGAAAAGTTTAGTATTGTTCATAAATTCTCTACTGCCTATCATCCTCAAACCAGTGGTTTAGCTGAAGTTTCTAATCGTGAAATCAAACATATTCTAGAAATGACTGTAAATCCTAATAGAGTAGAATGGTTTATGAGACTAGATACTGCATTATGGGCATACAGGACTGCTTATAAAACTCCTATTGGTATGACTCCTTACAGGCTTATATATGGAAAAACTTGTCACTTACTAGTAGAATTGGAACATAAAGCATATTGGGCGATTAAAGAATTCAATTATAATTTGAAAAATGTTGGTAAGAAGAGAATGCTGTAAATGAATGAATTAGAAGAATTAAGAAATGAATCTTACAATAACAACATAATTTATAAGGAAAAACTGAAGTTAAGACATGATCGGAAGATTAACTGAAAGAACTTTGAACCAGGGTAAGAAGTTTTGCTTTATAATACAATGTTGAAATTATTTCCTGGGAAATTGAAGTTTCGTTGGTTAGGACCCTTTACTGTGATTCAACTTTATACTTATGGAGTAGTTGAAATTGAAGATCCTAAGACTAGGAATATATTTAAAGTAAATGGACATAGATTAAAACCATATTTTGAAGGTAAAAAACTAAATTTTAAAGAGGTTTTAATGCTCAATCAACCTGAATAATACCTGAATAGGTTGGGATGACGACATTAAATCAAGCGCTTTATGGGAGGCAACCCATAGTTATCTTTAATAGTTGTGTGTTTGTTTGAAATTATTGTTAGTTTGTAGTAGTAGTTAGTCTTACTACTCATATTTACCCATTGATTATCATAGAATTTGAATCCATAGAGAAAAATTTGGAACATATTGGACCACGGCGTTTTTATGCAAATTTTTGCCTAGGGCGCCGACAGCGCGCTCGACGCCGCTGACGGCGGGTTTTTCCCAAGGCTCGCTGACGACGCCTTCAAGGCCGCCGACAGCAAGTGGGTAGTTTTTCGTGCTCAAAATGACGGTTTTTGGCGGTTTTTAGCAAATTTGACTTATATAAACTCCTATGGACGGTTCCTAAACACTCCAAACTCCCAAAAACGAATGGATACTCTCTCGAATCCTTCTCAAATGGCTTCCAATTCGATTGATAGCCCAAGATTTTGAGTGTACAACTAGAGAAAGTTTGTCAGTGCGGAGGCGCAACGACTTTTCAACAAGGTAATCTTGAAGAGAAGATTGATTAAAAAACGAGGATTTGTCAATAAAGGACAAAGCAATTCTTCATCACTAATTGAAGAAATGATCGTGCGGAGAAGATGGGAAGTGTTTTGCTACACTACTGTCGCAGTAGTCGTTCCAGTGGTTAAAGAATTCTATGTCAATTTACATGGAATCAACCAAGGAAGCGTTTATGTGCGAGGTAGGTGGATTACATTCAATTCTAGAAGAATTAATGAGTTATATATGCTTGAGAATGTTCCAGTGTGTTATTATTCAAATTTCGTGTCAACGAGAGAAAAGATGAATGAAATATACCAATATTTGATGGACGAAACTGATGACTGGGAAGTTAGAGAGAACGGGTATGTTAGTTTCTCTGCAACACTTTTAAATCCTATTTCGAAACATTAGTACTTTTTTATCTCTGCGAAGTTATTGCCGATGATGAAAATTGGCAAAGTCACGAAAGAAAATGCAATTTTGAACTACTGCATTCAAATGGGATGGCTCATTGATATTGGATCGATTATTGTGAAATCTGTTTTGGCCTGATCGTTCAAGGATTATCCCAAGGGCTTGGACATCCTTCCACAATTTCTTGATTTGTAGTTTGTTTCAAGTTTCGTACGAGATTTGGGAGAAGATACTACTACCCTGGAAACCCTTAGACCCAACTCAGATGTTCCCAGCCAATGATGGAGCGAGTGATGTAGGCTTGATTATGGATCAAGCATCGCAGAATTCTGTTCCAGTTCAACCATTAGTATCAGATAAGACACCGATGCTCTTGCATAAAATCAAGAATCTGGAGAATCAAGTATAAAACTTAACGAGTACAGTTAGCAACATGTCTGATTTCTTCGATCACATCGATTGGAGAATGAAAGAACATTTTGATCATACTGGACAATTCGAAGCGCATTTGGTGTGATTGATGAGAATGATGGGATTGATCGATGAAGATTCAACTGAAGAATTCCCATCCGACCTTTTTACAACCTGTTCGTCCATGTTCAAGCAATGGGAGATATCAGAGGAGAGACTAGCACTAGTTCTGAAGAGTAGTAGACTTGATTATGTTGTGTTTGATTTGAACAATATTTGTAAGTTTGTGTGTTTGATTTCTTTAGTTTTCTTTTTAATCTCAGTATAGATGAGATTAAGTTTGAAATGTTTGTTTTCAGCGTTTTGAGTGTTGTGGTTTGGATTGTGACGCTGATTATATGGATTCAGGTTGAAAGAATACCTACTTATGTGTGTTATGTATTGTGTGTTACAAACACTTAGATTCAATATATAAATGTGAAGTTTGTTGAGTGTAAGTTTATTTATGTTAATACATCACTTAATCACTTAAAATAAATGATAAAAAGGATCGAACGGATGAAGACAAGGCTTAAATTGATCGAAATCGCAAAAATTTGAAAAATGATCAATTTTTGGAAATCTCGCTGACGGCGTGCTCGAGGCCGCTGACTGCACAATTTTCCCTAGAAGAATAGGAAATTAATTCAATAGAGCCCGCCGACGACGTGAACAAGGCCGCTGATGGCGCGATTGTGAAAACTACCTATTTATCGCTATGTTAACCTGTCAAATGCCACTATTCATCATCTTCTTCCCCTTTTTACCCAAAAAGTTGACCTAGGGCTTGAGAGATCTCGAATTTGGAGCGATTTCGACAAAATCTAACACTGAATTTCATCTTCCCTTGGTAAGAGCTTCACTCCTATGTAAAAAATTTTTATTTTCACCATGAATTTCTTTCACATTAAGAAATTTTGGAAAAATTGAAAATGTGGAGAAAAGACTTGGAAGGAATTCATGGAAATTGATTTAGATTGTTTTAAACCCCTTTAGAAGTCATTGTATAATTATTTTGGAGATTAGTTTGGAATTTTTGTGATTTGATAGATCGAACTATAGCTCCAAGACAAAAGAGAAGACTCGATTTTAACGGGACTTGATTCATTAATTTGAAAGCACAATTGAGGTACAATTCAGTCTATCAAAGTAAAAAGTGTATACAAAATAGAGTTTTCAAAAATCCTGGAGGAGAAGTGTTGACCTCATTTTTGATGAGGTCTTCTCTTCCCTCTTTAGTGTTTAGGATCTAGCCTTAGGCTTTTCCTTTGACTATATTAGAGGACTAGAATTGGGACCCATCCCTTAGAAATTTGAACCACATCTTGCCTCCCTGCAAACCTCACAAGCTTGGTTGTAGACCCCTAATCACCTAGAGGGTTGAAATCAAATGTGAAGGTTTAAAGGATGAGTTCCCTATAGGACTCTTTGGCCTTAGGACCACCCTGGGTGGCTAGTGCAGTGAGGGTTGACTTACACACTCACTACACTCACACTCTACACTCTCACACACACAATCCAAATCCTAGAACCACACCCATACCCAACTTGGCTCCTTGACTCATGAAGGTAATTCATATGGATGGACCTTAACCCCTAAGCCCCTGGCTAAGAGGGTTAGGAACAACATAGTGAATGCCTCAAATGAGTCCTCTCATGACTCATATAGGCTTAACATGGCTTCATGGCTCAACCAAAGTGCTTCCATTTCACTCATATTTGATCAATCTTTTTTTTTAAATTTCAATTTTTGACCTCGGGGACCCTACACCCATCAAACCTACTAAAAGCCCTTAAAATTGCCCAAATCCTCCAAAATTTCCAAATCACCCAAAATTTCCCAAAATTAACCTTGAACACTTCCTCACCAATCAAATTGATCATCCATAGCCAGAAATACCAAAAATTCCAAAAATACCCCCCAATACCCGCCAAATACCCAAAATGCCCCTCTTAGCCAAAAAATCCAAAAATTCAGAAAATTCCCAGAAAATTCTAGAAAATCCCAAATATTCCCAATTTCATTTTGTCCAACTACACCATGGGCCAATTTTTTCAATTTACCCCACTTTTACCAAAACCCCCAATTTAGCCCATTCTTAACCCAAGTGAACCCAATGTCAAACCAAACCTACCCAATTGACCCCAATTTTGGTCCAATTCAATTCTAAACTCCAATTCAATATCCACAATATCAATCTAGACCAAATCCAAGTCCAATTTGATTGACATTTGGAGTCCAATTTCACTTTTGACCTTAAAGCCCAATTTGGACCCATGACCCAAACTTAGCCCAAACCAAACCAATTCAACTTCAATTGACCCCAAAACTTTTCTAAACCTTCCCTAACATCCCCATAAACAAAATACTAATATAATTTGCCCAAAATTTGGACCCAAACCCCACTCAAATTCAACCCAAAACCAAAAAGACCAATTTTGACCTAAACCCAAACCTAACCCAAATAAGCCCAAGTCCCAAAACCAAAACCCAACCAAAGTTAAAACCTCTTTGAAACACTCCCATAAACATTTCCCAACATTAATTTTACATCAATTTCAACCCTAGCCAAACATTGGCCCAAGTTAGCCCAATTTGACTTACATTGGCCCATTTATCAAAGAAACCCAAATTCAACCCAATTCAAGCCCAAACCACCTCAAACTTGTCTCAAATCACTCATGACACATCCTTAAACTAAACCCAACATTTATTTGGCATGGCCCCTTTGCAAAATTTTCATCTAAAAGCCCACTTCTAAAGGACATTTAAAAGCCCATTCCTAACCAAACTCAAAAGCCCAAAATCCATCTTGAAGCCCACATGACAATCCTCTATCATCATCCATTTGATAAAACCATCTCCTAAGTGCTAAATCCATGATGGAATAATTCCAAATCAAGCCATATGCCAAATCCCATCAAATCACCCCTAAATTACCAAAATTTCTAAAACCCTTTTTCATGTAAATGACCAAGCTTTGTCCCAAGCCACATGGAGCCATGAGCAAGCCATTTACAAGCCATATGAAGCCATGGAAGGTTTGACATGTGACCAAACCATTAATGGCAAAAGGAGGGCCCCCTTTCCTAATCCTTCATTAAGCCTTTTAACCATAACCATGTCACACACTAAACCAAGTTTAGCCACCTCACCATGGATGGAGACTTCACCACTCCATGGCAGGCTGACCCAACCGATTCACCCAGCCCAAAACCGGGTCATGGGGAGGTGAACCAAGCCCAAAATCATGGGTTGACCAATTTGAGCCCAAAATGAGCCCTTACCCTTTCCATTTCAAGTCATCCTCTTTACACATGGCAAAGCTCAATTGCCTGCACAAACCTGGATCTGAGGGTGACCTATGCCTGCCGGCCAGCCTCATGGATCGCCGGAAAACACCATGGCCAAGACCTTGGGAGGAGCCAAACTTTTCACTCCGCCTTCGTCGAAGTGTCCCAGCCCAATTGAACACCATGGCTGTTCTTCTCTTGCATGGAGCAGTTGATCCCAAGCCTTAAACCCCCTTGGGAGGCCCTCCACCCTCTCCTATTTAAACACCACCTCCTCTCGGCCATGAGAGGTGCTGAACCAAAACTTACTGAAACCCTGCCAAAATCATCCCAGACCACTCTCTACACATAGAGAACTTGATCCCGACTGAAATCCCGCTGCCATTTCCTCTCTGTGAGCTCAATTTCAGAGTTGAAATCCAAGCTCAAAACCAGGACACTTCACCACAGTGAGTCAATCTCCAAATTGATTGGTCCTACACCTTCACCGGACCAAGAGGAGAAGTTTCCCAAGCAAAGCCCCCTCACCAGAGCCGGCCATTGCTCCCGACCTCCAAGCTTTGTAATTGGTTGTGGTCGAAATCATACCTAGACAATTCACTGAGCCAAGGACTTCATCCGGAGCTTGCTTGGACCCAATCGAAGGTGACACAACTCTCAGATCGAAGCTTCACTTCTCTGAGCAAAGGTATGGACTCACTCTTCTTCCCGAGCTTACAGAGATTCTCCATTTAATTTGAATCAATTTCAATGCATGTTTACCGTATGGATGTGTTTGTATCTTCAAGACGAATCCATAGAGCATAAGAACACAAAAATCCGTTGAGAATCGAGTGAGAAATTAGGGTTAGAAGGTTGATGGTCACGGGTTCACACCAGTCGTAGACGATGACTGGGAGCCGTCGAATCGAGCGTGTATCGAGCGGACGGTCGGGATCGAGCCGGACAGCGCGATGGTACATGAACCACGGGCCCCTGGAGCGCTGAGTCGGTTGGCGGCGCCGAATCAGAGAGCGCCGCGTGGCCCTTCGGAGCTGCCGAGGATGGCGTGGCGCCGCGTGGATAAGTAGGAAAATAGGGATTTTTCTTATTTATTTAATTACCGGAACTTAGAAAATTCATAACTTTGTGTAGAAAAATCCTAAAAATAAAATAAAAATATCTTCGCTCAGTGAACAGAGGAGAATAATGTGGAAAAGAAATCAAGTAATTTCATTAAGTATTTTATTTTTAATGATTTATTTACTCTCTGCATTATTTTAATTCTCCATGCATATAGGAAATTCACCATGGCATGAAACCATAGGGCTTTTGAAGCCTCTGAACTTGGGAACATTCCCTGAATTTTCCAAGGTTAGAGGCCATCCCTATGAGAAGTTATTGATTTTTCAAGTTCATGTTACTGTTTTGAGTATTTTAATTCCAATAATTAGCATGCTGATAAAAAAATTCTAGGAAAATTTGGTGATGTTGCTTGTGACCAGAGGAACCTAGGAAAAATAATTTTTGAGCTAATTCACTTTGAACAACCCTAATTGGCCTAAACACCCAAAATTGAATTTTAATTAATTAGGGTTAACCACTCATCAAATTAACTTAAAAACAATTCTCCACTGTCCTTTAGGGATAGGAGAACACCACATAAAAATTTGAAACCAATTGGACTTGATTAACCCCACCAAATGGGTTGATTAAGTCTCTTAAGTAATAATGGGTAAAATTAAACTTTAAAAATTTATAACTCACAAAATACTTTTCAAAAATTCACAAAAATGGTTTTGGAGCCTCTCTGATATCAGAGGAACTTAGGAAAATTAAAATTGTAATTTTCTAAAAAAGTTGATTTTTATCATTATTTTAATATTTTTAATAATTAAAAAATAATAAAAATTATAAAAATATTAAAAATCACCAAAATGTCATATTTTGAATTCTAAACACTTAGGAACAAACCAAATATTTTCTTAAATTCCTAGGATAAGATATTGAATTTTAAAGGCTTAATGTATTTTTTTAATATTAAAAAATGTATTTTCCAACTTTTTTCACTAAAATAATTCTAATAAAACAAAGAAAAATCAGAAAATTATGAAAATTGGTTCTCTAGTTTCCCTGATATTAGAGAGATTTTTGAAAAATATAAAACTCATTTTTCAACCTTTATTTTATTTTTAAATTAATTAATACTCCAAAACTCAAAATAATTCTAGTAAATAAAATATAATTCAAAAAATCACCAAATTTAGTCCAAATGGTCCTCTGGTCATTAGGAGTGCCCTATAATTTTCTAAAGAACAGAAAAATTCCCTTGGTCATCTTATTGAATTTTCCTTGGAAATCCCTATTTTCTACAAAAAATAATTATATAAATAAATTAAATACAGAAAAATCACATTTTCTCCTCTAATGTCTTAATTGACATGTGAGTGAAGCCACATAAAAATTTTAAATTCATTTAAGCTCAGTTTAGTGAGTTATGGAATTATTAAGCTTGAAGGGCAAAATGGTAATTAAAATTTTAACCCTTAATTAAAACTTTTGGCTTAATAAAATGAAAGAGTAAAATATTTGATCCTAATCTGATTTGGATGATTGAAATTTAAATAATTAAAGGGTAGAAACCCATCAATCATTTTTAAGAATAAACCTTAATCAATTAATTAATTAAATTTGGAAGATTAATAAAAATTGAAATTATTAAAATAAGGGATATTAGGAAGACATCTATTCTTTAATCTAAGAATCCCTAAATTAATCACCTCAATACTATTTAATTCCTAATTAAAATGATAATCCAAACTCAAGATTTAAAATACTAAAAGACTTAATCATTAAATTAAATTAAGATTAAAACATTTAAATAAATCCTTCCAAAATTTCAATTAAATTAATACTTTAACAATTAAATTAAATCATCTTTAAAACATAAAAAAAATAAAATATTAAATTAAAATAAAATTAAATTAAAATTAATATAAATTGAATTAAATTGAATTAAATTAAATTAAATTAAAACATATTAAATTAAATTAAATTAAATTAAAAAATAATAAAATCAAATTAAAATAAAATTTAAATTAAATTAAAATTAAAAATTAAATTAAATTAAATTAAATTAAATTAAATTAAATTAAATTAAATTGAATTAAATATAACATCACCTAAGACATAAAGAATTCAAAAATAAATCTAAAACAACTCGAACACTATTCCAAACTTAAACCCATTAATTAAAATTAAATTAAATCACAAATTACTTAAACATCAATTTGCCCTCAAAAGCTCTTGTTGTCATAACTTCTAAACGGAGTATTAAGTGAAGTGTTACTTCACTTATAGGATATTCAAATGTCCTAGTTCACTGAGCAAAAGAACAAAACTAAACTAAACTCCTGGAGGATTAATTCACTTGTATAATTAAATTCTCTTGGACTTAAAACAATCCTAGAGGTATTGAAAAGATGTTTAAGACTCGTCTTAAGCACTTCCTCAATATGATAGGATATTTATAAGAACAATTGAACTTAATTGTTCTTTGATGAAGAAAATCGTCCTTAAACCAAAATACAAGAGCCTAGACGTCATAGGAGAGGACTAGCTATAGGATTAGAACTTTGATAGACAACCAAAACCTTTCCCTTAGCTTTAACTAGGTACTTGTTGAAATATTTAAATGCCTTAACATGTGTTTTAAGTGCAGCTTGGGATGACGGGAAGACCCTCCAGGTACGCTTTTATTTTATTACAATTTTGCAAAATGCACTTTACTTTTCTTGCATGATAAACAACTGTTGCATGAAAACCAAAACCTTTAAGGTAGTCCCTAAAACTGAAACCAAAACTAAATTAAAAATCACTGCAAGATAAAATTCACCGCCACAACATTTTAAAATATAAAGCAACTCAAAATTTAATCACCAACAGAACACAAAACTACAATTACAACTAAATTAAAACGTCTCATTGAATGATCGGGAATACCTCGGATGATGTAACCCACGTGTTGCTAACGGGATTTCCCACGGTCTAAATGAAAGTGTGGAACTCATTCGGTTGAGTTTAGCAAATTCATCTGGACTAAGTGAATTCGATGAAAATAACGGTGCCGGGATGACGGAACCGTGGGATCTTAATCGGTTCTGTTTAATCAAACTTTAAGATTTGTTTTAATTAAAATATTAAAAACACTTGGATTCTAAGATTTTCTCTAAACCAAAAACACTTCTCTCATCTCCCGATTTATGACTTCTAAAACTAAACCTCTGCAACAACAAGGAGCTCGAGCATGGTGGGCAACACGGCCATCGTCATCGAGAAAACTCGAGTCTACTTGCAAAACTGTCCTAGAATTTAAACAACAAAGCTATAGGATTTCGAGGTAGTTTGCCTAGTGCAACATAAATCCTCAATTTTTCGTTAGGCATTTGCATAATCATGTTATGCAAATTAAGCCCTAATCGGTCTTAGGACTCCGAGGTAGTCGTTCGGTACGACATAAGCCCTCACATCTTTGAGGCTATTTGCATATGACCGTATCATACGAATATAAGTCCTAATTAACTAAAATTGGCAAGATTGAAATATAAGATAATATTAGGATTTTCTCAAATCTAAGCCAAACAATAGGATAGTCGGGAAGTTGCCAAGATTCCTCTTAGATCCTCAGCTTCTCCTACTTCTCTTCCTTTGGATTCTCAAAAATAAATTGTTCCAAATTTTGAGTCATTCCCTTTTGAATTTCGGAAAATCCAATTGTTTGAAAACTTTAAATTTTGAAATTCTTGAGAGCAAAACCACTGATCATTATCGAGAGTTTTCTTAAGTGATTCCCATCACTTAGGATGTAATTAACTATAGGGGCTTGCCTCTATAGGGAACTTTAAGAACCCAGGTAATATAAACCCCGCTTAATTCACTTATATTAAGTAGGGAATTTGTCGGCTTATAAAATTGGTTCGTAGACCAAACGGATGTCACAAATCTTCTAGTTTATTTAACCGAGCCCCACCATCAAGCAAAGGTGTCTACTCTCCGGGATAGATATACAGTTTATGGTGCGGTGCTCGTTTATATAAACTATTCGGGATGTGAGATCAGTTTGATTTCATATCTTAAAATTTTCAAATTTAAAATTATTTTCAAAATCAAATACTACTTTTCAAATTATTTATTTAAATTAAATTAAAAATTCGCCGATAATTTCTGTAGGCGACCTCTTTTCAAAAATACAACACTCAACCTAAAAATATGCCGACAAGAAGTAGAAAGAATTATCAAAGAGAGAGGATGGGAGAACTTCTGCTACATCACAAACAAGGCTGCTATAGAAGTTGTGAGGGAGTTCTACTCCAATCTTTCTTAACTTGAGGATGAACCGGTCCAAGTAAGAGGATTCTCTATTGACTTTTGTGCTAACCGCATTGACACTTTTTACAAGCTTCATGACTATTTTTCTAGCGAGTATGAAACTTTTGGAACAATGGATGGTCCGTTGAACGATGTTATCGACTTTCGTACTGATGGGAAAGGAGTTTGGAAAATTAAAAATCATGAACAGATTAACTTTCCATTGTCCATGATGAATGCCACTGCAAAGGCAAGACATTATTTCATATGTTCGACTCTGCTACCCACTTACCATCATAGTGAAGTCTCTAAAGAGAAAGCTATTCTGAATTTCTGTATTCAGAACAACAGAAGTATTAATGTAGGGAGAATAATCTATAAGAATATTATGGCCACTACGAAGAGTGAGACAAGTGGATATCTAGGGCATCCTGGCCTCATTTATGCACTTTATCAACTATCTGGAGTTGAAGCAAGAGATGATGAGGAATGTGTTTATCCTATGAGACCCATTAGTAAAGGAAATATAAAAACTTATGAATCCCATGAGGAATGGAGATCAAGAAGTAGGAGCAAAGGACCTTCTACTAGTAGAGACATTCCTTCTACTAGCTATGACCCTCCTGCCTCTATTCCCCCTACCTTATATGATCTGATGAATGCCATGACCCTGCAGAGGAAAACTTTTGAACAGTTGGATGAAAAGCTGGAAAGAATTGATCACAGGATTGAAGGGCTAGATAGAAGACACGATCATGATAGTGAGTATCTTCAGAGGCACTCTAATTTTGAGATGGCATATTATGATGCTCAAGCCAATTACTACAGAGGAGAGCCTAATGTGACTTTTCCAGAATGCCCTAAGTATACTTAGTATCAGTCCAATCATCCTGCTGACCAGGGTGATGAGGACGTTGTATGGGAATTCGATGATTGAGATTTTAGATGAGATGTGATGTATTGGTTTGTTTTTAGTTTTGTTTGATGTACTTTGATTTTTATTTTATTATGTGGACTATGCTTTAATTTATGTGATATGTGATAGTTTGGTAGTTTGCATTTTTATTTCTGGATGTTTGTGATATTTGTGATAGTAATTGTAATTGTGAACTGAATAGTTTTAAATTAGTAATTGTTTGTTCTGTGTTGTGAAATGCATACGTCCTGTGTAGTGCAGTTAGTTGTTTTTGTTTGATGTTTAGTTTTATATACTTGTTTTAAAATTTCATTACCCCAGCAAATTCTATAAACTGTTATGTGTGTAGAAAGGATTTTAATATTACAGGTCACTTGAAGTTAGAAATTTTGAAAAGAACATGCAAATTTCAAAAAGACAAAAATGCCTAAAGTGCAAAGGTATGAATTTTATATTTAGAATTTTTCTTTCCACCATGTACTATTTCTATTTATAGAAAACTTTAAGTTGGGGGAGGTAAGAAAAATCTTAACTATTATATGTTCTCAAATAACATATTTTCAAAAATTATTACTATGATTTTTGTGATAAAATTTAATTCTGATAACTATATTTAGATTTTATATAAATATTGTAAAAGATTCAAAGAAATTTTTTTATAATGAAAATTAATCTTGTAGATTAAGATATTTAGTATAAAAGGATAAGACTATAGTTAACTATTTAAAGTAAGGAAAACTATATTTTGAATTATTAAGAATCTTAAGAGTTCAGTTGAGAAAGAAAAGATTGAAATTCAATAAAGTAAAAACTATGAAGAACATATAAAGTAAAGAATGTTGAAAGTTTCAAATTTAGGAAAAGAAGAGTCAAGTTTAAAATTATTAACAGGCTATCCAGATATAGTTATCCTCACTTGAAAAAAGAAAAAGAAACAAAAATAAAAGGATTGAAAAACAATCCCTGAAAAGAAAAGAAAAGAAAAAGAAAATAAGTGAAGAGAAACTTGAGGAAATGTCTTATCAAAAATTGGTTTCACTTGGATTAACCTAAAAGGAAAACTAAAAGCATTTCTGAACTTATATTTATGACTACTTTCTTTACTTTATAGTTTCCTCATGAATTTCCTATCTTCTAAATAATTTGAGTGAATTAAAATTGCAACATATAGTCATTTTTGAAATGAATAGAAGACTAGAACTCTTAGACTTGATGACCAGAAAGCCTTATACCTGCAGAATTAATCTAATTATTTGAAAATCTTTCTAAGAATTCTTACTACTATATTTATTTAAATCAAAATTATAGTATTTCTGAATTAAAACTTTACCACAATGAATCATAACCTTTATGTAGTATTAAGGATTACTTGAGGACAAGTAATAGTTAAGTTTGGGAGATTTTGACCCATGGAAAAAATGTTAAGATTTTCATGCCTATATTATACTGATTTTGATGATATTGCACTTTAAAGAAAGGTATTTTTGGTGTTTTTCTGCATGTATGAAGATTTAAGGACAAATGAGCGAAAATATGCAAAAAGAAGCGAATTTGGAGCAAAAGGACCAAATTATGAAAATTGACCTAGGGCGCCGACGGCGAGGTCGATGGCCTCGGCGCCGAGGGGTGATTTTCCCGAGAGTTCAGAATTAATTGCAAGGAAGGCCGCCGACGGCGGGGCCTGTTTAAAGCACTATTTCTAGAAGGCCGTCGACGGCGCGCTCGAGGCCGCCGACGGCGCGCTCGAGGCCGCCGACGGCGCGCTCGAGGCCGCCGACGGCGGGATCAACGGTTCTTTCTAGAAATACGTCGAATGTGGACAATTTTCGAAGAGGTGCCTGCAAAACCTTTAGAGACTCTTCTACAACTTTAAAAAGAACCATTTTAGACCGAAAAAGCAGTCTCCTACGTGTTTACTAGAGAGTCCAAAGTGTCAATTAGTGTTGTTATTTAGTGAGTAGTGAGTTCAAATAGAGATTTTGTGAGGAATTCTTCGAGGGATTGTAAGAGTGGAAGGAAAGTGAGAGATCTCTTCTGCGATGCTATTTCGAAGGAGAATTTCGTGTGCTATAATAAGAAAGGAAGAAATCCAGAGGAACTTCAAGGAGTTTGCTTGGGGAGGAATTTGAGATAAGTAGTTTTTATTTACTATAGTTTGTAGAACTTTACTTTATTATATGAAATCCAAGTTTTATTGCATCCTCTTCATGAATTCTGAGTAGTTGTTCTGTCTTTCTCCTTGTTTTGATGTTTTTGTGAAATGATTATATGAATTAGTGTATCAAACCTATTATAAAGAAGTTGTGATGATATTATACCTAAACTCACTTTACTATATGAATTGGTCATTTGTATTGTTAAAATCTGTGAAGAATTCTTAAGACCTGACCGTGTGCTAGGGATTCTTAACTAGTATGTATCACATTTCTCTTTGAAAGGTAGACGGGTAAATCCTTGAAAGGAGAAGTGCAAATAAATAAGGAAATAATATTAATCGAGCGTAGAATTGGAGATTTTAGAGTTACGGGCTAAAATCCTCAATTCAGTCCTATCGTTTGGGTGCTGAGGTGTAAATTGTTAGCCCTCAAATGAGGGGAACGTGGGAGCTCCTAAGTGAGAGTCGGTATCCTCCCAGCCTAGCCACAGATTCAATAACCAAGCATGGGATTAGTCAATGTTCTTCTTGCTTGGACCAAAGCGTAAAGAATAGGTATGCTCCTATTTGGCACAACACATGTAAATCTAATTATAATTATCTCTTCTCTTAAATATCTTAACAAAGGAGAAAGATTCTTGCTATTATATATTTGAACTTAACTTTAGTAGTATTAGTAATCTGTTAGTAGAACTGGTTTAGATATATGAACTTTATTATCGATTGTGTATTAGTGACAGATAGGCAAATTCGATTTAGTTGTAATTCTAACTTGGTTTATATAATCCTAGTCCATAGGCTTTAATATATTTCCCTGTGGGATCGATAACCAGGACTCCACTAGAGCCCTGTATTACTTGAGCGATACGTATACTTGCGTTTAAAGGTAACTCAGCGATTAAAAGATTATAATATTTTATTGTTACTAAAATTAAATTTACGCTCCAAATCAAGTTTTTGGCGTCGTTGCTAAGAATTTATATCTTTTAGTAGTGGTGTCGAATTCTTATATTTATAAGTATATTTAAAATCGCGGGATCAAACTCCCTCGATACTTAATGAAATTAAGTGCAGGTTTTTTCCTAATCTTTCATCTAAGTGAGATGAACACATCTATACTGCTAAGTGGACATTGATTTTTTATTTTCTTTATAAATGACCAAAATCGAGAGAGATTTAGGGATTTTTGAGCTATACCTTTGCCCAAGAGATGAAGCCTCAATTTGGTTGATTGAGAAGCTTTACCTTAACACCACGAACCTTCTCTAAGTGTTGATTTGCTCCGTGGATAAGTCTATCTATGACCTAGATGAAAGGGTGGTTCGGGTGGTCTAGATCTATGGTAGAGGCCTCAGGAGAGGGGAATTTTGATTGGGCAAGTGCTTTTGAGCTGTGGGTAAGCTTTTAGAACAGTCAATTTGACTTTTTTTGGAGTTTAGGGAAGTGGCCGAAGAAGTCTTGGTTTTAGTTGGAAATTTAGGGTTTCTCAGTAGGGAAGAAGGGCTAGGGATGGTGGGGGTGAGCTTCGTATGAGTGTAAGAAGGGTTTGGAAGCAATTTGGCAGAGTTTTCCCAAATTTTGTGCACACCTTCTCATTTGGTTGTGGGGTTCCCTAATTTATAAACTTAGCCATGTAAGAGGAGTTGAGCTCAAATTAGCTATTTTAAAAGCATAGGTGGCCGCTTATGTGGAGCTCTAGCAAGGAAGAAAGTCTAACAGAGGGATTACAACCCTTGGAGCTATAACTATTCGAGGACAACACACCTCTAAGTAAATCCAAATAAACTTATGTTCCGAAAGATGCCTTAGGAGGTGGGATTAGTCTCTCTATGGTCCCTGACAACAAGGAAAACTGGAGAACATGAACACGAAGATTCCATCCGACAGACAAAGATTGTCATTATGATTTGAATTTGTTAGTGACATCATTGGACTATATACTGCCATGACTGGGTCCATCAACAAAAAATTGTATTACATTCAGCAATTCAATGGATAATTAGCATGATTTAAAATTACTTCTTTGTGCAATCGATTTGAAGATGTTAGACCGAGCTTGTCTCAGTCCTAAAACCTTCTAATGAACAAAGAAAAATACAAACAAAACTAATAATGACAATGACAAACAATAAGAAAATGAAAATGAAATTGAATTATCACAAAGCAATTACTTTCAAAAATGCATATACAGAACTAGGCTGCCCCATATCCAAATCCACTTCCTAAAATTAATTTCAAAAATACTAGTGTTTCTTGAGGACAAGTAGCGTTTAAGTTTGGGAGATTTTGATGTGTCATAAAGCATGCTAGATTTCCTATATATATTGCACCAGTTTATGGATGAATCTACACTTTAAAGAAATGTATTCTTGTGTTTTTCTTGTAGGAATACAGGTATGACAAATGGAGCAAAATAGAGCTGAAATAGAGCATATTGGGTTTGTGTAGACTGGCGCCTAGGCGCCAACCTTTGGGCCCCAGGGTGCTCCACCCAAGTGCCTTGGCGCCAGCTTATTGGGTGCCTAGGTGTCAGAACATACCCAAGAAAACCGAGAGGCTGACACCTAGGTGCCAGCCTTGTAGTTCCATGGCGCTGGCCATTTTCTGCAGTTAGTTCAGCATGACTTTGGGATTTTAAGGGATTGTAAGGAGTTTGATAGGGGACACCGATTCTGAAGACTTTTGAATTGGAAGAATGCAGAGGAGTTGTAGTGAGAAGTCAGGGTTTTGTATTTTCCACTTTCTTAGAGAGATTAGAGCAGAATTAAAAAGAAATCAGTAAAGGAATAGACTCAACATTGTAGGGAGCACTTGGAAACCTTTTGGGAAAGAATTTTCACCTATTTTCTTGGGGAAAAAGGTAAGTATTGTCTTCTATATTGTCTTGTACTATTTGTAAACACAAATTCTTGTGGATTTCATTTGTTATAAGAATGATTTGTGTTGTTTTCTTTTTTGCATTGTGAGTAGATCTCTCTTACCTTTCTCTTGTGAAGAATAAGTTGAAACATTAATGTGATGAGTATTCTTCAATACTTAATTTACATTTCATACTGGCCATATGAAGTATTAAAATATGTTGTGATCCATTATGACTCGTAAGAGCGATGGAGGAACGATTAGGCTATTCATATCGAATTAGTGGGTAAAGGAAAAGTAGTCCATAGGGCGATGTAAATAGATAGAGAAATAGGCTTTTGATGCATTTAAATTGGGGTTCAAGGAATTGAAACCATTTTAATCAAACTACTTTATGCACTTGAGGGATGGTAAAGTATAGGATTGCTCTTATTTGTCACTAACTATATTTACAATTTGAGTATCTATTCCTACACAATCACTTATGTCATCACAAGAGAGGGGTTACTTTTATATCTTGATAATCACCAATCCAATTAAGTTATATAAGTTTTAACATTAGAATTAATTGAAGTAGCATAGGATTAATTGGTAGAACTTTCACCAAATCTCAACTCCAAAATAAGACTTAACAGTAGTATACTAGATATTTTCATAAAGGATTTCGTACCTCATCTCTGTGGGTCGACAATTCAGATTCAATAGAGGCCTATATTACTAAAACGGTACGTATACTTGTGTAAGAAACCCCACTGTGCAATAACACCTATTTTAAGAACTTAATTAGTTTTCTAGGGATCGAATCATGTTTCTGGTGCCATTACCAGGACTTACATTATTGTGCTAATAGCTACGTTGGATCAAGGGGCATGGGCTAGAAGATCAACAAACAACTGATTTGGACCCCAACCAATGGTTAAACAAAAATTCAATCCTTTTAATAAAGACTAAACCCATTTTACAAAACTTTTTCAAAAATTACAAGTTTACCCTTAAGCTTTAGGAGCTTAATAGTAAATTAGGTTTAATTAATATCATTTGAGCAATAGTTAAGGAAAGAAATGTGAGTGATAATGAAACATCTTAAACACTACAAGCTCAAGCCTAACTAAAGGAAAGAGTGTAAAATTCTTCTATGGGCATATCCTTAGAGGTGTTTACTTGCATAACTCTTAATATGACATTAAAGATTGATCATTTGCCTCATTCATGGGCTAATTAAGACATCAATAAGACTATATTGAGCACAGCTTAAGGTACAAAAATATAACCCCTAATCCAACATTATTTGATCAACTCAACAATATAACAATGCCAAATAAACTTAAAATAGTCTAGGGGATTCTAAAGTTGTTCAAAGTCATCCTCCGAACACCTTTACAATATTTTGGATATTCCATTGGACATTTGGTCTTATTATAATTTGTTGAGGAAAATCATCCTTAAAACTTAAGGACTCACCAGGATATGATTCAGGACCCTTTGACTTAAAACACATTAATGAGAATCATCCAATTACAACTTAACCTACAGTAATACCCAGTGCTCAGGGGTATGGGTCTTGGGATACAGTGCTCAAATCCTTTTAGCAACTGGGGATATTCAAAATGTGATCACATATTGATTATCGAGTTTGGTGTAAGTTGGAGGTTTTGGTAGCAATGACAATGATGAGAAAGGCATCTAGGTATGCATGATAATAGAATAGTATTGTATCTCATGAACCTGATGACATAGTGAGGGATAGTATTTTCATTAGTATTCTCTAACATTTGGTAATGAATTGCCCTTTCTCTCATGGGTTGTTGGTGGTTCTCGCCCAATGGTGTGACTAACTCATGAAATGCCTGATCTATAAAATATGCATAGTAATATATATATATATATATATATATATATATATATATATATATATATATATGACACACACACACACACACACTTTTGGATGAATACCATATTTTGTTTGCTAAAAGTAAAATACCTAAATCTAAATTATTTATAAGCATGACAAATTAAGAACCTTTTTTAGTGTTTTATTTTTTTGGCAAGTTTCTGTGTCAGTCACATAAACTACTCTGGAAGTTTCCCTCCCTTGATTGTTTTGTTGGTAACCTTTTTACCATATGTTGGGTCTCACATACATGTTGCTGACAGTCGCCTATGGATGTCCTCGAGAGATTGTTAGGGCTACGACCCTGATTCTCAGTCCACCCCACAACCTAAAATTCTTTCATCTAGCCCTGATCTTCTATATGTGCCACCCGATTTGTTCTACTTGTTTATGCTTTCCTCGAGTTTGTTTCACTTATGTATATCTTCATGCTATAATGCTGAGCTTTAGCACAATGTCGGAGTTGATAGGTATGCACTGTTACTTGTCTTTTACAGCACTTCCTTTTACTATACTTAACGACATATTTTATTTTAATTTACCCATGAAGACCTATAGGGTAGAGAACAATAGGTCACCCGTTTAGGAGGAATCCTACTGCAAGCCCTGAGACCCAACAATAATCACAAGTACAAACATAAACTCTAAACCCTAAACTAACACAAGTAAGGAGCTTGAAGCCAGCTGTTCGAGAAGCAAGATAAGGATGCAAGCAAACAGAGGACAACTTTAGATGTCGGACAACACTCAAAAATGGAGTAGATCTACTTTAGTAAAACTTTCTTTATTCTTAAATAACATAAAACCTTAGGACTTTGAGGTTGTTCGTCTAGTACGACATAAATCCTCAATTTATTTTTTAGGCTTTTGTACAATTATATTGTGCAAGTATAAGTCCAAATTCTTTTGAGGATTTTGAGATTGTTCGTTTGATACTGTGTAAATCCTCCTATCTTTTTAGGTTATTTGTACGATCAGATATTTTGCAAGTGTAAGCCCTAAATTTTAAATAAATGGCAGGAGTAAAAATTAAATAACTCTACTTTCAAGATGTAAAGCCAAACAATAGAATAGTTTGAGAAGTCATTGAGGTTTGCCTCAAGATCTGTGACATCCTCTACCTCCTATTCCTTTCGTCTCTAGAATAGTTTCTTGCAGTTGGTCCATTCGCACTTGACATTTCCTACAAAAAACTGTGAAATCTTAACTTTGAATTTTTGAAGACGAAATCCCTAATCATTATCGAAAGTTTTGATAAGTGACTTTGATCATTTGAAATGTAATTAACTATATGCTTGCCCTTATAGGAAATTAAGGGACCCAGTTAATATCAACCCCATCTAATCTTCATATTAGGTAGGAGAATTATCTGTCACAAAATTTGCAGACTATATGGATGTCAAAAGTTTCTTAGTTAAATTATTGAGCCTACTAACAAGTGATATGCTTATCTCTCGGGGTGGTGTATTACTTGTGGTATTGTGTTCCACCATCTAAACTGTTAAATGAATGAGATTCATCTGGTCTCATTTTTCTTTCAATATTAAAATACTATTTTTCAAAATCAAAATTATATATATATATATATTAAAATAAATTATTTTCAAAAAATCAAGCGACTAACACAAACATTTCCAAGATCTGAGAGTTAATAAAAAGATACCCATTCATTTTGACTTAGAAAAGTTTTTTTAATTCATTTTAAAAGATTTTTTCAAAATTTATTTGAACACTTTAGGTGGAAATTATGCATGGACTTATATTCAACCCAAGAGGTGAACAAGGAGATTATATTGGGATAGAATACATATATGGATCTTACATTTACCCGAGAGTTAACAAAAAAAGATTTCATGAATCTTGAGTATGTTAGAGTAGAAAGCACATGTGTACACACATTCACACTAAGAGGTGAACAAAGAGATTAGATAGAGATGGGAAACACACATGGATCTTACATTCACCCGAGAGCTAACCAAAAAGGTTTCATTATACTTGAAAACATTATGATGAAAAGCGCATGTGAACTCCCATTCAGTATAATATGTATACAAGGTGATTAGATTATGATAGAAAGCACACATGGATCTTACATCCACCCGAGTTCTAATAAAAAAAGGATTCATTAAACTTGAATACATTAGGATTAAAAGCGCATGTGGACTCACATTCACCCTAATAGGTAAACAAGGCGATTAGATTGAATGGAAAACACACATTGATCTTACGTCCACCTGGGAACTAATCAAAAATGTTTTAATAATTTTGATTACATTAGGATGGAAAGCACATGTGGACTCAATTCAGCCTAATATGTAAACAAGGTGAGTGGATAGGGATGAAAAACACCAAGAGCAAATTATAAAGGTTTCATTAGTTGTTTTATTTTAGTTACAAAATGTTTGTTTTTAGTTTCAAAAAGTTTGTTTCAAAATATTTTGAAATGTTCAAAGATTTGTTTTCATATTTTGGTTTTGATGATTTCTTTTCAAGCTTCATTGATTTTTCCCACACTTGGGATAAATGATGAGTTTTGTTTGTAGGGTTCGTTTGTTTTAATGACTTGTTTTCATTTATTTGAAATGTTTTGTAAGCTTTTCTAATTGGATTTAGTATAGGAAAAACTTTGAGTGAATTACACTTACCTAAAAATAACTCAATATTTGGAAATTTTTAAATTTTAAGTTTTGTTTTAATTTGAAAAGATTTGTGTGGAGAGTTTGAAATTTCTTTCATTGTATTAGGTATAGGAAATTCTGAGGGAATTACGCCTTGCTTAACAGCAAAAATTAAATAGTTTCCAATATTAAGCTTTGTTGTCACCTATTATTAGCAACATAAGTTCTATGGTTCACATCAAGATATCATTATTTTCAATACAATTAAATAATTTCATGTTTAAAAGTAAATAAGATGTATATAATATTCTTGCAACTAGTGGAAATTTTGCTCCTTCAATAATGAATATAAACCACAAATGCTTACTGGAAATTTTTATCATTCAATAATGAACATAAACCACAAATGTTTTTATAACAACTAATGAAATATTTTACAGTAACAGACAATAAAAAATTCATTGAATTTTCATAAAATAATCAAAAATATACATAAACACATGGATACAAAGATTGGACAATTATCATTATTATGGAATTCTTGTCTTCAAAGTTTGAGAAGAATAATAGTTTGTAACTCGACGTATGGATTGTATTTGTAGAGGAGCTTGGACTTCCTCTTTCTTCGAAAGTGGTGGATATCCTCCTTTCAGAAATAGATGGTACATGGTGCATAGCTAAATTGGCCTGAAAGAGAGCCAAATGCTCCAATGGTGAATGATAGTTTTAGCTTAGGCAAATTCATTTCTCTCATCACACAAACTTAACAAGGATTTAAAAAAAGTATCTTGAGTGAATTCATATAGCTAACACGAATATAATTATCAAACTCAGCAATGTGGATATCATTCTCATCCTTATTCATACTATGCTGGGATGTTCCATTCTTTGAGTTGTTAATGCTAATATGTCATGCCAGAGCTTGGCAAAACTAACCAAATGAATATTTGTTTCACTCAATATCCAACCCATATGAGAGGAACAAATGCCCAAATTCACCAAGCTGAGTAAAAATCAATCGTCGAGACTGTTATAACTAAGTGAGCAAATATTCATTTTCAGTCATCATAAGGAAATAAGCTATGTATTTTGTTCAAGCAATAAATTTTATGCATAATATTCAAGCCCAAGTAAATAAGTGAATGAACAATAAAGTGGAACAATGAAAACTAAACTAGTGGGTATAAACAATACATACTTTCTATGATTAAGCACACAGCCGACCTATATCCACTTAATCCTTATTGAAATTAAGATTTCACTAGTAGATTTGCAATTATAAGACCAACTCCTTTACCCCTATATAAAATGGAGAAACTTTTACACCACACATTTTTTCTCTCCAACTAATTTAACTTAAATACCCCCCCGCCGTTATTGGCTAGCTATTAGCTCTGCAAATACCAAGATAATTTCCAAGTACAAATTTCATTCACTTTTGGAGGTGACTTAAATTTATCATCTATAAATGAAGTTGATATGCCATAAACAAATTTTCATTATCCGGCATGAATTTTGAGACATGTCATGACCTCGAGGCAACATTTAGAGCAGGAAATATTCAAATTTCAATTAATAATTTTCTAGAGCTCTGATTTCGGCAAAATTATAGTCAAATTGACTGGCTTGATGAGATGGACCCAATGTTTACAAAATGGTCAAATCCAAGCCAAATCAGGCCCAGATCAAGCCATTAAATCACTTTTAGAAGTTTTTTGGCATATTTGGAAGGTCGAATCTGATGAGTTTTTAGTCGAATCGAGCATCACGACAATATGAATCCAACGAACCAAATATCGCTGAAATTACACATCGCTAAGGCACTTAAGTATCCATCAAAACTTAAATATCCATCAAACACCACCTGACCAAATGAATCTATCTAGTCGTCTAATCGGAGTAATTCAAATTCTTTATTAATTATAACCAAAACTCTATAAATAGAGGCTTCCCCTTTCTTGAAGGGGGAGAGAGCTATAAGCCTAAAGAAGATTGATGCTTGGAGGTTGAGCTAAAGTCCAGCATCACTCCTACAACAGTCGCTCGCTGCCAACCACCTTTAACCACCACTCATCACCATTTATCGCCTCCCATTCCTTGTAACAAGTACATCTGCACACCGTTAACTCAAGAGAATGTCTAACCCTTTCCCGACTATGGAGCAATGGGTTGTAACTGTAATCATCAATTCCTAGTGGATCTCTTAAATTGGGTCAGACACCGTGATTTTTTTTTCCTTTTCAGGTTTTCCACGTAAAAGCTTCTGGTGTCTCTATTTATTGTTTTCTTTTATCTGAATGTGTGGTGACCCTAAACCCTAATACAGTGTTAAGATGATGATCTGTTACTCTACTGCCTTAAATTTTCTAGCACACTTCACTTTGGTGTTGTTTATAAGAAACAAGCATTCCCACCACTAAAATACTTGCGAGACTTATTGCATGGTCACCAGACGCAACACTCGCAACAGCGGAAAATCCCACTCCAACACCCAGCACTCTAGACGGTAGTCACAAACCCAAGGGCATCAGGTCTCGACATCCTCCCACTTTAATCCATATGGCAAAGGTGCCTTGGGTCATACATTCGAAGACCGAGTATGTAGGATGGAGGAGTCACATTTAGATATTCTACAACTCCTATGCAAGGCGCGGTAGCTGCTTTCAGTGGAGCTTACTTTCCACCAATTCAACAATCAAAAGGAAATATGATGTATGAAAATAATTGTACCGGGACTCTTCCCAGTGAAGGAACCTTTCCCTTGTCATAAGAGGATGATGGCCTTATGGATAATGTAAGTTCTACTCATCTGTTTCATGAAACCCACCTGGAACTGCCTCACCTTGCTACTATTTCTAAAGGTTTCATTCACAACAAGTTATGATGCTTGGCCCTCGAAGAGTTTCCTTTGGAGAAAATGGATTACTTCCCCACTCGCTGCAACTTCAAAGAATCTTTTCCTTTAGCAGGTTCTCTAACCACTCGTCCTAGCGGGTTTCAAGCTCCCAAACATCGACACCTACAAAAGAGTAACTGACCCCTACAAGCATGCTGATTACTATTGAACCATCATGCACATTCAATGTGCCTCTAATGTGCTTCTATTTCAAGTATTCCCGACCAATCTCCGAGGACAAGCTCGCACCTGGTTCTATTCCCTTCCATGGGGCACTATCAACACTTTTAATGAGCCTGCCAGAATATTTTTGAAACAGTTCATGGTGGACCAGTGGATCATCAAGTAATCATTCCATTTTTAGGAATTTTCCAGAATGAAGGAGAGTTGCTTAAGGACTATTTCCGCAGATTCTCCACTGAAGCTCTTCACTTCCAAAGGGTGAATTCTTAACTACTATGGAGCGTCTTTCTTGGAGGGCTCCGCCCAGAATCTTAATACTCATCGCTAATGCAAGAAACAGTTCACTCTTATGCTGATCTTTTCAATTGTAGTGAAGTTAAAATCTCTAAAAAATAGGCCATTACTGCACACAAGAAACAATTCGAGCAATTGGGATGCAAACACAATGGTAATATTGGAGACACCGATCAAATCTCACAATGAAAGAAGTTCAAACAATAAGGAAATTGTGATATCCCTCGACCCGCAAACCAGCAATGAGAGTCTCGATCAGAAAAGAACATACACCACTAAACATGACATATGTCAACATTCCAATGGCCATTAAGGATGAAGAGTTCATCAAGTTGCTAAGGTCGTTAAAAAATTCAGATGGTGGAGACCAGTTTCAATATTGTCTTTTCCACTGTGCAAAAAAACATTCAACAAAAAGTGTTTTCATTTTTAAAAAAAGAAATTTAATGTATGATACGCCAAGGTCACCCGGGACGCTACTTAAAAACAAGACAATGGGATCCAGAAGAAACTTATCGGGGTTATCAAATGAGAAATATAACTCCGAATTATCATATTTGAGTAGAAGACTAGCATATAAACTTCTAATTTTATTTTAGCAAGATTTTTCATGTTATTTTAAACAGTCGTTCAGTGAAATGTTCTCAATCTCTCACGAAATAATTTATTTGTAGAAAGTCCCTTAGCGGTAGACAAGGTTTCCACTACTTCCTTTAAAAATCAAACCCAAGATGTAAGACTCAATGAGAAGATATCGTACCACCAGAAGTCAAGCCCAAGATACAAGACTCGATGGGAAGATATGTTGCTCCTGAAAGTTGAGCCCAAGAGGCATGGCTCGATGGGAAGATCCAATACCCCTGGAAGGTGGGCTCAAAAGGCAAGACTCAACGGAATATACCATAACCCTGGAAGTTTAGCTGAAAAGTTGAGACCTGATACAAAACCTCTAGAAGTTGAGCCTAAGAGAGAAGACTCGATGGGAAGCTACCATGCCCTAAAAAGATGAGCCTAGGAGGCAAGCCTTGATGGGAAGCAAATAGTAGACAGGGACCTCACTAGAAAAACTCCAAAAGTATAATTGGTTGACGGGATCTCCACTTAAAGATCTCAAAATACTAGAAGCCTCAGGATGCACAGGTACATCAAAGACCTCAAAAGGCTACCAGTCTCATAATGCACATCTACATCAATGACCTCAGAGGCTACATGCCGCAAAAGGCACAAGTATATCAAAGACCTTAGAAAGCTATAATTCTCAGAAGGCACCGACACATTTCAAGCTTCTAGAAAGCATAAACTTAAGAAGTCACAAATGTTAGAAGATACAAGCTTAAGAAGGAGTAGATCTCATAAGGCATGACCCTCAAAAGGTACAAGATTCTTTTTATATAAAGTGCACATGCTAACTTTGATGATTGACTTCCACTTATTTGAGAAGTCAAAGAATCTCAGAAGTTAGAAGCCTAGGGGTTGACACAAATATGCACCCATCAAGTGGGACAACAATTACCCATAAGTTGGGTGACATCATTTTAGAAATTAGGTAACCACGACTCAAAAAGAAAGGGAAAAGCAACCTTAGAAGGTACAAGTGAAAGAATCTCAAAAGGTAGAAGCCTAGAGGCCGACACTAATATGTACCCATCAAGTAGGAAAAAAATGACCCATAAGTTGGGTGACATCATTCTAGAAATTAAGTAACCATAGCTCAAAAGGAAAAGGAAAAGCAATGTCAATGACGTAAAAATAAATACATTATTATCATCAACAAATGTCACATTAGAAAGCTATAAAGATGAACAAACACTAAGAGTCGAGATTATTCAGATATCTCCTCACAGAAATACAGAATTGTTCACCAGGAAACGCAGTTGGAAAACTTTAGTTTTTCTTCATCTCCTCTGAAATGTGTGACATCAACAAGAAAGAAGATATCAGGTCACTTACTTGCCAAGGATTGGGATAACTTTCTTCATCTCAAGAACGAAAAAGTGATCTTGGGTCACCTGCTGGGCAGGGACATAGACAATTTTCTTCATCTCACAACGTGAAAGCTCGTTGATCATCTGCTAAATAGGACGGGGATGGCTTTCTTCTGCACCACAGTAACTTTTTTTTTCACCACAATAAGAAAGAAGATCCCTTCGATCACCTGCTACATAAGTTGAGGATGACTTTCTTCTTTTGGAAAATCTTAGATCACCTGCTAGACAGATATGAGGACTTTACCTCTACGCTTATCTTCTTGCCTATTTATAAACGAAAAAATCATCCGCATTTATGATAGAAAATTTTTTTTAGTCATTAAAAAAAATGAGATCTGCTTAGTATTCCCGTCGTTCAGCGGAATTCCACCATTCACTCCCGCTCGTCGTTCTGCGTTCTGAATTCCACAACCATTTAGCCATCCCGTCACTATCTGCATGGATCCCGCCGCTGGCAGAGAAGTTTTGGCAAAGTAGGGGCAATGCAGAACTAATAAATGGTATTTTGCATTGGCTAAGGATTAAATCCCCACCACATGGAGCAATAAGCGCCAACATTATGAATGTGTTTATTTTATTCTCATAGAAATCTTAATAGTAATATATATATATACATGTATGTATGTATATATATATATATATATATATATATATATATATATATATATATATATATATATATATAATCAAGTGCTCTGAATTTCAATATTTTCAGATGATGAAATTGGTCTCGCTCAAAAATAGTGGTGCAAATGATCCGACATCAACAAATTCCCATCATACGGCAAAAATCGTGAGGCATAGCACGGATCTCGAGGTAATTTTTTTAGTAAGAAATATTCAAATTTCAATTGAAAGTCTTTCAGAACTCCAATTTTAGAAAAGTTACAATCAAACTGAACAGCTAAATGAGACAGATCCAATGGTACAAAAATTTGTCCTATATGAGTCAAATCAAGCCATTAAATCACTTTTGGAAGATTTACGGGCGTATTGGAAGGTCAAACCGATGTCGAATCTAGCAAGCTTATAGTTGAATCGAGCGTCTCGACAAAAAGAATACATCGAGCGCAAGATCGCTCAATTCTAACATTATTAATGCATTTAAATATTCATCAAACACGTCTAATTATTGAAGCATAAGGCATGTTACGGTGTAACACTAATAGAATAAAGCGTGTACTTAAAAGATAAGAAAACATTTTAAAAAAACATAACATTTTGAAATCAACTAAAACTATAAGCTGAAGAAAAAGAACAACAACAACAAACCTAAATATCATAAGTAGGTCGGCTACATGAATCTTTTTCTCCATTGCATCCTGTTGAGTATCATACTTTTAGTTAATCATAATAGATTAAGATCATTTTTTATACGATATGACCAAGTCTTTTTAGGTTTGCCTCTATGTTTCTTAACATAAGTCGAATCTAAAACATCTATTCTCCTATGTTCGACGTTTAATGTGACCAAATCATCTAAGACAACTCTATTTGATTTTGTTCGCAACTGAAGCAACACCAACCCAACCAAGGATATGTTCATTTCACATTTTGTCTCTAAGTGTTAAGCCACTCATCCACATAAGCATTCTCATCTTGGCAACACTTAACTTTAACATTCAGTGTCATAAAGCATTGTAGGTCTCATCACCATCTTATAAAATTGTCCTTTCAGTCTAAGCAGTACTTTTCTATCACACAATAGGTCAGATGCATTCCTCCACTTCAACCAACCAAATTGAGTTCTACTAATAACATCCCCATCCATATCACCATCACTTTGAACAATAAACCCAAGATATCTAAAATGATCACACCTTTTAATTATTTGATCACTCATAGTTACAACTATGTCATTAGAGTTACTACTGCTAAAATTACACTATGTATTCAATTTTAGATCAACTCAAATGAAGGTCTTTAGACTCTAATGTAGACCTTCATAATTCAATTTTTTTTCTGAACTATTTCTCGAGTCTTATCCAGAATAAGGATATCATCAGCAAAATGCATAGGCACATCCTCCTGTAAATGTTAATGAAATAGTATCCATAACTAAAGCAATAAGATATGGGTTTAAAGCCGATCCCTGATGTAATCCAATTAAGATAGGAAAATACTTAGTCAATTCTCCATGTGTTCGAACACAAGAAACAACTCTAGCATACATATCTTTAATGATCTACATATAAGCCATATCAGTACTTTTTTTCTCTAAAGTCTCCAAAGAACTTCTTTTGGAACCTTATTGAATACTTCTTCAAAATTAAACAAAAAAATCTAAATATAGCCTCCTTATTCTCTATGTACTTCTCCATCAAACCTCTCAATAAATGTACGGTTTCCATAGTAGACCTACCCGGCATAAATCCAAACTGATTATAAGAAATCTTTGACTCACAGCTTAACCTATGTTCAATTACCCTTTCTCATAATTTTAAAGTATGACGCATCAAATTAGTTATTCTATAATTGTACACTCTTATGCATCCCTTTTAGTCTTAAGAATGTTAACGAAAATACTCTTCCTCCACTCCTTAGGCATCTTTCTAGTTTTTAAAATAATATTAAAGAGCTTAGTAAGTCAAGAAACTCATAAATCTCCTAAATATTCTCACACTTCAATTGGGTATCATTAGGCCCTACTTATTTTCCACCTTTAAAGTTTCTTTAACTTTCTTTTTTATTAATGTGACGGTAAAAATAAAATGTTTTATTATGATTAATGATGTTAAGATCACTATGATCGATCATATTTTCAAAAACTTCATTGAAAAGTTTATCAAAATAGTTCACTCATCTATGTTGAATATCTTCCTTTAAGAAAAATATTTTTTGATTGTCATCTTTAATGCACTTTGCTTGAATTAAATATTAACTTTTATTCTGGCTAGTTTATACATTTATTGTTCATCTTCTTTAGTATCTACTATATTATCAAGAACATTAAAAGCAAAATTTTTAGCATCGCAAATTTCTCTTAGACTATATACGGGACACCTCATATTTTTCTCAGTTATCTACTTTTTACATTTAAAGCAATTTTTAGAACAATACTTCTTATATTTTATATTTTCTTGAACAATGTTATTTTAGTGCAAACTATATTTATTTATAATTTTTTTTTCCTTTTGATTATCCAAGTACATCTTTTATCACTTGTTAAACAGTGTTTGTTACTTTATCCCACATAGAATTCGTTTTTTCAGTAAACATCCCAAATCTTGAAATCTTGAAGTTTAATCTTAAAATTTAAAACTAATAATTGATGTTCAGCACTTAAATTTTCACTTAAAAAACTCTACAATCTTTACGCTCTCTGCAATCTCTTTTTCTTATAAGACAATAATCAAAATATGTGTTTCATTATATCCATTTTAAAAGTAATAATATTCTCATTTTTTACTTCAATATTAGAAATAAAAAAAGCATATGATAAAGCCAAATCTAATATGTTTCTACATTTTCATTAATCACTTCTAACCCATAGCCATCATGAATAATTCTAAAAATTTTCACCACTCTACCAATATGTCCATTTAAATGTCATCCAATTCTTTTTTCAAAAGATAACATTTGTATTAATTCTTCTAGATCATTCCAAATTTTTTCTTTAGAACCTATATCTAAATCTTCTTGAGTAGCTTGAGTTGTAACATTAAAAATCTTAGTATCAGCAACAATCATTAGAGCTATAATTCTATCTCTAATTTCATTAATTTTTACATAATTTATTGTCATTTTTCAAGATATTAATTGAAACAGTGAGTAGAAATTTTATCCTGAATTTCTTTAGTTTGTATCAGTAGAGTCCAAGAATATTACAGAGACTAGTGAAACAAAAAAGTGATTGTGCTACCATGAATGGCATGCGAGATCCATTTGGGTTTAAAGCTTAATATTAGCTAATCTTATTTTATATTCGGGATAATGATATTTTAACTTCGCATAGAATGGAAAAGCTCTGTTTAAAGCATTTGCATTGGTCATTTCCAAACATAAAAATACTAAATTTAGCATCATGTGGATTATCCAAAATTCCTTTGATTATCTATAATAGATAACATTTCTCCTGTGGGTTTAACTAGTACAAAAATTCATTTTCATGGCAAAGAATCAAAAAGAAAAGCAATATAACAAATGAAACTGACATTCAAATATTCAGGGCATTATATTTACAGAAACATTTTCATTAAATGTGTAATATTCATGAATAGAATTCATAGGCAGTAATATTCATCTCATAAGAATGATCCCAATTATTTGGGATGAGCTTAATAAATCCCCACTCTCAATTCCCAGTCTCTTTCCCTCCTACATGAGATGGCTAAACCTCGAATAGAATAATTGGAAATGATAAATCAAAATTCAGTAAAACAAATGTGCTCCGGTTAGAAAGAAAAAATAGTAAAGATAATGCATTTACTAGTAACGAAATAAAAGTATGAACGCTGCTGCCAAAACAACAAATCAAGACATTCTCTCTAGTAAGCAGAAAAAGGCAGATCAAAGGAGATCTCTTTCAGAACATCCTCAACAACAATATTTTCCATTTAAGTAACGCATATCTGTTTGTTGATATAGAACCATTGAATTTCTTCTAATGAGAAGAACTAAACCAGGAAGGTGTTTTAAAAAGTAAATCTAATATATAATCCTTGGCCAACAAGTGCAAGTCATTAGACAGTTGAATACTTCTAACCACGTGTCGAAAAGCAATTTTAGCTTATGCCAAGCTCAATGGGAGCATCACAATATTTCTTAGAAGAAAAAAAGAAAACAACAATAAAACATTATAAGTCAAAATCAAAAGCAATATCAAAGATTGCTAAGATGAGGAGTCCCATCTTTTGCCTTTGACTAGATTGTAGAGCCAAGTTTAAGCGAAGCTAAAAAATTGGATAAGCTTGCAGGAGAGGTAGTGTTAGTTTAAATATGCATAGGGGATTACCACTTAGAATAGCAATCTATCTCCAAACACAAGCATAAGCCAAGATGTCGCATTAGACTCTTTCCAAGTTCACAGATCATGTTAAACTTACAATGGGAAATGCAGCATGAATTTAACGCACTTTGACAGCTCTTTACTGCTGAACTTTGAACACCGGGTAAAGTGTTAGATTAAGTTTTAAGCATACTTACTTTCATGCAAGATAACAAAACAATACTTGAAAATATACATTTCCAATAACCGTTTATTTCAAAGAAACCTCATGTTGTTAGCCTTTTGGCTGTTAATTATACAAGACAAAAGGATATAGTCGTATATCTTCCCTCAAGCAGATAAAATGAATCAATAAAATCGTTGACAAAACTTGAGATAACAGCAAAAAAATTAGAAAATCCTTAAAATAAATCTCACAAAATTACAATAAGGTTGCCATGCCAAAAAAAATAATAATTCGCTAATCTAGTATGCATGCAGCAGGTCCTTTGTAGTATTCCTAAGATACAAATTCATGTCGTATCCAGCAAGATGCATTCGGTGCACGAGCTCGTGTGCATCCTTCACCTTATTATGAAGACAAAGTCTTCTTAGTAAACGGTTACCCACAGGTTTCATAAATAAGAAGCCTTTCCTCAAAGAATAAAGCATGACATCTAATGCTGAGCCTAGCTTTCCAGTCCTGCATAGGTAATTGATAAGCAATGCACAACTGGGAGGAGTTGCCTCTATGTCAAACTCCCTAAGAAGGGTAAAAATCCCAAAAGCCTCGTCAATCTTCCATTCCTGGCATAGCCCTATGAGCCAAATAGTATATGGAAAAGAGTTTGCAGAACCCTGACTTCTTTCTAACACAAGCAAGGTTCTGACAGCTTCCACAAAGCATCCTTCTTCAAAATGCTTCCGAGCCATACAAATACTTTCAGATTCTTCTGAATTAGCTTTCTCATGGGAGATGTAATCCAACCACAATAACACTGCTTTTGAAGTTTGCCTCCTCCTCGTGAGTGTTCTCATTTGGGTATTGTAGATTGATACACTAGGTTTGCATCCATTCTTCAGCATGTGCTCCAGCAACTCAGACACATCCTTGTCCCTGTGGAGCCTTGATAACCCATCAATAAGGGTTCCATAAGTAATAGCATCAGGGAAATGACCTTTTGTCTGAAGTTCCTCTAAGAGCTTCAGTGCTTGTTTAATCTTTCCAGCCTTACACATTCCATTAATCAGGATATTATAAGTAACAACATCAGGTGCAACTCCACTATTTATGATGGCACAGAGAAGTTTATAGGCTTTGAGTATATCACCTGACAGGCACAATTCTCTAATCCTTCCCTGAAGAGTAGTGATATCATGGACTTGCTCGGGACCTTGAGAGAGCCGAAAGAATAAATAAGGGTTTGTTCCCATTTCCATCTTATAGAAAAGAAGCTGAGCTTCTTCCAACTTTCCCGCTTTGCACAGCCCACTTATGAGAGAATTGAAGGTCATAACAGTGGGAAAGCAGCCAGCTTTTCCCATGTCATCAAATATTTGTTGTGCCTCATGAACGAGGCCTTCCTTGCACAACCCACAAATTAAAATAGAATATGTAGCGGAATCAGGAAAGCAACCATTTTGGGAAATCTCAAGTTTTAATGACCTGGCTCTATCCAAAAGGCCGACATCACATAATCCTTTGATCAAGGTATTGTAGCAATATGTGTCTGGAACCAATCCCCCAATGGTCATCTCATTAAAAAAGTCAAAAGCTTCCTCGATCCTGCCAGTTTCAGCATACCCTCTGATCATTATAGTATACAAGATACAATCAGGCCTAATATTATTCTTCAACATTTCACGATAAAATCCACAGGCCTCCTCAAACCTCCTTGCCCTGAACAAGCCGTCAATTAAGCAACTATATCCATTCAATCCAAGAACAAATCCATCCACCTGGAACAATTTTAACTGATTAAAAGCCTGATCAATTCTACCGATCTGACATAACCCACTAAGCAGGGCATTGCAGGCAATCTCATCCAAATGGCATTTATTCTCCTTCATCGACTGCAATTGCTTGATGGCATCATCTACCCTGTCCGCACAACAAAGCAACGAGAGTATAACTGTATAAACAGTCGTTTTTGGAGCAATACCTCTCTGCAGCATTTCATCAAACAACCTTAGTGCCTCATCGATCTTCCCAGCCTTGCACAAACCATGGATGAGAATTGTGTACGTAGATGAATTAGGGAGGCAATCAGATTTGATCATTTGATTATAGACCGACATGGCAAGCAAGACCATGCCTTTCCCAGCGAGGATGTTCAGAAGTGTGTTGTAGGTGAATGTGTTGGGGCGGGAGGCAAACTCCGGCATGCGGTTAAAAGCCTCAACAGCCTTTTCCGTTAAGCCTGCGGTGCTGTAGGCGGAGATGAGAGCAGCAAAAGCGTAAGGGTGGACAAGAATGGAGGAAGAGCGGAGATCGGAGAGGGAGGACCAGAAAGAAGAGAATGAGGAAGGCGCATCACGAAGGAGGAAGGAGATCACGAGGTTGTGAGCGCGAAAGGAGCGGAGGGCGCGGTGGCGGGAGGACCAGGCGAAGAGGAGGAAGGCGGAGGGTAGAGATGGAGCGGAGGAGAGAGCGAGGGAAATAGAGGAAGCGGAAAGGAGAGGAGCGAGAGAGTTGAGAGAGGACTCGATGGCGGCAGCAGAGGGAAGGGTTTCGAGGATGTAGAGGATATCCTCCGAGAGAGAAAGGTCTTGAGGGAGAGAGGCGCCGGACAAGAGACGTAGGCATTGATGCCGGCCGCCGCCGGAGCCGGGAAGCAGGTAGGCTATTACTGTCGCCCATCTCATGCGGTCATAGTTTGAGCGAGAAATCAAGGGGAATGGAGGCGTTCATGCTGTTTTATGGAAGTGAAGAAGTCTAGGGTTTTTATTGTCTCGTCTGACGGTTAAAAATACAAGGGCTCAAAACTCCACATTATTAGTCGGGTAGTGAAAACTCGAACAAATAGTGAAAGCTTCAATCTCTAACTGTTAATTTTGATAAATTTGACTTTTTTTTAACTTTTTTGGATTAGTATTCTATATTTGAGGTTTTGCTCATTGGAGATGTAGAAAAATTATTTCATCCGGACTCCGGACGTAGTTCACGTCCGAAGGCAAATGGCGGGGCGTCACGTATCACGTGGGCCCCACCTCCATACAATCTGATTGGTCAGAGTGTATGGAGGCGGGCCCACATGACTCGTGGAGCCTCGCCATTTGCCTCCGGAAGCGTCCGAAATCCGGACAAAATAATTTTTTGAAGTTGTAAGCCTCTCCCGCCGTTAATTCAGTGGCACGTCTTGGCGATGCAATCAACAACGACATTGTTGAGGTTGTATTTGAGTTCTTAGATGTATGAAATAATATATTATCATCATTTTATTTTGAGATTATTAATAAATGTGAGTTTTTCAATAAAATGTACAATCAAATTACAATATAAAATTCTATGAAACACATACAATAATAAGTAACTAAAGAAATGAGGGGGACAATAATCCTCCTATCCTTACCTTTTAAAATAGTACTGTGTTGAGCACAAATTTGGAACCTTGTGGTTCTTCTCGAGGCTAATGGCCAAACATAAATAATGGAATAATAGCTTTCTAAGAGATCATTCATATTTATCAAATAAAAAAAAGGATTAACTAGTACAAAATGTGGATGAATCTTCATAGTTAATATGTGAAAAAAAAATTGTGAATAATATTTTATCATCTCAACTTTTATATATATATATATATATATATATATATATATTTATATATTTATATATATATATATGTGTGTGAGAAAGAGTTGTGCAATTGAAGTCAATATAAATATTTGCAAAAAACAAAAAATTTCAATGAAAAAGGCTGAGTAAGAAAGTTGAAAATTTTGAGGATAGTATCGAAGAAAATATTGTATATTGAGTAAGAAAATTGTTCTTGAAATACTAGTTAGTAATGACTTATGGAAAAAAGTTGTGCTTTGGGATGTGGGTAATAGGGTACATTTAGAAGTTTTGTTTCTTATATAATGCCAAAAAATAGTGAAAATTTATCTCACTAACTTATTCCATTGGCTATATAGCCTTTACACTCATATGTTGCTTGATCATATAATTTGATCTTAGATCATATAGTTCAATCATCCAAAAATCATATTATTATAGCTTAAATGATTCAATATAATTATTTTTTCGCCGTGTTTCTATATTCTCACTCTAAATATACTAATGAGTTATTTTATTTTTATTTTTTTCATTTTAAAAGCTATTTTCAAATAGATATAAAAAATTAAAGAAAATAAAACCTAAAACTATAAAAATTTAAGCATTATGTCAATTATTCGTAATTAAGTTCATAAGGTACAAAATCTATTAGGATCAAATGGGTCTGTGAACATATCCACCAACTAATCTTCTATGTTAATAACTTGTATTTTAATATTCCCTTCTAACATAATATCTTGTAAAATGATGTTAGATATCAATATACTCATTTCCCAAAGTGTTAAATCAATTTTTGTATCATACAAATTGTACTAGTATCATTGCACATAACTAATATTTTAATTATGAAAATTTTGGAGTACGTGTATCTAAGTAAGCCATAAAACATTAGCAACATAACTCCCAAATGTAATGTACATTTCCTCATTTACAAATAATGTGATTGTGTTCTATTTTCAAGATACTAAGAAATAAACTATGAACTACCATGTATCAAACAAAATCTTTCAATCAATTGCAATAAACAAATTTAGAGTTTGAATAGCTAATAAAAATCAAATGATGTTAGGCTATCAAGTACATAACATAGGTGCCCCACTCAAGTATCCATAGATAAACTTAATAACTATCATATGTAATTGTTTTGGATTAACTTGGAATCATGTACATGAAGATACATTAAACTTAATCTATGAATGACTTTTTGAGATATTTAACAATGATCCAATTATAAATCAGTATAATTTTACATCAATTAATTATTACTTATATCTTTATCCAATTATATATTTTAGCTTATAGGGGTACTTATACTTTTATATAATTTCATATATTTTTTAAATTTATTTGTGTCTTGAATTTGATATAAGAACATGCCATTTTTTTTTTTGCTTTACTTAAGAACCGAAAAAGTAATCCCATAATACTAGTTTCAAGCAACCTTCTCACAATTTGAGATTACTCACAACATAATATCACTAGTAGTTTCAAATATAACATCATCACTATATATTTACATAAATATGGTATATGGCCTGAATTTCTTACAAATAGTTTGGTAAAATTTTCTAATAGACATTATTTATAGTATAAATGAGCTCACCCAAACATACAAAGCTCTCAATGATTGTTTTAATTCATCTAATTTTTTTTTTAATATATATGATCATGATTTATGTAATTCTTAAATTGAGGCAATTTTCTTAAATATATAATATCATTTATTATTCAATTCCAAATTGTATTATTCACATCCATTTGATGTAGCTTCAAACTCTTAAAACATATAAATACAAATAGTAATTTGATTGCCACAAGTTAAGCTAATAATGATTATTATTTAAGGTAATGAAATAATTGTTTAAACTATTTTATTATTTAACATGCATCACATAAATAATGATTATTGTAATCAAGTTTAGTAACCCAGCTAACCTAGTTTACATGTGTGATTTTCTTGTAATGTTATTATTTTATGATAAAATCTCTCATGCCCTAACCAAGGCTCATATAATATAATTTTTAAGTGAGCTGAGTGTACTTCCTAATATTATTAATGTCAAACATGTAATTATTATTAATATGCATTCCTTTAAAGATAACCTTTCCATTCAATTTTAATAAGTAAGATGAAATTTTATATCATTTTTTTTATCACAAAGCTAGCTACTATTGATACTAAGAAAACTATATTTCAAGTTATTAGTTAAGAAGAGCTAATTATTCATATCAATATTGTTTATCAATTGAAATTTTTATATAATATTTTATCCAAGAATGGCCTCATCATCATTCGTGAGTTTTAATGTTGTAATTTATTTTTTATTGTCAGGCATTTGTTTAGAGCACTTGCTAATTTTGAACCAGTATCTTTATTAGTTATATTATGAAATCATTGCTACAGAAATGTACCATTTTTTTATTTTTGAAACCTAAATTATAATTAGCTCACTAATTAGTATTTGTAGTAAGGTATGAGATGTAGATCTAACTTTAGATATCCAAATGTATTTCTTACTAATGAATTTTTCTATCTGTGCACATGCAAGAAATACGCCCATGTAAATTAAAAAAATAACAAGTAACATTAACTAAAGTTTGTATCAACCATTATTTAGTTAAGTATTATATTGAATAACTCATAATAATATACTGACAAATTGAGATAGGATTGCTTTACCCCATTAGGATCATCATATGTCATACACAATCTATGCTTGTTTTTTTCTTTCTTTGTCAAATTTATATGCAGAAACAACCACGAAATTATTACATGTGGTAGCATAGTGGAGATAGTTTAATGATTTTAAATTTATTGTGATTTATTCTTAATTTTTTTGTGATCACTCATAAAATGAAATATCAAGCATCAATATCTTTTATTAATTGGTCAGAATTTATATCTATCAAATTTTTCATATGATAGTCAATAGATTAAACAAAGATGGTTTTTCTAACTTTCTAAGAATTAAAAAGATAAATCATCAGATAAATAGAGTACTCTTTTGTTATATTATTATTTTCAAAGTTTGATATATATAAGGATCTTATTTGTGTTGTTAACATTTATAGACAAAAATGTTGTTTCAATATCAACTAAAAATAATGGCATAGTCAAGAGTGGGTAAAGTGCTAGCAAACTTATTTAAATAAAAAAATTCTTTCTTAGAGCTAATTTTTTTCTGTCTGGTTATAGCAAGAACAAATACTTTCACAAGGAGTTGTTTGTCTTTATCTTTTCTAATTTTTTTCTTAAATCATTTATCAAGTTCAATCAATATTCAACATATATACAAGTAA
The DNA here is from genome assembly GCA_022702705.1 of Papilionanthe hookeriana x Papilionanthe teres. Classification (NCBI taxonomy): domain Eukaryota; kingdom Viridiplantae; phylum Streptophyta; class Magnoliopsida; order Asparagales; family Orchidaceae; genus Papilionanthe; species Papilionanthe hookeriana x Papilionanthe teres. The sequence continues at coordinate 71,224,687 of CM040421.1, read as the reverse complement.
TTTTTACAAGATATTGCAATAAGTAAAAGTTTAAATGTAAACTATAATGCAGAAAGGGGGGAAAACACACAAATCAATACTTTGTGATTTTACCATCAATAAGCCATTATTTACTCAAAATAATTATTTGTTTTGATCAGCTCAAGTTAAATTTACTCAAGATAAAGTTGAGAAAAACCAGAAAAACTATTGGCTTTCATTTATTTCCTTAATTCATTATGGTAGGTATGTTTGTACATACGTGTGTATGTATGCATGTACGTATGTACGTATGGACGCATGCATGCAGGGATGTATGTATGTATGTTTGTATGCCTGTATGTATATATGTCTGTATGCAAGCATGTATGTATGTATGTATGTATGTATGTATTACTTAGCCCTAATTTCAGCAGAATTTCCTAACAAATGTCACTAATTATTTTAACCAAATTATTTTCTTTTTGCCACTATAGAGAGTATAATTCACCAATTCAACTATCCTTATTTCTTAACAAAAAAGAGTAGCCAATAGAAAATCCACACTTTCTAGAAGTTACCGAAAGTATTCTATTTCAAAATTAAATTTCTAAAATATATTGAGGAGAATTTCTCCAAACATCCAAATGTCTCGTAAATAGGATACAAACAAAAATGACTGATTTCAGAAATCCTTAAATTATCCCACTAAATTTTTGCCCACTGATCACAGAAAAATACATTAAGAAATTCATATCTATTTTTGATGAAATTGCACTTTAAAGAAAGGTATTTTCTTTATTTTGCTGCAGGAATGAAGATTTATAAGTGATGGAAGCAAAAAGCATGAAATGGAGCAAATTTGGATCAAAAAGAAAGAAATTCATGCAAATTGAACTAAGTCGCCGATGGCGAGATCGAGGCCGCCGACGGCGAGATCGTGAGGAGAATTTCTGAAGGAATTATAACTACCTCGCCGACAGTGAGTCCGAGCTCGCCGACAGCGAGATAGCGCGGTTTGAAGACCTTCTAGAAGCCCCGCTGACGGCGAGGTCGTTTCCCGCCGACGGCGAGATAGTTCAAAATGCAAATAATTTAAACCTGGACACTTTTTGAAGAGGTGTTTAAGCACCCCTTGGACCTTTACCTACCTCTATAAATAGAGGCCGAATTCTAGTGTCTAAGTGTGTCTATTTTAGAGAGTCTGAGTCTATTTTGGTGTCTTAAGTGAGTCTGTTGTTAGTCATTAGTGAGTTTCTTTAGTTTATTTGAGTGCTATTTAGAAGTTTGTCGTACTAGAAGGAAAAGTCAAAGGAACTTCAAGAGTTCGCTTGGGAGGAAATTAAGATAAGTATCTTTGTTTATTGTTGTTAACTTTAAATGAAATCCATGCTTTGTTTTATTCCCATGCATTCTGAGTAGTTTTCTTAGTCTTTCTCCTTGTTTATGAAAATTATACGGATTGATGAAATTAAATAGAAGTACCTAATATAGTAAAATAAATTGTGATAATTTTTACTTAAAACTTAATTTACTTTCAATCTGGCCAATTGAGTTGTTAAAATATGTTGAATTATCAACTATAGTAAAAATTACATCCAATATTCGAGAAGTCAAAAACCTTGGAAGGAGGGTGCAAATAAATAGGAAATATTATATATCGGACGTAGAATTGGACATTTTAGTGTGACGGACTAAAATATTCAATTCGGTCCTATTGTTCGAGAGCTGAAGTGTAGATGTTAGCCTCGAGTGAGGGGAACGTGGGAGCTTCGAAGTGGCAGCCAGTATCCTCCGAACTTAGCCATGCATTCGATAATCAAACATAGGATTAGTCAATGTTCTTTGCACTCTGACCAAAGGATAAAGAAAAGGAATGCTCCTATTTGTCACAATACAATTTAAGAATTCTATTTAAATTCATCATTCACTTAATTTTCTAAAAACAAGGAGAAGGATACTTTTTCTGAATTATTTAAATCACTTTATTTCAAGCATTAGTTTACTTTAGTTTGTTGTAGTTACTTTAAATTTCCGTTTACTATATTAGTAAGTAATTCCTTTAAATTTAGCTGATAACAAATCTGTTAAGAACTTCCCTGTGGGATCGATAACCAGGACTCCACTAGAGCCCTATATTACTTGATACGATACGTATACTTACGTAGAATCCACATTATACATTTCATCATTAAATCATATATATATATATTGAAAGCGGGATCAAGTTTTTGGTGCCGTTGCTATAAACATAAATTGCAAACATATTAAAAGTGGGTCAAGTTTTTGGCGCCGTTGCCGGGGAAGTAAAGAAATTATTTACTAAAGTAACGGACTATTTTGTTTTATAAAATTGTATGCGAAAATTTGGAAACAAAAATTTAATATCTTACGATTCAAAATTAGAGCGTACAATTAAAAGAATTAGAAAACAAAAGAGAGAAATTATAAATTTAACACAAATGGCAATATTCCTGAAAATGAAAATATCAATCAACCAAGACCATTACGAGATTATACCAACCCTACATTAGATGAAATTCATTTAACTATTCAAAACCCTGATGTAGCTCGCTAATTCATTCGAACTTAAACCCGCAATTATCCAAATGGTACAAAATAATCAATTTAGTGGTTCACCTACTGAAGATCCTAATTTACATCTTGCTAGTTTTTTAGAACTATGTGCTACTTTTAAATATGAAGGAGTATCTAACGATGCTATTAGACTTAGACTTTTTCCTTTTTCTTTAAGGGATAAGGCTAAAATGTGGTTAAATTCGTTAGCACTTGGATCTATTAAAACTTGGGGAGAATTATCACAAAAATTTCTATCCAAATATTTTCCACCATCTAAAACTCGCTAAGCTTAGAAATGATATAACTTCTTTTAGTCGATTTGATGGAGAGTCAATATATGAAGCTTCGGAGAGATTTAAAGAACTTCTTAGGAAATGCTCACATCATGCGTTACTGATTGAGTTAATTATCCAAACTTTCTATAATGGATTAGTAGGATCTTTAAAATCAATCATCAATGCTGTCATTCGGAGGATCATTAATGTCAAAACCATTTGATGAAGCCTATACACTAATCGAAGAAATGACAATCAATAATTTTCAATGGCCTCCTGATAGAATGAATCCGAAAAAAATAGCTAGTATTCATGAAAATGATGCAATATCTATGTTAGCTTCGCAAATCGCTGCTGTATCTAAAAAATTAGATCATTTTGGAATGAATTACTCTCCAACTATATCAGAAGAAAATTCATCTGGACAACTTATAGAATCTTAATCTCAATATGAAACTATTAATGCAATTAACAACAGATCCAATAATCCTTATGCAAATTATTATAATCCTAGATGGAAAAATCATGCTAATTTTAATTGGAATAATAACAGAACTAATTAACCATGGATGAATAATATGACACAACCATTAGGAAATCCATCTAATCAAGGAAATCCTAATTATAAATCTAATTATCCACCTGGATTTAATAACCCACAATTTAAAGATAAGAAATTATCTATAGAAGAATTAATATTAAATATGGGTCAACATTTACAAAATCAAGGAAATCAATTACAAATACGAGGAAACCAATTACAAAATCAAGGAACAAATTATCAAAAATATTGAAACTCAACTTGGACATATCGCTACCGCACTTAATAATAGAATACCTGGAACATTTCCTAGTAATGTGGAAATAAATCCCAAAGACAAGGGAAATGAACAAATTAAAGCGATACAATTACGAAGTGAAAAAGAATTAGAACCTCGAATTCAGAAAGAACTTGAAAGTCAAAAAGATGAAGTGGAAATTGAAAATGAAAAGAATCAACAAGATTCAAACTTAGAAAATCCTTTAATACCTATGAAAATTTCTGCTGAAAAACCTCCACCACCATTTCCTCAACGACTAATTCAACATAAAAAAGACAAACAATTTGCTAAATTCCTTGAAATTTTGAAGAAATTAACGATAAATATTCATTTCGTAGAAGCTTTAGAACAGATGCCAAACTATGTAAAATTCATGAAAGATATTCTAAATAAAAAAAGAAAATTTATCGATAATGAAATGGTCGCACTTAGTGAAGAGTGTAGTGCTATTATTCAGAAAAAACTTCCTGAAAAATTAAGATCCTGGTAGTTTCACTATACCCTGCGCTATTGGAGAAAAATTCTATGGAAAAGCTTTGTGTGACTTAGGAGCAAACATCAATCTAATGCCTCTATCAATTTTTAAGAGATTAAGATTGGGAGAAATTTCACCTACTTCGGTAACTCTTCAGTTAGCTGATCGTTCTGTTACATATCCTAAGGGAGTTATTGAAGATGTATTAGTAAAAGTGGACAAATTTATCTTCCCTGTAGATTTTATTGTCTTAGATATGTAAGAAGATAAAGAAATTCCTATCATTTTAGGAAGACCATTTTTAGCCACTGGAAAAGCTATGATTGATGTTCAGAAAGGAGAATTAACTATGAGAGTAAATGACCAAAAATTAACTTTTAATATTACTAAATCAATGAAATATCCTGCGCTAGAAATAGATGATGAGTGTTTTCAAATGGAAGTACTCGATCATTTACAAAAAGAACATTTTAAGGAATATTATGAAGAAAAATTAGAAAAAGAAAATATTGAATTAATTGAAAAATCTGAGATAAATGAAGAACTAGATTATATTCAAGAGAAATTTGAATTTTTGGATAACACGTAAAATACCGAAAAAAATATAGTTCCATCAATTATTAAACCTCCCGAACTTGAGTTAAAAATGTTACCTAATCATTTAAAGTATGCTTACTTAGGTAATTCTTCAACTCTACCGGCTATTATTTCATCCGAATTAAATGAATCTCAAGAACAAAAACTTTTAGATATATTAAAAAAATATAAGAAAATTTTTGGTTGGACCTTAGCAGATATTAAAGGAATTAGTCCTTCAATTTGTATGCACAGAATTATTTTAGATAATGAACATAAACTTAAAGCAGATCCATAAAAGAGATTAAATCTAATAATGAAAGAAGTAGTCAAGAAAGAAATTTTAAAATGGTTAGATAATGGTATTATATATCTTATTTCGACGATGCTTCGAGTAAACCCAATTCATCGTGTACCTAAGAAAGGAGGGGTGATCGTCAAAGCAAATGAAAATAATGATCTTATCCCTATAAGACAAGTCACCTGGATGGCGAATTTGTATTGATTATAGAAAATTAAGCACGACCACTAGGAAAGATCACTTCCCTTTACCATTTCTAGACCAGATGTTAGATAGATTAGTCGGACATAAATATTTTTGTTTCTTAGATGGATATACCGGTTATCATCAAATACAAATTGCTCCCGAGGATCAAGATAAAACTACATTTACTAGTCCTTATGGAACTTTCGCTTTTCGAAGAATGCCTTTTGGATTATGTAATGCACCAGCAACATTCCAAAGATGTATGATGTCTATATTTAGTAAATTAATTGATAATGGAATATAAGTATTTATGGATGATTTCTCTGTATTTGGAACAACATTTGACACATGCTTAAATCATCTTGAAAAAGTATTTGAAGTATGTGAGAAAACTAATTTAGTTCTTAATCGGGAGAAATGTCAATTTATGGTTACAGGCGGCATTGTATTAGGGCATAAAATTTCGGAAAAAGGCATGGAAGTAGACCTGCAAAAATTCAAGTTATAGCTAAATTACCACCTCCAACTACGGTGAAAGGGTAAGAAGTTTTCTTGGACATGCTGGATTCTACGGACGTTATATTAAAGATTTTTCAAAAATTACTAAACCTCTATGCCAACTTCTTGAAAAGGACAAGAAATTTGAATTTACAACCGAATGTCCGAATGCTTTCGAATTATTAAAAGATAAATTAATTACAAGACTCTATAATAGTTTCACCTAATTGGGAGAAACCATTTGAGCTTATGTATGATGCTAGTGATTATGCTATAGGAGCAGTTCTTGGGCAAAGATATGATAAGATTTTCAAAGTTATATATTATGCTAGTAAAACTCTAAATGATGCTGAAATAAATTATACAGTTCTTGAAAGAGAATTATTAGCGATTGTATATGCTTTTAATAAATTTCGGCATTATCTAATAGGAACTAAATGTATTGTACATACCGATCACTCTGCTATAAAATATTTAATGCAAAAGAAAGATTCTAAACCAAGATTAATCGGATGGATATTATTAATGCAAGAATTTGATTTTGAGATCATTAACAAAAGGGAACCGATAATCAAATTGCGGATCATTTATCAAGATTAGAAAATCATGAATTATCCGATACCGATAATGAAATTTTAGACGATTTTCCCGATGAACAACTTTATAATATTAATGAGTTGAAAATATCTTGGTATGTCGATATAGTAAATTATATTGTAAGTGACATTTTACCACCTATGTTAACTTTGCAACAACGTGAAAAAATTCATTCACGATACTAAAACATACTTTTGGGATGAACCATACTTATATAAGCAATGTAAGGATCTAATCATTAGAAGATGCGTGTCTTATGAAGAAACCGAACCAATTATTCAAAAATGTCATGACTCGATTTTGGAGGACATTTTGGGACGGATAAAACCGCATATAAAATTCTACAATCTGGATTATACTTGCCTACTCTATTTAGAGATGTATACGGATATATAAAAACCTGCGATAAATGCCAAAGAGTAGGAAATATATCGAGGAAAAATGAAATGCCTTCGAATTATATATTAGAAGTTGAAATTTTTTATGTTTGGGGATTAGATTTCATGGGACCTTTTATTCCTTCATTTGGAAACTCATATATATTAGTAAGCTGTTGATTATGTTTCCAAATGGATTGAAGCACAAGCTTTACCTAGGTGTGATGCTAAAATTGTTTCAAAATTTTTAATGAAAAATATTTTTACTAGATTTGGAATGCCGAGAGTGATTATCACTGACGGAGGAACTCATTTTAGAAACAAATATATTCACAAACTAGTAGAAAAATATAATATTATGCATAAGATATCAATCGCTTATCATCCACAAACAAGTGGATTAAGTTGAAGTTTCTAATCGAGAGATTAAGCATATATTAGAAAAGTCTGTAAACCCTAATAGATTAGACTGGTCTATAAGACTAGATTATGCATTATGGGCATACATGACTGCTTATAAAACTCCGATTGGAATGACTCCTTACAGGCTTATATATGGAAAAAATTGTCACTTACCAGTTGAATTAGAACATAAAACATATTGGGCGATTAAAGAATTTAATTATAATATGAAAGAAGCTGATGAGAAGAGATTGTTGCAATTAAATGAATTGGAAGAATTAAGAAACGAATCATATGATAATGATAGGATTTATAAAGAAAGGATGAAATTATGACATGATCGGAAGATTAATTTTGAACCAGGACAAGAAGTTTTGCTATATAATACTAGATTGAAATTATTTCCTAGGAAATTGAAATCTCGATGGTTAGGACCTTTCACCATAACTCAAATATTTTCATATGGAACTATAGAAATTGAAGATACAAAAACAGGACATAGATTTAAAGTAAACGGACATAGATTAAAACCATATTTCGAAGGTAGAAGACCAAATTTTAAAGAGGTTTTAATGCTTAGTCAACCTGAACACTAACTAAATTAGGTCGGGCTGACGACGTTAAACCAAGCGCTTTATGAGAGGCAACCCATAGTAGTCTTTTATTTTAATTATCTACAAATTAGTGAGTCTATATTATTAAAACAAATCTTACTACTCAAATTTTTTATTAGAATCATCACAAAGTTGAACCTATATGATGAGATCAGAAAATATTCGGACCAGAGCGAAATTGGGCGATTTTTACGAATCTCGCCGACAGCGAGCCCGAGCCCGCTGACAGCGAGATCGTGCGCCATGATTTGAGTCAGTTTTATAACTAAGCCGCCGAAGGCGAGGCACTTCCCGCCGACGGTGAGGCAGTTGAAATTTTGGTTTCTTAAAGATTTTTCGTGCGGTTTTGGACGGATCTAAGCCATTCCTTCGTAAGAAATTATCCCAAATCCGATTTTACACCATTTTCTTCCTTAGGAATGACTAAAGACCAATCCTTTCAATCCGAAATGGCCACCAAATTCTTAGAAACCACAAAAACTGAAGTTTTTAACCGAAGAAAATTCGTCAGTTTGGAGGCGCAGCGTATCTTCAACAAAGGCTTGATGAAGAAAAGACTTATTAAAGAAAGAGGATTTGTCAACAGAGGAGTAGAGAATTCCACTACAAAAATCGAAGAAATGATCGCACAGCGGCATTGGGAGGTATTTTGTTATACGACATCCGCTGTAGTTATACCAGTAGTTAAAGAGTTTTACTCTAATTTACATGCGATCAACAATGGAAATGTCTACGTCAGAGGAAGATGGGTAACATTTACTCCTTCAAGGGTAAATGAATTGTTTTCTATAGAGAATACCTCTGTTTGTCATTATTCCAACTTTGTGCCTTCAAGATACAATATGAACGAGATCTATAGATACCTGACTGACGAACCTGATGATTGGGAGTTACGCGAAGACGGGTATGTCAGTTTTTGCATCACTTCTTAACCCCGTCTCGAAGCACTGGCATTTCTTTATATCATCAAAATTATTACCTACTATGAGGGTAAATAAAGTTTCAAAGGAATGCACTATTTTAAACTACTGTATTCAAATTGGATTACCTATCGATGTTGGATCAATAATAGTAAAGTCTGTATTGGGATTAATTGTGCATGGGTCAGTGCATGGACTTGGACACCCATCGACTATATTTGCTTTATGCAGTCAGTACCAAGTTTCTTATGAGGCTTGGGAAAAAGTACTTTTACCATGGAAACCTCTGGATCCTACTGATATGTTTCCAACTTTGGATAACAATGATGAGATTACCATTATTTCTGATAGAGCATCACAGAATAATCCTTTAGCAAGGCCCTTTTGCTGATAAAACTAATTTCATTCTGAAGAAGATTAAAGGATTGGAGAAAGAATTGCAAAATGTGATGAATTTCATTGACAATATCTCTGATATGTTTGATCACATTGATTGGAGAATGAAGGAGCACTTTGATCATACTGGACATCTGGAGGCCAGTTTTATTCATCTACTAAGACAGAAAGGATGGATTAATGAAGAATCTATCGTGCACTCCCTTTCAGGCCTTTCTACAATTTATTTGTGCACCTGCATCGCATCGGGAATATCAGAGAAGATATTAGTTCAGACACTGAAGAGTAAGAAAGATTTCTATGTTTATGTCATATATTTATGTATATATGTGTTGATTTGGAGTTAGGTTTTATTATGAGTCGAACTTTGATTTGATCATCTCAGATTTGATGAGATTTTATGTAAATTGTTATATCTCAGCATTTAGAGTGTTGTGGTGTGGATTACGATGCTAAGTTTTATGGATTTGAACATTTAAGTTAAGTATGTGTTAAGTTGTTAGTGTGAAATTTGTAAGTTTCATGGATTTCATATATAAAGTTATATTGTTTGTGTTGTGAGAACTTTTTGTGAGTATAAGTATCTAATCTTCGTATTATTATTAAATTAAGTGATCGGAAGATTGATTAAGGGCAATTCGAGGTTGAAAATGATTGACGAATTTCAAAAATTTAAAATTTTTGGGATCTCGCCGACGAACAGAATTATCTCGCCGACAGCTAGAAAATCGGCTGACAGCGAGACCGAGCTCGCCGACGGTGGATTTTTCCCGAAACTTTTGCCTTATGAAATTAATTAGCTCGCCGACGGCGAGATCGTGAAAAGACCTATATTTGACCGGTCAACCGACACTATTCATCATCCCTTTCCTCAAATTTTCGAAAAAACCGACCTAGGGCTTGAGAGATCTTGGATTTGAGGCGATTTCAACACTTTTTGACATCGGATTTCATCTTCCCTTGGTAAGAGCTTCACTCCTATGCAAAAATTTTTATTTTCACCATGGATTTCTTCTACATTGGAGAATTTTGAAAAATTTCGAAATGTGGAGAAAATACTTGGAAGAATTTCATAAAAATTGATTTAAATGGATTTTAGATGTTGTAGGAAGCCTTCTTAGTAATATTTTGAAGTTTAGTTAAGATTTTTGCAAATTTCACAGATCGAGAAATGGCTTCATTACAAAAGCGACGGATAGATTATGACGAAACCCGATTCATTAATGCAAGAGCACAAACTCGATATTTTCAAAACATACAAGCAAGAAAATGCATTCAAGATCGAGTTTTCAAGAATCCAGGAGGAGAAGTTGAGCCAATCATTAAGGAGCGAGGATGGGAAAATTTCTGTTTCGTGACCAACGAGCAGTTTGTAGAAGTAGTAAAGGAATTTTATGCAAATTTAACACAGGCTGAAGATGCACCGGTTAATATTAGAGGATTTTTTGTAGAATTCAATGCTGCTAGAATAAACGCTTATTATGAAGTACGAGACACTTACACCAGCGAGTATGAAACTTTTGGAACTATGGAAGGACCACTGGAAGAGGTGATCGACTTTCTCACTGATGGGAAAGGAGTCTGGAAGATAAAGCAACGGGAACGGGTAAACTTCCCTCTTTCTATGCTAAATGCAACATCTAAAGCCTCGACATTATTTTATTTGTTCTACTTTGTTACCTACCTACCACCATAGTGAGGTAACAAGAGATGAAACGATTCTGAATTTCTGTATTCAGAACCAGAAGAGTATTAATGTGGGAAATGTTATTTATAAAAATATATTAGCCACCTCTAGAAATGAAAGTGGAGGAGGACTAGGACATCCTGGTCTTATCTATGCACTATGCCAATTATCTGGGGTAGAGGCAAGAGATGATGAGGAATATGAAACCCCTTACTCAGGCTAATATAAAGAAATATGAATCCCACGAAGAATGGAGATCTGGGACAAAGGATTATGTACCTTCTTCAAGTAGAGATATACCCTCTACTAGTTATGATCCACCCCCTCAGTACACCACTCCTACCCTTCAAGATCTGATGAATGAATTAACCTTGAGTAGAAAGAGTTTTGAGTTATTTGGAGAAAATATGGAAAGAAGATTTGAGCATATAGACCAAAGGATCGGAGGCTTGGAAAGAAGACGCGATTATGATAGTGAATATCTCCAGCGACATTCAGAGTACGAAATTGCATACTATGAGGCTGAACGTCGATATAGGAGTGGTGATTTAGATGTTGTCTTTCCTGAGTGCCCCCGTTATTCACAGTACCAGCTTGCTCAGCCTTCTCAACCTGGAGATCAGGGAGATGACATAGCTTGGGATTTTGATGCAGAAGATTAGAGCTTTTGTTAGTTTGTTTAGTTTGTTTAGATTTGTTGTTATTTTGGGAAACTTTATTATTTTGGATGTAATTATTCTGTACTTTCTAGAGACTATGGATGTTGGTATGTTTGCTTATGTTATGATGTTAGACTTCTTATGTGTTAAATTAGTTTGCAATTTTTTATATATATAGGATGTTAGTTTAAGTTTTTATAAGTTATGAATGTTAACATTGTTTAGATTGTTTTAATATGTTTTTAAAATAGATTAGTTAATTGTATGTGTAGTAATAGATTAAGTTTTCAATTGTTATGTTTGATACTTATTTTAAAATTTCATCCCTGCACTTTCTTTTAAATACTATATGTGGAAGAATACTAACGAGTACATGTTCGTAAATAATGAAAAAGCTCGCAAAAATTTCAAAGAAAAGAAATACCTAAAGCTCAAAGGTATGATGAACTTTACTATATACTTTCCCTTTTCACTATTTAGTATAGATAGAAAAATTTAAGTTTGGGGGAAGGTAAAAATACAAATTTAATTATTAAATTGTTCTCAATTTCTATTTTCAAAAATTATTATCAAATAATTTTCTATAGTAGTTTTTCAATTCAATAAACTTGTATTACTTTATTTAATTATTATAGAAAGTTAAAGAAAATGTTTCTAGTAATTCAATTAATTAATGGAATAAGATATTTGGTTAAAAGGAATAAGAATATAGTAAACTATTTAAAGTAAGGAAAACTATATTCTTAAAATTGAAAATTCTTAAGTATTTAAGTGAAAAAGAAAGGATAGAAACTCAATGAAGTAAAAGCTATGAAATATATATAAGCAAGGAAATATTTTAAGTTTCAAATTTAGGAAGAGAAATTGAAGTTCAAAATTATTAACGAGCTATTCGGATACGATAATCCTCACCTGAAAAAGAAAAAAAGAAGAAAAAGGATTGAAAATCAATCCAAAAAGAAAAAGAAAAAGAAAAGAAAAGAAAAGAAAAACATAAAGTGAGGAGAAGCTTGAGGAGATGTCTTATCAAAAATTGGCTTCAATGAAATCAACATAAAGGATAAAACTTAGTATATTTCTAAACTTATATTTATGGATTAGTATTTTACTAAATAGTGTTTTCTTGAACTTCCTATCATCTAAATATCTTAAGTAATTTACTATTTTAAATATAGTCATTTCGAAATAAATAGAAAGTTAGAAATCTTAGACTCGATAACTAAATAATCTTATATCTATAAAGTTAATTTAATTACTCGAAATATTTATATTTAACTTTATTATAATGTTATTTAAATTTAATTCATATTATCTAAATTGAAAATTTCTATTATAGAAATCATTATTTTTTATTTAGTATTAAAATTACTTGAGGACAAGTAATAATTAAGTTTGGGGGATTTTGATCACAGAAAAATACATTAAGAAATTCATATCTATTTTTGATGAAATTGCACTTTAAAGAAATGTATTTTCTTTATTTTACTGCAGGAATGAAGACTTATAAGTGATGGAAGCAAAAAACATGAAATGAAGCGAATATGGATCAAAAAGGAAGAAATTCATGCAAATTGAACTAAGTCGCCGACGGCGAGATCGTGAGGAGAATTTCTGAAGGAATTATAACTACCTCGCCGACAGCGAGCCTGAGCCCGCCGACAGCGAGATCAAGCAGTTTGAAGACCTTCTAGAAGCCCCGCTGACGGCGAGGTCGTTTCTCGCCGACGGCGAGACAGTTCAAAATGCAAATACTTTGAACCTGGACACTTTTCGAAGAGGTGTTTAAGCACCCTTGGACCTTTGCCTACCTCTATAAATAGAAGCCGAATTCTAGTGTCTAAGTGTGTCTATTTTAGAGAGTCTGAGTCTCTTTTTGGTGTCTTAAGTGAGTCTGTTGTTAGTCATTAGTGAGTTTATTTAGTTTATTTGAGTGTTATTTAGAAGTTTGTTGTACTAGAAGGAAAAGTCAAAGGAACTTCAAGGAGTCTGCTTGGGGAGGAAATTAAGATAAGTATCTTTGTTTATTGTTGTTAACTTTAAATGAAATCCATGCTTTATTTTAATCCCATACATTCTGACTAGTTTTCTTAATCTTTCTCCTTGTTTATGAAAATTATACGGATTGATGAAATTAAATAGAAGTACCTAATATAGTAAAATAAATTGTGATAATTTTACTTAAAACTTAATTTACTTTCAATCTGGCCAATTGAGTTGTTAAAATATGTTGAATTATCAACTATAGTAAAAATTACTTCTAATATTCAGGGAAGTCAAAAACCTTGGAATGAGGGTGCAAATAGATAGGGAAATATTATATATCGGACGTAGAATTGGACATTTTAGTGTGACAGACTAAAATATTCAATTTGGTCCTATTGTTTGAGAGTTGAAGTGTAGATGTTAGCCCTCGGGTGAGGGGAACGTGGGAGCTCTGAAGTGGCAGCCAGTATCCTCCCAACTAGCCGCAGATTCAGTAATCAAACATAGGATTAGTCAATGTTTTTTGCACCTGGACCAAAGGGTAAAGAATATGAATGCTCCTATTTGTCACAATACAATTTAAGAATTCTATTTAAATTCATCATTCACTTAATTTTCTAAAAACAAGGCGAATGATACTTTTTCTGAATTATTTAAATCACTTTATTTCAAGCATTAGTTTACTTTAGTTTGCTGTAGTTACTTTAAATTTCCGTTTACTATATTAGTAGGTAATTCCTTTAAATTTAGCTGATAACAAATCTGTTAAAAACTTCCCTGTGGGATCGATAACCAGGACTCCACTAGAGCCCTGTATTACTTGATACGATACGTATACTTGCGTAGAATCCACATTATACATTTCATCATTAAATCATATATATATATTGAAAGCGGGATCAAGTTTTTGGTGTCGTTGCTATAAACATAAATTGCAAACATATTAAAAGTGGGTCACCCACAAATAATTTTTTTAACTTCATCCAAAAACTTTTATTGCATTATTTGTTTGCATCCACAAGTAACACCAAGAGAAACTTGATCCTAGAACACATAAGTATGACTTTTGAGGAGATTAATTTACTAAAAAAAAAAATCATTCAATCATCAAAAGAATTTTATTTTCAAATATGTTAGTATTGATGAAAAATAAAATTTATTTACTTAAACTCATCTCCTTGGAGAGGATAATCAAGTGAAATAAAAATTTGACGAATTTAATATCTTTACTCTTGACGTTCTAGCCACATAACAATAATAACAACATAATATTCTTATCACTAAATCTTTTAGTCCATACAGAAGGATATAGTTCATATAAAGCCGCCAAAAATCTGAAGACTTGTAATAATTTTTAAGTAACCCCTATAACAATAATAACCTATAAACAAATAGTCTCATATAAATGCTACAAAGCAAAAAAAATCCTTACACACAAATTTTCTTCTACGCATAAAATCATCTTTATATATAGCAAACTATTAAAATTTTACAAACCTTATTTAAACCTTTAGATAATAAGAATTGAGAATTTGTCATTAGAGGAGATAAATACCTTAAGATAATCACACTTAAAAATAGTTGAACTACAAAAAGGGAAGAACTTATAAGATACATGTAGATTTTACCATTAAATTATAAAACAGATGTAGCATGGAATGATACAAACCATGATTAGTAGAAAAAACAATGATTTCAATCATATAAAATAGACTATAAAAATAACTTTACTTCGATTTTTAAAATTAATGCAATTTATATCATAAGTTCTATAGCTACTAATAATGGAATTTCCATGCAATAATATGATATATAAATGTCTTCGTACATTAGAATTTTGAAGAAATTTATATGAATAATTTACTATAATTCAACAACAATTTCAAAGAAAATAAAATATACAATTCTACTAATGTTGATGCAAAATCCCATGTGGATAAGAGATTCACTTCAAAATATTGCATCGTATTGTGAGATATTCGAATACATGTCGAAGCAAGAAATAATATGGTGTCACAAGTTTATGTTCAAAATTTGACTTAAGAGCAATCGCTCTAATACTTGCTAAATCCTATAGATTAAATTTTATATTATATGATCTAAAAATTAAATGAGTAGATATAAGGATATATAATGAAACTGGGTTTGCCAACATAATTGCCCACAGTCTAATACAAATAATCGAATCAAATATGTGGAGGTAGAAAAGCATTGCACCAAAAAGATACTGAAATTTGGATTAATTTACATCCCATATGTTTCAACAAAAAATAAAGTCACTAAAATATTTACTTAAGAATTCTATAACGTTGTAGTAAAATACCTTAAGAAAATTGAAATATAAATCGCTGACTGTCAATTTGAGTAGGAATGTTAAGAAATATATAAGAGTTGGCTAAATTGGTAACCTTAGGATTGTTAAATAATGAATAAAAAATGCCACAAATTCATTCGTTAAATAAGGAAAATATTTACAACAAATTTATGCATTTAACGTGAAAAAGAGAGTACCATGGATTGCTCCTTCTGTCAACAAAGATAAAAAGTTTTTAACAACAATCTTAACTTTAAATTCTTTATAATTAGTAGTTTCATTTTTTTTTGGTATTTTTGTGTGTAAATGGCCATTAAGGGAATGAACAAAATAAACTTTCTAGCCACTTCCTGATTTTAATAAGTTGACATATTTTTGCAAGTTAATGGTGTAATCATCAGCTAAGCCATTAGAAAAATTATCAAACTAAATCCAAATCTATTTCAACGATAAAAGAATCAAATAGATAAAATAAAGGTAACTCGATAAACCTAAGGACAGTGTTGATCAAGTAAATTAAACAAGCTTTTATAGCAGAGTTGATATACATACAAACAATCTTAACACGTCTAAAGACTAAGCTTAAACATAATCCCAACCTACCAAGCCCAAGGATTGGGCTATTTACTTTATTTAAAAGGTAAATCTAATCAAATTATTAACTTATTAAACCTAATGATGCAATAGACGAAGGCCCATGTGTGAAAATGTTGGCTAAGTTTTCATGTTATTATATAAATGTCATCATGGCATATTTATATTCACATGATTTTATTTATGTCTTTTGTCATGATGTGTTCCTTTCGTGTTTTTTTTTAATGATATAAACATGTAATATATTTTCTGTCTTTGTTATATTGAAAAAGATAAAGAGTTATTTAGACTTCATTTTCTATTTTATGCATATTTTGTTTACACTAGATAAAATAGCAAGCAAAATACATAAGCAATTTACTTAAGAAAATTAAATATTTTTCTCTACATTTCAATGAATCTGCATTTGAAAAATTACTTTAAAAAATATAATAAAATTTGTGGTCGTTGAAGAAGATATTAAAAATTTTGATAGTAAATTAAAAAAAATTACACTTTTTGACTTCTAAATAAGTTCCAAAAACCCTAATCCTCTATAAAATCAATGAGTGATTAGTAATTTATATCAATTTTTACCATTCTCATAGTCCTTTCCCTTTTGATCCTTCTCAACCTTCTTATGTACCTTAATTCAAACCATCACTAGATGATAATCTTGTTAATTTATTCAAAATATGATTAATATTATCCTAAATTTGCTCATTAAACATGAGCACCTTTCCTACAATTTTTTATGCTTCTTTCTAAAGTCGCTTGAAATCTATCCAAGTATCATTGATGATGATCATTGATGAGTGCCTTTCTAAAGAAAAAAATAAGTGTATTTCTATTTTCAAAGTTGAACTTATTGATGACTTTGCTCTTAAGGTTGCACAAGAATGGACTGATCCACTTTTCGATATTTATACTTACAACTATGATATGAAAATAAGCAACGACACCAAAAACTTGATCCCACACTGAATATATATATATACTGATGATTTTTTTATGGATTTTATGATTTATATTGTGGATACTACGCAAGTATACGTATCGTTATCAAGTAATATAGAGCTCTAATGGAGTCCTAGATATCGATCCCACAAGGAAGTTAGAGAATTTTAAAGAAAAATTAAAGTAGACTTACTTGCTAATCTAATATACGGAAATTAAGAACACTTACACTAAAATAAACTAATGCTTAGAGGTTTAATATAAAATTTCAGAAAAGTATCTTTCTCCTTGTTTGAGAGAATTAAGTGAATAAAGAATTAAATGAGTTTTTAATTGTATTGTGCCAAATAGGAGCATTCCTATTCTTTACCCTTTGGTCCATGTGCAAAGAACATTGACTAAATGTTTGATTATCGAATCGCAGCCTAGGGCCGGGAGGATACCGACCGCCACTTCGTAGCTCCCACGTTCCCTCGCCCTGAGGGCTAACATCTACACTTCGGCTCCCAAACAATAAGACCGAATTGAATATTTTAGTACGTCACACTAAAATGTCCAATTCTACGCCAGATAGTTAATATTTCCCTATTTATTTGCACCCTCCTTCCAAGGCTTTTGAATTCCCTGAATCTTGGATGTAATCTTTACTATATAATTCAACATATGTTAACAAATCAATTGGCCAGATTGAAAGTAAATTAAGATTTAAGTAAAAGATTAGCACAATTTTTATTTTCATATTTTTAGGCACAACTAATTTAATTCATCATTTCACGATATCTTGATAACAAGGAGAAAGACTAAGGTAACTACTCAGAATGCATGGGAAAAATAACACAAATCATGGATTTCATTAAAGTTAACAAACAATAAACAAATATACTTATCTCAATTCTTCTCCCCAGCGGACTCCTCAAGTTCCTTTGACTCTTCCTTCTAGTACAGCACACTTAATTAAACTCACCAAGATGCTAAACTCACTTAAACACTCTATATAGAAACTAAAAAACTCTAGAATGAAACTTAATTATCACTCAAAATTGACACACAACTGACTAAAATTTGTCTCTATTATAGAAGAAGTCAAATCTCCAAAGGTTGCTTAAGCACCTCTTCAAAAGCCTCCAGATTCAATGTATCTTGGCTCTTTTCAACTGTCTCGCCGTCGGCGGCTCGATCTCGCCGTCGGTGGGCTTCTAGAAGATGGGCTAACCACGCCGATCTCGCTGTCGGCGGGCTCGATCTCGCCGTCAGCGGGCTCTTTATAAAATATTCAAAATCTCTCGGGAAAATCTCGCCGTCGGCGGGACAGTTCATTTTTCATCATATTGAGTCCTTTTTGCTCCAAATCCGCTTCTTTTGTGCTTTTTTGCTTTCAGTACTTATAAATCTTCATTCCTGCAATAAAATAAAGAAAATATCTTTCTTTAAAGTGCAATTTCATATAAAATTGGTATAAATTTCTCAATACATTTTTCTGTGGTCAAAATCCCCAAACTTAACTATTACTTGTCCTCAAGTAATTTTAATACTACATAAAAGTAATGATTATTTGTAGTAAAGTTTTAATTCAGAATTACTATGAATTAGATTTAAATAAGTATTATAGTAAAGTTTTTTAGAAATATTTTAAAATAATTAAACTAATTCTATAAATATAAAGTGCTATTTAGTTTTCAAGTTTAAGATTTCTAGTCTTCTATTTATTTCAAGAATGACTATACTTTTCAATACTAAATTACTTAAGATATTCAGATGATAGGAATTTCATGAAAGCACTTCTTAGTAAAATACTAATCCATATATAAAAGTTCAGAAATGGAATTGAAGTTTACCCTTTAGGTTGATTCAAACGAAGCCAATTTTTGATAAGACATCTCTTCAAGCTTCTCCTCACTTTATATATTTTTTTTCTTTTTCTTTTCTTTCTGGATTGATTTTTAATCCTTTTTTATTTACTTTTTTTAAGTGAGGATCACTATTCTTGGTTAGCCTGTTAATAATTTTGAACTTCATTTTCCTCTTCCTAAATTTGAAACTGGAAACATTTACTTCTCTTATATGTATTTCAAAGTTTTTACTTCATTGAGTTTCAATCTTTTCTTTCTCAACTAAATACCTAAGAATTTTATATTTAAAAATATAGTTTTCTTTACTATTAATAGTTAAATATATTCTTATTCTCTTATACTAAATATCCTTAATTTAAAAAATTAGTTAATCATTAAAAGTATTTCTCTTAACTTTCTATAATAATTAAATAAATCAATTCTAGTTTACTGAATTAAAATTACTACAGAAATTCATTTTTATAATAATTTTGAAAATGTAAATTGAGAACAATTTAATAATTAAATTTGTATTTTTCCCTCCCCCAAACTTAAATTTTTCTATCTATCTATATAGGGTGAAAAGGAAATAAACTGTAATATTTAAATCATACCTTCGAGCATTAGATATTTCTTCTTTTTGAAGTTCTGCAGGCTTTTTCCATTACTTAATTAACCTGTACTGTTAGTATTTTTCTACACACATAATATTAAAGAAAGTCTTTGAGTAACGAAGTTTAACACAACACTACCACATTTTATACTAACATATTATACTACATCCACATATATTTACTAATTCAATCCAAGGTTACAATAGCAGTCTGAAAACATTAAAATTTTAAAAACTCTATAACTTTAACAACAATATTTAAAAAGATCTACATCACATCATAATCAAGTTCATAAATTAAAACATTAATACTAAAATGTAAGTCAACAAACAAACAATCACAACATCAGAACTAAACAAATAAACATAGAATCTAATCTTCCACATCAAAGTCTCAAACTATATCGTCGTTTCTTTGATCAGTGGGTGGATTAGGCTGGTAATGAGTATATCGGGGGCACTCGAGAAATACAACATCGAGCTCTCCTCTCCTATAACGATTCTCAGCATCATAATAAACTATCTCATACTCTGAATGTCTCTGAAGATATTCGTTGTCATAATCATGTCTTCTCTCTAAGCCTCCAATTCTCTGATCAATATGCTCCAGTTTTTCTTCTATTTTCTCAAAACTTTTCCTCTGTAGAGTCATCTCATTCATCAAATCCCGAAGGGTAGGAGTACTTATAGGGAGGAGGGTCATAGCTCGGTAGAGGGAATATCTCTACTCGAAGAAGGTACATAGCTACTAGTCCCAGATCTCCATCCTTCGTGGGATTCATATTTCTTAATATTAGCCGAAGTAATGGGTTTCATAGGCTCCACCCATTCCTCATCATCCCTTGCCTCTACCCCAGATAATTGGCAAAGTGCATAAATCAGACCAGGGTGTCCTAGTCCTCCTCCACTTTCACTTCTTGCAGTGGCTAATATATTCTTATAAATTATACTTCACACATCAATACTTCTTTGATTCTGAATACAAAAATTCAGAACTGTTCTATCTCTTGTTACCTCACTATGGTGATAAGTGGGTAACAAGGTAGAACAAATAAAATAGTTCAAGGCTTTAGATGATGCAATCAACATTGAGAGAGGAAAGTTTACCCTTTCACTCTGCTTAAGCTTCCAAACTCCTTTCCTGTCAGTGAGAAAGTTGATCACTTCTTCCAATGGTCCTTCCATAGTTCCAAAGGTATCATACTCACTAGTGTATAAATCTCGTACTTCATAAATGGAATTGATCCTTGCAGCACTGAAATCTACTAAAAATCCTCTCACCTTGATTAGTGCATCTTCAATCGCAGTCAGGTTGGCATAGAATTCTTTTACCACTTCCACAGCGGCTATGTTGGTTATATAACAGAAGTTTCCCATCCTCTTTCTTTTATTATTCGCTCTACTTCACCTCCAGGATTTTTGAAAACTCGATCTTGAATTCATTTTCTGGTTTGAATATTGTGAAAATATCTTGATTGTCCCCTTGCATTCACAAAACGAGTTTCGTCGTAATCCATTCTTCTCTTTTGTCGTGGAGCCATTTTTTGATCTGTGAAATTCACAAAAATCTTAACTAAATTTCTAAATATTACTAAGATGGCTTCCAATAGTTATTAAAATCAATCTAAATCAAGTTCCATGAATTTCTTCCAAGTCTTTTCTTCTCATTTTAAATTTTTCCAAAATTCCTCAATGTAGAAGAAATTTATGGTGAAAATAAAAAATTTTTACATAGAAGTGAAGCTCTTACCAAGGGAAGATGAAATCCGGCATCAAAATGTGTTGAAATCGCTCTAAATTCCAGATCTATCAAGCCTTAGGTCGGTTTTTCGAAGTTTTGAGGAAGGGGATGATGAATAGTTTCGGTTGACAGGTCAAAATATAGTACATTTCGCGATCTCGCTGTCAGCGAGAAATTTCTCGCCATCGGCGAGCTAATTAATTCACTCAGGCCAAAGTTTCGGGAAAATCTCGCCGTCGGCAGGATCGATCTCGCTGTCGGCGGGATTTCTGAATTTTTAAATTTTTTAATATTTTCAATTATGTTCAATTTAATTAAGCCTTGTTTTAATGTTCGGTCACTTAATTTGATATATTTTCTAAGATTAGATATTCTACTGATTTATATAAAGTTTACACAACACAAACAGTATAACTTTTATAAATGAAATCCATGAACTTACAAACTTCAATTACCACAAAACTAACAATTGACTTATCAAATTAATTAAAACACATCTAACTCAGCATTGCAATCCACACCACAATATTCTAAATGCTGAGACTAAATAAACAACATACAATCTCATCTAAACTGAGATTAGTTACGTAAAGTTCAAACTAAATTCAAATCAACTCACATACATATAATATGAATAGAAATTTCTGTTACTCATCGGAATCTAAACTGATCTCTTCTCTGATGTTTCCAATAGAACGCAGGTGCACAAACAAATTATAGAAAGGTTTGAAAGGGAATTCTGCAGTAGAATCCTCTTCAATCCACCCTTTCTGTCTCAATAGTTGTATAAAATTTGCCTCCAGATGTCCTGAATGGTCAAAGTGCTCCTTCATTCTCCAATCGATGTGATCAAATAAATCAGAGATATTATCAATAAATTCATCACATTCTGTAGTTCCTTCTCCAATCTTTTAAGTTTCCGTAAAATGAGGTTTGTTCTTTCAGTCAGGGGCTTAATTAAAGGATTGTTTTGAGATGCTTGATCAGAAATAATTATTGTTTCATCATTGTTATCCAATGTAGGAAACATATCTGTCGAATCTAGTGGTTTCCAAGGTAATAGCACTTTTTCCCAAGCTTCGTAGGAAAATTGGTACTGACTACATAAAGCAAATATAGTTGATGGGTGTCCAAGTTCATGAATCGACCCATGCACAATTAATCCTAATGTAGACTTCACAATGATAGATCCAACATCAATAGGCAATCTAGATTGAATACAGTAATTTAAAGTTGAACATTCCTTCGAGACTTTGTTTACCCTCATAGTGGGTAATAACTTTGACGAAATAAAGAAATGCCGATGCTTAGAGACGGGGTTAAGAAGTGGCGCGAGAAAACTAACGTACCCGTCTTCTCGTAATTCCCAATCGTCAGGTTCGTCGGTCAGATATCTGTAGATCTCATTCATGTTGTATCTTGTAGGAACAACATTTGAATAGTGGCAAACAGGGGTATTTTCAATCGAGTATAATTCATTGATTCGAGAAGGAGTGAAAGTTACTCATCTACCTCTTACGTAAACACTTCCATTATGGATCACATGCAGATTAGAGTAGAATTCCTTGACTACTGGAATGACTACAACAAATGTTGTATAGCAGAATACCTTCCAACGTCGTTGAACAATCATTTCTTCAATTGTTGTCGTTGAATTCTCCGCTCCTCTATTTTCGAATCCTCTTTCTTTAATCAGTCGCTTCTTCATCAAAACTTTGTTAAATAGTCGCTAAGCCTCAGAACTGACGAATTTTCGTCGGTTAAAAACTTTGGATTTCGTGGTTTCTAGTGGATTGGGGGCCATAATAGATTGTTTTGGAGGGGCTCTAATCGTTTCTAGGGAAGAAGATAGTGTAAATATGAAGTTCTAAACATTTAATATAGAGAAATGGCCTAAGAACCGCCCAAAACTGCAAAATAACTCACAAAAACCACTTTTTAACTATCTCGCCATCGGCGGTAATGACCTCACTGTTGGCTGGATAGTTAATATATTTAAACTGAATTTGGGCGTGCCGATCTCGCTGTCGGCAGGATCGATCTCGCCGTCGGTGAGATTAGGTAAATTGCCCAATTTTTGCTCCGGTCCTAATACATTCTGATTTCTTCGTATATATTCAAATTTGTGATGATTTTAAAAAGTAAAATGAGTAGTAGAATTTATTCTATATTTTAATTTCCAATAACATTAATAAATCATAATTAATAATTACTATGGGTTGCCTCCCATAAAGCGCTTGGTTTAACGTCGTCAGCCCGACCTAATTTAGTTAGTAATCAGGTTGACTGAGCATTAAAACCTCTTTAAAATTTGGTCTTCTCCCTTCAAAATAAGGTTTTAATGCGTGTCCGTTTACTTTAAATCTATGCCCGATTTTGGATCTTCAATTTCTATAGTTCCATATGAAAATATTTGAGTTATAGTGAAAAGCCCTAACCATCGAGATTTCAATTTCCCAGGAAATAATTTCAATATTGTATTATAAAGCAAAACTTCTTGTCCTGACTCAAAATTCTTCAGGTTAATCTTCTGATCATGCCATAATTTCATTTTGCTTTATAAATTCTATCATTATAATAAGATTCATTTCTTAGTTCATCTAATTCATTCAATTGCAATAATATTTTCTCACCAGCTTCTTTCAGATTGTAATTAAATTCTTTAATTGCCCAATAAGCTTTATGTTTTAATTCAACTGGTAAGTGGAAAGTCTTTCCATAAATAAGCATGTAAGGAGTCATTCCAATCAGAGTTTTATAAGCAGTCCTGTATGCCCATAATGCAGTGTCTAGTCTTATAGACCAATCCAATCTATTAGGGTTTAAAGTCTTTTCTAAAATACGTTTAATTTCTCGATTAGAAACTTCGACTAATCCACTAGTTTGTGGATGATAAGCAGTTGATATCTTATGAATAATGTTAAATTTTTCTACTAGTTTGTGAATATGTTTATTTCTAAAATGAGATCCTCCGTCAGTGATAATCACTCTCGGCATTCCAAATCTAGTAAAAATATTTTTCATTAAAAACTTTGAAACACTCTTAGCATCACATCGAGGTAAAGCTTGTGCTTCAATCCATTTAGAAACATAATAAACAGCAACTAATATATATGAGTTTCCAAATGAAGGAACAAATGGTCCCATAAAATCTAATCCCCAAACATCAAAAATCTCAACTTCTAATATAAAATTTAGTGGCATTTCATTTCTTCTAGATATATTATCTACTCGTTGGCATTTGTCGTAAGTTCGATATATCTATAAACATCTCTAAAAAGAGTAGGCCAATAAAATCCAGATTGTAAAATTTTATAAGCAGTTTTATCTGTTCCAAAATATCCTCCAATATCAGAATCATGACATTTCTGAATGATTTGTTTTGTTTCTTCATAAGGCACGCATTTTCTAATTATAAGATCCTTACATTGCTTATATAAATATGGTTCATCCCAAAAATATGTTTTAGTATCATGAATGAATTTTTTCTATTGTTGCAAAGTTAACATAGGTGATAAAATATCACTTACAATATAATTTACTATGTCAGCATACCATGGTATTTTCCACTCATTTATATTATATAGTTGTCGTCAGGAAAACTGTCAGTAATTTCGCTATCGATTGTCGGATAATTCATTATATTCTAGCCTTGATAAATGATCCGCAATTTGATTATCGGTTCCATTTTTGTTAATGATTTCAAAATCAAATTCTTGCATTAGTAATATCCATCTAATTAATCTTGGTTTGGAATCTTTCTTTTGCATTAGATATTTAATAGCTGAGTGATCAGTATGCACAATACATTTAGTTCCAATTAGATAAGGCCTAAATTTATCAAAAGCATAAATAATTGCTAATAGTTCTTTTTCAATAACTATATAATTCATTTCAGCATTATTAAGAGTTTTTCTAGCATAGTATATAACTTTGAAAATTTTATCATATCTTTGCCCAAGTCATCGCTCCTATAGCATAATCACTAAGCATCACACATAAGTTCAAATGGTTTCTCCCAATCAGGTAAAATTATTATAGGTGTTGTGATTAATTTATCTTTTAATAATTCAAAAGCATTTAGGCATTCAGTTATGAATTCAAATTTCTTGTCCTTTTCTAAAAGTTGGCATAGATGTTTAGTAATTTTTGAAAAATCTTTTATGTAGCGTATGTAGAATTCAACATGTCCAAGAAAACTTCTTACCCCTTTTACTGTAGTTGGAGGTGGTAATTTAGCTATAACTTGAATTTTTGCGAGTGCTACTTCCATGCCATTTTCCGAAATTTTATGCCCTAATACAATTCCTCCTGCAACCATAAATTGACATTTCTCCCAATTTAAAACTAAGTTAGTTTTCTCGCATACTTCTAATACTTTTTCCAGATGATTCAAGCACGAATCAAATGACGTTCCAAATACAGAGAAATCATCCATAAATACTTCTATTTCATCATCAATTAATTTACTAAATATAGACATCATACATCTCTGGAATGTTGCAGGTGCATTACATAATCCAAAAGGCATTCTTCGAAAAGCAAATGTTCCATAAGGATTAGTAAATGTAGTTTTCTCTTGATCCTCAGGAGCAATATGTATCTGATGATAACCGGTATATCCATCTAAAAAACAAAAATATTTATGTCCGACTAATCTATCCAACATTTGGTCTAGAAATGGTAATGGGAAGTGATCTTTCCTGGTGGCTGCATTTAATTTTCTATAGTCAATACATATACGCCATCCAGTAACTTGTCTTATAGGTATTAAATCATTATTTTCATTAGCTTTAATGGTCACTCCTCCTTTCTTAGGAACACAGTGAATTGGGCTTACCCAAGCACTGTCCGAAATAGGATATATAATACTATTATCTAACCATTTTAATATTTCTTTCTTGACTACTTCTTTCATTATTGGGTTTCATCTCCTTTGAGGATCTACTATAGGCTTATGTTTATTATCTAAAATAATTCTGTGCATACAGATTGAAGGACTAATTCCTTTAATATCTGCTAAAGTCCAACCAAAAGTTTTCTTATATTTTTTTAATGTGTCTAACAGTTTTTGTTCTTGTGATTCATTTAATTCGAATTGATATAATAACTCGGTAGGGTTGAATGGTTACCTAAGTAAGCATATTTTAAATGATTAGGTAAAATTTTTAATTCGAGTTCAGGAGGTCTAATAATTGACGGAACTATATTCTTTTCAGCATTTTCAGTATTATCTAATATTTCAAATTTTTCCTGTATATAATCCAGTTTTTCATTATCTACTTCTTCAATTAATTCAGTATTTTCGTTTTCTTACTTTTCTTCATAATATTCTTTAAAATGTTCATTTTGCAAATGTTCAAGTATTTCCATTCGAAAACATTCATCTTCTTTTTCTAAAGCAGAATATTTCATTGATTTTGCTATGTTAAAAGTTAATTTTTGATCGTTTACTCTCATAGTCAATTCTTTTTTCTAAACATCAATCATAGCTTTTCCAGTGGCTAAAAAGGGTCTTCCTAATATAATGGGAATTTCTTTATCTTCTTCCATATCTAGAACAATAAAATCTACCGGGAAGATAAGTTTATCCACTTTTACTAACACATCTTCAATAACTCCCTTAGGATAAGTTACGAACGATCGACTAATCGAAGAGTTATCGAAGTAGGTGAAATTTCTCCTAATTCTAATCTTTTATAAATTGATAGAGGCATTAGATTGATGCTTGCTCCTAAGTCACACAAAGCTTTTCCATAAAATTTTTCTCCAATAAGCATGAGTATAGTGAAACTACCAGGATCTTTTAATTTTTCGGAAGCTTTTTCGAATAATTGCACTACATTCTTCGCTAAGTGCAATGGTTTCATTATCTCGTAAATTTTCTTTTTTTATTTAAAATATCTTTCATAAATTTTACATAATTAGGCATTTGTTCTAATGCTTCTACAAAAGGAATATTTACCCTTAATTTTTTTAAAATTTCAAGGAATTTAGCAAATTGCTTATCTTTTTTATGTTGCTTTAGTCGTTGAGAAAGTGGTGGTGGTGGTTTTCTATAGATATTTTCTTAGGGATCAATGGATATTCTAAGTTTTGATCTTGCTGATCCTTTTTTTTTCGATTTCCACTTCCTCATTTTTACTTTATGTTTCTTTATGAATTTTAGTTTCTAACTCTTTTCCACTTCGTAATTGTATCGCTTTAATTTGTTCTTTTCCTTGGTCTTTAGGATTTATTTCCACATTACTAGGAAAAGTTCCAGGAATTCTATTGTTAAGCGCGAGTAGTGATATGTCCAAGTTGAGTTTCAATATTTTTAATTGTTGTTCCTTGATTTTGTAATTGATTTCCTTGAATTTGTAATTGATTTCCTTGATTTTGCAAGTGCTGACCCATACTCAATATTAATTCTTCTATAGATAACTTCTTATCTTTAAATTGAGTGTTATTAAATCCAGAGTGGATAAGAAGATTTATAATTTGTATTACCTTGATTAGGTGGATTTCCTATAGAGTTGTTCATCCATTGTTGATTAGTTGTATTGTTATTCCAATTAAAATTTGGATGATTCTTCCAACCAGGATTATAATAATTCGCATAAGGGTTATTGGGTCTATTATTAATAGCATTTATAGTTTCATAAGGAGATTGAGAATCTATAATTTGTCCAGATGAGTTTTCTTCTAATATACTAATTTCTTTGATATACCAGCAATTTGAGAAGCTAACATAGATATTGCATCATTTTCATAAACACTAGCTATCTTTTTAGGATTTATTCTTTTAGCAGGCCATTGAAAACTATTAGTAGTCATTTCTTCGATTAACGCATAGGCTTCATCAAATGGTTTTGACATTAATGAACCTCCAGCAGCAGCATCAATGATTGATCTAAGACATCCTACTAATCCATTGTAAAAAGTTTGTTTAATTAACAATTCTGGTAATGCATGATGTGGGCATTTCCTAAGAAGTTCTTTAAATCTCTCTCGAAGCTTCATATATGGATTCTCCATCAACCGACCAAAAGATGTTATATCATTTCTAAGTTTTGCGGTTTTCGAAGGAGGAAAATATTTGGATAGAAATTTTTGTGATAATTCTCCCCAAGTTTTAATAGATCCAAGTGCTAATGAATTTAACCACATCTTAGCCTTATCCCTTAAAGAAAAAGGAAAAAGCCTAAGTTTAATAGCATCATGAGATAATCCTTCATATTTAAAAGTAGCACATAGTTCCAAAAAAACTCGCAAGATGTAAATTAGGATCTTCATTAGGTGAACCACTAAATTGATTATTCTGTACCATTTGGATAATTGCAGGTTTAAGCTCAAATGAGTTAGCAGCTACATCAGGGTTTTGAATTGTTAGGTGAATTTCATCTAATGTAGGGTTGGCATAATCTCTTAATGGTCTTTGTTGGTTTATATTTTCAATTTGTGGATTATTTGCCATTTGTGTTAAATTTATAATTTCTCTTTTTTTTTTCTAATTCTTTTAATTGTGCGCTTTAATTCTGAATCGTAGGGTATTAAATTTTCGTTTCCAAATTTACGCATATAATTTTTAAGTAATATTTAAAATGATACATTACTCTAAGTAATTATTTTAATAATTCTATTAATTACCTTAATAATTACTTTACTTCTCCAGCAACGGCGCCAAAAACTTGATCCACTTTTCGATATTTATACTTACAACTATGATATGAAAATAAGCAACGCGCACCAAAAACTTGATCCCGCACCGAATATATATATATATATATATATATATATATATATATATATATATATATATATATATATATATATATATATATATATATACGATGGTTACTGTATGGATTTTATGATTTATATTGTGGATACTACGCAAGTATACGTATCGTTATCAAGTAATATAGGGCTCTCAATGGAGTCACAGATATCGATCCCACAAGAAAGTTAGAGAATTTCAAAGACAAATTAAAGTAGACTTACTTACTAATCTAATATACGGAAATTAAGAACACTTAGACTAAAATAAACTAATGCTTAGAGGTTTAATATAAAATTTCAGAAAAGTATCTTTCTCCTTGTTTGAGAGAATTAAGTAAATGAAGAATTAAATGAGTTTTTAATTGTATTGTGCCAAATAGGAGCATTCATATTCTTTACCCTTTGGTCCAGGTGCAAAGAACATTGACTAGTCTTATGTTTGATTACTGAATATGCGGCTAGGCTGGGATGATACCGACTGCCACTTCAGAGCTCCCACATTCCCCTCGCCTGAGAGCCAACATCTACACTTAAGCTCCCAAACAATAAGACCGAATTGAATATTTTAGTCTGTCACACTAAAATGTCCAATTCTACGTTCGATAGTTAATATTTCCCTATTTATTTGCACCCTCCTTCCAAGGCTTTTGACTTCCCTGAATCTTGGATATAATCTTTACTATAGTTGATAATTCAACATATGTTAACAAATCAATTGACCAGATTAAAAGTAAATTAAGATTTAAGTAAAAGATTAGCACAATTTTTATTTTCATATTTTTAGGCACAACTAATTTAATTCATCATTTCACGAAATCTCGATAACAAGGAGAAAGACTAAGGTAACTACTCAGAATGCATGGGAAAAATAACACAAATCATGGATTTCATTAAAGTTAACAAACAATAAACAAATATACTTATCTCAATTCTTCTCCCCAAGCAGACTCCTTGAAGTTCCTTTGACTCTTCCTTCTAGTACAACACACTTAATTAAACTCACCAAGATGCTAAACTCACTTAAACACTCTATATAGAAACTAAAAGACTCTAGAATGACACTTAATTATCACTCAAAATTGACACACAACTGACTAAAATTCGTTTCTATTTATAGAAGAAGTCAAATCTCCAAAGTTGCTTAAGCACCTCTTCAAAAGCCTCCAGATTCAATGTATCTTGGCTCTTTTCAACTGTCTCGCCGTCGGCGGCTCGATCTCGCCATCGGCGGGCTTCTAGAAGATGGGCTAACCGCGCCGATCTCGCTGTCGGCGGGCTCGATCTCGCCGTCAGCGGGCTCTTTATAAAATATTCAAAATCTCTCGGGAAAATCTCACCGTCGGCGGCTTAAATCTCGCCGTCGGCGGGACAGTTCATTTTTCATCATATTGAGTTCTTTTTGCTCCAAATCTGCTTCTTTTGTGCTTTTTGCTTTCAGTACTTATAAATCTTCATTCCTGCAATAAAATAAAGAAAATACCTTTCTTTAAAGTGCAATTTCATATAAAATTGGCATAAATTTTTCAATACATTTTTCTGTAGTCATGGACCCCGACAAATTTCTCTTTAAAAAATTCCTTAAGTTAATCCTCTAGAAGACCAAGTTACACAAGTTGATGTTTGCATTATTCCAAATCTTATTAGCTAGAGTTTTTTGATTTTGGGTTTTCAAAGATGTCTAAACAAAAAGGATCACTCCTGACTTCATGTTCCAACACTATTTGAAGCTAGTAATCAACTAATCCTATTATTCGACCAACTATAAATTCAAAGGTTTGTAGAAATATCTCCACCTCTAGAGCTTCCACAAATATTTTTAGTAGAAAAATATTTTTAATAAAACTTTTCACGGGCAAAAAATATTTATGCTATATAAGAATGCATGAATGTGAAGAAGTTAGCTTATGTTCTCATGTATTATATTGTAATTGCACTACATTTCATATAATAGTGTTATACCTTTGGCCATAATGTATTCTTCTTATGCCTTTCGTCATGAAGGAAAAATTTTTTTGTATTCCTTTTTATTATGGTCTTTTAATAATTTTTACCTCAGTATTCCTACAATAGAATAGATTTAAGGCTATGTTTTGAAAGTTCATAAAAGTAATATAATAAAGGATAGAGGTGGGCGGTGATGACCATGCACTTGGCTTGAGATACATCCAATTTAAGGGAAGAAAGTGAGTTTAATGAGGCACACTATGAATAATTGCTAAGAGAAAAAGAGCTAGAGACTGGAGAGAATCAGTCTGCACGATTATAAATGGGGGATCACGAAGACAGAACTTATGCATTGGACATTATGGTCATGAGGTGAGGGAAAACATGTGTAAAGAATACCCATTGGGAGGTGTGGTCGGATTGGGCAACAGGGAACTCTGTTGATGGGGCCTCAGAAGTAGAGAGAGTGAGGCTCCTTAGTGAATAAGTTCATGTAACACCACACCTACATTAAAGAAGTCTCCGTGTATACAAAGAGAAGCATGTAGAGAAAGAAGAGTAATTGATCAAAAACAGATGTATGTATTGGTTTCATTGACACTATTCACAGTGCAATGAGATAATGCTCATGCTTTAACATTGATCTCCCAAAATTTTCATTCAGGAAAGAGATGGGCGGTATCTGTTGACATTAGGGAGGTTGAGGTAAAGTCAATTTTGTCTATGTTGTCATTGGTGATTGTCTAAAAAGTATGAGATAAAAGATTTCCGCCGCTTAAGATAGAAGGTGTTTTCGTCTTAAACATGATCTCCCAAATTTTTCATTAATGAAAGATAAGAGTGATATCTGTAGGCAATAGTTTGGTTAAAGTAAAGCACAATTTGTTGAAGAAGCCATGGGTGACTGTCTTAAAAGTATGAGATATAGGATTCTCATCTCTTGATATTTGGAAACAATTAATAATGTATGGTTGAGATTTTAGTTGGATCTATGTCTTGAAATGTGTCAAACAGAGAATTATGTGTTAGGTAGATGATTGAAGGATAGTTGGGCCTTCCATAGGTTTGTCAGGCATGGCAAGGAGACATTGTAGACACAACGACTGATGAATAAAGGATCTTCAAAGTCATGCAGAAGCTAGTTGGGACTCGACTCTAGGTTAGATTGCTAGATGGTCAATGTTATGAATTGAAGTAAGCAACTAACTTTGGAGCTCTAATATTTGATAATTACTCGTCACGCCGAGGTTTTAGATCTAGTGTTGAAAACTAGATGTTACATTATTGCACTGGTGATGGGCTTAATTCAAAATTATGAAAGTGGAATAATCTACCATATCAAGCCAAGCAACTTCAGTCATATAATGCCGTTCAAGTTTAATAGACAACCCTTTCCGGCCCAAGTATGACTCATTTCATGACATTAGACCAACTCAAGATGAACAACATGGCAGAGACCTAACCATTTGTGGATGACGCCAAAGCTACAGCATGTCAGCTATCTTACAATGGGAAATCTATTAACATAATGACACATGATATGGCACAATGACAACATCAAACACATTAAAGCCCATCAATCCTCCCTCAGGTGAAGGGATTACCATGCCATGTGGCAAATCTTCAGGCATCATCATTAACAGTGGCTCACACGTGAGTTGAACCAATTAATTAATGGAGGCCATACATATCTACTCAACCTCAAGCTGACTTAATGCAATTCATTTTCAACTCAATTAATATTTCATATAAATTGAAATTGCCTTGTTAGTCGGTTCATATTGTTTTAATTCGAGCTTAATTAAAGTCAAAACTAAATCCGACTTACCTGCAATATTAAAGTTAATTTCAAAGCCCATGCATTCATCAGACAGACATCACCAATAACTCATGTTTGATATCAAACATCAAGCATAAAGATAGCTAAGAACAAAGCTTTACTATGTATGGAGAATAAAAAAAAATGTTCAAAAATTGTAGAGTTACAATTGGGGATAAATACTCTGCTCGACACAATCTCATGTTGTCATCAATTCACTGAATTATGGTAGCAGCAGGAAAGGCCTTGCAGCCACTATGTACACAACGAATCTAAACCATTTAAAACTCTGTGAGGCCTAAGAATAAGATTGTCATGCAAACATTGTCATCATGCTCGTTATCACCATCATAGAAAATTAAAATCATTCATATCCACCATCACTTCCACCAGTCTGGTATCTTCAGTCGTCGACTCCGATGCTCAGCAAGTTTGGTTGTAGGGAGTTTTTGACGTATCTGCCGCCATAGCATGTTAACAGCATCATCTCTCTTTGGAGGATAATGAAATTCATAGTGGTGCGACACAAGCTTTAACTTCTTCCACAACTCAAGCCACCTATCCTTGGACACTGCTCTAAGCTGAGAAACCAAGTAACCAGGCTGCAGAGCCTCATCGACTGAGAAGAAAAAGGAGAATTCTGTATAGTCAAGGTCAGTCTCAAAGGGAAGTTCAATGTGGTCACTGATAATCACGGGTACACAATGACTGACAATAGCATCAAACAAACGGCATGAGGAGGGCGTGTCGCCTGCAGGGTGCAAACAAAACTTTGATGACCGCATGCCGAGTGTGGACTGGGGCGCCAAAAAAGTAAATGAAGTTCAGTATTGAGCAATTTGAAATAGCTTGACAACAAAATATACATTACTTAAGAAAAATACAAGTGCTTATAAGTTATGTGAATTTGTAAATTTCAACATAGATCTTCCTCTAACAAGAAAATAAAGTTGAATTGATGAGTGAAGAATAGAAAACAGAGGGTTTCAAGATATCTTCTACGACGCCAATAAGAAAAGAATTCTCGCAAAAACAGAAGAATGTTTTGTGCAAGAAAAGTAAATCAAAACAGGCTTTCTGATCTTTTTAATGATGATAAATCTTTTTGTTTTACAGAAAAGGAAGACATGTACATGTCTGAATAAACTGATATGATTGTATGCATGTCTGTTAATCACCTGGTTTGTGTATTTACTTCAACCTGATGTCCTGAAAATAGGAGTGCTCAGCGCGGGAAAATAAATAATGACTGCCAAATAGATACATACACGAATAAATGATTGCATGGGTGTACTAATGCAAAGCAGAAAAAATCCATGACTTCTTCTATTTATGAATTGACTTAGACAATAATAACTATATATTACCAGTTCAAACCATTCCTACAGGCTATATAGCTCTGATTCTATAATTTTGTACACTACTGAAAAGGTCATGATTTAGATAGTAGCATTGATATCTTATGTAAGAGAAAGACATCAAACCACAAAAATGTTATCTAATGAACTTCACTGATCATAAACCAAAATGCAACAACGATGGTCCGTGCTCATTAAAAGGACTTACAGCTTTAATGCCCTCCCCAGTAGCAAAGCTATCTTCATAATGCACATCATCATACCCCGCTAAAACCTTGGCCAGCTTTTGGCGTACAACTCCTTCCTGCAAAAATAGCACGCCAAAATGTTTCATTTAAATACATGCATGATGTTTACTAGAACAATGAAATCGAGGAAAAAGGATTGCACTCACATCTTTCCTTACGGTTCTACCCCGGAAGAACAGAAGTGTGGGACGTGATTCAAAAGGATCAGAAGAATCATCATCCACATACGATTGTACAACATGAACATATGGAGCCACAACATCTTTGCTTAGGCTGGACAAACTTTTTGGATACCGCCCAAAATCAGCAACCACCAGAATGGATGCGTTTAAACGGTCACGGAGAAATCTAAATGCATTTGGGTGTTGCATGGGGAAAACATGATCTCGACCAGCCGATCGCTGCCAGTACTGCGACTTACCCAGAATATCAAGCAAGTCAACCTGCCACGAGTTACAGCAATCAGAGTAACGTTGCAAAAACATAACAGTTCCCGAGACAAAAGATTAAACCAAAATATTATGATAATTTCTGGTCCAATTTATCCTGACAGTCATCAAATAAATTTCAGCACAAAACATTAGTAGTTAGCTTAAACCATGAATTAAAAAATTGCTGAACCTTATTTGGAGCTTTTTATATTATTTGTAGCACCGCATCAAATATTTATGATTGCATTCTTTTTGTGGTGATTTAAAATTAATTCATCTCTGCTCTTCTTAATAAAAATCTCTAACGTGCCCATAAACCTATAGGAATGTTATTGCAAAGCAGAGAAAGGAAAATTCACTTAGTTTTCCAAACTATCAAACGAACAGCCAACCCTAGTATTTATGAATTGTTGCCATTATAAACCAATTTATAGACAATTAGCAACATACACAGACATCAATATCGGTAATTATGATTTCGTAACTTATTTATAAAAGGAGTTGCACTTTCTATATTAGTAGCATGTGTGCCTTCACGAGTGAGATCAAGAAAAGAACAAAAGACGATCTTTGATCATTTATTTACTAAAACAATAAAACTAGAGATAATCTTTGGTGCATTACAATTTATAAATGCAAGGTGAAGCGTGCATGGAGCTTGATAATAAATTAAGAATGCGATTGGTGACATAGTCGGGGACATGACGACATTTTAGCATTTCAGAAGTGCTTTAAAAAATGTTCAGGCACATCAAAGATTACTATCACACTTACCCTAGTATTATTTTAACGAATTATATTCATTCCTTCAAATAGACCAGCTACAGTTTTATTTGGATTGGGAAAGAGAATGAGATCAGAGTGAGGCATTCTTTTTCCTCAAGAAATGAGGATTAAAATTACAATTTCATTACAATGGCTTAAAAGAAAATCGAGGTAAACAAAACTTGGATGGGATTAGGTTTAACATTAAGGGCTATAATAACTATTTGGCAATAGGAAAGATAATCTAAAACTATTTCGTTTACATAGTATAGATATAAATGATTAAGCCTGCACAACAGAAAATGTTGAATCTATCTCTCTATTCCATGATGGGGCCCACTCACTCTCCAATAATAGCAAAACACTTGAAAGTACATGGATCAAGCCCTTTTACCGTTGTATCAATTTCTCTACACTCTTGGATTGCAAATGCTGTGCTTGTAGGTAGGATCGTCAACCCGTTCTTATTTTTTCCCCTTCTTGACTTATTCTTATTTTCTAATGCCACTTGAAGATATATGAACCTCCGCTCTGATAAAAAGGAAGTGCAATAAAATAATTCTTGAGTGTTTTGTCCATTGATTTATTTTTATATGGTATCAGAATGAGTTCAGATTTTTCTTCCAACTTTTGTTCTTTTTCTCTAAGGTTAGGGTTTTCAATTCCAAATTCATTCCTCTAATGAAATTCTCCATTAATTATTTCTAGCTTTTCTAGTTCCCTTCAAAGGAGTAGACCATGATTAATGGTGAAAATCATACTAACAGAGAGATTTAGAGATTTCAGAAATTTCATTATTTGAACAAAAAAAATTATTCCAAGCGGTCTAATATCATGTTGATCTTTCTGAAATACAACAACAACAAAGCCTTAATCCCACTAAGTGCGGTCGGCTACAGGAATCCTTTTTCTCCATTGCGTCCTATTTAGTGTCAAATTTTAGTTTAATTCTAATAAATTAAAATCATTTTTTATACAATAAGCCCAAGTTTTCCTAGGTCTACCTCTGCCTTTCTTAACATAAGTTGTATCTAAAACATCTACTCTCCTAATCAAATCATTTCGACGTTTAATGTGACCAAACCATCTAAGGCGACTCTCTCTAATTTTATCCGTCACTGGTGCAACACCAACCCTATTACGGATATATTCATTTCGCATTTTGTCTCTAAATGTAAAGCCACTCATCCACCTAATCATTCTCATCTCGACAACACTTAACTTAACATTATGCTTCTCTTTTAAAGGCCAACATTCAGCACCATAGAACATTGCAGGTCTCACCACCCTCTTATAAAATTTTCCTTTTAGTCTAAGCGGTACTTTTCTATCACACAATAGGCCGGGCGCATTCCTCCACTTCAACCAACCAACCTGAATTCTACTATTAACATCCCCATCTATATCACCATCGCTTTGAACAATGGACCCGAGATATCTAAATCGTTCACAACTTTTAATAATTTGATCACCCAAAGTTACACTTCTGTCACTAGGTCTAGTATTACTAAAATTACATTCCATGTATTTAGTTTTAGTTCTACTCAAACGAAGACCTTTAGACTCCAATGTAGACCTTCATAAATCAAGTTTTTCCTTAGCTTTTTTCTCTCGTCTTATCCACGAGGAGGATATCATCAGCAAAAAGCATACACCAAGGTGCATCCTCTTGTAAATGCCCAGTAAGACCATCCATAAATAAAGCAAAAAGATATGGGCTTAAAGCCGATCATTGATGTAAACCAACAGAAATAGTAAAATAATTGGTCAATCCTCCTTCGATTCGAACACATGTAACGACTTTAGCATACATATCTTTAATAACTTGAATATAAGTCATATCAACATCATTCTTCTCAAGGACTCTCCAAAGAACATCTCTAGGAACCTTATCGTAAGCTTTTTCTAAATCAATAAAAATCAAATGTAGATCCTCCTTATTATATTTGTATTTCTCCATCAAACCTCTCAATAAATGTATAGCTTCCATAGTAGACCTGCTCGGCATAAATCCAAATTGATTATGCGAAACCTTCGTAATACGTCTTAACCTATGTTCAATTACCCTCTCCCATAATTTTAAAGTATGACACATCAATTTAATTCCTCTATAATTTGCACACTCTTGTGCATCTCCTTTATTCTTAAATATGGGGACCAAAATGCTCTTCTTCCACTCCTCAGGCAGCTTTTTAGTTTTTAAAATAATATTAAAAAGTTTAGTAAACCAAGAAACCCTCAAATCACCTAAACATTTCCACACTTCAATTGGGATATCATCAGGTCCTACAGACTTTCCACCCTTGGTTTTCTTTAAAGCGTCATCAACTTCTTTTTTACTAATGCGACGGTAAAAATGAAAAATTTTATTATTATTAATGATATTAAGATCACTAAGGTCGATCTTACTTTCAGCATCTTCATTAAAAAATTTATCAAAATAACTCACCCACCTATGTTGAATATCTTTTTCTAAGAAAAACACTTTTTGATTTTCATCTTTAATACACTTGAGTTAAATCTTTACTTTTCTTTTCTCTTTGCTTGGCTAGTTTATACATATATTTTTCACCGTCCTTAGTATCTAACATGTTATAAAGATCACTAAAAGTAGAATTTTTAGCGTCAGAGATTATTCTTTTAGACTCTTTGCGAGCCATTTTATATTTTTCCCAGTTCTCTACGTTTTTACATTTAAACCAATTTTTATAACATAACTTTTTATATTTTATCTTTTCTTGCACTTTATTATTCCACCACCAACTATTTTTATTTATAGAAACTTTTTCTTTTGATTCTCCAAGTATATCTTTAGCCAGTTGTTTAATAGTATTAGTTAATTTTTTCCGCATAGCATTTGCGTCTTCATGGACATCCTAAATATTTAAATCTTGAATTTTACTCATAAAAATAGTTTTATTTGTCTTTTTGGTGCCCCCATCTGATTCTACGATGTTGAATCCTATTATTCTTTATTTTACAACTCTTCATCTTAAAATCTGAACTAATAATCGATGTTGGATCTTAATTCCTCACTTGGAATGACCTTACAATCCTTACTAATCTCGACGATCTCTTCTTCTCATAAGAAAATAATCGATTTGTTTTATTAGATCCATTCTTATAAGTAATAAGATCGCTCATCTCTTTCTTGAATAAAATATTAGTAATAATCATATCATATGCTTAAAGTAAAATCTAAAATGCTCTACCTTCTTCATTAATCGCTTCATAACTATAGCCACTATGAATATTTCGAAATCTTCTACCACACTACCGACATGTCCATTTAAATTTCTTCCAATAAAATTTTTTTCTTCGAGGGTATCGAGTGTATTAAGTCTTAAATCGTTTCGAATTTATCTTTAGAGTCTATATCTAAACCAACTTGAGGAAGCATAAAGACTTAGTAATATTAAAAATCTTAGTATCGATAATAATCTTAACTCGTTATAATTCTATCTCCAACTCTATTAATTTTAACAATATTATCTTTCAAACTCTTATCTATAATTACAGCTACACCATCTCTAAGTACGATTCTTACAGAATACCATAGTTTAAAACCTAAGTTATCAATCTCCTTAGCCTTTTCTCCAACCCATTTAGTTTCTTGAATACATAAGATATTTATCTTTATGAATCATAATATCAACCAATTTCATTAATTTACCATTGAGAGTACCTATATTCCAAGATTCTATCCTAATACTAGTATCCTGGACTAACTTCTTTACCCGCATCCGTCCAGTAATGTGGAACCTCGCTACTTGACACTACACCCGGAGCCGATCGTAGTGGCCTCTGCACACTTTCCATCGTATTCGAGCCATACAGACGCGTCGCTCTAAGGGACGCCTACAGACTTACACAATAATCAAAAGGATTCATGTCATGAATTTTTTTCGACAAGTTTTACGCTGGCTATCGACTACCTAACGCAACCCTCCACTTTTCACATCCGGGCTTGGGACCGGCAACGGCAGTGTTAAATGAAAGGGAAAATTTGTGGATCTTCCTTCGGAGACCAAAGACTCGGAGATTGCATTTTGGGAAGAAATTAACTCCATAATTATGACATGGTTGTGGAATATCATGCAATCAAAGATCAATAAGTATTTTATATCCCTCTCCATCGCAAACGAGATTTGGGATAAAATTAAACAAATATGCCCAAAAGTGAAAGATGTTGCACTCATCTCTAAAAGCAAGACAAAACTAGCCACTACCTAACAAGATAACATTCAAATCATTGACTTTAACACTACGAAGGTTTGCTGATTTGAGCTAAACTACTACTAAGATTTCAATATATCATGATTTGAGGATGCGATGATCCTCAAATAATCTGAGTAAGAGAATATTTTTTAAGTTTCTCACAGGACTCAACAATAAATTTGACCAGATTCGAATCCAAATCTTAAGCACAGAAAATCTCTCTTATTTGAATGAAGAATTCTCTCTCATGAGAGCTAAAGAGAAATAAGGACAGTGATGATCAATAATTCGACTATCGAAATGTCTACCATGAAAATTTACGAATCCCAGAGGAGATTTTCTTTCAGAGATCCTTCTCCAAAAAAAAAAGCCTTCTTTGAAATGCAATCAACAATGCAATTATGGCAGAAGGAAATGATATATCAAAGATAAAAGCTAAAAATTTTATGGAACTACAAGACTTATAGAGGAGATAAATAAAAAAAATAAAAAAATGATGCATCTATCTAGTAGAGTCAGCGAAACTCAATTCAGAAGAAATTGGCAAATTAAAGAATTTTCTTAATTCCTTCGAAAACCTATCAAGATTTTACTCTTTTGCTCAGAATAATACATTTTCTAATTCTTACATTTTTAATAGCGATAATAGCTTTTTTTACTCATGTATCCAAGATTCAGAGGACATTAAACACATAACAAACCTTGTCAATATATTTTAAACTCATAAACTATGTTCTAACAAAATAAAAATAAAATGTTACAGATGAATTTTTAACAACTGTTGCAAAGTAGGAAGAAATCTCAATTTCTCTCAACTTAGTCCTCAGTGATGTATTAGCTGTTCAATGTTTTATTGTTAAAGTGTTATCTATCCAAAATTTTGCCATAGATCATAACTTAAAAGTCATCTTTCTTATTGATCATTGTGTTTCTAAGGATCTTACTACGGGGAACGCAGTTGAAGAAGGCCAAAGAAAAAAATGAGTTGTACATTTTAGAATCAAGGTTAGTTTTCATGTTCCTTCATCTCTCATAACACAAGCATCATTTGGACATATTATTAAGGATTAGATAATCCTTATTCTAGAAGTCCTTAATTTATGCTTCCTCTATTTTCATGAATACAATCATTATTTCCATTATAAAACTAATAAAGTTGTTTGTGTTCAGCATGATTTGGGAGTTTCTTGGCTTAGTAAATTCTTTAATATTATTTAAAAAACTAAAAAGAAGTGGACGAAGAGTATTTTGGTCCCCATTTTTAAGAATAAAGGGGATGTACAAGAGTAGGTAAATTATAGAGAAATTAAGCTGATGTGTCATTTTAAAATTATGGGGGAGGGTAATTGAACATAGGTTAAGAAGTATTATAAAGAATTCTCATAATCAATTTGGATTTATGTCAGGCGGGTCTACCATGGAAGTTATACATTTATTGAGAGGTTCGATGGAGAAGTTCAGAAGAATATGGAGGATCCACATATGATTTTTATTGATATAGAAAAGCTTACAATAAGGTTCCAAAAGATATCCTTTGGAGAGTTCTTGAGAAGAAAGGTGTTAATATGACTTACATTTAAGTCACTAAAGATATGCATACAAGAGTTGTTACTTGTGTTCCAACAAAAGGAGGATTGACCAAATAATATCCTATTTCAGTGGATTACATCAGAGATCGACTTTAAGCCCATATTTTTTTGCTCTAGTTATAGATGCTCTTACTGGACATTTACAGGATGATGTACCTTGCTGTATGTTTTTCGCTAATGATATCTTTCTCGTGGATAAGACTAGAGAGAAAGCTCAGGAAGAACTTGTATGGAGGTCTTCAAGGGAGTCAAATGCCTTCGTTTGAGTAGAACAAAGCTAAATACAATGTAATTTTAGTTGTATTAGTTCTAGTGACAGAGTGGTAACTATGGGTGATCAATTATTAGAAGGTGTGAACGCTTTAGATATCTCGAATCTATTGTTGAAAGTGATGATGATATAGATGGGGATGTTATTAGTAGACTTTAAGTTGGTTGGTTGAAGTCGAGGAATACTTTAGGCCTATTATGAGATAGAAAATTATCGTTCAAACGGAAAGGAAATTTTATAAGATGGTGGTGAGACCTGCAATGTCTAAGGCGTTGAATGTTGGCCTTTAAAAAATAAGCATAAAACTAATTTTAAGTGTTGTCGAGATGAGAATGAGTAGGAGGATGAGTGGCTTTACACTTAGAGATAAAATGCAAAATGAATATACAGTGATAGGGTGGGTGTAGCTATAGTGGCGGACAAAATTAGAGAAAGTCGTCTTTAGATGGTTTGGTCACATTAAACGTCGACCATCTGATGATCCGCGATTATGAGAGTAGATTTTTTAGATTGGACTTATGTTAAGAAAGGCAGAGATAGATCTAGAAAGACTTGGGCATATTGTATAAAAAATAAACTTAATTTATTATTTGTTGTTGTTGTATCACTGTGCTCCATTTTTTTAAAGTCACTATATATTACTAGTCCTTTTATCTTGATTCATTCTGAAGATGACCCTCCAAAATCTCTAATGTCCCTGGAGCTACATGTTTTGTTAAGTTTACTGATGATTGCACTCAAATGACACGAGTATATTAAATTAAAAAAAATGATGTTAGCACTATAACTCTAGATTCGTTGTCATAATAAAGAATAAAATCAATTCTAACATCAAATTTTCTTTCAGACAGATAATATATGTGATTATGTTAATCACACATTATCTTCATTCTTTTAGAAAAATAATTTTATACATCAATCTTCCTGCCTTGAAACTCCACATTAAAATAGAGTGATAGAAAAAATGCCACCTATTGGAGGTGACTAGAACTCTCATCCTCTATAATCAAATACTAAGGTAATATTGAAGAGCAAATATTATCATACACATCCATTTAATCAATAGAATAATTTCAAGAATAATTGACTCAAAAGATCCCTAAATTATTTGGCAGTCATTTCCTACAAAAATCTTCTCAAAGATCCCTCTTAATATTTTTGGATGCATTGATAATGTTCATAACCATAAACAAAATAGAGAAAAACTTAATCTAAGAGCTCTCAGTTTTGTATTTATCGTATATTTGTCACACAAAAGAGATAGAAGTGTTATCATCTACTCATAAAAGAAAAATCTCACTTCAATATATTATTTTAATGAAACTCAACTTTTTAAACTTATTACTCCTCTTCAAGATAAGAATTTCAGCTTGAAAATAACTTTGATGATATTTTTCATCATGATAATTTTGAAATTCCAAATTCTATAAGACAAAAATTGTACCAAAAATACGTCTTCAAATCTATACAATAAAAAACAAGCCCAATTAGGATCGCCAACAAGTTTGAACTGTTATTAGGTAATCTTGATCAGCCTGTCCAATTTATTTATATCCTATCACATAGTTAAGAGCAGTGAATTAGCTCGAAGATCGTTAATCGCTCGAAAATCGATTCAAATTTTGGCTCGGATCAAGATCTGATCGAAATAAACAAGCCAAGCCATGATCCAAAACCATTGATTGAATTTTTTTCAAGTCAATTTTGGGCCATACACAAATCAGCTCAAATTGGCTAGAGATCAGCTCGAAGTATTTTTGTTATATATATATATATATATATATATATATATATATATATATATATATATATATATATATATATATATACCAATTTCGAGTTGGAACATATCCAAATAACATAATTTGAGCCAGCACATTTTGATTTTAAGTCAGATCGAGCTTGATTCAACTTCGAGTCGGGCCAAGCTCAATTCAATTTCGAATTGAGCTTAGCTTGAAATAGAATAAAACATGCCATGAGCCTATTTTTAGTCTCACTCAATACGTTCGTGTTGGTCCCAACTCAGCTCAAAATCAGATCGTTACCGGTCCTATTTATAATAAAACTCTTCATAAATTTTTCCCTCTCATAATACATTTCTAACAAACATCAGTACCAATTTCATTTTTATTCCACATTCTATTTGAGGTACTAGAATATAAAGCTTGAAGGAAACCTTGAAAATAGAGATGAATGTCTTAAAAGAATTATAAATGGAGGATGGATGAATGCAAATGCAAATCATACAGAAGCTTGGAAAGGTACAAACAAAGATTAGTAGTAAAAGTATATATTTAATAATAGGGATTTATTATGAAAAAAAAACCTTTGTTGTTGCTATAAAAATGAACATTATTGTCAATTTGATATCTCGAGCGGCAAATTATGTGTGACATATACAACAAGATGATATAAAAAGGTCTATATAAATCTACCACCAAGGTTCAATAGCTTCTTCAAAAGGAATCAAATATCCTTATTGAAAAAAGTCTTTAAAGACAAATAATCACTAAGAGCTTAGTTGGATAGATTTATAAATGCTTATGTAAGAAGTTAGATACAAACAAAACCAAGTAGATTACTCTCTTCATAAAAAACTCTACTGATAGTAAAATCTCAATTCTTATTGTATATGTTGATCATACGATTATTATAGGGGAAGATAATTACGAGAAAAAAACTCTCAAGAAAAGGCTCCCCGAAGAATTCAAAATCAAAGAGCCAAATTAATACTTCTGAAAAATATTAGTGGCTCACTCTAGCAAATGATATTGCTTTCTCACAAAAATATGCTATGAACTTACTGAAAAAAATCAAGATGACAAAGTGCAA
Source organism: Papilionanthe hookeriana x Papilionanthe teres (assembly GCA_022702705.1). Taxonomy (NCBI): domain Eukaryota; kingdom Viridiplantae; phylum Streptophyta; class Magnoliopsida; order Asparagales; family Orchidaceae; genus Papilionanthe; species Papilionanthe hookeriana x Papilionanthe teres. The sequence goes on along the minus strand of CM040421.1, from coordinate 71,180,113 downwards.
GATATGTAAAAATTCAACAAAATCAGGACAAAAACTGAACTTTAATGAAGGATGAACTAATTGCACACTCATCCTAACATATATTTGCAAGAAGTGTAGCCCGTCAATTTATGCACAAGCCCAAAAAAATTATCTTTAAGCTGTCGCCTATAGAATTTTCAGATATTTTAAATTAAGATCTGGAAAAAAGTACACAGATACAAATTATGTTTGATAATCAAGGATAAAAGGTCCACTTTAGAGCATTGTACATTCCTAGAAAAATCTTATAACTTGGAAAAACAAAAAATAATCTATGACTTCAAAATTAAGTGTTGAAGTCGAGTTCAGAATCATTGCTTATATAATTGCGAGCTTCTATGGATCCAAAATATGTTAGAAGATTTAAAAATCAAGTTAAAAAGCTTATTAAAATATACTGTGATGATAAATTTGTCCTCAATATTACATAGAATCCAATATAACATGAACATACCTAGCAGGTTGATGTTGATAGACAATTCATAAAAGGGAAACTGGAAAGTGCATTGATTTGCATTTCAAATGTGTTTATAAAAAATCAACCAACCGACATATTCACTAAAAAACTTTGCAGCCCAACAAACAAAAATATTATAGGAAAACTTGGAACGATAAATCCATACTATCCAGTTTAGTGGGGAGCATTACATTTCTCTCTCTCCTCTTTTGTGATGGGGCTTGCTTACTTTCGAATCATAATAAAAAACTTGAGGCATATGAGCCAAGGCCTTTACGATTACAACAATTTCTCTATAGCACTTGAAATGGAATCCATATGCTAGTCTATAAAATCGTTGTCCCCTTAATTTTTCTCCACTTTTTGATTTATTCTTGTTTTGTTAAACTTCTTGAAGATGCATATATTCACCTCTTGTACAAAGAAAGAACAATAAAATTTCTTGAGTTCTCTCCTTTTTTTTTTCTGTTCTACAGAAAACATTAAGAGTTCTAAAGTAAAAACTTGGAGAAAAATAACTTTTAGGTCTTTTTTTTCCTCATACATATTTGCATAGGAGAGAACAATAATTCTTATTTAGGAGCTTACAAGTTACAAGTTCATGATTTTTAGGATCAAAAAATTCCCCGTCAAATCAAATATCAAATTTTATAGAAAGTGCAAAACTTAAGTTGGGCTAAAAGGGATTGAAACAGAGTTTAATTTCAGTTTGTTAACTAGGCTAATCCAAATAACACCAAGTTGGCATGACCAATTGTTAGACGAACTCTAGAACAATGAACAAAGTTCAAAAATGCTTGAATCAATCAAATTAAAGTCCTCATAAGCTTGACTAACTATACAAGCTTGGCACAATCAAAACCACCCTGCCCTAGTCATACAATCATCACGTTTTCGCGTAAAGTTTCAAGTGATGTAATCAGCTTCACCATCACCTATGTTAAGGGACTGCCTCTCCTCAAATGTTGTTTGCAAGGATCACGTCACATCCTACATTGCCACTGGCATATCCTTGATTGGCTACAATTCGATGCAGTGTTTTTGAACCGCTTTGAATCGTTGTTCCTCTATTAACTTCAAGGAAATAATTCCTCGTAGAAACAATATCTACCCATTTCCAACATCAATTTAACATTTTTCCAAGTCAGCCTATACCTAACAATGCATATATTTTGAATGAAAGTGTGGGGGCAAGACTTCTACAAAGAAAAAAAAAATTGGCAGCATTTTAATAAAATTTCCTTGAATGGAAAAAAAAAAATCTATTGAGAAATGAAGACGAAGTTATTTTGCTAAGTCTTTTGTAAAATAAAAAACTTACAATTGTTAGATGAGCATGCATTTTAAGACTAATAAACAGAGGATAAGGGAAAAAAAGAATAGCTTTTTGATCAAATTGTTGAGTCCATTATGCAGAATGAATTAATTTTCCCTTTATATTTCTTAGTACTTATGATCATTGTAGGACTAAAATATCATCGCTAAGATGATTAATGCACAGAAATATCCCTTGCTAAAAGTCAAGCCCTTATAATTAATATTTTAATAAAATCAATAAACTCTAATTATTGCCAAATCTCGTAAATGCTTAATATTGTAAATGCATGAGTCAATTTATCATCTCAATTTTGGAAACTAATATCTTAATATTTATAATTAACTTTTTGTTTAAAAATTTAAACGATATTCAAGAATGTTAATTGACAGGCTTTCTGATAACATTCATAAGGGGAAGCTTCAAATAAGTAACTAAAATTAGAGGACAAAATGTCTTAGGTTTACGTAAATGGAATGAAGGAAGCCATTTGTAAATAATTTGTGGAATGAAGTTGTGCATAGACATAGAATGCATTGTAGATTGAGAAATATATTCTGATTATGTAAAAGGAGGCCTCAGATGTTTTTTAATTATTTTTAAAATCCCATCTACACGTTTTTTAAGTATATTATCATTAAATTCTAATATGAAATCAAAAACTCTGTTTACAATTAATTTTTGAGCTTTTACAACTAGATTTCAAGCGATCCAATTCAATTCAAGCTGGTGCAAAATCAAATTTGATTGAGCCACATTACAATTTCGACCCAACTCTAGATCCTTAAATCCGATTTTGAGCTGCCCTTGGCAATACTAGAAATCAGATCATTTACGACCCTAATAACCCTGGTGAAAACCCAATGTCAATAATTTCAGTACAACAGTAAACAATAAAACCCTCTCATTATCAGCAAAAAACATGTAGTGTGTGCCACTATAACAAAGTCATCAATAAAGACCAAGTTGGCACTGTCATGCACCATGTTGAAAGCCCTCCGACCTAGTTCTCAGCATTGTAAAGTACCACAAAGACAATATCTCCAAAATGCTTGCTTAGTTAACACCCACCAACAATTTTACCAAATTACATTTAATTAGTAAATCAATTCTTCGCATGTGTCAGTTTTTGAAGGAAAAAATTATCTACTTTCCTGGACAAAAAAAAAAAAAAAAAAAAGATTGTCATTTAACAGTAAAAAACTCTCTTTTCTAACCTCATGGTAACACATCGGCAATTCAAGAACAACCGCATCTTATCTCAAGAAAACCTTTGAAACTGAAGGAATAAAGGTTGGAAAAAATATAAACTAACATGGGGTTCGAGTAATTTGGGTATGATTTATCAAATAATGAAGAAAATTAAAACAATCATTAGAGTTGAGACTATAGGACAAAAATGCCTCTTTAACAATTTTATTGCAGTGTTGATTTTTTAAATGACATCTCATGATTCAACTTCTCATCTCAATTTCTTTTGTAGGTATAAGAATATAGAACTAATATCAAAATAATATAACTAATTAGTTTTTTTTTTTTAAGGCCTTTTAGAAAGAATTATAGTTAATGGGGATTTCAAATTAATACATATACACACATGCATACATACATGCATATATATGTATGTGCGCGCGCACACACACATGCAGACATATATATGTATGTATGTGTGTATGTGTATGTGTATGTGTGTATATATATACACACACATGCATACATGTGTGTGTGTGCGCGCGCGCATATACATATATATGACTATCAGCAAAGCAAGTCGTTCTCAAACAGTTTGTGTTCGGCTCATCAAATAGCTCTTCTTAGATTCATTTGTTAAGTAAGCGAGCCGAATACGAATAATTTATTTAGCTAGATTTATAAATAAGTCGAACACGAAGAAAAGTTTATTCGTTTATGCTCGGCTCATTTTGGATCAAAATAATTAAACAATATTATTTATTTATTTTCTTTTTATATTAATCTTTATACATATTTAAAAAATATTAAATTTTATTATTTTTAAAAATTATTTGGGTGTTATAATTATAAAAATACAAGTTTTAGTGTTAGGTATGTAAATACATAGAATTTGGGTGGAATGCATATAAATATCCTTAAAATAACTGTAAAGGCCAGTAGCTACCCAATGCGGGAATGAAGATAAGTAGGAAAAGACTGGGACTATGCTGCGTAATCTCGCAAATTTAGTCCCACGTAAGGGAAGGACCAGAAGTTAGGTATGAAAATGTTTCTTAAAGGCAAAACCTAATGCTTTTCAATGGAAAAAAATTTGAATTGTGCAGGTAAAGCATGTGAACCGTGCTTATTAAAAATAATTTAACTTTTTTTTAATTTAATTAAGTGCATTCTTTAGTCTCATGGGAGCTCGAATTAAGTTAGAGTCAAACGTGAGAATAATTTAAACAAACGAGTTTGAATCGAGTTGAACACAAATATGTTATTCATGAGTCATTTTGAACATGAGCCGAACACGAATAAAGAAAAAAATTTAACAAGCCGAACCCGAAAAACCGTGGGCTTACTCAAGCTCAGCTCATTTGCATCCATATATATATATATATATATATATATATATATATATATATATATATATATATATATATATATTCTTAAAGTAAGGCTCAAGGCATTTGTGTGTGATAACGAACATCAATCATAAAATTCATCTAATAATGCCTCAGAGAAAAATAATCTATTAGAGCTAACAATATAGGACGAATGTACTTCCAATAAAGTATCAAAAAAAATGTAGGGGTTGTTTGATCACAACTTGCAAGTATTTAGAATTCAAATGCATTTTAAATGTAGGTAAATACGTGTTTGGAATAATCAGGATTGTTTGGTTACTTGTAAAACAACAACGACGACAACAAAGCCTTAATCCCACTAAGTGGGGTCGGCTACATGAATCCTTTTTCTCCATTGCGTCCTATTTAGTATCAAATTTTCATTTAATTCTAATAAATTAAGATTATTTTTTATGCAATAAACCAAAGTCTTCCTAGGTCTACCTCTGCCTTTCCTAACATAAGTTGAATCTAAAATATCTACTCTCCTAATCGGATCATCAGGTGGTCGACGTTTAATGTGACAAAACCATCTAAGGCCACTCTCTCTAATTTTGTCTGTCACTGGTGCAACACCAACCCTATTACAGATATATTCATTTCGCATTTTGTGTCTAAGTGCAAAGCCACTCATCCACCTAATCATTCTCAACTCAGCAACACTTAAGTTAGCATTATGCTTCTCTTTTAAAGGCCAACATTTAGTACCATAGAGCATTGCAGATCTCACCACCATCTTATAAAATTTTTGTTTTAGTCTAAGCGGTACTCTTCTATCACACAATAGGCCGGAAGCATTCCTCCACTTCAACCAACCAACCTGAATTCTACAATTAACATCCACATCTATATTGCCATCGCTTTGAACAATGGACCCTAGATATCTAAATCGTTCACAATTTTTAATAATTTGACCACCCAAAGTTACACTTCTATCACTAGAGCTACTATTACTAAAATTACATTCCATGTATTCAATTTTAGTTCTACTCAAACCAAGACCTTTAGACTCCAATGTAGACATCCATAATTCAAGTTTTTCCTGGGCTTTTTCTCTTGTCTTATCCACGAGGAGGATATCATCAGCAAAAAGCATACACCAAGATACATCTTCTTGTAAATGTCCAGTAAGACCATCCAAAAATAAGGCATTAGTTATCGGCTTAAAGCCGATCCCTGATGTAAACCAACATAAATAGTAAAATAGTTGGTCAATCCTCCTTTAGTTTGAACACATGTAACAGCTCTAGTATACATATCTTTAATGACTTGAATATAAGTCATATCATCAGTTTTCTTCGCATTGATTCTCCAAAGAACATCTCTAGGAACCTTGTCGTATGTTTTTTCTAAATCAATAAAAATCAAATGTAGATCCTCCTTATTATCTCTGTACTTCTCCATCAAAGCTCTCAATAAATGTATAGCATCCATAGTAGATCTGCCTGACATAAATCCAAATTGATTATGATAAACCTTGGTAATACGTCTTAACCAATGTTCAATTACCCTCTCCCATAATTTTAAAGTATGACATATCAATTTAATTCCTCAAAAATTTGCACACTCTTGTGCATCCCCTTTATTCTTAAAAATGGGGACAAAAATACTGTCCCTCCACTCCTGAAGCATCTTTTTAGTTTAAAATAATATTAAGAAGTTTAGTAAGCCAAGAAACCCCCAAATCACCAAAACATTTCCACACTTCAATTGGACTTCAATTGGGATATCATCAGATCCAACAAACTTCCACCTTTGGTTTTCTTTATAGCCTCCTCAACTTCTTTTCTACTAATGCGACGGTAAAATGAAATGTTTTATTATTATTAACGATATTAAGATCATTCTCTCTTTAATATCTAACATGTTATGAAGATCACTAAAAGCAGAATTTTTAGCGTCATAGATTATTCTTTGACTCTCTGCGGGTCATTTTATATTTTTTCAGTTCTCTACGATTTTACATTTAAACCAATTTTTATAACATAACTTCTTTTATTTTATCTTTTATTGCACATTATTATTCAACCACCAACTATTTTTATTTATAAAAACTTTTACTTTTGATTCTCTGAGTACATCTTTTTTCACTTGTTTAATAGTTTTTGTTACTTTTTCTTACATAGCATTTGCTTCTTCATGAACATCCCAATTATTTAAATCTTGAATTTTACTCATAAAAATAATTTTATCAGTGTCTTTTAGGGACCCTCATCTAATTCTACGATGTTGAATTCTAGTATTTTTTATATTACAACTTTTCACATTAAAATTTAGAACTAATAATCGATGTTCGGTACTTAATTCCTCAATTGGAATGATCTTATAATCCTTACAATCTTGACGATCTCTTCTTCTCATAAGAAAATAATCAATTTGAGTTTTATTAGATCCATTCTTATAAGTAATAAGATGCTCATCTATTTTTTTGAATAAAGTATTAGTAATAATCAGATCATACGCTAAAGTAAAATCTAAAATGACTCTACATTCTTCATTAATCGCTCAAAAACCGTAGTCATCATGATATTTCTGAAATCAAGTACCACTCTACCAACATGTCAATTTAAATCTCCTCCAATAAACATTTTTCTTCAAGAGGCATCAAGTGTATTAAGTCTTCTAAATCATTCTAGAAATTACCTTGTAAAACGAATTCACAAAATTAAGTATTGGTATATGGCTAGAAGTAAAATAAATCTAATATTTTGTATTAATACATTACTGCAGATTCTTATAACATTTTTTAAAACGATTCAAGGCATAAGGTGCCCTCATGAGGCCAATGTAGCATCGATGTCAAAGGGAGTGACAACATTATGGGAATGGGGTCCATGGGAAGATTGGAAGGGAGAGAGGGGAGCTGCAGGTCAGGTCCACAAGTTTACATCTTTGAGTTCTTGAGCACAAGGAGGCAATGAAGTCATGAGGATGTAGGGTCAACAAGGGGATGGCAGCTTCATGAGTGTGGTGAAAGCAGGTTTGTGAACATGGTGAGGTTGCAAGGAGTGATATATTTGAGATTCACTGCATTTAGAGAATTTCAAACTCATAAAAAATGAACCTTTTGATGTGTTCAAAACCCTTAGAGAAATAAGTTGTATTTGTTTCACTCTCAACCAAAAATTTAAAACGTATAAAACCTCTGCATTTGAACCACAGTACAATACCTGCAACCAAATAACCACTTCGAAAAAGTCAAATCCACTTAGAATCATTTGTTAAACACAAATATTAGTAGAATAATTCATATGAGTTAAAACAGTTAGATAATCCTGAGACTTATTGGCAACGACTCTGAGGTCAATAAACAAGGGTAAGCGCCGTTAAATGGTTATATGGATTCATTGTTCAGGGCAGATACTAGACCCTACTAGCCGAATTATCATTAGACACTTGATAATCTGTATCCGCATTCTCCATAAAAAACATCAAAAGGCAACAAGATCCAGAATCTCACCTAACAACCAAGCTAATCTTTCCTCCCCCATTTTGGCCTATAAACGCCCGCTACAATCCAGATAATACATCAAGAAAAATTAAGGCCGACAGAGATACAAGAGAAAGAGAGGCAGTACCTGGAGCTTCCGATCGATCTCGGTGTCTGGATCGGTCATATTGCGCCCGTGAGAATTAAAGCTAAGTGAGGAGAAGAAAGGGACGAAGAACACGTCCGCCACCTCCCCATCGCGAACCCTAACCACCTCGCTCTCCTCCGCTGCAGCATCATCATTGCCAACGAGCAGAGACGCGGTCATCCAATACTCCACGCTGTGCTGCTTCTTGATCCCCGCGCTGGGCGGCCACGGGGGGATATCCTTGCCTGTAGCCGGTGGGGGATCCGTGTCAGGTCGGTGATCCATCATGGCGAAATTGAATCGGCGGGGAAGATCGTACATGTATACGTGGAGTGGCGGCATTCGGCGTTCATAGCTGCCGCCTAAAGCTGCGGTGGCGTCGCAGGGTGCTGAAGCGCAGAGAACGGAGGAGTGGATTGGGAGGAGGGGGAGGGAGAAGTGCCGAGAGCCAATGTCGGCGGTGGAAATGTAGATGGTGAAGATGATGAGGAGGACGAGGAGGCCAGCCAAAGATGCGACAGTTCTTGTGAGGGAAGCCATATCATTCGCGCTGGCGCAGCTCCAAATTTCTTTCTTCCCTGGGGTCCCTGCAAATCGGGAGGAAATATTACGTACGAGATAGGGGTGGAGGCTTTGGTTTATTATTATTATTATTATTATTATTATTATTATTATTTTTATTTTTTTTTTTATGCTCATCGAAGCCGTGTATGATATTTTTTCCAAAAATGGATGCTATGTTAACTTGAACGATCACACATTTAGAAAGCGTCACTAACAATGTTATTTTTCAGCATGAATTTCGAGTCATTATCATGAATCTTAAAAAACTTTTTAAATAAAAAATACTTCGGTCTAAAGTAAAATTCTAAGGGAACTTTGATTTCAACGAAACTATAATCAAACTGATCGGCTCAACAGGGTGACACAATGATACCAAAAATCGTGCGATTCGAGTCCAATCAAGCTCAAATCAAACCATTGAATCCCGTTTGAAATCTTTGGGTAGTTAGTTGGAGCGTCAAATAAATTTCAACTTTGATGTAAAAATAGTAAAAGCGAGTGTATCGACGAAAGAAATCTAACAAGCCCAAGATCAGTCAATTATGAGGTCATTATTCCCCTCAGATAATCAAAATATCATATGATCAGGATGAATCAATTCAGATTGTTCGATCAAGTGATTACTGGAGTTATTCAACAAAGGTCCAAAATAGACCTCCCTTGGATCTTATAAAGACCCCATCTCTTCACTTGAAAAGGGGAGGAGAAGAATTTGAATTGTTGTTTTGTACTAGACTGTGACCTGTTGATATTTTCTGACCTCCGTACCTACCGAACACCATCAGCCACCACTCACTGGTCGTCGTTAATCGTTCTCGGTTGGCCCTTGCTCTTCGTGATTGTTGAACGTTGTAGTGTAATAAAGTACTTGAAAACAGAGTAATGAATTACCCCCAACACGACACAACAAAGTACTACAAACATGGTGTAACGAAGTACCTCTAACGCGGTGTAACGAAGTACCAAGAGCACCGTGCAACGATGCATCTCGACACGTTGTACTGAAGATCTGGTGATAATCCCTAACGACAATTGCTTATAACTGTAGTATTCATAATACACCGACTTTCTTTGAACACCCTAATTTTTTTCTTACTTCGTATACTGACAAATGATATCTATGGTGTAAAATAGTAAACCCGAAAAAATGGATACAGCCACCAACCTATGTAAAACCAACCACGACCTTAACGGCCAATTGACATTGATGTAGCTATCCACTATGGCCTACATGGCTAACTGTTATCATTACAACCTTCCACTATGATTTAGGTAAACACATACATCAACCCTTCCAACATTAAAAGTCTCGCATTGTCACCCCATTATGATATAAGTTTGAATGCAGGGTTTGAACAATAGTTATGGGCTTTTGAACAATTATTTGAAAATAAGCTTCAAAATAGTATAAAAAAATTTTATATAGAAGATATTAATTAAAGGTTCAAATTATATATGAACTGTGTTTGAGCACATAATAAGCCTACAAATTTTGTTTGAATCTATTTCAAATTCATGATTTAATTAATATTTGCATCTCTTATTATATATTTAAACCTTATTTAAATTTAATATAGACTTATATTTTAAACCTAAGATTTGATCATTCTATTCAAAATAGAGTCTTGAAACTTAATTTGAAATATGTTCAAATAAGGTTTGAATTAATACTATGTGGTTCAAACCATAGTCAGATCAATTTTAAATTTTTGTATTAAACAGTTGAATCCTTTTAGAACTTCAGGTCCCATAATGTTTATGAGTTCACACAAATTATGAGAGATACATGTGTAAGAAAGGTGAAACAAGAGGATGGATGTATTTTCTAGGCCTGAACTATATGTTTTGCTTCCTAATCCCCCTGCAATAGAGCAGAAGAGATGATCTAACTATCATAAGGGACGACAAAGATTTGTGGGAGTCACAGTGAAAGGTCCCCATAAAGGCCTGTACTATTTCTCCAGTCTCTTTCCCCTTTTTAAACATTTACAAGAAAATATTAAAATAAAGTCATGTAATATAAAATCTATCTACGGTGACTCGATGAAAAGAACGTGATGTGTGTGTCAAGCGGCTTATAAATGAGGATATGATATATTAAATCTTTACTATTATAGTTATGTGTTCTTGTAGTTAAGAGATTGCTAAAGAGGTGAGCTAGGTTAGTGAGTTTGATTGGTAAGTTTGTCAGATGAAATTGTTATACTAGTTCCATAAGTTAGTTCACGAAGACATTTTGGTAGGTTGGCTTGGTTGCTAGTATAAAACAGTTGATACATCGACGAGTGAGGTTGGAGGGTGACCATAGTAGGTCACTCTAATGAGTGTCATGTCTGCCTAACCCAGACCCATGGGACCTTTTGAGAGCATACTTTGAATGATGAATATTGATTTTTGGTATATAAATGGTTATATGTTTCTCTTATTCTTTCGATAGATTACTACAAAAAGAAAATGAGAAGGAAAGAAATCAATTTTTATATTATTACTTATCGACATAAGTAACAAGAAGTATTATACTCAGCGATATTCTAGCATTTGTTAGGACCTGGATCATGGTATGGCTAGAAATATCTAATAGCAACTTGAAATATGCTCCAAATTGATTTATTCTTATATTTTGATCCATAATTGGGCAAAGTTGGAAGCTACTCTTATTGAGTTTTGACTTTTTCTCATTTAAGTATCATTTTTCTCCTACAGTGAGTAGTTTTTTTTTCCTCTACCTCGAAGCTTAGACTATCCTTCTCTTGGAGGTCTTACCTCTCCAACAAGCTGTGGTTTTCTTAACCTCTAAGCAAGGACAAGAATTTTCTTAACTTGGGGCGGCTTTTTTCCTTTAGAGTAGTCATAAGTTGATGAGCCTTATAATTCCCACTTTTTATCTAATTTAAATATTAAGGAATATATGCATTTATAAGTATTGATGAGGATCTTGAAAACTTCCCTATGTCAATAAGACGATTGACTTTTTTTTTCTGTTACAACATTTATTTTGTAGGGAATATCTATCATTTGATTTAGAATTAGATCGGGACGTGATCATTGGACACCCAGGCTGCATCATTACTTGTCAAGACAAAAAATAAATAAATAAGCTTTTAAAATTATTATTGTAGTTATGTAATTTTATTGAAGTTTAACTCCAGGTATAAGACATTTTGTAAAGGTTATAGATGACTCATATAAAAAAAATTCTCCCTTCTCCTTCAATTCAAGAGTATTGTCCTTCAATATCCCGGGATGAGATATTTTATTCGGGTAAAGGTGAAGGTTTTAGTAGAGGCATTGCTGACTAAATCCCCCTACAGGAGAAAGGATATGGTGTTTAGAGAAGAGAAAGTGCAAAAGAAGACTTGTACATTGAGGAGGGAGAAATAATTGAAAAACATGACTCCTTTATGATCTCATTCAAAAGATTCTTATTCTTGAGCCTCATCCAGAATGAGGTATAAGTGAGTTTGCTACGCTCAAAATGAATGTAGTGCCTCCACCAAGAGCTAGTTCGTTGAGAGCATCCCCATTGATTTAAATGATTCTAGTAAATAAGAGACTTTTGACATATAGGGTAAGCTGAAGGAGTAATGTTCAAAATTGTTACAAAGAAAGTCAGTCAACCACGCAAGTATACGTGTCACTCAAGTAATATATAAAAACAAGTTTTATATTGATCCTACAAGGAAATAAGCAAACCTTTTAATGGGTGAACTTCTAGTTTTTTAAACCTTAATCCTAGTTTGAATTATTCGCTTTGTAGAAAAGGAAAGTTTCCTAAAACCTAAATTAGAAAAAAAACAAAGGTTTTTGGAGTATCAATGGTGATGAGCTTATACTTTTGTGACTCATACATTTGTGAATCCTCGAAGTCTCCCTAGGAGATCCCCTTGGTGTTATAAACAATTAGGGTCAAGTTCATCTTAGCCTATGTTTGGGTTATAAGAACTTAGAAATATTATTATGGTTAAGTGGGGCTTAACGATACAGCGTTTCTCAGGAATCCTCAAGTTCCTATCTAGGTTGCAATCTGCAAATGATAATAAGTCTATTCAACTGAGTGTTGTGTGTTAACATATTTGTTTTTCTGGGCAACAAATATAAGTCCTGGATCACAAAAAATTTTAACACTCTAATTAGCCAGATCAAAAGTAAATGATGTTCTAAAATTTTACACATTCACATGAATCATGCAAGAACAAGAAAAGTCTAGGGAAAGACTGATAGAGGATATTTTTGATAGGGAATCATTACAATTAATTCTCATGTCTTATAGCTCCCCAACCCCCGAGGAAGTGTCGACCCATACTAAAGAAAGGCATGTGTTTATTGACCTGGCAAAGGGTTATTCATATGTATAAGGAATGGAGTAACAAGGATCATGGGTGGACCTAAGGGAGTGGTTGACCATTGTAGAAGAAGGCTTCCAAGATGCTTGAGAGTTTCTTACTGACCAGAGAAAAATGTATTGAGAAATTAATACCAATATTATATCAATTTTTGATGAAACTACACTTTAAAGAAAGGTATTTTCTATGTTTTATTGCAGGAATGAAGATTTATAGGAAATGGAGCAAAAAGATAGAAAAAGGAGCGAATCTGGAATGAAAAATACTAAAAGAGATGAAAATTGAATTAGCCCGCCGACGGCAAGGAATAGGCCGCTGACGACGTGTTTTTCCAGAGAGAATTTGAATATATTATAAAGGAGCCCATGATGGCGGTGAAAATAAAGTCTCGAATGGTGTGGGGTGTCATCGCCGTCAGTTTCTGTATCATGTCAATGTCAAGGAGTTGCCATCTAATATTAGCCTAGTTTTATCCATATAAATCCTATAAAGGATTTAGAGAATTTTTTTAGGACTAATAGGATGTTTATGATAATTCTCATATGAGGATATTCTAGAATAACATATTCTAGATTTTTCATATTAAGAAAATCATGGTAAACCAGAGATTTCTATTTCGGGTTCTTTCAGATCTCTTATAGAGGTAAGCCTCTATAGTTAATTACATCTTAAACAATTTTCAATTGTTTAAGAAAACTTCGATTAATGTTAATCATTTGTTTTCTAAGAATTTATTTTAAGGAGAGATGTACCCACTATCACTCCCGAATGTCGTTATATCATGTTATTGAATACTTTAGGTATTATGTCTAACCTAAAGGTTCTGGTTTTGTTTCTGTTGTCAATGTTGTTGATTTGTTGAAAAATTTCAGGTTATATGTCTAACCTAAAAGTTTTGGTTTTGTTTTTGTTGTCAATGTCGTTGTTTTGTTGAAAAGTTTCAGGTTATGTGTCTAACCAAAAAGTTTTGATTTTGTTTTTGTTGTTAAAAGTTTCAGGTTATATGTCTAACCTAAAAAGGTTTTGGTTTTGATGTCGTCCTGCAAAACAGAGTTAGTACACCCTATAACATGTAAAGAAAATCTAAGCGAAATTTCTTGTTTTCACCCTGCAAAGAAAACATTATCAGAAATAACATCACATAATATTTGGATATGTCTTGGATGTCAGTTTATGTCGAATTATTTTGAAATGTCAAATTTTTGTTAATTATGTCAGTTTTGGTTTAAATTGTTGAATTTATATCTTGATCTTAAATTCTGAATTAACTTGAGTTCGTCTGAACTCTAAGTTAAAAAGGTTTGAAATTAGATTCAATATTGATTGAATTAACTTGGGTTCATATCTGGTTGAACCTAAGTTAGATTCAATGTTGATTGAATTTATTTAACTTGAGTTCATGTCTGTCTGAACTTAAGTTAAAAGATTTGAAATTAGATTCAATATTGATTGAATTGACTTGGGTTCATGTCTGGTTAAACCTAAGTTAGATTCAATGTTGATTGAATCTATTTAACTTGAGTTCATGTCTGTCTAAACTTTAAGTTAAAAGGTTTGGTTCAGAATAGATTTAATTAAGTTTTAAGTCTTGTTTAAAGAGGATTTAAAGGTTAATCAAGTCTAATAAATTAGACTCAATTAGATTTGCAGACCATCTAAGTCCCTTTTAGATAAGACTTAAGTTTTAATTAAGTCTATTTAAAGTTAGACCTAGACTTAGGATTGAACTTAAGCCGGGTTTTAGTTTAGATTCAAGTTATGTTGAGCCTAAGGCTTAGGTTAGACTTAGGTTTATATCGTGTTAAACCTAAGTATGGTTTGACTTAAGTCTAATATGGGTTAGACTTAAGTTAAATTTTGAGTTTAGATTAAGTTAGGTTCAAGTCAGGTTCAACCTAGACTTAAGGTCGATTTAAGTTCAATATGGGTTGAACCTAAGTTAAGGTTTGACTTGGATTAGATTAGGTTCTAGTTGGATTGAACTCAAATTTTGTTCAGTTTAGGTTAGGTTCAATATGGGTTGAACCTAAGGTTTCAAGTTAAGTTAGGTTCGATGTGGGTTGAACCTAAGGTTTAGGTTAACTTGAGTTCAAGTTAGGTTGGACTCAAGTTAGGTTAGGTTTAGGTTAGGTTTAATGGGGTTGAACTCAGGTTTAGGTTAACTTGAGTTCGAGTTAGGTTGGACTCAAGTTAGGTTAGGTTTAGGTTAGGTTCAATGGGGGTTGAACCTAAGGTTTAGGTTAACTTGAGTTCAAGTTAGGTTGGACTCAAGTTAGATTAGGTTTAGTTAGGTTCAATGTGGGTCAAACCTAAGGTTTTAGGTTAACTTGAGTTCAAATTAGGTTAGACTCAAGTTAGGTTAGGTTTAGGTTAGGTTCAATGGGGGTTGAACCTAAGGTTTTAGGTTAACTTGAGTTCAAATTAGGTTGGACTCAAGTTAGGTTAGGTTTAGGTTAGGTTCGATGTGGGTTGAACCTAAGGTTTTAGGTTAACTTGAGTTCAAGTTAGGTTGGACTCAAGTTAGGTTAGGTTTATGTTTAGGTTATGTTGGACTTGGGCTAAAAGGTTGGATTTGGGTTTCCTTAGTTGATTAAGGTTTAATAATTAATTAAGTCTAATGTAGTAGATTTAATTAAGATTTGTGTTTGATTAAACCTTATTTAGTTAAGGTCTAATGGTTTAATTAGGACTAATGGGTTAGACCTAATTAAGGTTTAAGTTTGATTAAACCTTAGTTAGTTAAGGTCTAATGGTTTAATTAGGTCTAATGGGTTAGACCTAATTAGGGTTTCTGTTTGATTAAACCTTAATTAGTTAAGTTCTAATGGTTTAATTAGGTCTAATGGGTTAGACCTAATTAGAGTTTATGTTTGATTAAACCTTAGTTAGTTAAGGTCTAATGGTTTAATTAAGTCTAATGGGTTAGACCTAATTAGGGTTTATATTTGATTAAGCCTTAGTTAGTTAAGGTCTAATGGTTTAATTAGGTTCAATGGGTTAGACTAATTAGGGTTTAAGTTTGATTAAACCATAATGAGTTAAGGTCTAATGGTTTAATTAGGTCTAATGGGTTAGACCTAATTAGGGTTTATGTTCGATTAAACCTTAGTTAGTTAAGGTCTAATGGTTTAATTAGGTCTAATGGGTTAGACCTAATTAGGGATTATGTTTGATTAAACCTTAGTTAGTCAAGGTCTAATGGTTTAATTAGGTCCAATGGGTTAGACTCAATTAGTGGTTTATGTTTGATTAAACCTTAGTTAGTTAAGGTTTAATGGTTTAATTAAGTCTAATGGGTTAGACTAAATTAGGGTTTAGATTTGATTAAACCTTAGTTAGTTAAGGTCTAATGATTTAATTAGGTCACAATGGGTTAGACATCAATTAGGGTTTATGTTTGATTAAACCTTAATTAGTTAAGGTCTAATAGTTTAATTAGGTCTAATGGGTTAGACCTAATTAGGGTTTATATTTGATTAAACCTTAGTTAGTTAAGGTCTAATGGGTTAGACCTAATTAGGGTTTAAGTTTGATTAAACCTTAGTTAGTTAAGGTCTAATGGTTTAATTAGGTCTAACGGGTTAGACCTAATTAGGGTTTATATTTGATTAAACCTTAGTTAGTTAATGTCTAATGGGTTAGACCTAATTAGGGTTTAAGTTTGATTAAACCTTAGTTAGTTAAGGTCTAATGGGTTAGACCTAATTAGGGTTTTGATTAAACCTTAGTTAGTTAAGGTCTAATGGTTTAATTAGGTCTAATGGGTTAGTCCTAATTAGGGTTTATGTTTAATTAATGTGTAAGGAAGTTAATTAGGTTTTAATGTGTCTTTAATTAAGATTTGATTTTTATATTAAACCTAATTTAAGTAAGGTTTAATGAGTTAATTAAGTTTATTATGTCTTTAAACTTAATTAAAAAGTTTAATTTTGATTAATTAAGATTAATATGTCTTTAAACTTAATTAAGATTTAATTTTTATATTAAACCTAATTTAAGTAAGGTTTAATGGGTTAATTAAGTTTATTATGTCTTTAAACTTAATTAAAAGTTTTAATTTTGATTAATTAAGTTTAATATGTCTTTAAACTTAATTAAGATTTAATTTTTATATTAAACCTAATTTAAGTAAGGTTTAATGAGTTTAATTAAGTTTGTTATGTCTTTAAACTTAATTAATAAGTTTAATTTTGATTAATTAAGTTTAATATGTCTTTAAACTTAATTAAGATTTAATTTTTATATTAAACCTAATTTAAGTAAGGTTTAATGAGTTTAATTAAGTTTATTATGTCTTTAAACTTAATTAATAAGTTTAATTTTGATTAATTAAGTTTAATATGTCTTTAAACTTAATTAAGATTTAATTTTTATATTAAACCTAATTTAAGTAAGGTTTAATGGGTTTAATTAAGTTTATTATGTCTTTAAACTTAATTAATAAGTTTAATTTTGATTAATTAAGTTTAATATGTCTTTAAACTTAATTAAGATTTAATTTTTATATTAAACCTAATTTAAGTAAGGTTTAATGGGTTTAATTAAGTTTATTATGTCTTTAAACTTAATTAATAAGTTTAATTTTGATTAATTAAGTTTAATATGTCTTTAAACTTAATTAAGATTTAATTTTTATATTAAACCTAATTTAAGTAAGGTTTAATGGGTTTAAATATTATTTTAAATTTAGTTAAGTCCAATTTGGTCATTTTAGACTTAAGTGAAGTTTCTCATTAGTCTATCATAGTACTAGAACCATTTTCAAACTTTGATTGTTGATGAAAATATGTTAAATTTATAAAGGGTTATTTTTAGGATTAAAATTATTTAATTAATAAAGGATTTTAACCCTAAATTTCAAAATACCATTCAAAAATGATTTCTATGATCTAGAAATAATTTTCTTACGGTTATTGTCTGTTGCCCTATTATTTCTAGCCATTTGCATTTTTATTTTCCTTAATTTTCAATTTTTTATAATTATTATTTGAAATAATTATAAAGAAACTTGAAAATTAAAGAAAAGTATCCTAGACATGTTTTCTGTCCTTAGAAAAATCATGGAAGGTCCCTAAGAACATAAAGATAAATGCCTCCAAGTTTCATAATTTTTTGATTTATAAATAATTTTTAATAATTAAAATACTCCATAAAGTATTTAATTAATTAAAAATTAAATACTGAGAAGAAAATTATGATTTTGGTCTCATAATTTTCTCCTCTTCAAGAGCTTTCCAGAGGTATTTTTATTTTATTTTTATGACCTCTGGATCAAAAGATATGAATATTTGAAGTTTTTAAGGATTTAATGTATTTTTTTATTAAATCCCGCCGCCAAACTCACCGCCGTTCGACGCGTGTCCTCGTACGCGTCGAACGAGCGGGAGGATCCGCTGCGGGCGGCCGAACAACGGACACCGCGGGGGAGAGATCAGCGCCGTTCGTTCCTAAAGCGCGGGATCGGACGGCGGAGAAAATTCGGCCAAAAATCTGAAAATTCTCTAACCATTAAACTTCAAACATCAATATCTCACTCATTTCTTGATGAAATTGAGTGATTTTTTTTTAAATGATCATCTGGATGAGAAGTATCCATCCATACAGTGATGATACACTTTTGGGCTAGTATAACACATGATATGTCGAAAATACCATTTATTTTGTAAAGAAAAATTTCATACCTTTGCCACAAGCAAATCAAGCTAGATCAGACCTTATGGTTGCCTTCTAGGACTCCAATAGAAGGTTATTGCTGCAGCAATTTGTTCCAGAAGTCGGGCTTAGGGAGGAATTTTGAAGAAGTACCTAATTTGGGGCTGTTTTGGAAATTTGGTCAAATTGGCTCAAATAGGCTCAAACTATGGCTTGGATTTGATCCTAAAAGATTGCTGAGACTCTTAGGAAGACTTTTTATGTTGGGAGCAGGTGGATTTGGGCAGCCTATAGTTCTCCCTAAATTTTTTTCTTCGTCTTCCTAGGTTCGGCCATGGTGTCCTATTTATAGCAAGGGGAGGTTATGGCTTAACTTAGGATGTTCTAGGGGAGTAGTTATCTCCTCTATCAGCCCATTGGGTGAAGAAATTGGCTGAGGATAGGCATTGATGCTTCTCCCTAAGTTTTCCATGATGATTTCCATTGTTTTGTCTCTCACCCATTGGCTCATGTAAGAGGTGCATGGTGAGCTGCCTTTACTCTTCTTGGGGAGCTTCACCTCATCTCTTAAGCTCGGCAAATGGTGACACACAAGCTTATCCCTCATCATTGCTTCTAACCATGGTAAGGGGGGTTTCATGCATGGTTTTCCTTCCATTGGGTAGCTTGGGAGGTGGGAGGTGAGGCCTCATGTTGGCCGGCCACCTCATAGCTAAATGAAGCTTGGGGTGAAGGAGAAAGTGACACCTCAACCCATGCATCATGATGGGTATTAACCCATGGCTAAGTGGTCTTAATGTGGGCTTAATTATGTGTTAATTAAGCCTTAAGATGAGTTTAGCCTAATTAATTATGAGAAGGCTATATGTCATTTCATTTCTTTTTAATTTCCCATTTTAATTAATTACTTTATTAATTAAAAATGTTGGAAAATTTTTTTTAATCAATTTATTAATTGAAAATAATTTCAATTTAATTAATTGATTAATTTTATCATTTTTGTCATTTTATGATTTTAATTTAATTTTCATTTTAATTAATTATGTCATTTAATTAAAATATTGAAAATTAAATCATTAATCATTTTAATTAATCAAAATAATTTTGAAATTAATTATTTGATTAATTTTTTATTTTTATTTCATTTTTATCTATTTTAATCAAAATAGATAGGTGTTGACCAATTTTGACTCAGGTTGACCCAAGTCGACCCAAATTGATCAATTTAATTTTAAAATGTCCAGTACTTGTGATTTTGTCATTGTGGGGTTTTTAATGTGTCATTGGGTGAAAGGGTTGACTTATGGGTCAACAGGATTGGTCATTGGGTCTGGTTTGACCATTTTGACCACAAATGACTTTTTAGGTCATAATGCTGACCTATGGGGTCAACAGGGTAGGTCATTAGGTCTGGTTTGACCAATTTGACCAAAGTTGGCTTTCTAAGTCATAAGGTTGACCTATGGGGTCAATAGGGTTGGTCACTGGGTCTGGTTTGACCAATTTGACCAAAGTTGACTTTTTAGGTCAAAAGGTTGACCTATGGGGTTAACAGGGTTGGTCACTGGGTCTGGTTTGACCAGTTTGACCAAATTTAACTTTTTAGGTGATAAGGTTGACCTACGGGGTCAACAGGGCAGGTCATTAGGTCTGGTTTGACCAGTTTGACCAAAGTTGACTTTTAGGTCATAAGGTTGACCTATGTGGTCGACAGTGGTAGGTCATTAGGTCCGGTTTGACCGCTTGACCAAAGTTGACTTTTAGGTCATAAGGTTGACCTATGGGGTCAACGAGGTATGTCATTGGGTCCAGTTTGATCATTTTGACCAATGTTGACTTTTTAGGTCATAAGGTTGACTAGGTCATTAGGTATGGTTTGACCAATTTGACCAAAGTTAACTTTTTACGTCAAAAGGTTGACCTATGGGGTCAACAGGGTTGGTCAGTGGGTCTGGTTTGACCAGTTTGACCAAAGTTGACTTTTTAGGTCGTAAGGTTGACCTATGGGGTCAATAGGGTAGGTCATTAGGTCTGGTTTGACCAATTTGACCAAAGTTGACTTTTTACGTCATAAGGTTGACCTATGGGGTCAACAGGGTAGGTCATTAGGTCTGATTTGACCAGTTTGACCAATGTTGACTTTTTAGGTCATAAGGTTGACCTATGGGGTCGACGTGGTTAGTCATTGGGTCCAGTTTGACCTTTTTGACCAATGTTGACTTTTTAGGTCATAAGGTCGACCTATGGGGTCGATAGGGTAGGTCACTAGGTCCGGTTTGACCGGTTTGACCAAAGTTGACTTTTAGGTCATAAGGTTGACCTATGGATCAACAGTGGCAGTCATTGGGTCTGGTTCGACCAGCTTGACTAAAGTTGACTTTTTAGGTCATAAGGTTGACCTATGGGGTCAACAGGTTAGGTCATTAGGTATGATTTGACCAGTTTGACCAATGTTGACTTTTTAGGACCAATGTTGACTTTTTAGGTCATAAGTTTGACCTATGGGGTAAACAGGGAAGGTCAATGGGTCTGGTTTGACCAGTTTGACCAAAGTTGACTTTTTAAGTCATAAGGTTGACCTATGGGGTCAACAGGGTAGGTCATTAGGTCTGGTTTGACCAGTTTGACCTAAGTTGACTTTTTAGGTCATAAGGCTGACCTATGGGGTCAATAGGGTAGGTCATTAGGTTTGGTTTGACCAATTTGACCAAAGTTGGCTTTTTAAGTCATAAGGTTGACCTATGGGGTCAATAGGGTTGGTCACTGGGTCTGGTTTGACCAATTTGACCAAAGTTGACTTTTTAGGTCAAAAGGTTGACCTATGGGGTTAACAGGGTTGGTCAGCGGGTCTGGTTTGACCAGTTTGACCAAATTTGACTTTTTAGGTGATAAGGTTGACCTACGGGGTCAACAGGGTAGGTCATTAGGTCTGGTTTGACCGGTTCGACCAAAGTTGACTTTTTAGGTCATAAGGTTGACCTATGTGGTCAACAGGGTAGGTCATTAGGTCTGGTTTGACCAGTTTGACCAAAGTTGACTTTTTAGGTCATAAGGTTGACCTATGGGGTCAACAGGGTATGTCATTGGGTCTGGTTTGATCATTTTGACCAATGTTGACTTTTTAGGTCATAAGGTTGACTAGGTCATTAGGTCTGGTTTGACCAATTTGACCAAAGTTGACTTTTTACGTCAAAAGGTTGACCTATGGGGTCAACAGGGTTGGTCAGTGGGTCTGGTTTGACCAGTTTGACCAAAGTTGATTTTTTAGGTCGTAAGGTTGACCATTAGGTCTGGTTTGACCAATTTGACCAAAGTTGACTTTTTAGGTCATAAGGTTGACTATGGGGTCAACGGGGTAGTCATTAGGTCCGGTTTGACCGCTTGACCAATGTTGACTTTTTAGGTCATAAGGTTGACTGATGGGGTCAATGGGGTTGGTCATTGGGTCCGGTTTTACCATTTTGACCAATGTTGACTTTTTAGGTCATAAGGTTGACCTATGGGGTCAATAGGATAGGTCACTAGGTCTGGTTTGACCAGTTTGACCAAAGTTGACTTTTTAGGTCATAAGGTTGACCTATGGGATCAACAGGGTAGGTCATTAGGTCTGGTTTGACCAGTTTGACCAAAGTTGACTTTTTAGGTCATAAGGTTGACCTATGGGGTCAACAGGTTAGGTCATTAGGTATGATTTGACAAGTTTGACCAATGTTGACTTTTTAGGACCAATGTTGACTTTTTAGGTCATAAGGTTGACTCATGGGGTAAACGAGGGAAGGTCAATAGGTCCGGTTTGACCAGCTTGACCAAAGTCGACTTTTTAAGTCGAAAGGTTGACCTATGGGGTCAACAGGGTAGGTCATTAGGTCCGGTTCGACCAGTTTGACCTAAGTTGACTTTTTAGGTCATAAGGCCGACCTATGGGGTCAACGGTGGCAGTCATTAGGTCCGGTTTGACCAATTTGACCAAAGTCGGCTTTTTAAGTCATAAGGCTGACTCATGGGGTCGATAGGGTTGGTCACTGGGTCCGGTTTGACCAATTTGACCAAAATTGACTTTTTAGGTCAAAAGGTTGACCTATGGGGTTAACAGGGTTGGTCACTGGGTCTGGTTTGACCAGTTTGACCAAATTTGACTTTTTAGGTGATAAGGTTGACCTACGGGGTCAACAGGGTAGGTCATTAGGTCTGGTTTGACCAGTTTGACCAAAGTTGACTTTTTAGGTCATAAGGTTGACCTATGTGGTCAACATGGTAGGTCATTAGGTCTGGTTTGACCAGTTTGACCAAAGTTGACTTTTTAGGTCATAAGGTTGACCTATGGGGTCAACGGGGTATGTCATTGGGTCTGGTTTGATCATTTTGACCAATGTGGACTTTTTAGGTCATAAGGTTGACTAGGTCATTAGGTCTGGTTTGACCAATTTGACCAAAGTTGACTTTTTACGTCGAAAGGTTGACTTTATGGGGTCAACGGGGTTGGTCGATGGGTCCGGCTTTGATCAGCTTGACCAAAGTTGACTTTTAGGTCGTAAGGTTGACCTATGGGGTCGATAGGGTAGGTCATCAGGTCCGGTTCGACCGTTTGACCAAAGTTGACTTTTTAGGTCATAAGGTTGACTCATGTGGTCACAGTGGTAGTCATTAGGTCCGGTTTGACCGGTTTGACCAATGTTGACTTTTAGGTCATAAGGTTGACCTATGGGGTCGATGGGGTTGGTCATTAGTCCGGTTTGACCATTTTGACCAATGTCGACTTTTTAGGTCATAAGGTTGACCTATGGGGTCAATAGGGTAGGTCACTAGGTCTGGTTTGACCAGTTTGACCAAAGTTGACTTTTTAGGTCATAAGGTTGACCTATGGGATCAACAGGGTAGGTCATTAGGTCTGGTTTGACTAGTTTGACTAAGGTTGACTTTTTAGGTCATAAGGTTGACCTATAGGGTCAACAGGTTAGGTCATTAGGTATGATTTGACCAGTTTGACCAATGTTGACTTTTTAGGACCAATGTTGACTTTTTAGGTCATAAGGTTGACCTATGGGGTAAACAGGGAAGGTCAATGGGTCTGGTTTGACCAGTTTGACCAAAGTTGACTTTTTAAGTCAAAAGGTTGATCTATGGGGTCAACAGGGTAGGTCATTAGGTCTGGTTTGACCAGTTTGGCCTAAGTTGACTTTTTAGGTCATAAGGTTGACCTATGGGGTCAACAGATTTGGTCAGTGGGTCTGGTTTGACCAGTTTGACCAAAGTTGACTTTTTAGGTCATAAGGTTGACCTATGGTGTCAACGTGGGTAGGTCATTAGGTCCGGTTTGACCGGTTGACCAAAGTTGACTTTTAGGTCATAAGGTTGACCTATGGGGTCAACGGGGTAGTCATTAGGTCCGGTTTGACCAGGTTTAACCAAAGTTGACTTTTTAGGTCAAAAGGTTGACCTATGGGGTCAACGGGGTAGTCATTAGGTCCGGTTTGACCGGTTTGACCAAAGTCGAATTTTAGGTCATAAGGTCGACCTATGGGGTCAACGGGGTAGGTCATTAGGTCCGGTTTGACCAATTTGACCAAAGTTGACTTTTTAGGTCAAAAGGTCGACCTATGGGGTCAACGGGGTTGGTCACTCGGTCTGGTTTGACCAGTTTGACCAAAGTTGACTTTTTAGGTCATAAGGTTGACCTATGGGGTCAACAGGGTAGGTGATTAGGTCCGGTTTGACCGGCTTGACCAAAGTTGACTTTTTAGGTCATAAGGTTGACCTATGGGGTCAACAGGGCAGTCATCGGGTCCGATTTGACCATTTTGACCAATGTTGACTTTTTAGGTCATAAGGTTGACCTATGGGGTCGACAGTGGTAGGTCATTAGTCCGGTTTGACCAATTTGACCAAAGTTGACTTTTTAGGTCAAAAGGTTGACCTATGGGGTCAACGAGGTTGGTCGATGGGTCCGGTTTGACCGGCTTGACCAAAGTTGACTTTTAGGTCATAAGGTTGACCTATGGGGTCAACAAGGCAGTCATTAGGTCTCAGTTTGACCAGTTGACCAAAGTTGACTTTTTAGGTCATAAGGTCGACTCTGTGGGTCAACGTGAGTAGGTCATTAGTCCGGTTTGACCAATTTGACCAAAGTTGACTTTTTAGGTCAAAAGGTTGACTTATGGGTCAACTGGGGTTGGTCGATGGTCTGGTTTGACCGGTTGACTAAAGTTGACTTTTTAGGTCGTAAGGTTGACCTGTAGGGTCAATAAGGTAGGTCATTAGGTCCGGTTTGACCAGTCTGACCAAACTCGACTTTTTAAGTCATAAGGTTGACCTATGGGGTCAACGTGATTTGGTCGATGGTCTGGTTTGACCGGCTTGACCAAAGTTGACTTTTTAGGTCATAAGGTTGACCTATGGTGTCAACAGGGTGGGTCATTTGGTCTGGTTTGACCAATTTGACCAAAGTTGACTTTTAGGTCATAAGGTTGACCTATGGGGTCAACGGTGGCAGTCATTAGGTCCGGTTTGACCAATTTAACCAAAGTTGACTTTTTAGTTCAAAAGGTTGACCTATGGGGTCAACTGGGGTTGGTCGATGGGTCCGGTTTGACCGGCTTGACCAAAGTTGACTTTTAGGTCATAAGGTTGACCTATGGGGTCAACAGTGGTAGTCATTAGGTCTCGGTTTGACCAATTTGACCAAAGTTGACTTTTTAGGTCGAAAGGTTGACCTATGGGGTTAACGAGGGTTGGTCGATGAGTCTCGGTTTGACTAGTTTGACCAAAGTTGACTTTTAGGTCATAAGGTCGACCTATGGGGTCAATAGGGTAGGTTATTGGGTCTGGTTTGACCATTTTGACCAAAGTTGACTTTTTAGGTCATAAGGTTATTGACTCATTGTAAAATGAGGTCAACAGCCCACTGAATGCGAGATCGAGGCCGCTGACAGCGAGCCTGAGCAGTTAGCCTACATTCTAGAAGCCCGCCGATGGCGAGATCGTTGTCGCTGACGGCGAGAAGGTCAAGCAAAAATACAATGAATATGGACTCTTTTTGAAAAGATGCTTAAGCAACCTTTGGAAATGTTTCTCCCTCTTTAAATAGAGACAAATCTTGGCCGAAAAAGGTGTGTTCTTTTGGTGTGTGTGTCTTAATCTGAGTCTGGAGAGTCTGAGTCTGAAGAGTCTGTAGTGTGTGAGTGTTCATTAGTAAGTTTAATTGAGTGTATTGTACAAGAAGGAAGAGTCAGAAAAATTTCAAGGAGCTTGCTTGGGGAGAAGATTCGAGATAAGTTTTTGTTTATTGTTTTATAGCTTTAAATAAAATCCAAGTTGTGTTATTCTTCCTATGCATTCTGAGTAGTTTTCTCTGTCTTTCTCCTTGTTGTTGAGATTTTGTGAAATAGAAAATTGAATTAGTTGTGTCTTAATATTAAATAAAAAATTGTGATAATCTTTTACTTAAATCTTAATTTACTTTCAATTTGGCCAATTGAACTGTTAAAATATGTTGAATTATCAACTATAGTAAAGATTACAACCAAAATTCAGGGAAATCAAAAGCCTTGAAAGGAGGGTGCAAATAAATAGGGAAATATTATTTATCGGACGTATAATTCGATATTTTAGTGTGACAGTAAAAAATCTTCAAATTCGGTGATATCGTTTGGGAGCTGAAGTGTAGATGTTAGCCCTCAAGCGAGGGGAATGTGGGAGCTCCGAAGTGGCAGCCGGTATCCTCCCAGCCTAGCCACAGATTCAGTAATCAAGAATTTGATTAGTCAATGTTCTTTATACCTGGACCAAAGGGTAAATAATAGGAATGCTCCTATTTGGAACAATATAATTCTAACTAAATTAACTATCCATTCACTTAATTCTCTTAAAAAGGGGAAAGATACTTTTTCTAAATTGAAATCTTTCATTAAGTAATAGAGTTTAGTATAAGCGTTCTTTATTTCTGTATACTAGATAGTAATTGCATCTGCTGAATTTAGTTCTTAATCTCTAAACTTCCCTGTGGGTTCGATATCTCGGGGCTTAATTAGAAAGTCTTATATTACTTGATAAATGATACGTATACTTGCATAGTATCCCATATTAAAAATTCATACTTTTCATATCTAAATCATCAGTACATATATTTGGTGTGGAGTCAAGTTTTTGGCGCACATATATTTATCGAAGATCAAGTTTTTGGAGCCGTTGGCAGGGAAGTAAAGTAATTATTAAAAATAATAATATATATATATATATATATAATAATTATTAATTATCAAAAATTACTAGAGTAACAAATTATTTTAAAATCTGCTTAAGTTGTTATGCGTAAATTTGGAACCAAAAGTTTAATACCTTACGATTCAGAATTTGAGCACACTATTAAAAGAATTAGAAAATATAAAAAAGAAATTATAAAATTAAATCAAATGGCAAATAATCCAGCAATTGAAATTACAAATCAACCAAGACCTTTAAGAGATTACGCTAACCCTACATTAGATGAAATTCACTTAACTATCCAAAATCCTGATGTAGCGGCTAATTCATTTGAGCTTAAACCTACAATTATCCAAATGGTACAAAATAATCAATTTGGTGGTTCACCAAATGAAGATTCTAATTTACATCTTGCTAATTTTTTGGAACTTTGTGCTACTTTTAAATATGACGGAGTATCTAATGATGTTGTTAGACTTAGACTTTTTCCTTTTTCTTTAAGGGATAAGGCTAAGATGTGGTTAAATTCGTTAGCACCTGGATCTATTAGAACTTGGGGAGAATTGTCACAAAAATTTCTATCCAAATACTTTCCTCCTTCAAAAACTGCAAAACTTAGAAATGACATAACTTCTTTTAGTCAGTTTGATGGAGAATCAATATACGAAGCTTGTGAGAGATTTAAATATCTTCTTAGGAAATGCCCACATCATGTGTTACCAGATTGGTTAATTATTCAAACTTTTTATAATGGATTAGTAGGATCTCTTAGATCTATTATAGATGCTGCTGCTTGAGGTTCATTAATGTCAAAACCATTTAATGAGGCTTATTCATTAATTGAAGAAATGGCTACCAACAATTTTCAATGGTCTTCTGAAAGGTTAAATCCTAAAAAAAATAGCTATTATACATGACTCTGATGCAATATCTATGTTAGCTTCTCAGATTGCTGCTATATCTAAGAAATTAGATCATTTTGGAATGAATTATTCTCTTAATATAATATAAGAAAATTCATCTGGACAACTTATAGATGCTCAAACTTCATATGAAACTTTAAATGCTATTAATAATAGACCTAATAATCCTTATGCAAATTATTACAACCTTGGTTGGAAGAACCATCCAAATTTTAATTGGAATAACAACTGTGTTAATCAACAATGGATGAACAACTCAGTAAACTCATTAGGAAATTCATCTAACCAAGTAAATTCTAATGATAAACCTTCTTATCCACCTGGATTTAATAATTACTCTCAATTTAAGGAAAATAAGTTATCTATGGAAGAATTAATATTAAATATGGGTCAGCATTTGCAGAATCAAGGAAATCAGCTACAAATTCAAGGGAACCAATTACAAAATCAACGAACTGCAATTAAAAATATTGAAACTCAACTTGGACATATCGCTATTGCACTTAATAATAGAATTCCTGGAACTTTTCCTAGTAATGTGGAAATAAATCCTAAAGATCAAGGAAAAGAACAAATCAAAGCGATACAGTTACGAAGTGGAAAAGAGTTAGAAACAAGAATACAAAAAGAAATAGAAAGTGAAAACGAGAAAGTGGAAATTGAAAATGAAAAGGATCAACAAGATTGAAATTTAGAATATACACTAATACGTATGAAAATTTTTGTATAGAAACCACCATCGCCATTTCCTCAGCGATTAAAGCAACATAAAAAGGATAAGCAATTTTCTAAATTTCTTGAAATCCTGAAGAAATTAACGGTGAACATTCCTTTTGTAGAAGCATTAGAAAAAATGCCCAATTATGTGAAGTTTATGAAAGATATTTTAAACAAGAAGTGAAAGTTCACAGACAATGAAATGGTTCCACTTAGCAAAGAGTGTAGTGCAATTATTTAGAAAAAGCTTCCTGAGAAATTAAAGAATTCTGGTAGTTTCACTATACCTTGTGCTATTGGAGAAAAATTTTATGGAAAAGCTTTATGTGACTTGGGAGCCAACATCAATCTTATGCCTCTATCAATTTTTAAAAGATTAGGATTGGGAGAAGTCTCACCTACTTCAGTAACTCTTCAGTTAGCTAATCATTCAGTGACATATCCTAAGGGATTTATTGAAATGTGTTAGTAAAAGTGGGTAAATTTATCTTCCATGTGGATTTTATTGTTTTAGATATGGAGGAAGATAAAGCAATACCTATAATTTTAGGGAGACCATTCTTAGCTACTGGAAGAGCTATGATTGACATTCAAAAAGGAGAATTAACTATGAGAGTAAACGATCAAGAAATGACTTTTAACATTGTAAAATCAATGAAATATCCTGCTATAGAAAAAGATGATGAATGTTTTTGAATGGAAATTCTTGAACATCTACGAAATGAACATTTTAAAGAATACTTTGAAGATAAACCAAAAATAGAATTACAGAATTAATTGAAGAAACAAACAATGAAAAATTAAATTATATACAAGAAAGATTTGAGATGTTGGATATTACGGAAAACGCTGAAAAGAATATAGTTCTGTCTATTATTAAACCTCCTGAACTTGAGTTAAAAATTTTACCTACTCATCTAAAGTATGCAATTTTAGGTGACTCTTTAACTTTACCGGTTATTATATCGGCAGAATTAAATGAATCACAAGAGGAAAAACTTCTGGAAAAATTAAAAAAGTATAAGAAATCTTTTGGTTGGACCTTAGCAGATATTAAAGGAATTAGTCCTTCAATCTGTATGCACAGATTATTTTGGATAATGAACATAAACCAAGATTTGATCCCCAAAGGAGATTAAACCCAATAATGAAAGATGTAGTAAAAAAAAATATTAAAATGGTTAGACAATGGTATTATATATCCTATTTTGTACAGTGCTTGGGTAAGCCCAATTCATTGTGTTCCTAAGAAAGGAGGAGTGACTGTTGAAGCTAATGAAAATAATGATTTAATACCTATAAGACAAGTTACTGGATGGCGTATATGTATTGATTATAGAAAATTAAATGCAGCCACCAGGAAAGATCACTTCCCTTTACCATTTCTAGACCAAATGTTGGATAGACTAGCTGGGCACAAATACTTTTGTTTTTTAGATGGATATACTGGCTATCATCAAATTCCTATTGCTCCTGAGGATCAAGAGAAAACTAAATTTACCAGTCCTTATGGAACATTTGCTGTTCGAAGGATGCCTTTTGGACTATGTAATGCACCTGCAACATTCCAGAGATGTATGATGTCTATATTTAGTAAATTAATTGATGATGGAATAGAAATATTTATGAATGATTTCTCTGTATTTGGAACATCATTTGAAACACGCTTGGATCATCTTGAAAAATTTTTGGAGCTATGCAAAAAACTAATTTAGTTCTAAATTGGGAGAAATGTCAATTTATGGTTGCGGGAGGAATTGTATTAGGGCATAAAATTTCAGAAAATGGCATTGAAGTAGACCCTGCAAAAATTCAAGTTATAGTAAAATTACCACCTCCTACTACAGTGAGAGGGGTACGAAGTTTTCTTGGACATGCCGGATTTTACAGACGCTACATAACAAATTTTTCAAAAATTACTAAACCTCTATGCCAACTTTTAGAAAAGGACAAGAAATTTAAATTCACTATAGAATGCTTAAATGCTTTTGAATTATTAAAAGATAAATTAATCACAACACCTATAATAGTTTCATTTGACTGGGAGAAACCATTTAAACTTATGTGTGATGCTAGTGATTATGCTATAGGAGCTGTTCTTGGTCAAAGGTATGATAAAATTTTTAAAGTTATATACTATGCTAGTAAAACTCTCAATCATGTTGAAATTAACTATACAGTTACAGAAAAAGAATTATTAGCAATTGTATATGCTTTTGATAAATTTAGATCTTATTTAATTGGAACTAAATGTATTGTGCATACTAATTACTCTGCTATTAAATATTTAATGCAAAAGAATGATACCAAACTAAGATTAATCAGATGGATATTACTGATGCAAGAATTTGATTTTGAAATAATTAATAAAAAGTGAACTGAAAATCAAATTGCAGATCATTTGTCGAGACTAGAATATAATGAATTATCTGATACTGACAATGAAATTACAGACAGTTTCCCTGAAAAACAACTTTATAATATAAATGAGTGGAAAATATCTTGGTATGCTGATATAATTAATTATATTGTAAGTCATATTTTACCACCCATGCTAACTCTGCAATAACAGAAAAAATTCATTCACGATGCTAAAACGTATTTTTGGGATGAACCATATTTATATAAACAATTTAAGGATCTAATTATTAGAAGATGTGTGCCTTATGAAGAAACTGAACAGATCATTCAAAAATGTCACGATTCTGAATTTGGAGGATATTTTGGAACTGATAAAACTGCTTATAAAAATTTTCAATATGGATTTTATTGGCCTACTCTTTTTAAAGATGTTTATAGATATATTAAAACTTGTGATAAATGCCAAAGAATAGGTAATATATATAGAAGAAATGAAATGCCTTTGAATTTTATATTATAAGTTGAAATTTTTGATGTTTAGGGATTAGATTTCATGGGACCATTTATTCCTTCATTTGGAAACTCATATATATCAGTTGTTGTTGATTATGTTTCTAAATGGATTGAAGCACAAGCCTTACATCCTTGTGATGCTAAGAGCGTTTCAAAATTTTTAATGAATAACATTTTCACAAGATACGGAAAGCTGAGTGATTATCACTGACGGAGGATCCTATTGTAGGAATAAATATATTCAGAAATTGGCAGAAAAATTTAACATTATTCATAAAATACCGACTGCTTATCATCCACAAATTAGTGGATTAGCTGAAGTTTCTAATCGAGAAATTAAACGAATTCTAGAAAAACTGTAAACCCTAGTAGATTAGATTGGCCTACAAGGCTAGGCACTGCATTATGGGTTGCTTATAAAACGATTGGAATGACTCCTTACAGACTTATTTATGAAAAAACTTGTCACTTACCAGTTGAATTAGAGCATAAAACGTATTGAGTGATTAAAAAATTCAATTATAATTTAAAAGATGCTGGTGAGAAGAGATTGTTGCAGATGAATGAATTAGAAGAATTAAGGAATGAATCGTATAATAACGATAAAATTTATAAGGAGAAGATGAAATTATGGCATGATCGGAAGATTAACCAAAAAAAATTTGAACCAGGACAAGAAGTTTTGCTTTATAATACAAGATTGAAATTATTTCCTGGGAAATTGAAATCTTGATGGTTAGGACCTTTCACTATAACTCAAATATTTACATACGAAGCTATAGAAATTGAAGATCAAAAGACTGGACACAGATTTAAAGTAAATGGACACAGATTAAAACCATATTTTGATGGAAAAAGACTAAATTTTAAAGAGGTTTTAATGCTCAGTCAACCTGATTAATAACCAGAATAGGTAGGGCTGACGACGTTAAACCAAGCGCTTTATGGGAGGCAACCCATAGTTTTCTTTATTTATGTGTAATGATTGTATATTTATTTGATTTATTATTAATTATGATATAAAATGAATTATACTACTCATATTTATGTTTATAATCATCACGATATTTGATCCATAGAAAAAATTGGAAAGCATTTGAACCAGAGCGAAACTGGGCAAATTTTGCCTTAGCCGCCGACGGCGAGATCGACGCCGCCAACAGCGAGTTCTGCCCGTACAAATTTAGTTTATATTATTTAAGAATCCCGCTGACAGTGAGATCATTGCTGTCGATGGTGAGATCGGTGAATGAACGGTTTGGGGAGTTATTTTGATGGTTTTTGGCAATTCTAAATGATTTAACTCTTTAAAACGCCTATAACTCGAATTCTAAACCATTTACTTCCTAGAAATGATTTGAAACTCCATAAAAACTCATCATTATGGAATCCAATCACCTTGAAATCACTAGATCTCAAGTGTTCAATTGAAGAAAATTTGTCAGTTATGAGGCCCAGCGAATCTTCAACAAAGTGATGATGAAAAAGAGACTGATCAAAGAAAGAGGATTCGTGAATAGAGGAGTGGAGAATTCAAAAACGCTTATTGAGGAGATGATTGTGCGACGACATTAGGAGGTATTATGCTATACAAATTCTGCAGTAGTCATCCCTGTAGTAAAAAAATTCTACTCCAATCTTCACGGAATCAACAACAGAAACGTCTATGTGCGAGGCCGTTGGGTAACTTTCACTCCTTCTAGAATTAATGAGTTATATTTAATTGAGAATACACCCGTTTTCCACTATTCCAATTTTGTTCGTACAAGAAATAATATGAATGAGATATATCGATATTTGACTGATGAAGCAGAAGATTGGGAAACAAGAGAAGACAGGTATGTTAACTTTCCTGCATCACTTCTAAAACACCTGCACTTCTTTATTTCTTCAAAATTATTACCCACTATGAGGGTAAATAAAGTTTCTAAGGAATGTGCGATTCTGAATTATTGTATTCAAGCGGGATTACCTATCGATGTTGGTTCAATTATTGTGAAGTCTGCTTTAGGCCTGATTATTCATGGATCGATTTATGGGCTGGGACATCCTTCAACAATTTTTGCACTATGCAGTCAGTACCAAATTTCATATGAAGCCTGAGAAAATGTACTTTTGCCTTGGAAACCCTTAGATCCAACTGATATGTTTCCTACTCTGGATAACGACAATGAAACAACCATTATTACGGATCAAGCAACTCAAAATTCTCTTTCAATTAGGCCCTTTACTGATAAAACAAATCTGATCTTACGGAAACTTAAAGGATTGGAAAAAGAGGTACAAAACGTGATGCATTCAGTTAATAACATCTCTGATTTATTTGATCATATTGATTAGAGGATGAAAGAACACTTCGATAATTCTGGACATCTTGAGGCTAGTTTCATACGACTTTTGAGAAAGAAAGGATGGATTGAAGAAGATTCTACAGAAGAATTTCCTTACAGGCCTTTCTACAATCTATTCATTCATTTACGTTCTATCGGAGATATCAGAGATGAGTTTAGTACAGACCCTGACGAGTAGAAGACATTCGTATTTGTTTATGTGTTGAGTTAGTTTTAATTTAAATTTTTTATGTAATTTGCACTTTTGATATTTTAGATTTTAAAGATTTGATCTCAGTATAAATGAGATTATGTGTTGTTTGTTTATATTCAGCGTTTTGAGTATTGTGGTTTGGATTGCGACGCTAAATTTGCTGTGTTAAGATTTTAAAAATACCTTATTAGTAATGTGGGTTACAAATATTGTAAACACTTGGATTTTATATAAAATTTGTGATGTTTTGTGTTGTGTGAATTTAATTGAGTTAAAACAGTATCTAATCACAGTAAAATATATTTTATTGATTGACCGGACATTAACGAGGTTTAAAATGAATTGAAAACATTATAAAATATTAAAAATATTAATTTCCAAAAAATCCTGCCGATAACGAGAACGACGCCGCCAACGACAACTTTTTCCAGAGACTTTAAACCTATTCGAATTAATTAGCTCACTGACGGTGAGATTTTTCTCGGTGACGGTGAGATCCTGAAAAACACTTTTATTTGACCGGACAACCGTCACTATTCATCGTCCCCTTCCTCAAAACTTCAAAAAAACCGACTTAGGGCTTGAGAGATCTTGGATTTGGAGCAATTTCAACATATTTTGACACCGGATTTTATCTTCCCTTCGTAAGAGCTTCACTCCCATGCTAAAATTTTTTATTTTCACCGTGTATTTCTTCCACATTTGGGAATTTTAGAAAAATCGAATTATGAAGAAAATAGTTGGAAGAAATTCATGGAATTCATTTTAGATTATTGTAAGTCACCTTTAGAAGCCATTCTAGCATTATTTTGGAATTTAGTTGAGATTTTTGTAAATTTGATAGATCGAGAAATGGCTCCACGACAGAAAAGGCGACTAAATTTTGATGAGACACGATTCGTGAATGCTAAAGCTTAATCAAGATACAACTTTAATATCAAAGCAAGAAAATGCATTCAAGATAAAGTTTTCAAGAATCTGGGAGGAGAAGTAGAACAGACGACCAAAGAGCGAAGATGAGAAAATTTCTGTTATACGACAAATAAAGCTGCAGTTGAAGTCGTGAAAGATTTTTATGCCAATTTGACCCAGATAGAGGATGAGCCTATAAATGTTAGAGGATTTTTAGTTATATTTAATGCTGCTTGAATTAATGCTTTCTACGTAGTACAAAATTTTCACACTAGTGAATATGATACTTTTGGAACAATGGAAGGACCGTTGGAAGAGGTGATTAACTTTCTCACTGATGGTAAAGGGACTTGGAAAATTAAGCACCGTGAACGGGTAGACTTCCCCCTTTCTATGTTAAATGCAACCTCTAAGGCTTGGCATTATTTTATTTGCTCTACTTTTCTACCCACTTATCACCATAGTGAAGTCACAAGAAATAGAGATGTTCTGAATTTTTGTATTCAGAACCACAGAAGTATAAATGCGGGGAGTATTATTTATAAAAATATATTAGCCATTGCAAGAAGTGAAAGTGGTGGAGTACTAGGACATCCTGGTTTAATTTATGCACTCTGCCAATTGTCTGGAGTAGAGGCGAGAGATGATGAGGAATGGGTTGAACCTATGAAACCCATTACCCAGGCTAATATAAAAACTTATGAATCCCACGAAGGATGGAGATCTGGGACTAGGAGCTATGCACCTTCAACTAGTAGGGATATTCCCTCTACCAGTTATGAACCTCCTACCTATAGTTCTCCTAACCTTTATGATTTGATGAATGAAATGACTTTGCAGCGGAAAAGTTTTGAAAAGATTGAAGAAAAATTGGATCATATTGATCAGAGAATTGGAGGATTAGAACGGAGGCATGATTATGACAATGATTATCTCCAGAGGCATTCTGAATTTGAGATAGTGTACAATGATGCTGAGAATCGTTATCAGAGAGGAGAGCTTGATGTTATATTTCCTGAGTGCCACCGTTATACTCACTACCAGCCTACTCCACCTGCTGAACAAGGAGATGAAGATATAGTTTGGAATTTTAATGTTGATGATTAGATTCTATGATTAGATATTTATGTTGTGTGTTTGTTTAGTTGTTTAGTTTAAGTATTTTGATTATTATATTGTGCAAGACATTTAAAATTTGTTGTATAAGTTAAATTTGTGTAGTTTTAATATTTCAAATTGTGATTGTAACTCTGAAACTAGATTAGTGAAATATATGTGGATGTTATGTTAAATTGTGCTTAGTATTATAATAGGTGTAAATTGTGTTAGTATTTTGTACTTATTTCAAAACTTCTTTACCCAGCAATTTCTTTAATATTATATATGTATAGAAAATTATTAACAGTACAGGTTAATTAACCCTATATAAATAGATAGAAAAATTTAAGTTTGGGGGAGGGAAAAACAAAAATTTAATTTTTAAATTGTTCTCAATTTATATTTTCAAAAATTTTTATATAAATGATTTTCTATAGTAAATTTAATTCCGTAAACTAGAATTAATTTATTTAATTATTATAGAAAGTTAAAAGAAATACTTTTAATGATTAAACAAATTTTATAGATTAAAATATTTGGAATAAAGAGTAAGAATATAGTTAACTATTTAAAGTAAGGAAAATTATATTCTAAAATATTAAATTCTGAGGTATTTAGAGGAAAAAGAAAAGATTGAAACTTAATGAAGTGAAAACTATGAAATACATATAAGTAAAGAAATGTTTCAAGTTTCAAATTTAGGAAGAGGAAAATGAAGTTCAAAATTATTAACAGGCTATCCAAAAATAGTAATCCTCACTTGTGCTAAAAAAAAGAAGGGGATTGAAAATCAATCCAAAACGAAAAGAAAAGAAAAAGTAAGTGAGGAGAAGCTTGAGGAAATGTCTTATCAAAAATTGGCTTCATTTGAATCAACCTAAAGGTATAAAACTTAGTTATATTTCTAAACTTATATATATAGATTAGTAATTTACTAAATAGTGTTTTCATGAATTTCCTATCATCTGAATATCCTAAGTAATCTAATATTGCAAATATAGTCATTCTTGAAATGAATAGAGGAGTAGAGCTCTTAAACTTGATAACCAAATAGCCTTATATCTATAGAATTAATTTTATTATCTAAAAAGTTTTCAAATAAACTTTACTATAATACTTATTTAAATTAAATTCATAGTCTTTCTGATTTAAAGCTTTACTATAGGTAATCATTACTTTTATGTAGTATCAACATTACTTGAGGACAAGCAATAGTTAAGTTTGGGGGATTTTGACCAGAGAAAAATGTATTGAGAAATTCATACCAATATTATATCAATTTTTGATGAAACTGTACTTTAAAGAAAGGTATTTTCTGTGTTTTATTGCAAGAATGAAGATTTATAGGAAATGGAGCAAAAAGATAGAAAAATGAGCGAATTTGGAACAAAAAATACTAAAAGAGATGAAAATTGAACTAGCCCACCGACGACGAGGAATAGGCCGCCGACGTCGTGTTTTTCCAGAGAGAATTTGAATATATTATAAAGGAGCCCGCCGACGGCAAGATCAAGCCCGCCGACAGCGAGCCTGAGCAGTTAGCCTACGTTCTAGAAGCCCGCCGATGACGAGATTGTTACCACCGACGGTGAGAAGGTCGGTTCAAGCAAAAATACAATGAATCTGGACACTTTTTGAAGAGGTGCTTAAGAATCCTTTGAAAATGTTTCTCCCTATTTAAATAGAGACAAATCTAGGCCGAAAAAAGTGTGTTCTTTTGGTGTGTGTGTCTTAATCTGAGTCTAGAGAGTCTGAGTCTGAAGAGTCTGTACTGTGTGAGTGTTCATTAGTAAGTTTAATTGAGTGTATTGTACTAGAAGAAAGAGTCAAAGGAACTTCAAGGAGTTTTCTTGGGGAGAAGATTCAAGATAAGTTTTTGTTTATTATTTTATAGCTTTAAATAAAATCCAAGTTTTGTGTTATTCTTCCTATGCATTCTGAGTAGTTTTCTTTGTCTTTCTCCTTGTTGTTGAGATTTTGTGAAATAGAAAATTGAATTAGTTGTGCCTTAATATTAAATAAAAAATTGTGATAATCTTTTACTTAAATCTTAATTTACTTTCAATTTGGCCAAATGAACTGTTAAAATATGTTAAATTATCAACTATAGTAAAAATTACATCCAAAATTCAGGTAAATCACAAGCCTTGAAAGGAGGGTGCAAATAAATAGGGAAATATTATTTATCGAGCATAGAATTGGATATTTTAGTGTGACAGACTAAAATCTTCAAATTCGATCCTATCATTTGGGAGCTGAAGTGTAGATGTTAGCCCTCAGGCGAGGGGAACGTGGGAGCTCTGAAGTGGCAACTGGTATCCTCCCATCTTAGCCACAGATACAATAACCAAGCATAGGATTAGTCAATGTTCTTTATACCTGGACTAAAGGGTAAAGAATAGGAATGCTCCTATTTGTCACAATATAATTCTATCTAAATTAATTATCTATTCACTTAATTCTCTTAACAAGGGGAAAGATACTTTTTCTAAATTGCAATCTTTCATTAAGTAATAGAGTTTAGTATAAGCGTTCTTTATTTCCGTATACTAGATAGTAATTGCATCTGCTGAAATTAGTTCTTAATCTCTAAACTTCCCTGTGGGTTCGATATCTCGGGGCTTAATCAGAAAGTCCTATATTACTTGATAAACGATACGTATACTTGCGTAGTATCCTATATTATAAACTCATAATTTTCATATCTAAATCATCAGTACATATATTTGGTGTGGAGTCAAGTTTTTGGCTCACATATATTTATCAGGATCACTTACCAACCTTGAGGCTAGAGAAATAATTTATAAATTGAAATTTAATGAAATTATTATTGAGTTGGAGATAATATTGGAGGTGTCGATTGGTGCAAGATCCAAGGATCGAATTGCCAAACTTGAAGTATTATTAAAGAAAATTATAAAGACTTCTGAGAAGACCCTACAAAGTTTGGAAGAGTTTGAGACCAAGCTTGCTTTTCTCTAGCTACGCCTAAGATGAACCAATCAGATTAGTTATTGTCTGGTTGTTGTCTAGTTATGCAACATTTTCTTTAGTATGGAAATATCATTATGGATGATGTCAGAAAAGAGAATCTTTATTTTTTATATTCCTAACTATTATTATGTGTTTTTTTAATATTTATGCTGGTTTTAATTTGACTGTTACATGAAAAGAAGGTTATTAGTTGATTTACTTTCTTCTAGCCCATTTTACTTTATCATTTTATATTTGTTAGGATTTAGTCGTTGGAATTTTAATTGCATTTCTGATCTCTTTATCAAAATGTCCATGCATTTTTCTTTTGTCGTTATGCTTTTCACGCTTAAATCAAAATGTATAACTGATTGAAGTCTGCTTATTTTATCTCTCAAGGAGCTTGTATCGAAAAGGGTATTAGTATCTGATGCTCTATTGAGGATGATGGCAACAAATTGTCATGGTTCGTCGCCGTCAAT
This sequence comes from Papilionanthe hookeriana x Papilionanthe teres, assembly GCA_022702705.1. Taxonomy (NCBI): domain Eukaryota; kingdom Viridiplantae; phylum Streptophyta; class Magnoliopsida; order Asparagales; family Orchidaceae; genus Papilionanthe; species Papilionanthe hookeriana x Papilionanthe teres. The sequence goes on along the minus strand of CM040421.1, from coordinate 71,140,879 downwards.
TCTCATATCATGTCAATGTCAAGGAGTCGCCAGTCTACTTATACTGCCCCAATCTTTAATTCCCTTTTGAAAAGGAATAAGAGGAAGGGAGCAAAATAGACAATCAAAGGAAAGGTAGTGTGATATCTTTATAGGGAGAACTCTAGAATGTTCTTATCCTATTAGGAAAATCACAAGTCTGGTAACCAGAGTTTTTTAGGTATTTAACCTATTCTGGTTCTTTTTACTTCTCTTATAGAAGCAAGTTTCTATAGTTAATTACATCCTAGACAATTTTAGTTTTGTCTAAGAAAACTGTTGATTAATGCTAAAAACTCATTTTTCTGAATACTTTTTAGGAAAATAAACATACAAATGTTCTGCTCTTAAAGAAATATTATATTAGTCATTTATGTCATGAGGTATCTTCTATGGATATTATTGTTTTGTTATTTTGTTTATGATTTTTATTTTATCATGTCAAAGTTAATGTCGGTGTTCTTGTTTTGTCATTATTTTAGTATTATTTTGTTATTTCATTTGTTTTATTTATTTTTCTTTAGGTTTGGTGGTTATCCTAATAGTTCCAGCTTTGTTGTCTTTGTTATCGGGTATCCTAATAGTTCAAATTTTGTTGTCATGTCATTTTTGTTGTTTGTTGAAGTTTTAGGTTTTCTGGCAAACCTAAAAGTTTCAATTTTTCCATTTTTATTGTTTTTATGTCGTCGGTCGTTCTGCAAAATAGAGTTAGCACTTCATATAACATGAAAAGAAAATCTAAACGAAAACTTATCTTCGTCTTGTTAACCACTGCAACCTTTTGAGCTACAGTCTTTACTACCAATTTCAATTTCTCGATATTAAGATTTGGATCACGATCATTAGTCTCTGATTCATCTTCAAAATCATATCATTCCCGAAGTTTAAATTCTATCAGAGGTGTCTGTTCCTTAATTTCATTTTGATCAACTCGGTACAATAATGACCCACGGTATATTGATTGGATCTGTAGCAGATCAAAGTTAAAATGAATTCTTGAACCCTTGTCAAAGTATCGGTGGTCCAGTGCGAAAGTCGTATCATTTTGAAAAGTGAAAAGTAGTTTATTGTCAGACATTTTCCTACAAATGACAGGGCTATGATATGTCAGGCTAAATTTTATTTTCAAAGTGTTGTTTTTATTATTATTATATTTTTATTTTGAAGGATTGTGCTCACAAGTATATACTCAGTAAGCAAAAAGGAAATGTCAAGAGAGAAACTCAAATTCGTACAGACGAGATGAAAGATTATTATTATTATTATTCCAGTTCAGAAACAAGTCATTGTCTTATGTCACATAATATTTTTTTTTAGGAAATGCCCATTAATTGGGGGTAAAACTCTATCTCCTTGACAATCAACTAACTGATAGGATCCTCCTGAATACGTCTTTTCAATTACATATGGGCCCTCCCACATGGGTTCAAATTTCCCAACTATTTTTTTGTGAGCAAGGATAAGTCTTCGAAGTACTAGAACTAAATCCCAAATTTGAAAGGTCCTAGGACGAACCAATTTATCATGGGCCCGTATCATTTTGGCTTGGTACATTTCCAATTTTGCTGAGCTTGAAGTCGTTTGCCTTCCTGATTTTCCAATTCTTCAAGAAGTAATTTTATGTTTTATTTTTCAGTGAATTTGTTTGCAATCGTAATCCTAAGAGAAGGAATTTGAATTTCTAATGGAAGTATGGCTTCAGAACCATATACCAAAGAAACCGGTGTTGACCGTGTTGGTGTTCGGTATGTAGTTCTATAAGCCCATAATGATTCAATTAATTTTTCATGCCATTGTCTTGGATAGATAGTCAATGTTTTCTTTAAAATTTGAACCAATGTTTTATTAAAAGCTTCAGCTAAGCCATTGTCCTTTAGGTAATAAATTGTCGAATATCGCCAATCTATTCCATGTCTTTGAATAAAATTATTTATTTTCATGTTTTTAAAGGCTTATCCATTATCTTAAATAATCCTTCGAGGAACTCTGAATCTATAAATAATTAATGTCTTGAGGAAGTGAAGAACTTGTTCTGCTTTATCTTCCCTAAGTGGTACGGCTTCTGCCCATTTTGAGATGCAATCAGTGGCTGCTAATATAAACCTATGTTCTTTGGTTGACGGAGGATCTATCAGGTCCACAAAATATGTGCTCCAACATTTAAATGGCCAAGATGCAATTGTCAGATGTAATACATTTGGCGGTTGATGTAAGACCACCCCATGAACTTGGCATTGATGACATTTTCTTGCTACATCAAGGCAGTTTATTATCATTAACGACCAATAATACCCCATTCTTTTTATTTTCATTTTCATCTTAGGCCCAGACTGGTGTGCACCACATTGGCCTGAATGAACTTCTTTGACGAGTTCTTGAGATTCGGATTGACTTAAACATCTTAACCACATTTAATGAAAAGATCAGTGATAAAGGACATCATCTATTAAGACATAAGATAATGCCCTTTGTTTAAATTAGACTGCAATGGAATTATGTCAGGTAACGTTCCAGTTCTTAAATATTCAATAATTGGTTGTCGCCAATCATTGCTCTTTTCTTGATTGAAAACCGTTATTGTCATGTTTTCTTTCTTTTTGTCCAAATTATCGAAATCAATTTGAGATAAAACTCACCGTTCTTTTACAGATATTGAAATGTTATTCCCTTCAGAACAAGTAAATTCTTTTGCAAGTTTTGCCAAAGCATCTACTAAAGAATTATCTTATCTTGGAACCAGAAAAAATGCTACATTAGGAATATTTAGCAATAATTCCATAGCGTAATTAAAATATTGTTCAAGTTGTGGTTTCAAAATTTTGTATTTTCTTGATATCTAATTAATAATCAGTTGAGAATCACCATAGATGTTAAGACTTTTAATGTTCATTTTGATTGCCAGTTCTAAGCCAAGTATGAGCGCTTCGTACTCAGCTTCATTATTTGTACATGACTCAGTTAGATGATAGGAAGATGGTATCATTCATTTGTCTGGAGTAATAAAGATTATTCCTACCCCTGCTTTGCAAGGTACAGTGATATGTTCGTCTTTATTTTTTCTAGCGGAAGAAACTCCATCAAAATATAACTCCCATTTCTTTGAGCCAGAATCTTTTATTTTGAGTATTTGTTCATCAGATAAATCATCATTAAGTGGAGATTCATTCGGTATGGGGTGTGCTGCTAGAAAAGTCTATCAAGATTTATCCTTTGACAGCACACAGTGGCATAAACGTAATATTAATTTGCAGCAATAACATTGCCCATCTTGCCAATCTTCCAGAAAGAGTTGGTCAAGTCATTAAATATTTCAATGGATTAATTTTTGAAATTAGAGTCACTTTATATGATAACATGTAATGTCTTAGCTTTTGAGTTTCAAAGATTAAGGCTAGACAATGCTTTTCGATTGCAGGATATCTTATCTTAGTTGGATTTAAACAACAACTTAGGTAATATAGAGTATTTTCTTTACCTTCATCATTATTTTGAGCAAGTAATGCTCCTAAAGAATTTTCTAAAGCTGCAATATAAAGGATAAGAGCTCTTTCTAACACAGAGGCTGCTAGAACAGGAGGTGTCATTAAATATTGTTTGATATTTTCAAAAGCAGATTGGCATTTTTCATCCCATACAAATTTGGTATCTTTTCTGGTCAGGGCAGTGAGAAGTTGGCATCTTCCTGACAGATTAGAGATAAAACGACGAATGTATGCCAATTTTGCTTGGAAAGATCGTAATTGTGTTAGAATTTTGGGAGGGAGCATATTCATGATAACTTCAATTTTGAGCGGGTCAATTTCGATCCCACGATGTCGAACAACAAATCCTAAAAATTTTCTTGAGGTGACACTAAAGGCACACTTAAGATGATTCATTTTAAGATTAAATTGTCGTAATAGCTCGAAGACTATTCTTAAATCATATGTATGTTCATTTTTGTATTTACTATTAACAACCAAGTCATCTACGTAACATTCAACTTGCTTGTGAATAAGTTCATCCAGTATTCTTGTCATGGCCCTCTGGTAAGTAGCACCAGCATTTTTTAGTCCAAATGGCATTACTTTATAACAGTATATCCCAATGGGTGTTCTGAAAGCTATATTTGGCTCATCTTCAGGGGACATTTTGATTTGGTTATATCCTGACATCTCGTCCATAAAGGAGAATATTACATGTGTTGATTCAATATCTACCATTAATTCGGGAATTGGCAATGGAAATTCATCTTTCGGACAGCCTTCATTTAAGTCTCGGAAGTCTACACAAACTCGGATTTGGTCATTTTTCTTCTTTACTGGTACTATATTGGCCAGCCATATTGGGTATTTTTCTTCTCGAATAAAATTGGCCTCAATTAGTTTCTTGACTTCTGTAATGACTTGTTGTTCTATGTCAATATGCATTCTTCTTGTACCTTGTTTTACAGGGATGGCTTTTTTGATCTATCCCTAGCTTGTGAACTACCACTTCTGGAGCAAGTCCAGGCATTTCGTCGTAATTTGAAGCAAATCAGTCCTTGTATTCTCTTAATACTTAAATTATTTCTTCTGTTTCTATATTATTAAGAGAACTGCTAATAAAAGTTTGTTTTTGGTTTTTGTCTGTCCCCAATTTTATTTCTTTATTTCTTCCATCGTTGATTTAATTTCTTCTTTAAATTCTGGTGGGGCATCCTCTATCATAGGATCTGGTATTTGTTCAAAATTTAGATTATCTGTGACAACCAGGCAAAATTTTGTATCATCTAAAGGTCCTAGGACACCAAATCCTACTCCTTCTTTGGAATTACAATTCCGTTTATTATTCCATAGATGCTCAAAAATCATAAAATTGGTTTAATGAACTTTTTTCCGACATTAAACTATTTCGCATAAGTTTTTGAACACATGGAGAATAAAGCTTAAAAGGAATTTTTATTGATTCCAAAAAGTTTTCATCTTTAGATTTTACATTAACATCTGAGCTAGTAGAGCCAAGCCAAAATTTTATCAATTTTTTATCTTCACTATGTACTTCTTTGACCACTAAACCTTCAACTTTTGTAGAAGACAGAGGAGTTAGGGTCATAGTATTTACATGGTGATTTATTTGCTCATACATAGATTCAAATTCTTTTTCTTTGTCTTCTTCTTCAACAAGTATCTTGAAGTGGGGATCCTTTGGAATTGTTTTCTTCTTTTTTCTTCATAATCAAACTTTAGTGTATTCTTCATGTTAGTAGAAAGAATCCCCTTTTGTTGTGCTTGTCATTGGCCTCGGCCTCGACCACGGACATCAACTTGTTTTTCTTTATTTTGATTATTGTCTTTTTCCTTCATAGTTGACACTGCATCTCTAGAGAATATTAATTTCTCTATGGGGCATAATATGCAGCATCCTCGTGTACTCCAATTCCCTGAATTAAAAATGGTTGGACATCCCCTATTATGCAACATTCTTTTCTTTTATGTAGATATTTGATACATTGGTGTAATGATGATGGTACCATTTTATTTTCATGGAGCCAAGTTCAGCCAGGTAGAGCATTAAAAGATGTATCCGAATTAATGACATGGAATTTTGCCATTGTCAACAGATTATCTATCTTTAAGAGCAAAGTTATCGATCTTACGGCTCGTTCTCCTTATTGATTAAATCCCCGTAACATGATCGTATCATTTGTCGACATCAATATCCAAATGTGCGAGAGTACTCTCGGAAGCTTGATATCATTGATGTTCAAGGTAATATAGAGTTGACGATTATGTTCAGTCATGCCGAGTAGCAAATCATCGTCAGAAAAGGTTATTTTTGCTCGTTCTTTGAATGTATATGTTTCATTCATAGAAGTACTAGCAAGTTGAGCTAAACAAATTTAGGGATCTAAGAGAGCCTTTATCAAAGATTCTCTCATTTCCTTAGATAGGACAAGAGCGTCATATATGCTTAGTTTTGCTGGTAACTTCCTTAAATGAGGCAATACATTATAATCCACTTTTCCATGGATATCACATTTATTTTCTTCCAGCGGTCGTTCTTGTATTGGAGGGATGTTTTCCTTGGGTGCTACTATCTGTTATTCTTTTTCTACAGTTCTTGAAGGTAGAACTTTTTCACTTCTCAAGTTAACTTCAGTTATTTCTTGTGCTATAGCTTTCAATTCTTGAGTTTCTGAATCAGAAAATTCCAATTCTATGGAAATTGGTATTTTTCCTAATTCGAGCATGAAAGTTTCATCTTCACTATTATTATTGCTTTGATTGTCATTAGTCTCGTCAGATTTACATATGATCGAAGTATCATCTACAGGATCAAAATTGACTCACTCATTTTCATGAATATCATGAGAAATAATCAAGATATAAGCGAAACGCGAAACATTTTTATTTATGAACAAAAAGTAGTACAAAGTTAACAGTCCAAGGGATTTTCTCCCTTTCTCTGAAACAACTATCCTATAAGAATATGTCAAAGTAGAAGGAGTGAAAGATACAAAAGGAGCAGCCCCTATGTTTACAAGACTCTTATTTCCTTTCTGCTTCTTAGAAGATTCATTACAAACATTCTTAGTTTTGATAAGCATCTCTTTATAAGATTTGCCTGGAGGAATATCAAAGCGATCTTCATGAGTATTAAATGAGATCATATTTACTAAACCTTTTTTAGCCTCCTTCAGATATTCTTTTGGAATAGTAATATTTCCTTCTTTGAAGTTTTTCTCCAACCAGTTTTTGAAGACGAAGCAATCTTCAATTTTATGTCCCAACATCCAATGATATGGACAGTAGCTAGGATGATTTTCAAATCAATCCCTGCCGCCTTTTAGCCTCAGGTAATTTGAATTCAGGTATCTTTAACAAACCACAAAAGATTTTAACAAATGCTTCCGTTTAAATGGATATTCCTTATTCATTCTATCAGCTATCGTTCTTTTGTCTGCTTGAGGAAAATTCTGTTGTTGATATTGCAATTAAGAGGATGATTGTTGTTGTTGTTGTTGATTTTGTCGTTGCTTCTTTTGTTCAGGTTATATTTGCATCACATGTTTCCCTTTTTCTATCGTGGTAGTTTTCTTTTCTAGTACTTTGACTGGTTTTGTTTTCTTAGTCTTTTCCATCTGCTTGGCTTCTTCTTGGAGATTAGCAGCTTTGCTGAGCAATTTTTCAAACATTTTTATGGTAAATCCCTTAAGCATAAATGCTATTGGGCCATGGATATTTTTAAGAAGTATTTCCACTGCATGTTGTTCTTAAAGTTGTGGCTCACATTTCATACTAAGATTTCTCCAACGTAGAATGTGACCACAAGTGTTTCTCCTGGGTTTTGCTTTTCTACAACCAGATCTCTAACTGTTACATGATGTTGTGCTCCAATAAAGCGTTGGATAAACAGATTTTCTAGTTCTGCAAAGGTTTTAACAGAACCATTAGGAAGTTTGGCGTACCGGTCAAAAGCAACTCCTGTTAAATTGTTGACAAATTGCCAGAATAGCAGGGATCACTTCCTCCTGCATTGCAACAGCTTGCTCTAAAATGAGCAAGATGTTGTCTCAGATTTCCTTTTTCATCAAACATTTTGAAAAGTGGTGGAACAAAACCTTTAGGATATTGAACTGAATCAAATTCTTCTGGGTAGGGTCGACCCTTTGAAGTTAATGATCCAATCCGTTCTTGTGCCATGTTTTCTTTTATTTTTTGTTCCACTAATTGTGAAAGCTCTTTTCAGGAATTCCACTTTGAGCGGGTTCCTTTTTCTTTTGTGAACTTTCTTCAAATTCAGTTTTATCTTCATGAATATGTATTGTTTCAGGTCAGACAATTTCAATAGCCGGTGGCGGAGTTATTGGTGAGTTTTGTAAGGCTGCTGTCAATTCTTCCATCCTTTGTTCAAGACAATTGACATGTTCGTCTCGTTGTCGAATGATAGATCATAATTCTTCAGTAACATTTTCTTCGTTTTGAGGAGATACTTCTCGAGCAGCACTATATCGTGTTTCCACAACATGTATTTCTATAAACTATCAACTGTGCTGGTTAGAAGAATTTCCCTTTCTTTGTGAATCTAATCGTTTAATGTTATCTCTTAATATCTTCAATCTTTCCTCAATTAATTTACCAGAATCTTTTCAGGGGTATTGTCTTGAGAAATATCCATAGGAGTATCCATGATACTGGAAGCTCCATCCGAAACTTCTTGTTTCCTTTCATTCTTTTTTAATTTAGAGTTATGCCTTTTTGATTGATCTGCAACTCGTAACTTGTGCACAAGAGCCTTCATCTTTTTTGATGTTTCTTCAGTTTCCAACAGCAAATTATTGTGTTTTATACTGTCGGTCAAAGTAACTGTCTCTTTCATTTTTAATTTTGAACGAGGCTTAGTTGGCACTGGATAAATGGATTTATCATATTCAAGGATTTTCTTTTTGATGATAGTGGTAACTGCACATCCCATTTTATCCAATAACTTAGCAACTGAACATCTATCTTTTCGTTCCAATCGTTTAAATACAGTGTGTATTGTTTGAATGGGTGGAAAATTTTCTTCCTTTAAAGACTGATACATACTCTTGTCATATTCAACCGGTACGGGATAGAACTTAGTTCTTTCCCAATAGTATGTATTTTCTTCATATCCAGAAAGGGTAAACTTTTCAATTTCATTATATGTTAAAGGAACATCCTTGGAGCTGGACCCAAACTCATATATTGATCTTGGAATATTGTCTTTTTGTTCCTCATAAAGTCCTTTTCCTTTATTGTTAACTTCCTCAAAGCTAAATTGTTTCATAGAAAGTTGTTGAGAAAAAAGAAAAGATTCTTCATAAGGGTTCTCATAAATATCTAGATAATATGAAAAAGGTTCTATTATCATAGGAGAACTATTCCAAATATATTCAGCTTCGTCATTGAATATTCTGAATCTGTTTTGTGGAAAGTAAACAGCTTCATTAAATGATGAATTCAGATCTTGAAAATAGGAAAAGTCTGAGTTGGGAGAATCCATAGCAGTTTTCTGTCAAAGTCGAGAGAAATTTTATGTCAAAATTTTATGATAGACTTGTCTATGAATTGGAATTATTATTATTGTTTTATTAAAAATAACTCTTTTAAAAGAGCTAAGGAAAGATGATAATGTTTATCAAATGAGTATTTTACAAAAAGATGAAGAGAAATAATCTTTAAAAGATCAATTCCCCAGCGGAGTCGCCACTCTCTTGATGGCAACGAAGTGTCGTGGTTCGTCGCCGACAATTCTCATATCATGTCAATGTCGAGGAGTCGTCAGTCTACTTATACTGCCCCAATCTTTAATTTCCTTTTGAAAAGGAATAAGAGGAAGGAAGCAAAATAGACAATCAAATAAAAGGTAGTGTGATATCTTTATAGGGAGAACTCTAGAATGTTCTTATCCTATTAGGAAAACCACAAGTCTGGTAACCAGAGATTTTTAGGTATTTAACATATTCCGGGTTCTTTTACTTCTCATATAGAAGCAAGCTTCTATAGTTAATTACATCCTAGACAATTCTAGTTTTTCTTAAGAAAACTTTTGATTAATGTTAAAAACTCATTTTTCTGAATACTTTTTAGGAAAATAAACATACAAATGTTTTGTTTCTAATGAAATATTATATTAGTCATTTATGTCATGAGGTATCTTCTATGGATGTTATTTTTTGTTATTTTGTTTATGATTTTTATTTTATCATGTCAAAGTTAAGGTCATTGTTTTTGTTTTTTCATTATTTTAGTATAATTTTTTTATTTCATTTGTTTTATTTATTTATCTTTAGGTTTGGTGGCTATCCTAATAGTTCCAGTTTTGTTGCCTTTGTTATCGGTTATCCTAATAGTTCCATTTTTTGGTCATGTCATTTTTGTTGTTTGTTGAAGGTTTAAGTTTTGTGGCTAACCTAAAAGTTTCAATTTTGTCATTTTTATTGTTTTTATTTCTTCAGTCGTCCTGCAAAATAGAGTTAGCACATCCTATAACATGTAAAGAAACTCTAAATGAAAATTTGTCTTAATCCTGCAAAGAAAATATTGTTAGAAATAATATTTAAATTACTTGGTAAAATATCAATTGCTTCAGAGTTATCGAATATCTAATTTTGGTTGAAATGTCGATTTGATTTTTTTATTTCAATTTATATTGATTTAGGTTTGATTTAGATTCAACAAATTTAACAACTAGACTTTTAAATTCAGTTGTCACCTTAACTTAATAAGTTTAGTGAAATTTTAGATTTTTGGAGTTGAATTGGTATGGTTTTGATTTTTAAATTGTCATAAGATTTTTTAGACTCGATGTCATTTGAGCCTAAATGTTTGAATTTTAGATTTTTAGATTCAACTGTCATCTAAATAAAATTTTTAGACTCGATTTAATTTAAGCCTAAGGTTTTGAGTTGAGTCTAATTATACTTTTAAGAATTTATTTAAAATTTCTAATTTTTATGTTTGATTTGTCAATCTTGAATTTAATTTGTTAATTTTATGTCAATTTAAGTTTAATTTGTTAATTTGTATTAAGTCGAGTTGATTTATGTCAAATTGTGTTAAGTTTGGTTAGATATGTCAATTTATGTTATGTTATTTTATGTTAGTTTACATTGTTTTAAATTTCAATTTGAATTGATTTTAAGATTGTGTTGAGTTAAGTTTAATTTTGGTCAAACTTAGGTTTTATGTTTAGATATGTTAAGTTAAATTCGATGTGGATCGAACTTATATTTTAAGTTGAATTTAAAGTTTATTTTAAATTTGATTTAGATATAGATTGAATTTAAATTGGGTTTGACTTGAGTTCAAGTTAATTTAAACTTAAGATTTGGGTTTAGTTAGGTTCAATATATGTTGAACCTAAAGTTTCTTACTTAAATTGACTTAGATTCATGTTTAATTGATTTAAATATAGTTTTGATTTTAAGTTAAGATTTGTTTAACTCAAATTCAATGTGGATTGAATTTAAGTTAGGTTTGGGTTTATATTAAATTCATGTCATATTTAGTTTGACTTTAGGTTTTACATGAGTTTGACTTAGGTTTGATTTAAGTTTATCTTAAGTTTGATTTAAGTTTAAATTTAATTTATGTTTAATTTAAGTTTAGTTTGATTTGAGTTTGTTTAAGTTTGATTTTAATTTAGTTTAAGTTTGATTTAAATTTAATTTAGGTTTAATTTAAGTTTAACTTAAGTTTGGTTTAAGTTTAACTTAAATTTGATTTAAGTTTGAGTATAGCTTAAGTTTAAATTAAGTTTGATTTTAACTTAAGTTTGGTTTAAGTTTAACTTTAATTTAAGTTTAGCTTAGTCTAATTTAAACTTAACTTAAATTTAGTTTAAGTTTAGTTTAAGTTTAACTTAAGTTTAGTTTGATTTAAGTTTGATTTAAGTTTAACTTAAGTTTTATTTAAGTTTAACTTAAGTTTGATTTAAGTTTAACTTAAGTTTAACTTAAGTTTGGTTTAAGTTTAACTTAAGTTTGATTTAAGTTTAAGTTAAGTTTTACTTTGATTAAATCTTAATTGGTTAAGGTTTTTAATAGTTTAATAAAGTCTAATATGGTAGACTTAATTAGGATTTAAATTTGTTTATAGTTGAATAAGCCTAATGTAGTTAAAGCTTAATAATTAATTAGTTCTAATGAATTAGACCTAATTAATGGTTTAGGTTTTTTTAATATTGATTAATGTTGATTAAGGTTAATTAAGCTTAATATGGTTAAGGCTTAATTGGGTATAATGGGTTAGACCTAATTATGTTTTTATTTATCTTAATCCTTAATATAATTTAAGGTTTAAGAATTTGATTAAGTCTAATTAAGATTTAATTAAGTATTAATTTGTATTAAACCTAATTTAATTAAGGTTTAATGTTTCCATTAAGTCTAATTTAATTAAGACTTAATTAAGGATTAATTTGTATCAACCCAAATTTAATTAAGTTTTAATGTTGATTAAGTCTAATATAATTAAGACTTAATTAATGATTAATTTGTATTAAACTTAATTTAGTTAAGGTTTAATGTTTTGATTAAGTCTAATTTAATTAAGACTTAATTAATGATTAATTTGTATTAAACCTAATTTAATTATGCTTTAATGTTTTGATTAAGTCTAATTTAATTAAGACTTAATTAATGATTAATTTGTATTAAACCTAATTTAATTAAGGTTTAATGTTTTAATTAAGTATAATTTAATTAAGGCTTAATTAAGGATTGATTTATATTAAACCTAATTTAATTAAGGTTTAAAGTTTTGATTAAGTCTAATTTAATTAAGACTTAATTAATGATTAATTTGTATTAAACCTAATTTAATTAAAGTTTAATGTTTTGATATTAAGGTTAAATTTTTTATTAAGTCTAATTTAATTAAGACTTAATTAATGATTGATTTATATTAAACCTAACTTAATTAAGGTTTAATGTTTTGATTAAGTCTAATTTAATTAAGATTTAATTAAGGATTAATTTGTATTAAACCTAATTTAATTAAGGTTTAATGTTTTGATTAAGTCTAATTTAATTAAGACTTAATCAATGATTGATTTTAATTAAGGTTTAATGTTTTGATTATTAATCTTTAAGGTTTAATGATACTTAATTAAGTCTAATGATATCTTAGACCTAATCAATATTTTATTTATTAAACCTAATGTCTTTAGGTTATAAATTATTAGCTAAGTCTAAAGTGATTTAGACATAATTTAGGATTTATGGGATTTTTTAAGGTTAATATCTTATAAATTTAAATAATTTATATTCATTACCTTAAGGATTTAAAATATTATTTTTAAGTTTTCAAAAGGGGTAAGTTATATCATTTTAGAGTTTTTGTCAGTCACTCTAAATTAATTAACCAATTCCCACTTTTATCTCCTTATTTTTCTAATTTTTATAATTATTTTCAAAAATAATTACAAAGTCATTTAGAAATTAGGTGAAGTCACCCTAAAGAATTTTTCTATCCCTAGAAAAATCAGAGAACCTATCCTAACATGAAAGGATCATTTTGTAAAAATTTCAAAATTTTTGGAGTTATAATTAATTTTTAATAATTAAATTACTCCAGAGAATAATTAATTATCTAAAAATTAAATATAATTCAAAAATTAAAAATTTTAAATCCACAGTATCCTCCTTGTTTTACTGAATCCATGGATATTTTGCTTGTATTTTTATGATTTTTAGATGTCAATATATTAAATTTTGATTATTTTAAGGTTTTTCTAGATTTTGATAAGTCCAAATAAACCTTAAATTCCCTAGTGGAGACACGCATCCTCGGACGGGTTGAAACACGCTCGATCCGCTGTGGGGAGCAGAACAGTGGAGTGGTTATGGTTTAATTTGAGCCGTACGTCTTTTAAACAGAAAATCGGACGGCTCTCAGTTGTCTTCCTCCTCCAACTGAGCCCGAGTGTCGTCCATCTTCCAGAGACAATATCTCACTCAAATCTTGATAGATTTGAGTGAACTTTGTCTCTAAAGCATCATCTAAAGGAGACGATCAAATCCATACGGCTAAGTGATGGTTTTGAAAACATCTTCTTCACAAAGACCCAAACCCGATCGCCGTTAGAGGATAAAACTCATACCTTGGTCATAGAGGTTCAAGCTTCAAATTGATTTGTCTGGAAGTGTCGTTTTGCCCTGAGAAAGCTTCCTGCTACTTTAATTTGAATTCAAATAGGGTCTATATAGGATTTTGAATTTGGTGAGCTTGATTTGAGGAAAAATAGTCAAGACAAAGTTAGGAATTATGGGGAAGCTTGATTTCAGTTGGGCTCTTCTTCTTTTGACCCCTAAATGGTTTTAGAAAGGTCAATTTTGGGTTTTGTGGAATTTGTTTCAGACTTTAATTTTGTCCTGGTTTCAGGTGGCTCGGGTTAGGTCAAATTGGGTTCAACCAGTGGGTCAAATGGTCAGGTCTTGATGGGGATCAATTTCTTAGATCCTAGGGAACATTTTTGGTGTTCATGGTCAGAGGTTTTGAGCTTCCTATATGGATCTTATAGTTCCTTGCTCTCTCTTCCCCTTAAACTTAGGTTTGAACCTTAATCATGGCCATGGTTGGGTTTGGCTAAGGTTAGGCTAGTTGGAATTTATTTATAGGAGTTGCTAAGGTCCTAATGAAGAGTTTTCATGTTGGGTATATTTAGATTTGAGTGGTGTATGGGGTTCTCCAATGTCTTTTCTTACTCCCCTCATATGCTTCGGCTAGGTCCTATTTATAGCCATGGGGATGGCTTGGCTGAATTTTTAAATGGTTTAGGATCATTTGAGGAAGCTCTTAACTATTCCATAAATGATTTGGATAAGATGGTGGCCTTCAATTGAATGGGTTTTTTGAATTTAAAATAGTTAACTCATGTAGGGTCACTCATGGTTAAACTTAAGTTTTAATTTTAAATTCCTCTCATTTATTCATTTTGGAGTGGATAATATGTGTTTAATTTTGCTGAAATTGCCTCCCCTAGCTAATTCCTAAATTTATTTAATGGATTTGAAGGAATAGTGACACCTTACCCTCTTACTCATTCCATGCATGGGTTAGTTATGATTACCTTTAACCATGGTGAGACTTGTAGTACATGTGATAAAGTCTCCTATTTGTGAGTTTTTTAGATGCTTGAGATGTCTCAAAGATTGGCTAGCCACCTCATTTCAAGGGAGTGAGTGACTCATGGCTTAAGTTGAAGAGAAGGTGACACTTAGTTCCTTTCTCTTCTTATTTTCAAAATTTAACATATATGAGGTCATCCCATGATGTAGGGATGATTTAAATCATATTCCTCACCATTGGGCGGCTTGTGAGGTGAGTGATGACTCAAAAGAGGCAAACTATCAACCATCTTCCATGTCATTTAAGTTTTGATGAGAGGATGCCATGTAATAATTTTATTTTCCCATTTTTCATAATTTTTACCATGATGAGATGTCATGTGAGTTAACCATGGTTAAAATATTAAATTATAAATCACTAATGGGTTTATTCGTGATGGGTCGTATGAGTTTTGTCTAACCTATATGAAGTCATCTATGATGTCATTAATAAGCTTAAAAATTTTAAAACCACTTATTATGTCATAAATGGTGTCATGGGTTAAAATGGCTTTTTGAATATATTTTCATTTCTAATTAATTATGTCATTAATTAAAAACATTGGAAATTATATTAATGATTAATAAAAAACAAAATAATTTTAAATCAATTATATGATTAATTTACATTATTTTTAATTCAAAATTACATGTGGCCCTTTTCATAGCTTTTAATTATATTTCCAATTTTTTAATTAATTATTAATTAATCAAAATATTAGAAATTATAATTTAGTCAGTAAACTAATCAAAATAATTTTAGAATTAATTATTTGATTAATTTCAAAATTAGGTATTTTGACCAAATTTAATATATATTGGTTAGGGTTGACCAATCCTAGTCCAAAAATGTCCAACATGACTTCCTTAATCTTATCGTGATTAATTTGGTCATGAAGTTTATAAATTTTGTAATTAAAAGGTTTAATTTGATCATATTGGTCTTTTTGACCAATTTTAGGAATTGGACCAATCCAATGGTCAAAGTGGTAATATTTGAATTAATTTTTGGTAATTTTGAACAATGTCAAGTTGGTTATGTTAATATCTGTTTATGTGGTCAATTTGTATGGTCAAAGGGGCATGGGTTAGTCATTTTGACCCATTTTAACCCTTTCTAAGTCAACATTGACCAATAGGTTTGGAGTAGTTGTCTTTTATACTATGTATTTTTTTTTATTAAATTTTAATTATTTAATAAAAAATTGACTAATAAAGTCAATTCAATATTCTTTGGGTCATGAATTGATCACATTAACCTAATTTATTACTTTAGGTTATGAGATCAACACAGTAGTGTATAGGTCATAAATTGACCATATTTGTCTTGTTTATGTCAAAAGTTGATCATTTTGATTATTATTGATTAAAATTGATCATGATTGATCAATTTTAAGTGCAGAGTTGACCCAAATAATTTATTTAACCTTGTCATAGTTAAGTTAATCTCAGGGTTGTTGATTTTGATAACCATACCTAGATTTGACTAGGGCTGGTAATATTGGGTTAATTAATCAAATCAATTATTTTTAATTAATTTAATACTTAAGTTGTCTTAATGGTCATTGTGGTGAACACTAAGTTGTCGGCTATTTTTTAGGTTGTGTCGTTTAATCTTTTTTAAAAAGGGGGTCGCCTACAGAAATTGTCGGCGAATTTTAAATTTAATTTACATATATATATAATTTGGAAAATAGTATTTTGATTTTGAAAATAATTTTAAAAATTTTAAGATATGAAATCAAACTGATCTCACATCTCAAATAGTTTATATAAACGAGCACCGCACCACAAACCGCGTGTCTATTCCGAAGAATAGGCACACTGTTTGGTGGTGGGGCTCAATTAAATAAACTAGAAGGTTTGTGACATCCGTTTGGTCTGCGAAACCATTTTATTTGCCGAGAAGTTCCCCTGCTTAATATGAAAGCATTAAACAGGGTTTATATTACCTAGGTTCTTAAAGTTCCTTATAAGAGCGAGCCCTATAGTTAATTACATCTTAAGTGACGGGAATCACCTAAGAAAACTCTCGATAATAATCGGTAGTTTTGCTCTCGAGAATTTCAAAGTTTAAGTTTTCGAGGATTGAATTTTGGAATTTCAATAAGGAATGGATCAAATTTAGAACATTTTATTTTGGGAATTCAAAGGAAGAAAGGTAGGAGAAATCACAGATTCGAAGCGAACTTCGGTAATTTCCCGACTATCCTATTGTTTGGCTTGAATTTAGGAAGGCTCTAATGTTTATTTAATATTTTGATCTTGCCAATTTTTAATTAATTAGGACTTATATTCGTATGATGTGATCACACAAATAGCCTCAAAGATGTGAGGGTTTATGTCGTATCGGACGACTACCTCAGAATCCTAAGACCGGTTTGCAATGCAAATGCCTAACAAACGGTTGAGGATTTATGTTGCACTAGGCGAAACTACCTCGAAGTCCTATGGTTTAGTTATTTAATTCTAAGAAATGTTTTGTTGCAGTAGATCCGAGTTTTCGTCGACGATGATGGCCGTGTTGCCCACTATGCTCCGAGCTCCTTGTTGTTGCAGAGGGTTTAGTTTTAGAAATCATAAATCAAGAGATGAGAGAAGTGTTCTGGTTTAGAGAAGGTCTTAATTTCTAAGTTTTTTTAATGTTTTAATTAGAACAAATCTTAAAGTTGATTATAACAACACCGGTTAAGATCCCACGGTTCCATCCTTCCGGCATCGTTATTTTTATCGGATTCACTTAGTCCAGATGAATTTGCTAAACTCAACTAAATGAGTTCCACACTTTCATTTAGACCATGGGAAATCCCGTTAGCAACACGTAGGTTACATCATCCGAGGTATTCCTAATCATCCAACAAGACGTTTTAATTTAGTTGTAGTTGTAGTTTTGTTGTTATGTTTGTGATTAAATTTTGAGTTGTTTTATATTTTGAAATGTTGTGGCGGTGAATTTTATCTTGTAATGACTTTTAATTTAGTTTTGGTTTCAGTTTTAGGGACTATCCTAAAGGTGTGGGTTTTCATGCAACGAGTTGTTTATCATGCAAGAAAAGTAAGTGCGATGCGATTAAGTAAATTGCAATAAAGTAAATTGCAATAAAATAAAAGCGTACACTGGAAGGTCTTCCCGTCATCCCAAGCTGCACTTAAAACACAATTTAGAATATTTAAGCATTTAAAGCAAGTTCCTAGGTAAAGCTAGGTAAAGCTAAGGGAAGGGTTATGGTTTTCTACCAAGTTCCTAATCCTATAGCTAGTCACCTCCTATGCCGTCTAGGTTCTTGTATTTTGATAAGGATGATTTTCTTCTGCAAAGAACAATTAAGTTTAATTTGTTCTTGAAGACATTCCATCATATTGAGGAAGTGCTTAAGACGAATCTTAAACATCTTTTCAATATTTACGGAATTGTCCTAAGTCCAAATAAACTCGATTGTACAAGTGAATTAATCATCCGGGGTTTTAGTTAGGTTTTTTTCTTTTTTTTCCTAGCTCAGTGAATTAGGATGTTTGAATATCCTATGAGTGAAGTGACACTTCACTTAATACTCCATTTAGGAGTTATAGTAATAAAATCTCCTAAGGGCAAGTTGATATTTAAAGTATTTTTAATGATTTAATGATTTAATTTAGTTTGATTTAATCATAAAAAGTTACTTAATGATTTTAAGTTTGGAATAGAGTTCAAGTTATTTTAGATTTAATTTAAGTCTTAATTTAGTTCAATTTCAACTTAATTTCAGCTTGATTTAATTTAATTTAACTTTAATTCTGATTTGATTTAATTTTAGTTTAATTTAATTTTAATTTGATTCCAATTCAACTTTAATTTTCAATTTAATTCAAATTGATTTAATTTAATTTAATTTAAATTTAATTTGATTTGATTTTAATTTAATTTAATTTGATTTGTTTTGACTTAATTTAATTTGGTTTAATTTAATTTTGATTTTTAATTTGATTTAATTTTAAAAAGTTTTAAGTATGATTTAATTTAATGGTTAAGTTTCTTTAAAATTTTGAATATTAAGTTTGAATTATCACTTTAATTTGGGAAATTAAATATTATTGAAGTGATTAATTTAGGGATTTTTAAATTAAAGAATAAATCTCTTCCTAATAATATCCCTATTTTAATAATTCCAATTTTTCATTATTCTTCCAAATTTAATTAATTATTTAATTAAGGTTTATTTTAATTATTTTCAAATTGTTTGGTAGGTTTCCACCCTTTAATTACCTAAGTTTCAAACATCCAAAATCAACTTAGTATCAAATATTTTACCCACCCTTTTAATTAAACATAAAATTTTTAATTATAGGTTAAAATTTTAATTACCATTTTGCCCTTTAAACTTACTAATTCCATAACTCACTAAATTGAGCTCAAATAAATTTGCAATTTTTATGTGACTTCACTCACATATCAATCAAGACATTAGAGGAGAAAATGTAATTTTTCTGTATTTAATTTATTTATGTAATTATTTTTAGTGGAAAATAGGGATTTTCAAGGAAAATTCAATAACATGACCAAGGTAAATTTTCTGTCCTTAAGAAAATTATGGGACATTCCTAATGACCAGAGGACCACTTGGACCAATTTTGGTGATTTTTTGGAATTATATTTTCTTTATTATAATTATTTTGAGTTTTGGAGTATTAATTAATTTAAAAATAAAATAAAGGTTGAAAAATGAATTTTATATTTTTCAAAAATCTCTCTGATATCAAGGAAACCAGAGAACCAATTTTTATAATTTTTTTTATTTTTCTTTGATTTATTAGAATTATTTTAGTGGAAATGCTAGAAAATACATTTTTTAATTTTAAAATTACCTTAGGGCTTTAAAATTTAATATCTCATCATAGTAGACTTAAGAAAAATATGGGGTTTGTTCCTAAGTGATTAAAATTCAAAATGTGACATTTTGGTGAATTTTATTATTTTAGTGATTTTTATTATTTTTTAATTATTAAAAATATTAAAATAATGCAAAAAAAATCAACTTTTTTAGAAAATTGCAATTTTATTTTTTTTAAATTCCCCTGATATCAAAGAGGCACCAAAACCAATTTGGTAAATTTTTGAAAAGTATTTTGAAAGTTATGAATTTTTAAAGTTTAAGTTTGGCTAAATGGCTTAATCAACCCATTTGATAGGGCTAACCAAGTCCGATTGACTTCAAACTTTTATGGTGGGTTCCTCCGATCCTAAAGGTCAGTGGAGAATTGATTTCAAGTCAATTTGATGTATGATTAGCTCTAATTAATTAAAGCTCCATTTTGGGTGTTTAAGCCGATTAGGGTTATTCCAGTGAGTTAACTCAAAACCTATTTTCCTAGGGTCCTCTCGGTCATAAGAAACATCACCAATTTTCCTAGAATTTATTTCACAAGCATCCTAATTATTGGAATTAAAATACTCGGAATAGTGACTTAGAATTGAAAAATCAATAACTCTTCATAGGGATGGCCTCGACTTTGGAAAATTCGGGGAATGTCCCCAAATTCGGAGGCTTCAAAAGCTCTATGGTCTCATGCCATGGTGAATTTTCTACATGCATGGAGAATTGAAAATGTGCGAGAGAGTAAATAAATCATTAAAAATCAAATATTCAATGAAATTAAATGATTTCTTTTCCACATTATTCTCCTCTCGTTCCATCGAGCAAGAGGGTAATTTTATTTTATTTTTATGATCTTTCTATACAAAGATATGAATTTTTGAAGTTTAGGGAATTAAATAAATAAAAAAAACCCTGATTTTCTATTTAAAACGGCGGCGCTGACTCATCCTAGGCATCTCCGAAACGCCGCGTATCGCGCTGCCATTCGACGCCGCCACTTGAGTCAGCAGCCCCGGTCCCATCTCCCGCCTATCATCCACCGATCCGACCTGATCTGAGCCGTCCGTCCGCGCGTGTATTGAATGGACGACATCCGCTCATCGTCCCCAGCCGTTCTCACCCGAGAGCCGTTCACACTAAAACCCTAAGAACTCACTCATTTCTCAACAGATTTTCGCGTTCTTGTGCTCTATGGATTCGTCTTGAAGAGAAGAACACATCTATACAGTGATCATGCATTGAAATTAAAGCATTTGAAATAGACAATCTCTAGAGGCTTGGGATAAAGAGTTAGCTCATTCCTTAGCTCAGAGAAGTGTGGCTTCGATCTGAGGGTTGTGTCACCTTCAATTGGGTCCAAGCAAGCCCCAGATGAAGTCCCTTGGCCTGGTGAATTGTCCAGGTATGATTTTGACCAAGCCCGATTTCAACCTTTGGAGTCCGGAACGGATGGGTGGCTCGGAGAGGGGGCTTTCACCGGGGAACTCCTTCTCTTGGTCTTGTGTAGGTGTGGGTGAGTTTAATTTGACTTTGGTGGAGGATTTGGGAGTGTCCTCGTTCGGCTCGAGAATCGAGCTCCAAAATCGAGCTCGATTAGTGGGGATTAGGGCAAGAGAGCGAGTGGGGATCAGATGCTCTAGGTGTGGGGGAGAGTCTAGAGTGATTTTGGCAGAGTTTCCTTAAGGTTGGTTCAGCACCTCTTCATGGCCGAGAGGGGTGAGGTTTAAATAGGAGAGGCTGGAGGGCCTCCAAGAGGGAGTTAGGGACCGGGATCAGCTGCTCTTGGCAAGGGAAGAACAGCTGCAATGGCCACTGGGCATGGGACAACTCAGCAAGGGAGAATTTTAATGTTTGGCTTCTTCCAAGGTCTCGGCCATGGTGTTTTCTGGCGACCCAGGCGGCTGGCCGGCAGGCATGAGTCACCATCTTGACCAGGGAGGTCAGGGCTTGGCAATGGTGAAGTCAATCGGGTTTGGACATGTGTAAAGGAGTTGGATCGAAATGGCATGGGGGCATGGCTATTTTGGCTCTAAATGGGTCAACCCATTCTTTTGGGCTAGGTGCACCACCCAAGGCTTGGTTTGAGAGTTGAAGAGAAAGTGATTTGGATCAGCTTGATTAGTGGGGTCAAGTCACAATCCAAGTACAATTAGGATTAAACATGGTTTAGGAGAGACATGGAAATGGTTAATCACCTTAAGGGAATGTGGAAAGGATCTCCTCCTATTGCCCAATGTGGTAAGGTCACATGTGAACAACTCACATGGCTTGCATGTGGCTTAAGAGTGGTTTCATGGCTCATATATGGCTTGGGAAAAGTTGGCTTGGTTTCATAAAAGTGGGTTTAAGGAATTTTGGTATTTTAGTGGACAAATTTCATGAAGCTTGATTTGGAACTATTTGGTTATTGATTTTGGAACTTAGGAAGTGTTTTAAATCATAGGTATGATGAGAGAAATTTCATGTGGGCTTTTGGAATAAGTTTTGGGCTTTTAAATTTGTTTTGGATGGGTTTTTAGGAAGGTTTAAGAAAGTGGGCTTTTTAAGCTTGGAAATAAATTGGTGGATGGGAAATTTGTAAAAGTTTAGGCCAAATAATTGTTGGGTTTGGTTTAGGGATGTGTCATGAGTGATTTGAAACAAATTTGAGGTGGTTTGGGTTTGAATTGGGTTGAATTTGGGCTTTTTGGTAAAGTGGCCAATGGTAGGCCAAATTGGGTTAACTTGGGATAATGTTGGGCTAATGTTGAAATTGGTGTAAAATTAATGTTGAGAAATGTTTGTAGGGCTGTTTCAAAGAGGTTTCAACTTTGGTTGGGTTTGGATTTTGGGGTTTGGGCCTATTTGGGTTAGGTTTAGGTGTAGGCCCATGTAAGGAGTTTTGGCTTTGGGTTGAATTTGGAGTTGGGTTTGGGTTAAAATTTTGGGCAAATCATGTTAGTTTTTTGTTTGTAGGGATGTTAGGGAAGGTTTAGAAAAGATTTGGGGTTAATTGGAGTTGAATTGGGTTAGTTTGGGCTAAGTTTGGGTCATGGGTCCAAATTGGGCTTTAAGGTCAAAAGTAAAATTGGATTCAAATGCCAATCAAATTGGGCTTGGATTTGGTCTAGATTGGGGTTGGGGATGTTGAATTGAAGTTTAGAATTGAATTGGACCAGAATTTGGGTCAATTGGGTAGGTTTGGTTTGACATTGGGTTCACTTTGGGTTAAAATGGGTCAAATTGGGGATTTTGACAAAAGTGGGGTAAATTGACAAAATTATCCCATGGTGTAGTTGAAAAAAATGAAATTGGGAATATTTGGGATTTTTTGGAATTTTCTGGGAATTTTTGGAATTTTTTGGATTTTTGGGTCAAGAGGGGCATTTTGGTAATTTGGAGGGTATTGGGGGTATTTTTTGGAATTTTGGGTATTTTGGGTAAAAATGGTCAATTTGAGTGGTGGGAGAATGTTTAGGATTGATTTTGAGGAGTTTGGGTGATTTTGGAGAATTTTGGAAAATTTGGGTAATTTCGAGGGTTTTGGGTAGAAGTTGGCGGGTCCAGGTCCCGGGGTCAAAAATTGAAAATTTGGAAAATTGAAGATTGGGTAAATGTAAGTGGAATGAAATCATTTTGGTTGAGCCATGAAGCCATATCAAGCCCACATGAGCCATGAAAGCCATATCAAGCCCACATTAGCCATGAAGGGACTCATTTGAGGCATTCACTATGTTGTTCCTAACCCTCTTAGCCAAGGGCTTAGGGGTTAAGGACCATCCATGTGAATCACCTTCATGAGTCGGGAGGTCAAGTTGGGTATGGGTGTGGTTTTAGGAGGTGTGTGAAAGTGTAGTGTATAAGTGTAATGTGTATGTAAGTCGGCCCTCACCGGATCAGGGCCACCTGGGGCAGTCCTCAGGCCGAAGAGTCCTATAGGAACTCATCCTTTAAACTTCCACATTTGATTTCAACCCTCTAGGTGATTAGGGGTCTACAATCAAGTTTGTGGAGTTTGCAGGGAGTTAAGAAGTGGTTTGAATTTCTAAGTGGTGGGTCCCAATTCTAATCCTCTAGGATAATCAAAGGAAAAGCCTAAGGCTAGATCCTAAGTACTAAAAAAGGAAGAGAAGACCTCATCAAAAATGAGGTCAACAAATGGACCCCCAATAGGTGTGGTGAGCTGACGGAGCACACCGCGCATATTGGTGTTGACCGAAGCGATCAACAAAACCAACACAAAAGTCCAAGTGACAAACTTGGGACAGAGTAGAAGAGTTTCCGTCGGGGAGTGTCGAGTATATCTGCGAGAGCGGAGATTCTCGAACTCTCGGCTGGGGAAAGGAAAAGGAGGTGAATCCCAAATCACATGATCTGGGGGAATTTCGATTTAGATTTCATTTTGTTTCAGTTTAAGTTTTGATGTGTGAGCTCAGATTTTAATTTGAGTTTCAATTTAAATTGAAGTTTTGTTAAAATTAATTTGAAGGGATTTGAACTTGAAATGAAAATTGGAATTTTGTGGTTTTAGATGTAACATCTTCAACCTCAAAAATTTGAATTGATTGGATTGAACCATTACAATGAGGAAAGAACTCAGAGCAATGCGGTATTGGATGTAAAATCCTTATCCTCAACAGCTTGATTTGGTGTGCTTCATTGCAATAGGGAGAGAACCTAAATCAATGTGGTATTGGATGTAAAATCCTTAACCTCAAAAGTTTGATTTTGATGTATTTCATTGCGATGGGGAAAGAACCTAAAGCAATGCAGTATCGGATGTAAAATCCTCAACCCCAAGAATTTGATTTTGATGTATTTCATTGCGATAGGGAAAGAACCTAAAGCAATGCGAGTATCGGATGTAAAATCCTCGACCCCAAGAATTTGATTTTGATGTATTTCATTGCGATAGGGAAAGAACCTAAAGCAATGCGAGTATCGGATGTAAAATCCTCAACCCCAAGAATTTGATTTTGATGTATTTCATTGCGATAGGGAAAGAACCTAAAGCAATGCAGTATCGGATGTAAAATCCTCAACCCCAAAAGTTTGATTTTGTCCTTTAACAATTCAAATTTATGTTATCGTTCATTTAATGTTCATGTGAATTTGGCATTCATCATTTTTTTTTATTTAGATTTTTAAGGAAAGTTTTCTTTTATTCTTTTTGTTTCTTTTCTGTTCTTTGTTCGAAGTTCATTTAACTTTAATGGCGTTTCCCAGTCAATTTGCACAAAAGAGGTTAAGGCCAAAATGTGACATGGTTACTTTCATTCCAATCATGTTGAAGATACATCATACAACTCGATCTGGAATACATCTCATACAATCCATGTAGACTCAAAACGGACTATGTATGATCTTTGTCGATCCATCCAAAAAGGCATCCGTCAAAAATCCATGTCCGAATAGTGAGGTACATGGTCAATAACATCACCTTCCAAGCCATCCTCGGCAAGGATGTCGTATGGATGTACGTTGGAGGTGTGATATTTTCCATGTAACTCGCGACTCGTAAGGCCGGAGGCTCTCTAGCTACGGGTCCGGCTGGAAGTGGTAAGGTGCTTTCCGTCATCCATCCTTCGAAAGTAACCGAGATCCGCTTCATTGGTACTCCCGTATGCAATGTTTAGCGACATCCGCTCCGTTGCCCTTTAGTATCATGACGGAACCTACCGGTAATGGTATCTTTATCGGCCCTCGGAACTCACCCGGGCTCGCTATCCGGAGGTCGGATCCCAACATGATATTACACTCGTTCGTAAAAGATACTCGTGCGAAAGGTCCGACAAAGTCGTGGTGATCTATGTGCGGGGGTATGCGATCACCCTTCTTGTAAATGTTAATGATGCAACCGTTGGGTATGCAATCCGCCGGCGCACTCTCCACGTTATCATTCTCTTTACCATCCTTTTGATGACTAATGGCATTGGATCTACCTTGCCATGACGGAGTATCCCCGGTGGGTTTCCCTTCCTGTCTTTTGCGAAGTTGTAGCAGCATCCACATTGTATTGTAATTCTTCCTTTCCCTGGCATCCACCTTCGGGGTTCCGAGTAAGTGTTTTCTCTTAGGCGACCTGCTCGACCCATTCTTTTCAAATCCCGGATGCAGTCCACGATTTGTTGTTGTTCGTATTTTGAGAACACGTCTGTATGTAGCTCGAGGCCTTCTAGTATATTGATCCTCCTGCCTCTGATTCTCTCGAAGTATTCAAAAGTTTGCTTCTCGACATTCCGCATTCTTTCTAGCTCGTATTCCGGAATAATCTGCAAATGGCGAGGCCCGGTGACGTATCGTGGGATATATGGCTCAATCCCTTCGCGTTCTCCCCGCATACCTCGGCTCCTCGGGGATGGTCTCCGTCGGGACATCCTCCGGGGTTGCTTCTGCAACAAGGTCATGCATTAGTGGTGGCTTTATCTGGTGGCGTGGTAGCCTTCCATCTTCTTATCTTCTTGAGATTTCCCTGGTCTCTTTTGTTATCCTCGGAGTCGGCCTCCTTTCTTCGAGTTCCCGGCGAACCGGTATCCTCGAAGTATATGCACCGGCAGTAGCGATCGCCTCGTCGCGCCGGTCCGTCGCTAGTTTAGTTAACATCTTGCGGATACGGCGATTTTTATTTCTTCGCCGAGTCTGCCGTGAGAGTAGCTCTTCGTACTTCCCGAATCTCCATGGGCGCGGCGCCGACAAGCTCGCCCTCCGCCGTAGCGACTACGGACTTGATTCTCTTGTCCTCCTCGGTGTTTGTTTTCCTTTTCTTGCCATCGGGTTGGTGGCTTGGGCCACCCACTTTCATTATCGTCCGGATCGGCGGTTCCTCTCGGTCAACCGGGACCCGGTCCACCTTCCTCGTATTGCGAGCCTCGCCGGTGCGAAGTCTGAGTCAATCTCTATTATCGCTCCATCTTTCAACCTCTTTTCGTCGAGTGCAAGGCTTACGCCATTTCTAAAGTTCAGGACCAACCGCCCGTTCGACATTTCTTTGCGAAAAGACAAGGAAAAGGATCAGGGGCTGTACTAAGAACAAGAACATTAAGAAAATGTTTATTAGAGACGTAGTTTTCTTTTTTCTTTTTTTTTATTATTCCTTTTGTATTTTTAAATTCAACGAGAATGAAGTGGGAAAAGATCGGAAAAAGATTTTGATTTGGAAGAGAGAACAAGGAAAACTTTATTATCATGATTTTATTTATTTTAGCACATTTTTTATTATTTTTCCTTTTATTTTGTTTTGTTAACGATTTTTTGTTATCCATTATATATATATATATATATATTGGGTTCGGACCCAGTCATAAGTAATTACTTCACCCGTGCTTCTAGGGATGAAAAATTCATTCCTTCGAAACATCAGGTAGCGTAATACTTCTTCAAGTATCGTCCGTTGATCGGAAGCATATGTCGTTCTCCTTGGCAATTCCCTAGCTGGTAGGAGCCTCCTGAGTAGACTGCCTCAACCACAAACGGCCATTCCCAAGTGGGTTCAAATTTTCCTCCTATCTTGCGGTGTGCAAGGATAGGTCTCTCGAGAACGAGAACTAAGTCACCAACTTTGATGGTTCTTGGGCGGACCAGATCCGTCATGGGCTTGAACCATCTTAGCTTGGTATAGTTCTAAATTCTCGCTCGCGCCGCAAGTCTTTTCCTTCCGTGCTTTCCAATTCCTCTAGTCGTAATTTCGCATTCTCTTCGTCGTGATTTTATTTGCAATCGCAATTTTGAGTGAAGGAAGCCGGACCTCTAAGGTAACACTCGCCTCGGACCCATACACCGGAGCGTAAGGTGTAGCTTGAGTAGGAGTTCGAAGGTTGTCCGGTAGGCCCATAAGGCTTCTAATAACTTCTCGTGCCGGTTTCTCTTATTATCGTCCAAAGTTTTCTTTAAAATTTGAACGAGAGTTTTATTAAAAGCCTCAGCTAGGCCGTTTGCTCTTGGGTAGTAAATTGTTGAATACCGCCAGTCGATTCCGTGTCTCCTGACAAAATTGTTGATTTGCGTGCTTCTGAATGCTGACCCATTATCTGAGATGATCCTGCGCGGCACTCCGAAATGGTAGACAACTTGGTTCTTGAAAACCGTAGCACGTGGTGTGCTTTCACTTCTCCGAGTGGAACCGCCTCTCGCCCACTTGGAAAAGTAATCTGTAGCCGCAAGAATGAAGCGATGTCCTTTTGAAGATGGTGGTTCTATTGGACCCACTATATCCGTGCCCCAACATTCAAATGGCCACGACGCAATTGTCGGATGTAGCACATTTGGAGGTTGGTGTAGAACCACTCCGTGCACTTGGCATTGGTGACGGCTCTTGGCGATTTTCATGCGATCGGTCATCATCTAGGGCCGGTAGTACCCTAGTCTTTTCATTTTCATTTTCATCTTCGGACCCGACTGGTGAGCGCCACAGAGTCCTGAATGCACCTCTTTAACAATTTCACGGGCTTCGGACCCGCTTAGGCACCTTAACCACATTTGATCGAAAGACCTTCTGTATAACGTGTTGTTTATTAATGTGTAGGACAGAGTTCTTTTCTTGATCTGATGGGCTAACGACCTATAGTCTGGTAGTTTTCCTGTTTGCAGGTAGTCTATTAATGGTTGTCGCCAATCTTCTGTGTTTTATGTCACTCGCTGCAATTGATTCTTCTTCTTTTTCGATTTGTGTATTGTGTCTATGTCGAGCTGTAATAGGACCTGACGTCCGTGAACTGACACTTCCACTTATTCATCTTGCAAGCAGGCAAATTCTTTTGCGAGGCGGGCTAACGCATCTGCTAAAGCGTTTTCTTTTTTGGGAATTTTGTAGATTGTCACATTCTGAATCTGTTCCAACAACTGTATGCCATACTAGAAGTATTGCTCGAGTCTTGGCTTTAAAATTCTGTACTGTCCGGCGATCTGTTGAATGATTAACTGCGAATCCCCGTAGATGTTGATGTTTGTTATCCCCATTTGAATAGTTATTTCCAGTCCTGTTACGAGAGCTTCGTATTCTCGCTCGTTGTTTGTACACGGCTCGTTAAGTGGTAGGAGTATCTTAACATCCCTCGCTCCGGTGGTATAAAGATTAGTCCGATTCTCGCCTTACCGGGCACTATCACTTGCGATTCTTCGTCTTTGTGTGCCGAAGATGCTCGGTCGAAATATAATTCCCAATGTCGATCATCGTGGTCTTCTAAGCTCATTATTTGTTTATCCGGCAAGTCGTCATTGAGAGGAGATTCGCCGCAAAGGGTGTGCTTGCGACGAAGTCTCGCTAGGACTTGTCCCTTTACGGCACGAAGAGGCACGAAAGTTATATCGAATTGCAATAATATCATCGACCACCCGGAAAGTCCGCCGTAAAGCGTTGGACGGGTCATCAAGTATTGCAATGGATTAAATTTCGAGATCAGGTTGACCTTATGAGAAAGCATGTAGTGCCTGAGCTTTTGAGCGGCGAAGATCAGGGCCAAACAGTGCTTTTCAATTATGGGATACTTTACTTCCGTCGGAAGTAAACGACGGCTTAGGTAGTAAAGAGCATTTTCTTTACCCTCATCATCGACCCGAGCTAACGGGGCTCCGAGAGAGTCATCTAAAGCCGCGGTATAAAGTATCAACGGTCTACCCGAGACCGGGGCTGCTAAGACAGGAGGTGTCATTAAATATTGTTTAATGTCCTCGAAGGCCCTCTGGCATTTCTCTTCCCAAATAAATTTGGCATCCTTTTTAACTAATGCCGAGAAAGGCTAACACCTACCTGAAAAGTTCGAGATAAAGCGTCGAAGATATGCCAACTTCCCTTGAAAAGATCGTAGTTGTTTTAAGGTTATGGGAGGTGGCATTTCTAAGATAGCTTTAATCTTTTCCGGGTCGATTTCAATTCCACGATGTCGGACAACGAATCCTAAGAATTTCCGGAGGTGACGCCGAAGGCGCATTTTAAGGGATTCATCTTAAGGTTAAATTGTCTTAATCGTTCGAAAACAAATCTCAAATCATACAGGTGGTTTTCCTTTACTTTGCTTTTGATGACCACATCATCCACGTAGCATTCGACTTGATTGTGGATGAGATCAACAAAAATTCTTGTCATCGCTCTCTGGTAGGTTGCTGCTGCTTTCTTCAGTCCGAATGGCATCACTGTGTAGCAATATACTCCGACCGGCGTTCTGAATGCTGTAAGTTTTTCATCTTCTGGAGCCATTTTTATCTAGTTGTATCCTGAAGATCCATCCATGAATGAGAAAATTTCATGTGTTGAAGCAATGTCGATCATTAATTCTGGGATCGGTAAGGGGAATTCATCTTTTGGACATGCCTTGTTTAAATCTCCGAAATCCACACAAATTCCGATCCGACCATTCTTCTTCCCGATCGGTACCACATTGGCTAACCAAGTCGGGTATTGTTCTTCACGGACAAATTTAGCGTCTATTAGCTTTTTAACTTCAGCTATGACTTGTTGTTCGATTTCTAGACGCATTCTTCTGGAACCTCGTCCGACTGGAACGTAGTAGGATCCACTCCTAGCTTATGGATCGCGACCTCGGAGCTAATCCCGGCATCTCATCGTAGCTCCAAGCAAAACAGTCTTTAAATTCCATTAACAACTTGATTATTTCTTCGGAGTCTTCTTTATCGAGTAAGGAGCTAACAAAGGTAGGTCTAGGCTCTTCGCTAGTACCTAATTTAACTTCCGTTAACTCATCTATTGTAGATTTGATCTCTTCTTCGAACTGCGGTGGAGTGTTTCCAATTTGTAAATCTTCAAGTTCTTCCGTAGCTTCCATGCGAGTTTTCATTAGACTCGCAAGTGACAACCAAGCAAAATTCGGTATCGTCAATCGATCCTACTTGTGTCGAATCCGAGACCATGCTTTGAATTGGGTGGACGACCGGAGTTATTCCATAATTTTTCAAAATGTTGTGATTGACCTTTTGTCCATTGTTGAGGTAAGAAACCACGCCGAATTAAATTTTGAACACGGGCGAGTACCACTCAACGGGTAATTCCATTAATTCGATGAAGTAGCATCTTCAAATTGTACATTATTTTTAGTTTTGGAGGAAGGAGCACCACGGTAGAATTTGATGGGCTTTGCACCGCCGCTACGTACCTCTTTGACCACCATACCCTCGATCTTATTAGAATGGATCGGGGTCAGGGTCATAGTATGTACATAGTGGTTAATCTTCTCGTACATCGATTTATATTCCTCGTTCTTTTCATCTTCGAGAGAGATCCTGAATTGCGGCTTCTTCCGACTTATTGTCGCTGCTTCTTGCTTGATTTCTTTTTCTTCTTCAAACTTGTTTTCCCAATCAACATTGATGGTCGGTTTCCTCCGTCCAACTCGTCCTAACGTCTCTGCCACGACCTTGTCCCCAGCCTCGACCTCGGATGCGAGTTGTGGAGAAACCTTCACCATCTCGCCGTAAGGGAGCGGTGAGTGACTGTTGGACTAGAACTTCAGGTTCTTCGTCATCCCGAACTTCCTTTGCATCATTCGTTATGGTATCTCTGGAGAAGATTGTTTTCTTCGGAGGTGTATAATAAGCTGCATCTTCATGGATTCCAATTTCATGTACGGAGAATGGTTGTAAGTCACCTTTGATGCATTCGTTCCCCTCCATCGTAGTATTTGATGCACCGATGTAGAGATGATGGTACCATCCGGTTCTCATGTATTCATGGTCGGCCCGATAGAGCGTTGAATGACGTTTCGAATTAATTATGTGAAATTTCGCGGTTGTCTTTGCTAAGTCACCGGTCTTCATTAGCGAGTGTTATTGATCCGAGGGCTCTTTCTCCTTTCCGGTTGAATCCTCTTAATAACATTTTGTCTGCTTCGAGCTCGCGAGCATCAATTTCCAAGTATGCTAGCGTTCAAAGATTCATTATATTGGTTGATGCTCCTGGATCCACCAATACTCTGGAGAGTGTAGACTTCCCAATTGTAACTGAAATGTACAACGGTCGGTTGTGGTCTGCTGTCCCAAGTAGTAGGTCATTGTCCGTGGAGGTAACACCTCGCTGTTCCTTTAATGAGCAAACCTCGTCTAAGGAATCTGCGGCCATTTGAGCTAAGCAAATTTCTGGATCAAGTAAGGCCTTGATCCGAGCTTCTCTCATCTCCTTTGATAAGATGAGAGAGTCGTAGATGCTCAGTTTGGCTGGTAGTTTCCTAAGATGGGCTAGCACGTTGTAGTCCACTTTATTTTCATGTGTCTCGGTTTCTTCCCGAATGGGTATTTCTTCTGCCGGGTTGGTTCTTCCCGAACAACCATCCGCTTTCCTTTGTCCTTTGGACCCATTCTCGAAGGTAGAACTCTTCCACTTCTTAAGTTGACTTCTGTGATTTCTTCTGAATCTAGTATTGAGTTTGCTGGTGTCTCCTTCTGAATCGGAA
Organism: Papilionanthe hookeriana x Papilionanthe teres; assembly: GCA_022702705.1. Lineage (NCBI taxonomy): Eukaryota > Viridiplantae > Streptophyta > Magnoliopsida > Asparagales > Orchidaceae > Papilionanthe > Papilionanthe hookeriana x Papilionanthe teres. The sequence continues at coordinate 71,109,035 of CM040421.1, read as the reverse complement.
TGACAGGTTCTTCTGGATTAGCTTCGGAGTCTGAAGGCTCTAACTCTATTGTGACTGGAGCTCCTCGAAACTTGCAAATAGATTCGTTGCTTGTTGAACTCTCGTAGCCTCCTTGGTGGATGTCTTCTTTGTCATTGTGATCGTCGAGATTGTGTATGATTTGAGAATTGTTATTTGTATCGGAATCGACGTCCGGATTAGGTTGGTTGTCGCTAGTTACGTAATCGTTAGAAACGATCAAAACGTAGCCAACGCCATAACCCTTATCATTATAAGATCCCGCCGGAGTGAGCAAATAATCATACGAGTCGGAGGTTCGAGGGATTTCTCCCCCGAATCTGAAACAACCATCCTAGGATAAGCAGCCCCTAGTCTAGCCTCAGGAGCCTCGGTCTTCTCTTCTTCATCAATTTTCTTCTTTTCTTCAATCGTCTCTTGTTGAGGTGGTTTTTCTATCGCAAGTGATAGTACCGACTTGATAGGTTTCGAACTCTAAATTGAGGCTCGCACCGAAGTGGTTTGGATGCGATCCAAAATCTTCTTCGAAGACTTTGTCCAAGCGGTAGTCCATCCATCATCAGTCGCATAGGGATCTATCAGAACAATGAGATCCGTCGAGATAACATTGACGGAACCTCCTTTCTGGGGTTCCTTCATGTATTCCTTCGGGATCGTTATGTTCCCTTTTCGAAGATTGTCGTTGAGCCAACTTTTGAAGGTAATACAATCTTCTATCTTGTGTCCAAACATCCGGTGGTAAAGGCAAAAGTTGGGATCACCTTTCTTGTCGACTTCTTTTGGTTTCTTAGGCTCTGGCAGTTGGAAATATGGAGTCTTCATCAGACTGCGGAACATTTGCGGCTCTGCCTCATTCTTGAACGGATACTCCCTGCTCAGAAGCTCCCTTAACGTACGTTGTGGACGGGGCGGTTGTTCATACTGTTGAGATGACTGATAGCTGGGTCGGGGTTCGTCGGTAATTCCGTTGAGGTTGCTCGATAAATTCTGTCGCGGCCGTTCAGCGGTATTTGTATTGGTCGCTTGCCTTTATCAACTCATCGCGACGATCCCGGACTTCTTTTCAAAAGTTTTCACGGGCTTCGTTTGTCCGTTTTGTCGATGAAACTTAATTGCTTCGCCTCCTCTTGCAAGCTTCCGGCCTTGCTTAACAACTTCTCGAAAGTCTTAATAGTAAATCCCTTGAGGAGAAGTGCTTATCGGCCATGAATGCTCTTAAGTAAAATGCCGATCGCATGCTTGTTCTTGTAGTCGTGGCTCACACTTCATACTTAGATTCCTCCATCGAAGTATGTAGTCCACCAAAGTTTCGTTCGGCTTCGCTTCTCTACCACTAAATCACCTATAGTGATGTGGTGCCGAGCTCCGGCAAATCGCTCGATGAAGAGGTTCTCTAATTCCGAAAATGTCTTCAACGAACCGTTCGGTAATTCTGCATACCAATCAAAGGCGATCCCTGACAGGCTGCTGACAAATTGTCGGAAGAGTAAAGCATCACTTCCGCCGGCATTGCAACAACTGGCACGAAAATGTGCAACATGCTACCGAGGGTTTCCGATTCCATCAAAGGTCTTGAACAGAGATGGTACGAAGCCTTTCGGATATTGGACAGCGTCGAATTCTTCAGGGTAAGGTCTACCCGTCCGAATGGATGTCCCGCTCTTTGATTGTGCCAAGGCTTCTCGCACTCGCTGTTCCACCATGCTCTTGATATCCTTTTCCGGAATCATGCTTTGTATTGCATCCTTTTTAATCGATCATCCCCGTTGACGGATGTAATCTCCTTTCCTCCGTCTACAATGTGAATAACTTCTGGGGGTGTTTCTCTTTGGGGTTGAACCTGACTCTGGAGAGTGGATAGGGCTGCAGCCATCTCTTCCATCCTCTTTGCCATTTGGGAGATCATATCATCTTTCTCTTGAAGCTGTATCCTCATCACTTCTGGCTCCTCTCTTCTCGCGGCTCGCAGGAACATCTTGTGAAGTCGACGAAGCTCGTGTTTCAACCATGTTAATTTCTGCATATTCATCATCCATGAACTCCGACGAGTCGACTTCATCTCCAAATTTTTCTTCTCTTTCTCTTGCTAATCGCCGAATATCGGTTCTTAGCTTTTCCATAGCATCTTCTAGTGGTCTTTTCCGTACATCCTTGCAGCTTGTCATGCGATAGTCTGTCGGGTTTCCTTCTCATGAGTCCCCTTCATTGCGGTAGCGCTTTCTTCGACTCAAGTCTCCCGACGAGACTTTCCTTCTCGGGTTGTTGTTTTAATCTTAATTGTCCGGTAGTGGGACACCATACCATCCTTCTAGCAGACGAAGGTCTAGGACCGGATGGTCTGTCAGCCAAATGCTGGAAGGTGGTATCCTCCCTAATTTGTAGTCCTGAAACAACGACAGGTGGACTAGCGTTCATTCTCTTATTCGGCTTTTCTGCAGCGATAGCAGGTTCTACTCGCGGCCCAAGACGGGATTTGGCCGGTACCCGCCCTATCCTTCTTAAAATCTCTGATACAGGGCATTTTTCTTTCTTTGCTAACTTCTCTATCACGGTCTGCAGTCGAGCAAATGGCGTAATTCTAGCCCTTTTCTTACGGCCGTCGTTGTAATATGCGGGCTGAGGCAATGCAGAAGCAATCTTGCGGACATTTTCCTCGTCCTCTGCGGTGGAGAGGGGATGGAACCTACTTCCTCCCAAAAGTGGTATGTATTCAGGCAGCGGTGTATACTCGGGCGGTTCCGGGATTTCCTCCGGAAAGCAACTTCGGCGGCCTCCGGCTTCTCTAGCAATCCTTCTACTTCGTTCCTCCTCCGAGTCCGTGTCGGTGGTGGAATTCTCGAGCCGGACCCGATCTCTAAAATGGAAGGTCTCACAGGAAGATCTGTACCCTCCACGGTAACAGGTTCATCACAGTTCTGAATTTCCTTCCCCTTTAATCTGGCAGAAGCCGGGGTAGGTGCAGAGACAACTAGACCGGTGGCAGTAGCAACAACAGTCCTTCTGCGAACAACAGTACTCCTCTCAGCTGGAATCTTTTGCAGAGGAGGGAATTCATGAGTTGACTTGAGGTTAAACTCAATCAACGGCTTCTCAGTTTCTGGTACTTTGCTTGTGAGTGAAAAGAGAGTGACGTCGGGAATTTTGATGTCGGTGTCCCCGAATCCTTGTCCGAATCGAATGAATCCATTATTAGGCAGTTCGTCCTTGAAAACAGCCAGGTCCAGTCCGTTGAAGAAGGAGAAGATCAGTTTTGGGGTTTCCATTTCTGCAGGGCAGATTCCAAGTGTTAGTCCCTGAATCGCGCTTCCTCTTGTCGTAAAACTTATGACAAAAAAGAAAGAGTCCGAACACATTTCCGTTTATCTTAATGTATTTGTGGTTTTAAAAGAAATTTTATTTAGATAATTGTTTTTCGAAAAGATTTGTTCGTTAGGACGGAGAATTATTAAAAGAAGGAGAGTTGTAGGAAGGGTAAAGGAATTGATTAGGAACTTGAAAAGGAAGAGAAAGTCTTGTAGAAACTTCTCGACCCGCAAGACCGCTCCTAAACTAATACCTATTGGGGTCCACCCCACCTCGGAAATGAGGTAAAAGGATCTCGGAACCTCTCTGTTTAGGGGTGTCTAAACAGTGGCTCCTAAATCCGAGAGAATGTTGGCTATACTCGTTCAAGGTAGAAATGAACATAGTATTCCAACGGAAAGAAGGGTAGTTTGATCCACTAGGGACATGGATACACTACCGATTTTTGAAAGCGAAACTATCCGATTAAAAATGGAGAGAGGAATTCTTCCCACGTGAGTAGCCGAAATTTGTCGGCTATTTTTTAGGTTGTGTCGTTTAATCTTTTTTAAAAAGGGGTCACCTACAGAAATTGTCGGCGAATTTTAAATTTAATTTACATATATATATAATTTGGAAAGTAGTATTTTGATTTTGAAAATAATTTTAAAAATTTTAAGATATGAAATCAAACTGATCTCACATCTCAAATAGTTTATATAAACGAGCACCGCACCACAAACCGCGTGTCTATTCTAAAGAATAAGCACACTGTTTGGTGGTGGGGCTCGATTAAATAAACTAGAAGGTTTGTGACATCCGTTTGGTCTGCGAAACCATTTTATTTGCCGACAAGTTCCCCTGCTTAATATGAAAGCATTAAACAGGGTTTATATTACCTGGGTTTTTAAAGTTCCCTATAAGGGCAAGCCCCTATAGTTAATTACATCTTAAGTGACGGGAATCACCTAAGAAAACTCTCGATAATAATCAGTAGTTTTGCTCTCAAGAATTTCAAAGTTTAAGTTTTCGAGGATTGAATTTTGGAATTTCAATAAGGAATGGATCAAATTTGGAACATTTTATTTTGGGAATTCAAAGGAAGAAAGGTAGGAGAAATCATATATTCGAAGCGAACTTCGGTAATTTCCCGACTATCCTATTGTTTGGCTTGAATTTAGGAAGGCCCTAATGTTTATTTAATGTTTTGATCTTGCCAATTTTTAATTAATTAGGACTTATATTCGTATGATGTGATCACACAAATAGCCTCGAAGATGTGAGGGTTTATGTCGTATCGGACGACTACCTCGGAATCCTAAGACCGGTTTGCAATGCAAATGCCTAACAAACGGTTGAGGATTTATGTTGCACTAGGCAAACTACCTCGAAGTCCTATGGTTTAGTTAATTAATTCTAAGAAATGTTTTGTTGCAGTAGATCCGAGTTTTCGTTGACGATGATGGCCGTGTTGCCCACTATGCTCCGAGCTCCTTGTTGTTGCAGAGGGTTTAGTTTTAGAAATCATAAATCAAGAGATGAGAGAAGTGTTCTGGTTTAGAGAAGGTCTTAATTTCCAAGTGTTTTTAATGTTTTAATTAGAACAAATCTTAAAGTTGATTATAACAACACCGGTTAAGATCCCACGGTTCCATCCTTTCGGCATCGTTATTTTTATCGGATTCACTTAGTCCAGATGAATTTACTAAACCCAACTAAATGAGTTCCACACTTTCATTTAGACCATGGGAAATCCCGTTAGCAACACGTAGGTTACATCATCCGAGGTATTCCCGATCATCCAACAAGACGTTTTAATTTAGTTGTAGTTGTAGTTTTGTTGTTCTGTTTGTGATTAAATTTTGAGTTGTTTTATATTTTGAAATGTTTTGGCGGTGAATTTTATCTTGTAATGACTTTTAATTTAGTTTTGGTTTCAGTTTTAGGGACTATCCTAAAGGTGTGGGTTTTCATGCAACAGTTGTTTATCATGCAACAAAAGTAAGTGCGATGCGATTAAGTAAATTGCAATAAAATAAAAGCGTACCTGGAAGGTCTTCCCGTCATCCCAAGCTGCACTTAAAACACAATTTAGAATATTTAAGCATTTAAAGCAAGTTCCTAGGTAAAGCTAGGTAAAGCTAAGGGAAGGGTTATGGTTTTCTACCAAGTTCCTAATCCTATAGCTAGTCACCTCCTATGACGTCTAGGTTCTTGTATTTTGATAAGGATGATTTTCTTCTGCAAAGAACAATTAAGTTTAATTTGTTCTTGAAGACATTCCATCATATTGAGGAAATGCTTAAGACGAATCTTAAACATCTTTTCAATATTTCTGGAATTGTCCTAAGTCCAAATAAACTCAATTGTACAAGTGAATTAATCATCCAGGGTTTTAGTTAGGTTTTTTTCTTTTTTTTTTCCTAGCTCAGTGAATTAGGATGTTTGAATATCCTATGAGTGAAGTGACACTTCACTTAATACTCCATTTAGGAGTTATAGTAATAAAAGCTCCTAAGGGCAAGTTGATTTTTAAAGTATTTTTAATGATTTAATGATTTAATTTAGTTTGATTTAATCATAAAAAGTTACTTAATGATTTTAAGTTTGGAATAGTGTTCAAGTTATTTTAGATTTAATTTAAGTCTTAATTTAGTTCAATTTCAACTTAATTTCAGCTTGATTTAATTTAATTTAACTTTAATTCTGATTTGATTTAATTTTAGTTTAATTTAATTTTAATTTGATTCCAATTCAACTTTAATTTTCAATTTAATTCAATTTGATTTAATTTAATTTAATTTAAATTTAATTTGATTTGATTTTAATTTAATTTAATTTGATTTGATTTGACTTAATTTAATTTGGTTTAATTTAATTTTGATTTTTAATTTGATTTAATTTTAAAAAGTTTTAAGTATGATTTAATTTAATGGTTAAGTTTCTTTAAAATTTTAAATATTAATTTTGAATTATCACTTTAATTTGGGAAATTAAATATTATTGAAGTGATTAATTTAGGGATTTTTAAATTAAAGAATAAATCTTTTCCTAATAATATCCCTATTTTAATAATTCCAATTTTTTATTATTCTTCCAAATTTAATTAATTATTTAATTAAGGTTTATTTTAATTATTTTCAAATTGTTTGGTAGGTTTCCACCCTTTAATTACCTAAGTTTCAAACATCCAAAATCAACTTAGTATCAAATATTTTACCCACTCTTTTAATTAAACCTAAAATTTTTAATTATAGGTTAAAATTTTAATTACCATTTTGCCCTTTAAACTTACTAATTCCATAACTCACTAAATTGAGCTCAAATGAATTTGAAATTTTTATGTAACTTCACTCACATATCAATCAAGACAATAGAGGAGAAAATGTGATTTTTCTGTATTTAATTTATTTATGTAATTATTTTTGGTGGAAAATAGGGATTTTCAAGGAAAATTCAATAACATGACCAAGGGAAAGTTTCTGTCCTTAAGAAAATTATGGGACATTCCTAATGACCAGAGGACCACTTGGACCAATTTTGGTGATTTTTTGGAATTATATTTTCTTTATTATAATTATTTTTGAGTTTTGGAGTATTAATTAATTTAAAAATAAAATAAAGGTTGAAAAATGAATTTTATATTTTTCAAAAATCTCTCTAATATCAAGGAAACCAGAGAACCAATTTTTATAATTTTTTGATTTTTCTTTGATTTATTAGAATTATTTTAGTGGAAATGCTACAAAATACATTTTTTTAATTTTAAAATTACCTTAGGGCTTTAAAATTTAATATCTCATCATAGAGACTTAAAAAAAATATGGGGTTTGTTCCTAAGTGATTAAAATTCAAAATGTGACATTTTGGTGAATTTTATTATTTTTGTGATTTTTATTATTTTTAATTATTAAAAATATTAAAATAATGCAAAAAAATCAACTTTTTTAGAAAATTGCAATTTTAATTTTCTTAAATTTCTCTGATATCAGAGAGGCTCCAAAACTAATTTGGTAAATTTTTGAAAAATATTTTGAAAGTTATGAATTTTTAAAGTTTAAGTTTGGCTAAATGGCTTAATCAACCCATTTGATAGGGCTAACCAAGTCCAATTGACTTCAAACTTTTCTGGTTGGTTCCTCTGATCCTAAAGGTCAGTGGAGAATTGATTTCAAGTCAATTTGATGTATGATTAGCTCTAATTAATTAAAGCTCCATTTTGGGTGTTTAAGCCAATTAGGGTTATTCCAAGTGAGTTAACTCAAAACCTATTTTCCCTAGGGTCCTCTGGTCATAAGAAACATCACCAAATTTTCCTAGAATTTATTTCACAGCATCCTAATTATTGGAATTAAAATACTCAGAATAGTGACCTAGAATTGAAAAAGCAATAAATCTTCATAGGGATGGCCTTTGACTTTGGAAAATTCAGTGAATGTCCCCAAATTCAGAGGCTTCAAAAGCTCTATGGTCTCATGCCATGGTGAATTGTCTACATGCATGGAGAATTGAAAATGTGCAGAGAGTAAATAAATCATTAAAAATCAAATATTCAATGAAATTAAATGATTTCTTTTCCACATTATTCTCCTCTGTTCACAGAGCAAGAGGTATTTTTATTTTATTTTTATGATCTTTCTATACAAAGATATGAATTTTTGAAGTTTAGGGAATTAAATAAAAAAAAAATACCCTGATTTTCTATTTAAAACGGCGGCGCTGACTCATCCTAGGCATCTCCGAAACGCCGCGTGTCGCGCTGCCATTCGACGCCGCCACTTGAGTCAATAGCCCGGGTCCCGCCTTCCGCATATCATCCGCCGATCCGACCCGATCTGAGCCGTCCGTCCGCGCGTGTATTGAATGGACGGCATCCGCTCATCTTCCCCAGCCGTTCTCACCCGAGAGCCGTTCACACTAAAACCCTAAGAACTCACTCATTTCTCAACGAATTTTCGTGTTCTTGTGCTCTATGGATTCATCTTGAAGAGACGAACACATCTATACGGTGATCATGCATTGAAATTAAAGCATTTGAAATAGACAATCTCCAGAGACTTGGGATAAAGAGTTAGCTCATACCTTAGCTCAGAGAAGTGTGGCTTCGATCTGAGGGTTGTGTCCCCTTTGATTGGGGTCCAAGCAAGCCCAGATGAAGTCCCTTGGCTCGGTGAATTGTCCGGGTATGATTTTGACCAAGCCCGATTTCAACCTTTGGAGTCCGGAACGGATGGGTGGCACGGAGAGGGGGCATTCACCTGGGAACTCCTTCTCTTGGTCTTGTGCAGGTGTGGGTGAGTTTAATTTGACTTTGGTGGAGGATTTGGGAGTGTCCTGATTCAGCTCGAGAATTGAGCTCCAAAATTGAGCTCAATTAGTGGGGATTAGGGCAAGAGAGCAGTGGGGATCAAATGCTCTAGGTGTGGGGGAGAGTCTGGAGTGATTTTGGCAGAGTTTCCTTAAGGTTGGTTCAGCACCTCTTCATGGCCGAGAGGGGTGAGGTTTAAATAGGAGAGGCTGGAGGGCCTCCCAGTGGGAGTTAGGGACCGGGATCAGCTGCTCTTGGCAAGGGAAGAACAGCTGCAATGGTCACTGGGCATGGTGCAACTCAGCTAGGGAGAATTTCAATGTTTGGCTCCTTCCAAGGTCTCGGCCATGGTGTTTTCCGGCGACCCAGGCGGCTGGCCGGCAGGCATGAGTCACCATCTTGACCAGGGAGGTCAGGGCTTGGCAATGGTGAAGTCAATTGGGTTTGGACATGTGTAAAGGAGTTGGATCAAAATGGCATGGGGGCATGGCTATTTTGGCTCTAAATGGGTCAACCCATCCTTTTGGGCTAGGTGCACCACCCAAGGCTTGGTTTAGGCTGAAGAGAAAGTGATTTGGATCAGCTTGATTAGTGGGGTCAAGTCACAATCCAAGTACAATTAGGATTAAACATGGTTTAGGGAAGACATGGAAATGGTTAATCACGTTAAGGGAATGTGGAAAGGATCTCCTCCTTTTGCCCAATGTGGTAAGGTCACATGTGAACAACTCACATGGCTTGCATGTGGCTTAAGAGTGGCTTCATGGCTCATATATGGCTTGGGAAAAGTTGGCTTGGTTTCATGAAAGTGGGTTTAAGGAATTTTGGTATTTTAGTGGACAAATTTCATGAAGCTTGATTTGGAACTATTTGGTTATTGATTTTGGAACTTAGGAAGTGTTTTAAATCATAGGTATGATGAGAGAAATTTCATGTGGGCTTTTGGAATAAGTTTTGGGCTTTTAAATTTGTTTTGGATGGGTTTTTAGGAAGGTTTAAGAAAGTGGGCTTTTTAAGCTTGGAAATAAATTGGTGGATGGGAAATTTGTAAAAGTTTGGGCCAAATAATTGTTGGGTTTGGTTTAGGGATGTGTCATGAGTGATTTGAAACAAATTTGAGGTGGTTTGGGTTTGAATTGGGTTGAATTTGGGCTTTTTGGTAAAGTGGCCGATGGTAGGCCAAATTGGGTTAACATGGGCTAATGTTGGGCTAATGTTGAAATTGGTGTAAAATTAATGTTGAGAAATGTTTGTAGGGCTGTTTCAAAGAGGTTTCAACTTTGGTTGGGTTTGGATTTTGGGGTTTGGGCCTATTTGGGTTAGGTTTAGGTGTAGGCCCATGTAAGGAGTTTTGGCTTTGGGTTGAATTTGAGCTGGGTTTGGGTTAAAATTTTGGTTAAATCATGTTAGTTTTTTGTTTGTAGGGATGTTAGGGAAGGTTTAGAAAAGATTTGGGGTTAATTGGAGTTGAATTGGGTTAGTTTGGGCTAAGTTTGGGTCATGGGTCCAAATTGGGCTTTAAGGTCAAAAGTGAAATTGGATTCGAATGCCAATCAAATTGGGCTTGGATTTGGTCTAGATTGGTGTTGGGGATGTTGAATTGAAGTTTAGAATTGAATTGGACCAGAATTTGGGTCAATTGGGTAGGTTTGGTTTGACATTGGGTTCACTTTGGGTTAAAATGGGTCAAATTGGGGATTTTGACAAAAGTGGGGTAAATTGACAAAATTGGCCCATGGTGTAGTTGAACAAAATGAAATTGGGAATATTTTGGATTTTCAGGAATTTTTTTGGAATTTTCGGAGTTTTTTGGATTTTTGGGTCAAGAGGGGCATTTTGGTAATTTGGAGGGTATTGGGGTATTTTTTGGAATTTTGGGTATTTTGGGTAAAAATGGTCAATTTGAGTGGTGGGAGAATGTTTAGGATTGATTTTGAGGAATTTGGGTGATTTTGGAGAATTTTGGAAAATTTGGGTAATTTCGAGGTTTTGGGTAGAGTTAGACAGTGCTGGGTCCCGGGGTCAAAAATTGAAAATTTGGAAAATTGAAGATTGGGTAAATGTAAGTGGAATGAAATCATTTTGGTTGAGCCATGAAGCCATATCAAGCCCACATGAGCCATGAAGGGGCTCATTTGAGGCATTCACTTATGTTGTTCCTAACCTCTTGCCTGAGGGCTTAGGGGTTAAGGACCATCCATGTGAATCACCTTCATGAGTCGGGAGTTCAAGTTGGGTATGGGTGTGGTTTTAGGAGGTGTGTGAGAGTGTAGTGTATAAGTGTAGTGTGTGTGTAAGTCAGCCCTCACTGGACTGAGCCACCTGTGGCGAGTCCTAAGGCCAAAGAGTCCTATAGGAACTCATCCTTTAAACTTCCACATTTGATTTCAACCCTCTAGGTGATTAGGGGTCTACAATCAAGTTTTTGGAGTTTGCAGGTAGTTAAGAAGTGGTTTGAATTTCTAAGTGGTGGGTCCCAATTCTAATCCTCTAGGATAGTCAAAGGAAAAGCTCAAGGCTAGATCCTAAGTACTAAAAAAGGAAGAGAAGACCTCATCAAAAATGAGGTCAACATAAGTCAGTAAGGAAGTTATGGATTGTCTTCTATTCTCAATTTATTTTCCTCACAAAAGTGAGGTCAACAGAGGAAGATAAAAATAATCATTTTGTTTATTTTCTATCTGTATTCATTGAGAGAGTAATTCCTCTGTCTTTAACCATTGCACATTATGACTGTCCTCTCCTTTTATTGATAATGGTTATAGGCATGTAATAGAGTACTACAACATTTATGTCAGCTATGATCAAATTGGGAGGTTAAAGCTTCCAACAGTGTTTATGATCACAAGATCAATTGTTTCGAGGACCAATTTTGGCTAGCTCTTAAATTCTTTTTTGTGTTGTGAGATGGTGGACATCTTGTTTTTTTGTTGGTTGATGTTTCAGTGGATAAGCCGTAACTTAATATTGATTAAAATGGCATTCATCACGTGTACTCATTCTCAACAGTTGTATTGCTCAGTGAATCTACTTTAGAAACTCTTTACCTCAAAGTAATATCATGATAATATAGTGATAGTCTCCTTAAATATAAGGACTAAGGTTTAAGAAGACAAGATTCTTAGCTAGGTAAAGAAGTTCTGCTTTGTCCATAATATAGGTGGTTGGAAGTTTCTGATGAGGCCGCAACCTTATGCGAGCAACCAATCTAGTTCTATTAAACTAAACATTAAAGTGCATATGAGTTTTGAAGCTCGAAAGCTAATAAAAATTAATGTCAAGTGGTACACTTCTCTTAAGTTCTTGAAAGTGATGTTGAGAAGTAATATCACCAAAATTTGTAAAACTTTAGTCTGTTGCACATAATATTTGATTGAGTGGCGAATTTGATTATTTTTCTTCAAATGAAAATGAAGAGAAGAGGCTCATTGGCTCCTTCTATGTTTGATTCAAGGTGATGCAAGCTCTTCTTTTCTTCCCCCTTTTATCACAAAAAGGTAAATCCTTTAGCCGTCATGGTGAGTCATGGGATGGTCAATGTAGGGCCCTCAATGCCTAGAGGGGAGACCGTGATTTCAGGATTAGTAAGAATTGGTGTGAAGAAAGAGGAAGATAAATCTTTGTATTTTCCTTGAATGATCACTAGCACGACTTGCTAGGTGGTATCTATATTCGAGAATCAAGCATATCGTCACAAATAAGAGGGTTAAAAAAAATCCATATCAAAAAGGAAAGAAGATTGTTGGAATAGAGGCCTCCTTAGAATCTAAGAAGGTTATCTCCGAAGCTCGCCCAGAAAACCAGAAGTTCATTGAAGGGGTGAAAAGAACGTGAGTTATGTCACTAGCTATCTCTAAGGAGCTGCCTTAGAATGACATTAATTTGAGAGATCACATTATCCTTATCATTGAAGAAGATACTAGGGTAATTGTATATATGACCTAGGAATGTTTATCATAGAGTGAGTACCTAGCCCAACTTTACTAGTTGGATCCAGTTATCAGCTCGGAGCGGCTTAGTCAGGTAGACGTTCACATTGATGAGGCTGATATGTGCCTCCACTTATGGAGAGAATGTTCTATGCTTGGAAATGGGAGTACATGATAAGTCAATCATAACACATGATTATTTAGTAATGTTAGGAATTGAAGCTCAACCTAGTCGAATTGATGGAAGATATGAAAATTTGGCTTGGCTAACCAAGGAGACTGATAAGGCGGCCTTGAAGAAATAAAATGCTAGTATGAACACAAAAATCTCAAGAAATTTCAAAGAAATAGTGGTTGGTGATCCTGATATCTTTTATATGTAAGGATTTATGAAGTTGACACCACTACTTGAAGATTTTCGATCCCTGACAACGGCTCCAAAAACTTGATCCCCACCACAAGAATCCTGGTATGTTTATAATTGTGGTAATAAGATTATAATAATGTTTATGATATAAAATTTCTTTCTTTATAATGGCACAAACAACTTGATTTCGATGTAAATAAGAATTCAACGGTTATACTTAAATTTAGAGATTCTATACAAGTATATGTATCGTTATCAAGTAATATATGACTTTCTGATTAAGCCCAGAAATATCAATCTCAAGGGGAAAAGTTCTGGATATTTAAAAGATAAAAAGGTTTTAGATCACAAAATCTATTTAGAAAAAATCACTTAAATAGTTTTAGATAATAGAAAACTTGAAAATGTGATTATTTTTGGTATTTTCTTAAATTTTGAAATAAAGTAAACAATTAACTAACTATAACGAGATTTTTGTAAGATTAAAGAAATATAGATGAAAATATATTTTCCCTTATCATGAATAAGTAATAAGTACATGAATTATATTGTGGAAGTATTCAAATTGTGTTGTGCCAATTAGGAGCAATAATATTATTTACCCTTACTAGAGATGCTATAAAGAACTTTGCCTAGTTTAAAGTTTGAATAGCTTTTAAGACGAGTTAGGTAGGGAAGATACTAGCACTGACTCTAGAGTTCCCTCCTTTCCCTCCACCTGGGAGCTAACATCTCGCATCAAAACCTAAAACAATAAACCAAATTGGGGGCTTTAGTCTATCACCCTAAAGTCCTCTAACTCTACACCCATCAAAGTATATTTTTCTATTTATTTGCACAAAATTATATGAATTACTTTCTCATCCATAAAATCTCATGTGATTTCTACCAATTGTTGATTGAGACAATACCTACTAGGATTTTATATGTTCTCACAACAATGTTAACATCTTAATTGGCCAAATCAAGAAGTAAATGAAGTGCAAGGATCAAATCAACACAACTTCTTCCAACATTAAAGATCAACACTTCCACAACTTCCATCTAACACTTAATTACTTTTCATTAAGGAAAAAGATAAGGAAAACTACTCAGAATCCATGGAGAAAACACAACAAGTAATTTTAAAAGTAGAAATCATGTAGAAAATACAAGAAGTCTCAATTAAAACCAAATGACGTACAAAGATAAAAACTTATCTCAAGTTCCTCTCCACAAAACAATTGAATTTCCTTTGAATCTCTTCCTTTCTTTTACAAGACTCCCTAGGACTTGTCGCACAACCCAACAGAGTTCAAATCTCTCTATAACAATGGATTTTTATTTAGAAATCTCTACTCATCTTACCTTTCACTAGGAGATAAGTGTGAAGAAACCCTTTCCTACTATAACTACTCTCTAATTATTCTTAAAACTCTGTAGAGCCTAACTCTTACTCCTCCTTTTTCTTCTTCTTAAAGTCCTTTCTTTTATACATTCTCAAAGGGTTTCTCGATGTCCCTTCAAAATGTGTCCATATTCAATGAATCTACCCAAGAGATGCATCCTTTCAAGTGAATTTTGAATGTCTTTTGGCCCACTTGATCAGTTACCCACGTTTGTACGAAAGGGTGCCTCAACCACCTCTTAAAAATTCACTAAAAATTCCTTAAAATAGCAAAGTAACTACCATGTGCTTAAGCGCGAGGCCTTTAGCACTTAGCACGACTTTCTTTATCTGCTGGCGCTTAGGCGCCCCTGTTCATTTTAACACCTTCTTCATATTTCGCTTCAAATTTTATATTTTTCGCTCATTTTGACATATTTAGTCCATTTACTGTACTTGAAAGAAAAACACGTAAATGTCTTCCATTAAAATGTAATATCATCAAAAATAGGTATAAAACTATTATATATTATAGGTATATCAGTTGGCCAAGAACAAAAAATAGAATTGGGGTCTGACAAGGTGAGGCTGCAAGAAGAACTAGCAAAGAGTTGTTGGTGTTTGAAAGTTATGGACGGGATGTTACCTTGGCCTTAACTCAGATTAATAGAATGAAGGAGACTATTTTACTTAAAGATATTGAAATTGAAGATTTAACAAAGAGTACCTAAGAGAGCTATGAGGTGATGAGAGGTTTACAGATCAAGTCACTGACTTAAAAAAGACAGATCCATGGTAGGCCAATTGAAGGTGAACTCTTTGACTCCTTCACTAAGTCCCAAATATATCAAGATCAATTGATGGATTATTACATGCATGTACATAGATCTTACTTGAATTTCTCTGAAAGAAATATGGTTTTGGGACTGGAGTGGAAGGACATAATCGTGTAGTGGATCTTGCCAATTAGCCTGATACATCTGAGGTTGAAGATGATGTTATCTCTGGAACTGATTAATCTTCTTATTTCTTGTATTTTCTTTTAATAGAGTGTTGTAACAGTGACCATTTTATGAATGATATGTTTTTATATCAATATTGTGGAGGTTGTATGTTCATTGTCTACCACTCATTTTTTTAAAGATAGTTGTTCCACGCTTAAGTATTTTAATCATCATACCTGCAGTACTAAGAGGGTATTTCCACTTATGCCCATGGATTTGATTAAGATATAGAGGTTGATTTAAGTTTCGTGCTCATTTCCCATTCTTCTTTGTGCTTGATTATTTGAAGTACTCTCGCTCGAGAATGATATTTTCTCTTATGTCAAAGTTCTTTTTTGTTATGCAACCATAGCTTTTTCTCTTGATTCCTCTTCCATATATGAGATTACTATTAACATAGAAAGTGTGGTGTGGAGTTTCTGAAAGAAAAACATACCACTAGATCTTGTTTAGATGTATGTGCGCTGATATACGTGCAAGAAAAGAGTGTTTATAATGATTCAATGGTTCTACGTCTAGCTTGCAAGGACAAAGCACTGAATACTATCAATGAAAGGGAACTATGCTGCTTGTTTATTATAACAAATGTCATTTTATTATATACCAAGTTTAATCTTATGTTGAGTTTGACACTTTGATTTTATCAGCTTTGAAGCTTGCAAACAATATTTAATAAAAAATGCTTCTAATGTTATGTGTAAGATGCATCAATTCAAGATAAGTGAAATCTCAAATTCAACATAAAGGTCATAAAAATGTTTTTTTTTTTCTAGTGAAAACTAATCTGGTAGGCCTTTTTTCTGACACGTTGAATGTTTAAATCCAATCTTGAGATTCTTTACTCTATTCCCAACTAACATGCTATGCATTCGAGTTAACATTTAGTAAGATTAATTGTTTGGTTTTCTAAAAAAGTAATGTAACGTAAGAAGAATTTATTGTAACAGTAGAGCATTGTATTTGTAATACTTTAGTGGTATTTAATTCAGAGTGAGCTAATGTAGGATTTCATATCTAATTTATTTGATTTGAAGACAAATGGAAACAAAATAGATATAAAGTTGATAATGAGCAAATAGGAGACAAGAGGCAAGAAAAGTGGGTGGATGGTTAGTGATGGGCATGCAAGAAAGTGGGAGATTATAGCTAGTCATCGGAGATAGCAAGTAACTAAAAAGTGACAGATGACAGCGGGCGCTGACAATTGGTGGTTGGTGGCAACCGGTGGATTTTACAGGTGGACGGCGGTGGCGGGTGGCCAGTGATGTCAGGAGGATAGCATTGAAATTTGCCAAAATTCAACAAATTTTAAATACATTGAACTAATAAATGGATTTCAAATGCATTATTATTTTTTACATTATTTTTTGGATTATTCCCATAAAATAGTTGAATTTAATTGTATGAGAGAGGATTTAGCTGATATGGAAGAGAAAAAATTGTGTTTTAAATTTTACTTTCAATTTTAATTGCAATGGTGGTTTCAATGGAATGTTTTTCCTGCATTCTTTCCAACATGTCTAGCAAAATTTTCCTTTCACGCCTCTGTGATTCTTGTATATGTTCTTTTGAATTCTCTCAGATGATTTCTTTCCCTATATCATTTTTTAAGGAATTACGGCTCTTTTTTGTTATGTTAACCATAGATTTTCATTTACTTATGATTTGTTCAATTAGGATGTTAACATTGAGATATGTATCTCCTACCAGTTGTGTAGAGAAACAAAATGGTTAACCACAAAATTTAGGTAATAATAGACATATTTTATCTAGGTTTTACAACGTAGAAAGGGGATCAAAATAAATATGTGGGATGTCATGGAGATTGAGGAAGCCTCAACTTCATGGATTTCAGCCTTCTTTTGACCTATACATAAGCATAAGAAGAACTTTCTATCTCTATCAATAAATGCCACATTGGGGAAAGTTTAGGAAAACTATGAACTATCATATCACTTAAATCATAGGGGCTCGAGCCTCACAAACCTTGAAGAACAGTAAGATCTATTTTCCCTTATTTTTGTCTTTTCCAAAATTGTTATCTTTTCTTTCATTCTTAATAAGATTTTAGGAAATCACCACCTATTTTTTATGATCATGCTAAACCAAGTTTCAAAGAATAGCAATCTAGAGATCTGCCCTCCAGAATAATTCCTAACACTTACCTATTGGGATTGGTACGTTGTACTATTTAACTGTATTATTACTTGACATGTATACTTGTGTGATACACTGACCTGTTTTATCATAACTTTTCTTTCTATCAAGTTTTTGGTGTCCTTGCTAGGGAAAGACATTAAGAGGAATTCTAATTTTATGAGAACATTAGTTAAACTGCGGAGAATCCATGTTTAGCAATTTTTATTTTTCATTTTTAATTATTTCATATTTTTTAAAAATTGAATTGTTGATCTTGTAGGTGCTGAAAGAATAAAATTTGAGAAAAAAATAAAAGATTCAAAAGTAAATAAGTAGATAAATAAATAAGTATTTGTTGTTAAATCTATTTGTTTTCTTTTACATATGTAGTATGCTTTGCATGTGTTCTTATTCACTGACTCGTGAGGGTAGTTGTGATTGATTATTGCATAGATTTTGTTGGGGTTGTCTTTTGGATGCATAGGAGAGCTGAGGATTCAGTTTAACATTAATTGTTTATAGATGTCTTAGGAGAGCATAAGTGTTCATCAACAGAACTGTATAAATGGCTACTCCTCGGGTACTCATCATGAAACTCTTTAGGGATTATGCTAACCCGTTAGTATAAGAGATCCATCAATTACCTAATTGCTTAAGCCGTCATTTTAAATTGAGATCTATCATAATTAAAATGGTACAAAATAACCATTTTGGGGGAACACCATCTGAGGATCTGAACCTTCATTTAGCAAACTTTTTAGAACTATGTGCCACATTTTAGTATAAAGATGTCCCCTGCGACGTTGTTAGATTGTGGTTATTCCCATTTTCTTTAAGGGATAGTGCCAAGATGTGGTTGAATTATTCAATACCAGTATTCATTACAACCTATAATGATTTAGCCCAGAATTTCTAAGTCAAGTATTTTCCACCTTCAAAAACTATCAAACTGAGAAATGACATCACTTCTTTTGTCCAAATAGAGGGGGAACCAAATATGAAGCCAAGGAAAGATTCAAAGTACTACCTTGAAAGTGTCCACACCATGCCTTGCCTGATTGGTTGATCATCCAAAATTTTTATAATAGACTAGTAGGCTCACTTAGATCCATCATATATGTTATTGCAGGAGGTTACCTAATGGCAGAAACTTTTGATGAAGCCTAAATAGGATAGAAGAGATGGCTAACAGTAGTATTCAGTGGCCACTGATAGTGTCAACCCAAAGAAAGTAACTAGTGTGCTAGATATTAATGTATTGACCATCCTAGTAAACCAAGTGGCAAACATTTCAAAGAAATTAGATAATCTAGTAGTATATTCAGTGTCAGGATTACCATCAAGTGAAGGAATGATGTACGGACAAGTGATAGATCCTAGCCTGACCACTTTCCAAGCTGTGAATGCCATAGAAAATTAAGGGCACAATCCTTATTCTAACAACTATAACCCAGGATGGAGAAACCACTTAAATATTTTATGGAACAAGAACAACCAACAGTGGGGGAACCTAGAAGCCAAACTTGTAAGTAATTGTAATAACCAAGGAAATAGCCCCCAGAGGTAGCAATGCCCACCATAATTTAAAGCTATTCCCATCCTACCTAGAAAAGTCATCAATTGAGGAATTAGTGATTCAAATGAAGAGCACATTATAGAGCCAAGTTGTAGCTATTAAGAACTTTTAAACTCAATTAGGATAGGTGTCAAATTCGATGAATAATAGATCCCTAGGAGCACCTACCTAACAACACTGAGGTGAATCCAAAAGATTAAAATTTAAAAAGTATTAGGTAGTGGGAGTGTGGATTCGAGAAGAAAGGAGACAGAGATATAGGAGTAAAATTACCCCTGGGAAATCAAGCATCAAAAAAGATATCTCTACTATTCAAACCCAAATGAGATACTTCCACCTCCATTCCCTCAGAGAATGCATAAGCCTCGAATAGATCCTAGTAGCTTTATTATTCCCTATGCTATAAGAAAAAAATTTCATGGAAAGACACTTTGTGATTTAGGAGCCAGTAGTAGCCTCATGTTTATGAGAATCTACAAAGAACTCAAAATAGAAAAAATTAAACTTGTGAATTTGACCCTTCAATTAGCTGGTCAATCTGTGACACAACCTTGGGAAATTATTGAAACTTTGTCGCTCACTATAAAAAGATTCACCTTTCCTATTGATTTTTGTGATATTAGATCTAAAAGAGGATAAGGAAATGCACATAATTTTTAGGAGACTTTTAAAGCCACTGGTAGGGCTATTATTGATGTTCAAGTGGGAAACATAATTCTAAGAGAAAATGATTAAGAAGTGACATTTTACGTGTTGAAATCACATGAATTTCCCCAAGCTTCTAGGGCTGATCAAAACCGGAGAATAAAGATGGCGACATGGGTTGTGGGGAGCCAATCTATAGAAATGTAGGAGTTAAACCCAGAAGAGCAAATAATAATAGATGAATTATTGAGGAATCTAACTGATAATGTTGATGCTCTTCATTTAGGTGAATCGCAGACATTAAGTCATGACCTGTTAGGAGAAAACCTTATTCTGCCCTTGGTGGGTATTAATGATTATTTAGCTGGAAATTAAAGGTTACTACACAATCTCAACTCGGAGGTGAGATATTTTGAGCATGATTTGGAAGGATCTGAAAGAATAGCATCATTTGAGGATTTATTTGACATGCTAAGATGGCCTATAATTAAGATGAATAATTGGGGATTTCTAAAATAGCAATTTGATCATTGACATCCAGTATAGGATTAACTATTGAAGCCTCTTCTAGCTGAGGATGTTAAACCAAGTGCTACAATGGGAGGCAACCAAAGTGTTATCTTATGATTTATTTTATTGTGTGTGATTATCTACATTTATTTTGATTTCTGATCTAGTGTCTAGTTTATGGCTTTTATGCTTTCGTACTTTTATGATGTCATGTTCCTCGACGAAGTAGATGGTCTACATGGAGGGGGAGGAGATAAGAATTTTGTGTGACATTGTGTTGGGGTTGGTGTGACTGATCTACCTAAAAAATACACATTTTTATGCCTTATTTATGATTCAATTCTTAACGATATTATGCTTTAATGAAAGATATTTTTATGTTTTTGGATGTAGATGATTTAAAAAGAGTTCAAGAAAGAAAAAGAAGGAAAAAGGAGCAAAAAGGAGCAAAAATGGAGCTTATGGAGCATAAGTTTGGAATTATTGGCCTGGCGCCTAGGCGCCAGAATCCGGCGCCTAAGCTTCAGTTCGATACAGACGCTGTCAAGTTTTTTTTGATGACTTTGGGCAGTTATTTTGACGGTGTTAAGCGGTTATTGGAGCTTCTAAAAGACTGGAAGTTACTCCTAATATATAAGACATGTGATACAATGTATTTGGACACAAGGAAACAGTCTTGATCGTGAAGAGGTACGACCCAAAGTGAAGAGGTGCAAAAGACCTTGTCACGGAGTCCAATGCCAGATCCTGGCGCCTAGGCGCGACAGTTACCTGTCGGTATATTTTTAGGTTAGGAGTTTTATTTTGAAAAGGGGGTCGCCTAACAGAAATTGTCGGCGAATTTTAAATTTAATTTACATATATATATGATTTGGAAAGTAGTATTTTGATTTTTAAAAAATAAAAAAATTTTTAAGATATGAAATCAAACTGATCTCACATCTCAAATAATTTATATAAACGAGCACTGCACCACAAAACGTGTGTCCATTCCGAAGAATAGGCACACTGTTTGATGGTGGGGCTCGATTAAATAAACTAGAAGGTTTGTGATATCCGTTTGGTCTGCGAACCAATTTTATAAGCCGACAAGTTCCACCGCTTAATATGAAAACATTAAACGAGGTTTATATTACTCGGGTTCTTAAAATTCCCTATAAGGGCAAGCCCCTATAGTTAATTACATCTTAAGTGACGGGAATCACCTAAGAAAACTCTCGATAATAATCGATAATTCGCTCTCATGAATTTCAAAGTTTAAGTCTTCGAGGGATTGAATTTTGGAATTTCAATAGGGAATGGATCAAATTTAGAACATTTTATTTTGGGAATTCAAAGGAAGAAAGGTAGGAGAAATCACGGATTCAAAGCGAACTTCGGTAATTTCCCGACTATCCTACTGTTTGGCTTGGATTTAGGAAAGCCCTAATGTTTATTTAGTATTTTGATCTTACCAATTTTAATTAGTTAGGACTTATATTAGTATGATAAAATCATTCAAATAGCCTCTAAGATGTGAGGGTTTATGTCGTATCGGACGACTACCTCGGAGTCCTAAGACCGGTTAGGGCTTAATTTACATGATATGATCATGCAAATGCCTAACGAAGAGTTGAGGATTTATGTTGCTCTAGGCAAGCTACCTCGAAGTCCTATGGCTTGGTTATTTAATTCTAAGAAAGTTTTGCTTGAAGTAGACTCGGGTTTTGTTGATGACGATGGCCGTGCTTGCCCACCATGCTCCAAGCTCCTTGTTGTTGCAGAGGTTTAGTTTTAGAAATCATAAATCAGGAGATGAGAGAAGTGTTTTGGTTTAGAGAAAATCTTAAAATCCAGGTGTTTTTTAATATTTTAATTAAACAAATCTTAAAGTTGATTATAACAACACCGGTTAAGATCCCACGGTTCCATCCTTCCGGCATCGTTATTTTTATCGGATTCACTTAGTCCAGATGAATTTGCTAAACTCATCTGAATGAGTTCCACACTTTCATTTAGACCGTGGGAAATCCCGTTAGCAACACGCAGGTTACATCATCCGAGGTATTCCCGATCATCCAACAAGACGTTTTAATTTAGTTGTAGTTGTAGTTTTGTTGTTCTGTTTGTGATTAAATTTTGAGTTGTTTTATATTTTGAAATGTTGTGGCGGTGAATTTTATCTTGTAATGACTTTTAATTTAGTTTTTGGTTTCAGTTTTAGGGACTATCCTAAAGGTGTGGGTTTTCATGCAACAGTTGTTTATCATGCAAGAAAAGTAAGTGCGATGTGATAAAATAAATTGCAATAAAATAAAAGCGTACCTGGAGGGTCTTCCCGTCATCCCAAGCTGCACTTAAACACAATTTAGAATATTTAAGCATTTAAAGCAAGTTCCTAGGTAAAGCTAAGGGAAGGGTTATGGTTTTCTACCAAGTTCCTAATCCTATAGCTAGTCATCTCCTATGACGTCTAGGTTCTTTTATTTTGGTTTGAGGACGATTTTCTTCATCAAAGAACAATTAAGTTCAATTGTTCTTATAAATATCCTATCATATCGAGGAAGTGCTTAAGACGAGTCTTAAACATCTTTTCCATATTTCTAGGATTATTTTTAAGTCCAAGAGAATTTAATTATACAAACGAATTAATCGTCCGGGAGTTCAAGTTTTGTTGTTATCTTACTCAGTGAACTAGGACATTTGAATATCCTATGAGTGAAGTAACACTTCACTTAACGTTTCGTTTAGGAGTTATGACAACAAAAGCTTTCGAGGCAAATTGATGTTGAATGGTTTATGATTTAATTTAATTTCGAGTTAATGGATTTAAGTTTGGAATAGTGTTCAAGTTGTTTTAGATTTATTTTTGAATTCTTTATGTCTTAGGTGATGTTATTTTTAATTCAATTTAATTTAACTTTAATTTAATTTAATTTGGTTTAGTTTTAATTTTAATTTAATTTATTTAATTTAATCTAATTTTAATTTTAACTTGATTTTATTATTTTTTATTTTAATTTAATTTAATTTAATTTAATTTGATTTAATTTAATATGATTTAATTTAATTTAATTTAATTTAATTTAATTTAATATGATTTAATTTAACTTAATTTAATTTAATTTCATTTAATTTAATTTAATTTGATTTAATTTGATTTAATTTAATATGTTTTAATTTAATTTTATTTAATTTAGTTTAATTTAATTTAAATTTAAATTTAATTTTATTTTTAATTTTAATTTAATATTTTATTTTTTTATGTTTTAAAGATAATTTAATTTTAATTGTTAAAGCATTAATTTAATTGAAATTTTAAAGGATTTAATTTAAATGTTTTAATTTTAATTTAATTTAATGATTAAGCATTTCAAGTTTTGAATTTAGATTATCATTTTAATTAGGAATTGAATATTATTGAGGTGATTAACTTAGGGATTCTTAGATTAAAGAATAAATTTCTTCCTAATAATATCCCTATTTTAATAATTCCAATTTTTCATTATTCTTCCAAATTTAATTAATTATTTAATTAAGGTTTATTTTGATTACCTTCAAATTATTTGGTAGGTTTCTACCCTTTAATTACCTAAGTTTCAAACATCCAAAATCAATTTAGTATCAAACATTTTACCCACCCTTTTAATTAAACCTAAAATTTTTAATTATAGGTTAAAATTTTAATCATTTATTTTGCCCTTTAAACTTACTAATTTCATAACTCACTAAATTGAGCTTAAATGAATTTGAAATTTTTATGTGGCTTCACTCATATGTCAATCAAGACATTAGGGGAGAAAATGTGATTTTTCTGTATTTAATTTATTTATATAATTATTTTTTGTGGAAAATAAGGGTTTTCAAGGAAAATTCAACAACATGACCAAGAGAAAGTTTCTGTCCTTAAGAAAATTATGGGACATTCCTAATGACCAGAGGACCACTTGGATCAATTTTGATGATTTTTTGAATTATTATTTATTTATTATAATTATTTTGAGTTTTAGAGTATTAATTAATTTAAAAATAAAATAAAGATTGAAAGATGAATTTTATATTTTTCAAAAATCTCTCTGATATCAAGGAAACCGGAGGACCACTTTTTATAATTTTCTGATTTTTCCTTGATTTATTAGAATTATTTTAGTGGAAATGCTAGAAAATACATTTTTTAATTTTAAAATTACCTTAGGGCTCTAAAATTAATATCTCATCATAGAGACCTAAGAAAAATATGGGATTTGTTCCTAAATGATTAAAATTCAAAATGTGACATTTTGTTGAATTTTATTATTTTTGTGATTTTTATTATTTTTTAATTATTAAAAATATTAAAATAATGCAAAAAATCAACTTTTTTAGAAAATTGCAATTTTACTTTTCTTAAATTCCCCTGATATCAGAGAGGCTCCAAAACTAATTTGGTGAATTTTTGAAAAGTATTTTGAAAGTTATGAATTTTTAAAGTTTAAGTTGGCTAAATGGCTTAATCAACCCATTTGGTAGGGCTAACCAAGTCCAATTGACTTCAAACTTTTATGGTGGGTTCCTTTGATCCTAAAGGTCAGTGGAGAATTGATTTCAAGTCAATTTGATGTATGATTAGCTCTAATTAATTAAAGCTCCATTTTGGGTGTTTAAGCCAATTAGGGTTATTCCAAGTGGATTAATTCAAAACCTATTTTTCCTAGAGTTCTCTAGTCACAAGAAACATCACCAAATTTTTCTAAGATTTATTTCACAACATGCTAATTATTGGAATTAAAATACTCAGAATAGTGACCTAGAATTGAAAAATCAATAACTCTTCATAGAGATGGCCTCTGACTTTGGAAAATTCAGGGAATGTTCCCAAATTCAGAGGCTTCAAAAGCCACTATGGTCTCATGCCATGGTGAATTGTATACATGCATGGAGAATTAAAATAGTGCAGAGAGTAAATAAATGATTAAAAATCAAATACTCAATGAAACTAAATGATTTCTTTTCCACATTATTCTCCTCTGTTCACTGAGCAAGAGGGTATTTTTATTTTATTTTTCTGATTTTTCTACACAAAGTTATGTATTTTTGAAGTTTAGGGAATTAAATAAATAAGAAAATGCCTATTCCTACTTATCCAGCGCGACGCCCTGTCATCCTCGGCATCTCCGAACGACCACGCGGCGCGCTCCCATTCGACGCCGCCACTTGAGTCAGCAGCCCGGGTCCCGCCTTCCGCGTATCATCCGCTGGTCCGACCTAATCTGAGCCGTCCATCCGCGCGTGTATTGAATGAACGGCATCCGTTCATCGTCCCCAAGCCTCCTAGCCCGAGAACCGTCCATCTTCTAGGCTTAAGATCTCGCTCGATACTTGACCAAATTAAACGTTCTTATGCTCTATAGATTTGTCTCGAGAAGACGAACACATCCATACGGTTTATGTGGCATGAAATCGACTCAATAAAAATGGAGAATGTTCAGAAGCTCAGGAAGAAGAGTAAGACCATACCTTTGCTCAGAGAAGTGTAGCTTCGATCTGAGGGTTGTGTCACCTTCGATTGGGTCCAAGCAAGCTCCAGATGAAGTCTCCTGGCCTGGTGAATTGTCCAGGTATGACTTTGACCAAGCCCGATTTCAACCTTTGGAGTTTGGAACAGATGGGTGGCCTGGAGAGGGGCTTTCACTGGGGAACTTCTCCTCTTGACCTTGTGCAGGTGTAGGTGAGTTTAATTTGACTTTGGTGAAGGATTTGGGAATGTCCTGTTCTGCTCGAGAATCGAGCTCCAAAATCGAGCTCGATTAGTGGGGATTAGGGCAAATTGACGAGTGGGGATCAAGTGCTCTAGGTGTGGGGAGAGTACGGAGTGATTTTGGCGAGTTTCCTTAAGGTTGGTTCAGCACCTCCTCATGGCCGAGAGAGGTGGGGTTTAAATAGGAGAGGGCTGGAGGGCCTCCGGGGAAGTTAGGGCTTGGGATCGACTGCTTAGGTCGAGGGAAGAACAGCCATGGTGGCCATTGGGCATGGGGCAACTCAGCAAGGTGGAATTCCAAAGTTTGGCTCCTCCCCATGTCTCGGCCATGGCGTTTTCCGGCGGCATGGTGGCTGGCCGGCCAGGCATTGGTCACCATCTTGTTCAGGTGGGTCAGGGCTGGGGTTTAGTGTAATCAATTGGCCATGGACATGTGTAAAGGGCTTGGATTAAAATGGAATGGAGATAAGGTCACTTTGGGTTCAAATGGGTCAACCCACCATTTTGGGCTTGGTGCACCCTTCCAAGTTCTGGTTTTGGGCTGGGAGGATCATGTGAGTCAACCTATTAAAGGTAGTGAAGTCCACATCGAAGGATTAGGTGGCAAAGTATGGTTTAGAGTGTATCATGTTTAAGGTAAAAAAGGTTTAAAAAGGTTTAAGAAAGAGATCCTCTCTCTTGCCATTAAAGGCTTGGTGACAAGTCAAACCCCCATGGCTTCATGTGGCTTGTCCATGGCTTGCATGTGGCTTCATTTGGCTTATCCTTGGCTTAGGAAAAGTGGATTCATTTATATGAAAAAGGAATTTGGAAATTTTGGAAATTTAGTGAAAATTTAGATGGTGCTTGATTTAGGTTGATTTGATGATTGATTTGGGACTTAGGAATTTATTCCAATTAAAGGGATGATGAGAAGGAGTTGTCAATGTGGGCTTTGGAATGGGTTTGGGCTTTTGGATGTTACTTTGGATGGGCTTTTAAAATGGTTTAGGGAAGTGGGATTTTGGATTTTAAAATGGACTTTAGGATGAAAATTTGGTAAAGGCTTGGGCCAAATAATTGCTGGGTTTGGTTTAGGGATGTTTCATGAGTGATTTGGAATAAATTTGAGGTGGTTTGGGTTTGATTTGGGTTGGATTTGGGTCTCTTTGGTAAATGGGCCAATGTAGGTCAAATTGGGCTAATTTGGGCCAATGTTGGGCTAGAGTTGAA
The DNA here is from genome assembly GCA_022702705.1 of Papilionanthe hookeriana x Papilionanthe teres. Lineage (NCBI taxonomy): Eukaryota > Viridiplantae > Streptophyta > Magnoliopsida > Asparagales > Orchidaceae > Papilionanthe > Papilionanthe hookeriana x Papilionanthe teres. The sequence goes on along the minus strand of CM040421.1, from coordinate 71,081,963 downwards.
ATTGATGTAAAATTAATGTTGGGAAATGTTTATGGGAATGTTTCAAAGAGGTTTTGGCTTTGTTTGGGTTTTGATTTTGGGGTTTGAGCTTATTTGGGTTAGGTTAGGGTTTAGGTCAAAATTGGGTCTTTTAGCTTTGGGTTGAATTTGAGTGGGGTTTGGGTCTAAATTTCGGGCAAATCATGTTAGTGTTTTGTTTGTGGGGATGTTAGGGAAGGTTTAGAAAAGATTTGGGGTTAATTGGAGTTGAATTGGGTGAGTTTGAGCTAAGTTTGGGTCATGGGTCCAAATTAGGCTTTAAGGTCAAAAGTGAAATTGGATTCAAATGTCAATCAAATTGGGCTTGGATTTGGTCTAGATTGGTGTTGGGGATGTTGAATTGAAGTTTAGAATTGAATTGGACCAGAATTTGGGTCAATTGGGTAGGTTTGGTTTGACATTGGGTTCACTTTGGGTTAAAATGGGTCAAATTGGGGATTTTGACAAAAGTGGGGTAAATTGACAAAATTGGCCAATGGTGTAGTTGAACAAAATAAAATTGGAAATATTTAAGATTTTTTGGAATTTTTTGGGAATTTTCTGAATTTTTGGATTTTTTGGCTAAGAGGGGCATTTTGGGTATTTGGAGGGTATTGGGAGGTATTTTTGGAAGTTTTGGTATTTTTGGCTATGAATGATCAATTTGAGTAATGTGGGAATGTTTGGGATTGGTTTTGAGGAATTTTGGGTGATTTGGAGATTTTGTAAAATTTGGGTAATTTCAAGGGCTTTGGGTAGGTTAGGCGGGTGTAGGGTCCCTGGGTCAAAAATTAAAAATTTGGAAAATTGAAGATTGGGTAAATGTGAGTGGAATGAAATCATTTTGATTGAGCCATGAAGCCATGTTAAGCCTATATGAGCCATGAGAGGACTCATTTGAGGCATTCATTATGTTGTTCCTAACCCTCTTAGCAAGGCTTAGGGGTTAAAGACCATCCATGTGAATCACCTGCATGAGTCAAGAGGTCAAATTGGGTATGGGTGTGGTTTTAGGAGGTGTGTGTGAAAATGTAGTGTATAGGTGTAGTGTGTGTGTAATTCAGCCCCTTCACTGACACTGAGCCACCTGAGGTAGTCCTAAGGCCAAAGAGTCATATAGGAACTCGTCCTTTAAACTTCCACATTTGATTTCAACCCTCTAGGTGATTAGGGGTCTACAATCAAGTTTGTGGGGGTTTGCGAGGAGTTAAGAAGTGGTTTGAATTTCTAAGTGGTGGGTCCTAATTCTAATCCTCCAGGACGAGTCAAAGGAAAAGCCTAAGGCTAGATCCTAAGTACTAAAGAGAAGAAGAGAAGACCTCATCAAAAATGAGGTCAACAAATGGACCCCCAATAGGTGTGGTGTGCTAACCAAGCACACCGTGCGTATTGGCGTTGACCGAAAAGATCAACAAAACCAACACAGATGTCCAAGTGACAAACTTAGGACGAAGTAGAAGAGTTTCCGCTGGGGAGTGTCAAGTATATCTCTGAGACTGGAGATTCTCGAACTCTCGTCGGGGAAAGGAAAAGGAGGTGAAATCCAAATCACATGATCTGGGGGAATTTTGGTTTAGATGTTGTTTTAGTTTAAATTTTGACGTGTAAGTTTAGATTTTAGCTTGAGTTTTAATTTAGATTGAAGTTTTGTTGAAATTAATTTGAAGGGATTTGAATCTTGAAATGAAAATCGGAATTTTTGTGGTTTTAGATGTAACATCTCCAACCTCAAAAGAAAAATTGAATTGATTGGATTGAATCATTACAATGAGGAGAGATCTCAGAGCAATGCGGTATTGGATGTAAAATCCTTAACCTCAAGAGTTTGATTTGGTGTGTTTCATTGCAATATGGGGAGAACCTAAAGCAATGCAGTATCGGATGTAAAATCCTTAACCTCAAAAGTTTGATTTTGATGTATTTCATTGCGATAGGGAAAGAACCTAAAACAATGCAGTTTCGGATGTAAAATCCTCAACCCCAAGAATTTGATTTTGATGTATTTCATTGCGATAGGGAAAGAACCTAAAGCAATGCAGTCTCGGATGTAAAATCCTCAACCCCAAGGATTTGAATTTGATGTATTTCATTGTGGTAGGGAAAGAATCCTAAAGCAATGCAGTCTCGGATGTAAAATCCTCAACCCCAAGAATTTGATTTTGATGTATTTCATTGCGATAGGGAAAGAATCCTAAAGCAATGCAGTCTCGGATGTAAAATCCTCAACCCCAAAAGTTTGACTTTGATGTATTTCATTACGATAGGGAAAGAATCCTAAAGCAATGCAGTCTCGGATGTAAAATCCTCAACCCCAAAAGTTTGATTTTGATGTATTTCATTGCGATAGGGAAAGAATCCTAAAGCAATGCAGTCTTGGATGTAAAATCCTCAACCCCAAAAGTTTGATTTTGATGTATTTCATTGCGATAGGGAAAGAATCCTAAAGCAATGCAGTCTCGGATGTAAAATCCTCAACCCCAAGAATTTGATTTTGATGTATTTCATTGCGATAGGGAAAGAATCCTAAAGCAATGCGGTCTCGGATGTAAAATCCTCAACCCCAAAAGTTTGATTTTGATGTATTTCATTGCGATAGGGAAAGAATCCTAAAGCAATGCAGTCTCGGATGTAAAATCCTCAACCCCAAAAGTTTGATTTTGATGTATTTCATTGCGATAGGGAAAGAATCCTAAAGCAATGCAGTCTCGGATGTAAAATCCTCAACCCCAAGAATTTGATTTTGAATGGTAATTGATATTGCAAAGATTTGTAGTGTTGATTTGAAAAGTGTGGAATTTTGGTGTTTCGAGAATTTCATGAAAGTTGTAAAAGACTTTCATGGAAGGAAATAGATTAGGAGGGAATATGTAGATGCTACATATCCCATTCAAAAGAGTTGATCGAAAGTTGCTTGGTTTGGATTAGATACAATTCCTCGCCACTAGATCCGAATCGAAAACCTCGTGGCTCCGTGTCGATGGAATCGACCGCTTCCATCCCGGACAAGGGAGAGAGTAGAACGGATTGGATTTCGGATTTGGAAGGTTGAGTTTGAATTTGATTGAGATTTGATTTGAGATCCGGAAGGTTGAATTTGAAATTTTGATTTAAAATTTGTGTTCATTTTGTTTATTCTTTAACGATTTATCGTTCATTTAATGTTCATGTGAATTTGGCGTTCATCATTTTTTTTTAGATTTTTAAGGAAAGTTTTCTTTTATTCTTTTTGTTTCTTTTTTGTTCTTTGTTCGAAGTTCATTTAACTTTAATGGCGTTTCCCAATCAACTTGCACAAAAGAGGTTAAGGCCAAAAATGTGACATTGTCACTTTCATTCCAATCATGTTGAAGATACATCATACAACTCGATCTAGAATATATCTCATACAATCCTTATAGACTCAAAACGGACTATGTATGATCTTTGCTGATCCATCCAAAAAAGGTATCTGTCAAAAATCCATGTCTGAATAGTGAGGTACATGGCCAATAACATCACCTTCCAAGCCATCCTTGGCAAGGATGCCGTATGGATGTACGTTGGAGGTGTGATATTTCCCATGTAACTCATAGCTCGTAAGGCCGGAGGCTCTCTAGCTTCGCGTCTGGCTGGAAGTGATAAGGTGCTTTCTTGTCATCCATCCTTCTAAAAGTAACTGAGATCCGCTTCATTGGTACTCCCGGTATGCAATGTTTAGCGACATCTGCTCCGTTGCCCTTTAGTATCATGACGGAACCTACCGGTAATGGTATCTTTATCGGCCCTCGGAACTCACCTAGGCTCGCTATCCGGAGGTCGGATCCGAACATGATATTACACTCGTTCGAAAAGAAACCGTGCGAAAGGTCCGACAAAGTCGTGGTGATCTATGTGCGGGGGTATGCAGTCACCCTTTTTGTAAATGTTAATGATGCAACCGTTGGGTATGCAATCTGCGGCAGTACCCTCCAGTGTTATCATTCTTTTTACCATCCTTTTGATGACTAATGGCATTGGACCCACTCGGCCATGATGGAGTATCCCCGGTGGGTTTCCCTTCCGGTCTTCTGCGAAGTTGTAGCAGCATCCACATTGTATTGTAATTCTCCCTTTCCCTGGCATCCATCTTCGGGGTTCCGAGTAAGTGTTTTCTCTTAGGCGACCTGCTCGACCCATTCTTTTCAAATCTCGGATGCAGTCCACGATTTGTTGTTGTTCGTATTCTGAGAACACGTCTGTATGTAGCTCGAGGCCTTCTAGTATATTGATCCTTCTACCTCTGATTCTCTCGAAGTATTCAAAAGTTTGCTTGTCGACATTCTGCATTCTTTCTAGCTCGTATTCTGGAATAATCTGCAAATGGCGAGGCCTAGTGACGTCATCGTGGGATATATGGCTCAATCCCTTCGCGTTCTCCCCGCATACCTCGGCTCCTCGGGGATGGTCTCCGTCGGGACGTCCTCCGGGGTTGCTCCCGCAACAAGGTTATGCATTACTGGTGACTTTATCTGGTGGCGTGGTAGCCTTCCTTCTTCTGATCTTCTTGAGATTTCCCTGGTCTCTTCTGTTATCCTCGGAGCTGGCCTTCTTTCTTCAGGTTCCTGGCGAACCGGTATCCTTGAAGTATATGTACTGGCAGTAGCAACTGCCTCGTCGCGCTGGTCCGCTGCTAGTTTAGTTAACATCTTGCGGATACGGCGATTTTTATTTCTTCGCTGAGTTGCTGTGAGAGTAGCTCTTCGTACTTCTTGAATTTCTGTGGGCGCGGCGCTGACAAGCCTGCCCTCTGCTGTAGCGACTACAGATTTGATTCTCTTGTCTTCTTCAGTGTTTGTTTTTCTTTTCTTGCTGCTGGATTGGTGGCTTGGGCCACCCATTTTCATTACCGTCTCGATCGGGCGGCTCCTCTCGGTCAATCGGGACCCGCCACTTTCCTCGTATTGCAGGCTCGCCGGTGCGAAGTCCGAGTCAATCTCTATTATCGCTCCATCTTTCACCCTCTTTTCGTCGAGTGCAAGGCTTACGCCATTTCTAAAGTTCAGGACCAACCGCCCGTTCGACATTTCCCTGCAAAAAGACAAGGAAAAGGATCAAGGGCTATACTAAGAACAAGAACATTAAGAAAATGTTTATTAGAGACAGAGTTTTTTTTTATTTTTTTTATTTTTTTATTATTACTTTTGTACTTTTAAATTCAACAGGAATGAAGTGGAAAAAGATCATGAAAAAGATTTTGATTTGGAAGAGAAAACAAGAAAAACTTTATTATCATGATTTTATTTATTTTAGCACATTTTTTATTATTTTTGGGTTCGGACCCAGTCATAAGTAATTACTTCACCCGTGCTTCTAGGGATGAAAAATTCATTCCTTCGAAACATCAGGTAGCGTAATACTTCTTCAAGTATCGTCCGTTGATCGGAAGCATATGTCGTTCTCCTTGGCAATTCACTACCCGGTAGGAGCCTCCCGAGTAGCCGCCTCAACCACAAACGGCCCTTCCCGAGTGGGTTCAAATTTTCCTCCTATCTTGCGGTGTGCAAGGATAGGTCTCTTGAGAACGAGAACTAAGTCACCAACTTTGAAGGTTCTTAGGCGGACCCGATCCGTCATGGGCTTGAACCATCTTAGCTTGGTATAGTTCTAAATTCTCGCTGCGCTGCAAGTCTTTTCCCTTCCGAGGCTCTCCAATTCTTCTAGTCGTAATTTGACATTCTCTTCTCGTCATGATTTTGTTTGCAACCGCAATCCCGAGTGAAGGAAGCCGGACCTCTAAAGGTAACACTCGCCTCGGACCCATACACCGGAGCGTAAGGTGTAGCTTCGAGTGGGAGTCCCGAAGGTTGTCCGGTAGGCCCATAAGGCTTCTAATAACTTCTCGTGCCAATTTCTCTTATTATCGTCCAAGGTTTTCTTTAAAATTTGAACGAGAGTTTTATTAAAAGCCTCGACCGTAGCCGTTTGCTCTTGGGTAGTAAATTGTTGAATATCGCCGGCCGATTCCGTGTCTCCCGACAAAATTGTTGATTTGTGTGCTTCGAATGCCGACCCATTATCCGAGATGATCTCGCGCGGCACTCCGAAACGGTAGACAACTTGGTTCTTGAAAACCGTAGCACGTGGTGTGCTTTCACTTCTCTAAGTGGAACCGCCTCTGCCCACTTGGAAAAGTAATCCGTAGCCGCAAGAATGAAGCGATGTCCTTTTGAAGATGGTGGTTCTATTGGACCCACTATATCCGTGCCCCAACATTCAAATGGCCATGACGCAATTGTCGGATGTAGCACATTTGGAGGTTGGTGTAGAACCACTCCGTGCACTTGGCACTGGTGACGCTCTTGGCGATTTTCATGCGGTCGGTCATCATCGAGGGCCGTAGTACCCTAGTCTTTTAATTTTCATTTTCATCTTTGGACCCGACCGGTGAGCGCCACGCAGTCCCGAATGCACCTCTTTAACAACTTCATGGGCCTCGGACCCGCTTAGGCATCTTAGCCACATTTGATCGAAAGACCTTCTGTATAACGTGTTATTTATTAATGCGTAGGACAGAGTTCTTTTCTTGATCCGATGGGCTAACGACCTATCGTCCGGTAGTTTTCCCTGTTTGCGGGTAGTTCATTAATGGCCGTCGCCAATCTTCCGTGTTTTCCGTCACCGTTGCAACCGATTCTTCTTCTTTTCCGATTTGTGTATTGTGTCTATATCGAGCCGTGATAGGACTCGACGTCCGTGAACCGACACTTCCACCGATTCATCTTGTAAGCGGTGCAAATTCTTTTGCGAGGCGGGCTAACGCATCTCGCTAAAGCGTTTTCTTTCGGGAATTTTGTAGATCGTCACATTCGGAATTTGTTTCATCAGCTTTATGGCATACTGGAAGTATTGCTCGAGTCTTGGCTTTAAAATTCTGTACTGTCCGGCGATCTGTTGAATGATTAACTGCAAATCCCCGTAGATGTTGATGTTTGTTATCCCCATTTGAATAGTTAATTCTAGTCCTGCTATGAGGGCTTCGTATTCTGCTTCATTGTTTGTACACGGTTCTGTTAAGTGGTAGGCATATCTTAACATCCCCCGCTCCGGTGTTATAAAGATTAGTCCGATTCCTGCCTTACCGGGCACTATCACTTGCGATTCTTCGTCTTTGTGTGCTGAAGATGCTCCGTCATAATATAATTCCCAACGTCGATCATCGTGGTCTTCTAAGCTCATTATTTGCTCATCCGGCAAGTCGTCATTGAGAGGAGATTCTGCCGCAAAGGGTGTGCTCGCGAGGAAGTCTCGCTAGGACTTGTCCTTTTACGGCACGAAGAGGCACGAAAGTTATATCGAATTGCAATAATATCATCGACCATCCGGCAAGTCCGCCGGAAAGC